>CM066043.1:117323910-117923910 GCA_033557465.1 Ichthyophis bannanicus
CGATGTGCCTGTATAGCAGATTAGTACTTTGGGAAAAGCTGAAGCAGCTTTTAAGGGGAAACTGGCAACAGAACCTCTCCCCTGATGTAATGATCCTAAGGAAAGAGAAGATTCACAGGTACAGTGGTGTCTAAGATAGTAATAAAGGAGTCTTGTGAGGAATTACAGCCAGGTACCTCCTGAAGTGATTCTCCAGTTCCTTTAAACAGCTTAATGGGGTCTGAATCCCTCCCTTTCAGATGTGTCAAAACAAAGACCAGCAAAAGAAAAATCTCAGGTTTTTAAGAGGCACCTAGCCTTCCCACAAAATGAGGATGTCGGCAAAAGAAGCACCACAACAAGCAATAAAATATCTCTTAAAGTGTGACAACACTGCGGCAAGGGAAATTAATTCCTCTCACCATCGCTACCTGGAGTGTTAACAGTACTGAGATGAGTAACACGAGTGTATGACTGAGGAAAGTGATGAGACATGTCATAGTTCTGCCCGTGTACCTCAGTCCTGACTTGCAGATCCTTGCATGGTTCTTGCTTTTATACCTGGTGTGCTATGGCCTGTAGGGCCTCCTGTGTATCAGTGTGTGGAGATGACCTGAGAGCAGCAGCAGTTGCTCTTCAGCCCTCGCCCCTTTCCTCTAGAAAATGAAACAAAGCAGGCAGGAAAAGAGACAATCTTCTGAAAACACATCTCCTCAAGCAATAACATCCTGGTTGCCTCTTATCTGTGGCTCCTCTGCCCTCTTCCCCTCTCCACAGTCAGCGTTTTATCACAGGATATGGCCTGAGTGTGGCACAGATCCCAAAAACTGATCAGATGCAGGAAGCGACAGGATAAATCAGCACAACATAAACAACGGGCTGATCCACAGTTGCTCCTGCCGGCTGCCCTGGGTCACTCGAAGACCACCTCTGCCTTTCTTCTCGGGGCCAGACAAAGGATTCAGCCAGTAAGGTGCACAGAGGCTGGTAGTGTTTGGAAAGAGCACATCCCTTACTGAAGAGTGCAATGTCCTGCAGCTTATGTAAGGGGAAATCTTCCGGAAAAAAATTGTGCAATGCCTTGGGCTAACAGCTTCTGTCCAAAAGTGACAAATTTAAGAACGTGCTAAAAGCCTGACATTGCTCTCTGAAGAAAATTTTTGCTGATGACCAAACTTTTTCATTAAAACGCACTGGGCCCGATATTCATAATCTGCCTATGTGATCTGCAGCATCACTGGTTGCATAAGTGGCTTTTTAAAACAAAACTGTGTTTATACAGATAAATGTGGGCACATCAATTTGTATACAAAAAGGACAGAGCGAGATGTAGGCAAGGGGCATTGAAACTAAATTCAGCTGCTCTTCTATGCATAAACTAGGCCAGCAAACAGCAAGCCTAACATGAACATGAGCAGCATTATTTAAATGGCCAGTGCCTCTGAACATTCACATAAAAGAGAAGGAATGGTGCTTAACTTTGGGGAGTGTGTACTAAGCTCCATGTTAGTGAAGCGGGTTTGGGCTGCAGTACACAGTGCTTGAGTCAGGGGGGCAGGGACAGCTGTCCCCTGCGTTTAGCATGACTCGCCATGTTAAAACCATCACTGGCAGCAACTACTGCACCCCATTGTGCTGGTGGTGGCTGCTGCCCGCAAGTGCTGGCAGAGCGGGCTTTCAAAGCCTGTGCTTGTGGCGCTGTAGTGGAAATGCCCATGCCCTGCCCAGTCACCACCCAGATGCACGCTGCCTGGATAGAGCAGGCTTTTAGTGTGGGGCTCCGTGCTACTTTTTAGCGTAGTGCCAAAAACACACACTATAACCCTGTGCTACCCAGGTAGTGCACTTTAGTAAACATGCTCCTTACCACATTGCTGGACCGGCTGAATATTGGGTGCACAGTTTCCAAACTGAGCCAGAGCACTGATTTACTGGGTTTGTGCTCCCCCCATTTCTGTGTTAATTTTGCTCAGTCTTTGTGTCATAAGCCCCCTTTTCCGGACCTTTCTGTTGTGACTGAGGAGAGGGGGAAAAGATTCTCTACCAGTTCTCTGCCATGTCTGAAGCACAAACTGTATCCCTGCGTTACTACAGTATTACACAGGGAAGGAAAGCTGCAGATTCCATATTGAAAATCACTGAAGTTTAAGGACTAGTCCCTGTGTTGGCAGTAGGGAACTAGCTTAATATTCTTGGTGATAGCTAAGGAAAAGATATGGTCTGAATGTACTTGAGTTGCTTCCGTTCGTGTGATTTTTCTATATTATGAATTTATTTCTTATGTTTGTTTGTACCCCGCCTAGAATTGGGGATAGGTGGGTTAGAAATAATTTTACTTGAACACATAGACAAACAAAAAGTTTTTAAAAATGCAGAAATAGTGAGATCCACAGAAACACGGAGACATGTACACACGTATCCGTCCGCCCCCCACATACATATAAACAGTGAGGCACACACCTACAAGTGTCGTGCAAATTCCAGGATGCAGTCCCTGTGGCAAACGCGCACGCACGCACGCACACACACACACACTGAGATGCAGACAGCGAGACACATATACACTTATTTATTTATTTATTTATTTATTTAACAAGTTTTGTATCCCGCCTTATCCTTCAATCAAAGCGGTCAATACAACACAGGTTACACACAGGTAAGGGAAACATGCATCACATTATCAATACATAACAGTATACATAGGGAAATACAGTACATGTCTAACATTACATTTAACTACATGAAGCATGTCGACAAATAGAACCAACATAGATTGGCCGTTCCTCGGTCCCCCACGGTCCTACGCCTAAGGGCCACGCCAAAGGGTCCTTTGGCGTGGTCCTTAGGCGCGGGCCCGCAAGGTGCGGGTGCACCGTTGGAAAGGTGGTTGTATAGTCTGTTGCTGCCTTGGTCTGATTGGCAGGTGCAGGGGATGAGGCGGAGCTCCCGCTCGCAGCCCCGATGCCGGCCCTTGCTTCCTCTGTGGCCCTGATCGCCGTTGGAATGGCGGTTCCACAGACCGTTGCTGCCTTGTTCTGATTGGCAGGTGCAGGGGATGAGGCGGAGCTCCCGCTCGCAGCCCCGATGCCGGCCCTTGCTTCCTCCGTGGCCCTGATCGCCGTTGGAATTACATGTTGAGTGAAAAAATACCTTCCTTTATTAGTCCCAAATAGCCTCATTGCATGTCCCTGTAGCTTCATTGCATGTCCCCTAGTCTTTCTATATTCTGATAACGTAAACAATCGATCTATGTTTACCCGTTCCACTCCATTCATTAATTTATACACTTCTATCATATCTCCCCTCAGCTGTCTCTTTTCCAGGTTAAAGAGCCCTAACCTTTTTAGCCTTTCTTCATAGGAGTATCCTTCCACATCCCCTTTACCAGTTTGGTGGCTCTTCTCTGAACCTTTTCTAAAATCGCTATATCCTTTTTATGTTTAAATGTGTTTATTAACAGTTTCCAAAACCCCATAGTACAATGAAACAGACCAAGCAGGAAAACAACAATCACATATAATCAGAAAACATTCAGCAAAACAGGCCACTACTACCACCCCTCCCTGCCAACAGATAAACCAGTGAAATCAATCCCCGCCTTCCCATGGATCCATTAGCCCGAAAGCAACCCTATATATAGAAATATGACAGAACCAGCATAACAAGGATCAGAGAAGAACAGATAATTGCACAGAAGTCGGAGAATAATATCAGACCCCCATGTTCTTTCCTTTACTTTGCGGTTCTTTTCGGTTCTTTTCTTTCTACCCCCCCACCCCATGCCCCCCCATCATTTCGTATAGCCCTCCCCCTCCACCCCAGCCACCCAACCTCCCCCCTGCCCCCCTTCCACAAGAAGAATCCCGTAAGGAGACAGAAAAGGACAGGGGTGGGGTGGTTCCTTCTCCCTCACCTGCCCCACTCCCCTCTCCAAAATACTACTACCCCCCCCCACCCCTCCCCAACCCACCCACCCCCTCGGTATTCTCAACGCGGACCCTTCTCACCATAGTCTACATACCACAAGGAGAAGTCTGAAATCCAGGATACATAACATCCCTCAAGGCCCCCCTATAATCCTGCTGCGGGTTCTACTCGGCAGAAATTGCAAATGGGGACCCCAACCCAACCAAAAACGCTGCCAGCGTCCCGGATGCCCACCTGCTCGCATTCTTTCCATCAACAACACTGCATGCAATCGCCCCCTCCAAACACCATATCCCGGCCCCTTACCATCCAGCCACATTTGTAAGATAGTCATTCGAGCAGTAACCAGCACCAATCGTATCCAGTGCCAAACCACCGGCTCCACCGCTGTATCCCACGAATCATCCCATATGTCAAGAACCACATTCCTTGCACTGAAAGTTAGCGGCCCTCGCATACAGCCCCGCAAATACGCCAACACCTGCCCCCAGAAAAACTGAACTCTAGAGCAATGCCAGAACATATGGCCTAACGTCGCTCTACCATCCCCCACAGCGAGGACAACTATGAGAGCCTCCAATCCCAGCTTTCCATGCCCTAAGGGGGGCGAAGTATAAACGACGCAGCAATTTATACTGCATATCCCGATGCGCTACCATTACACTTAATTTCGGAATCGCAGCTAAGACACCTAACACATCAGTCCCCTCAACCACTTCCCCCAAGTCCAGAGCCCATGCGGCGGCCAGCTCCCCCACTACTACCGGGGACTCCGACTCCCATAACATTTTATGTAACCCAGCCACCCGCACCCCTTGATCCCCGCCCATTAACGCCTCCTCCACGGCGGAGCTGACTGCTCCCTTCAACGCCTCCAGGGGCACACTGCGAATATAGCTACGGATTTGCGCATAAAGAAAAACATCCTGTCCCCCCAAAGAGTACTGTTGGCGCAGCACGGACAAATCTTCTAGCCTACCATCCAACGTAAGCACATGTTCCAAGTTCACTATCCCCAACTGAGTCCACCGAGCAAAATTAAGCCCCGAAAACCCCGGTAGAAACTCCGCATTACCCCTAATGGGAAGATAGGGAGAATAATGAACTAAGAGCCCTCGACATTTACAGAAGTATTGCCACGCTTTCCGCAGGGGATCCAGAAGAACACTACGGAAATCCCGGGGCAACCCTGTAACCACTCGCGCATGCAAAAGATACAGTAAATGAAAAGGCTGCACCAATTCCCCAAACATTTCCAACGGGGTGTAATCCCCCAAGTCCCAAAGCCAATCACGTACATGTCGTAATAAACAAGCTATATTATATTTCCGAACATCTGGGAGCCCCATCCTCCCATGGCTGCCTCAACACCGTCAGACGCACTCTTGGCCTACCCTTCCATAAGAACCGATTCAGCAATCTATCCAGTTTGCGAAGGTCCACACGCCTTAACAACAACGGAAGCGTCTGAAGCATATATAACATCTTAGGAAACAACGACATCTTATATAAGGCAATACGACCACCCAGGGATAGCGGCAAATCTCTCCATTTATCGACACTAGAAGTCAAGTCAGTAAGAAGCTTGGTCACATTCAACTGGTAGAGATCTCCCAAATCAGCTGGCAAGTAGATACCCAAATATTTAAATTTACTCGCAGCCCACTTCAAAGGGAAAGCCCCCTGCCAACCCTGCTGCCCCCCGGGGCCCACACACAAAGCTTCAGACTTATCCAAGTTCAATCGAAACCCCGATGAGACCCCATAATCTTGGATAAGTTGCAACAAAGTCCTGAGCCCTACTTGGGGCTCTGCTAAATGCACTAACAAGTCATCAGCAAAGGCCGCAACACGAAATTCCATCCGTCCCACAGGAACACCCCTAAAGTGTGGACTATCCCTAATCCGAATCAACAAAGGTTCCAACGTTAAAACAAACAGGAGTGGAGATAGAGGACAACCTTGACGAGTCCCCTTTTGTATACAAAATTCCGAGGACATATTACCATTCACCAAGATAGCCCCCCTCGGACACTTAGCTGAACACACGTACATAAATGCTGGAGTTCAACTTCAGACACACAGATACAGAAGTACCAAGGGGCTAGTATTCAAACCGGCAAATATTTAAAGACCACTGCAATCGGTAGTGACATTTAAATATAATCTGGAGAGATGCCAGCGGTGAATATCCAGACAGAACCCTTATCACCGAGAGGCTATCTGAATAGCACCTAGAAGAGCTTCTTTCCAGTCCTAAGTTAAGCGCATAGAGTAGACTATCCACATAAGGCTGGAATTTATTTGGCTTGTGGGAGAATATCACTGCTGTCCGGATAGTAGCCAGCACTGGCCCCGCTGCTGAATATCTCTCTCTCTGTGCCCTTATCTGGATAACCTTGGGTGATTAATCAGATAAAGGCTTCTAAGTAGCTTCCCCTGAGACACACATACCACCATATACCCCAGGGATGCCAGATGTCCTGCATTATATGTGACACTTCTGTTTTTTAAGAAATTATTCTATGCTCTACTTAAGCAAGAACGAAGTGCACAATTTTCCAGTCTAGTCATACACAGGATTATGAAAGTTCAACTGAATATCATACTTGATAGCAGTGCGCAGGTCTGCGATTTTGAAAAGCTGAGTCCAGATAATTTGATATATCTTCACCTTCTCCTCCCTTCCTCCTCACTCTCACCTTCCCTTCTGCTTTTTCTCCCCCTCTCCTGCCTCCTCCCTTTTTCTCTTTTTAGGTTCCTCTCCAATTTTTCCCTCCACAGGTTCCTTTCCACTCACCACCCCCTTCCATTTCTCTTTCCCATCCTCCAGGTTCATCTCTTGTCTGCCTTCCTCTTCCTCAGCCATCTCCCATTCTGCTTAAATCATAGACACCCCCTCTTCATGTACCCTCAAGTTCCTCAGATAAAAATATAAATCGCCCAAAAACGTTCATGAACCAGCTGCTCCAAGAAGCAGTCATTTATTTAATCTAGAAACTTTCTCTAACATGTCTTGCTGTGAAACTGACCCAGTTGATACTGGGGTAATTGAAATCACCCATTATTATTACCGTGTTTTAACTTTTGTTAGCTTCTCTGATTTTCTTTCAACATTTCATCATCCATCTGCTCATTCTGGCCAGGCGGACGGTAGTACACCCCCACTGTCATCACCTTCCCCTTTTTACATGGAATTTCTGTCCATAGAGATTCTACAGTGTATTTTGTTTCCTGAAAATCTTTAATCCTTTGTGATTCAATGCGCTCTCTAACATAGAGTGCAACCCCTCACCAATTTGATCTACCCTAACATTCCGATATAGTTTGTACCCAGGTATCACAGTGTCTCAGCACCATACTTAGCCTTGTGTGAGCGGTGCAGCCGCATACGGCACAAACAAATAGGGGTGCATTTGGGGATGCCAGTATCATCTCCCCCCCCCCCCCCCCCCACACTGCCTGTTCTTGCCCCACCGTGCTTTTAGGGTTCCCTTGGCAGCAGCAGGACCTCTAACTGAAAAAACAAACAAACACATGTCTCTCCGACTCTGCACTTGCCTGCTGACCTGATTCTCCTCCTCTGACGTATACTCGCATCAGAGGAGGGAGGGACCAGACCAGCTATTCAAATACGGGTCTTTGTAACTCTGCGTTTGAATGGCTGATCTGGCCCTCCATCCTCTGACACGCTCATATATCAGAGGAGGGGGATCAGGCCAGCAGGCAAGTGCGGAGTAGGAGAGACGTGTGTGTGTTTTTTTTCAGTTGGAGGTCCTGCCGCTACCAAGGGTAGGGAGTTGGCTGAAGACATGGAAGTAAGATGGGGAGATGTTGGGCATAGGGCAAAGAACAAACCTGGGGGTGGGGGGGGGTGGGGGCGGTGTCAGATGTGCAAGTTGCATTTATGGTCCTGCAGTTTCCAGTTTGTCCTCCTTCCACCAGGTCTAAAGCGGTGGACATTCAGGTACTGTATATATATTTTTCCCTTGTTCCCAAAGGGCTCACAATCTATGCTTTTGTATCTGAGGCAACAGAGGGTTAAGTGACTTGCCCAAGGCCACAATAAGCACCTGTGGGACTAGAAACCCCAGTCCTTCCAGCCCAAGATTGCTCTCCTCTAGCGGATTCAAACCCCTGGCCCTCTAGCCCAAGGTAACTTGCCCCAACTACTAGGCCACTTCTCCCTCTTTCTATATATTCTAGCTCTCCTTTCTTATTTTTTAGACTTCTAGCATTTGCATACAGGCATTTTAGAGGTTGTATTTTATTCATATTAATCTGGTTATCAGTTGATAGGAGTAATTTGGAATATTTCAGCTCTCTATTTAAGGGCATCTGGGTTACTTTTATCTTTATTGGAACCTTTGTCAGGATGCTGTAACTTCCCTTTTTGACTTGTATCATTTAAGGATACATTCTTCCAAACCATATGCTCCTGTCGGCTTTCCCCTATTATCTAATTTAAAAGCTGCTCTATCTCCTTTTTAAAGGTTAATGCTAGCAACCTCGTTCCATTCCGGTTAAAGTTGAGCCCCTCCTTTCGGAAGAGCCCCTCCTTTCGGAAGAGCCCCTCCTTTCGGAAGAGCCCCTCCTTTCCCTGATATGTTGCTGAGTTCCTAACAAATTGCACTGTCGTCTCATCCATGCATTGAGACTCTGGAGCTCTGCCTGCCTTTTGGGTCCTACACATAGAACGGGAAGCATTACAGAGAATGCTACCCTGGAAGTTCTGGATTTCAACTTCCTACCTGAGAGCCTAAATATGGCCTCCAGAACCTTCCTCCCACACTTGTACCACGTGCCAACATGTATCAAGACAGCAGGCTCCTCTCCAGCACTATCTAAAACCTTGTCTAGGTGGCGTGTGAGGTCCACTACCTTCGCATCAGGCAGACATGCTACCAGGCGATCCTCACATCCACCAGCCACCCAGCTATCTACATGTCTAATGATCAAATTGCCAACTATAAAGGCCATCCTAACCCTTCCCTCATGGGCACTTGGCCCTGAAGAAGCTTCCTTGATGCAAGAGGGTGTTACATCTCCTGGCAAGCAGATCCTAGATACAGGATCACTTCCTGCCACACCAAGATGATGCTCTTCTTTTACGTGACCTCTCTCCTCCATGGCAATTGAGAGGCTGATAGACTGGAGATGGGACTTCAGTACTACACCCCTGTAGATCTTATCTATTTACCTCTCTGCCTTCCTTATGTCCTCCAAGTCTGCTACTCTGGCCTCCAGAGATTGGACTCGTCCCCCTGAGGGAGAAGAGCTCCTTGCATCTAGTGTACACTAACACCCTTCACAAACTGTGAAAAAATCATACATGTGACTTCAGTGCAAAAGACTGGATAGCCCCATATCACTGCTGGGCTGCTGGTTTTGCCTAGCTATTTAGGTTGTTCACTTAAAGTTGTTAGGAATACTTGTACTGATACAACTATACCAATTAAGTTTTTAAGGGACTTTGTTCACCTCAAGATTAATTAATTTCAGGGTCTTAATTAATCTATTCCTGGTGAGGATAACCAGCTGAACCTGAAAGTGAATTTGACCATCTCTTCCCCTTTAAGAGGTTTAAGAGCCTATAAAGCTAAGATTGTGCCTGGGGTGGTGGGAGTTGGGGTGGATGGGAGGGAATTAACACTTAATAAAAGCTGGTTTGCTAACAGGCCCAAAACTTGTGCTTCTAAGATAATCTGTTAACAATTTCCTGGGTGATTCATACAACCCTTCGTTTGCTAGAGGGAGCCTTTCAAATTGATCCTTTCATTTGTCTCTTGGCTTTAACTACTATTTAAAACAAATTTCCAGATCTCTTACCTCCTAACTGGAAGGCCTCTTTGTTAAGGTCTCTAGAAACAATGTATTTCTTTTAACTTAAAGAATATTTACCCTGTTCTTCCTTCTATGCTAAACTATACTCTGATTTGATTTAAACTAAAACCTCTCTGCTGATACTAGGCTATGACTGAGTTTTAAATTTAAATTAAAAGCGCTCTGCTGATTTTTAAATTTAAATTAAAAGCTATCTGCTGATATTAGGCCCTGACTGCACTGCAGATCTCCACTATAGGGTCTCATAGACAGCAGCACCTTCGCTTGCCCTCAACGAGTAAGACAAAAGGCGAAGCTGCATGGGCTGCTAGGTTTGAGTTTGATACCAATCAGCACCCAGTGCAATATCTTTTTCTTTATAAAACACTTGATATATCACTCTAGCGGACAATGCCTGGATATCATATCACTCTAATTGCTACTAGGAGTAGCCTAGTAGTTAGTGCAGTGGTCTGTGACCAGAGAGACCAGGCTTTGAATCCCACTGATACTCCATTAGTGTGAAACGTCTATGCTGATATGCAGCAAGGGGCGCAAATGCAAAAGAGATATATGCAAACGTTGGCGTAAAGTTGAAAGGGCAGGAGGCAATGCATGCGCAAACAATGGACATACAATGAAGGGGTCTCTCTTCTCCCCATTTCTTTGACGTGACGCTCTAGCTCTTGCAAGCAGCAAAGCCACTAAAGGATAAGAAGCAAAAGACATTTCTTCCTGCATGCCGAACTTTAGCTTATACGCTGAGAGATCCATGCAGAAGATTTTCACGCTGAACATAACACTGTTGACTTGTACATATGCCGAAACTGTCTTTCCTTACATGCGCAAGAATTTTATGTCACCTCAGACCAGGCATAGAGATAATGGCGCTCCTGAACTTTGCACCTGGTCATGTAATCCTGTACGCAACTCTGCATCGAGTGGAGACTTTATTAGCATTTCATTTTAGCATGCACAGCTCATTTGTGTATCATTTTGATATGTGTGGTGCTGCTGTGTGCATACTTTTCTGTGCTGGCTATGTAGGCGTCAATCTTTTCTTTGCATTCGATGCTTGCAGTACTCATGCGTTTATGTTGCGTTATCTGCACGCAAGGGGTGCGCTAGCATATCTGCATCAGCCTGTTAGATTGTAAGCCCTCCGGAGATAGGGAAATACCTATATACCTGATTGTTATTCACCTTGAACTACTATTGGAAAGACGTGAGCTAAATACTAATAAATACATCTCATCAATATTGAAGGTGAGTATCTTAAAAATTAGATAGGGTTGAAAGAACTTGATGGGACTTGGGCACTAGGAGAAACCCTCAGATAATGGAAGGATAGTTTAGTGACCTGCCTTTGATCTGGTTCTCAGAGGGTGATTTAACCCTTGCACACCTTTTTATAACTTAAAATCTGTATTCCTTCTGTTTTACTGTCTAACACCACAACTGAGAACATTTTACATGGCACAGAGACTTCTTTGGGAGTGGGCAAAATTTCTTGTTTGTAATAGTTGTATATGACAAACATTAATACCAAATTTCTAAGAGGCCAGGTATGTCTCCTCTTCCCTGTAGAATGAGGCCAATTGAGTGTCTGTTCAGCCAGACAGTTAATTTGGGAATGAGCTGTGTGCGCTTACTATAAACAGGCCTGATTCATACCATAACGTGAGCAAACAATATATTGTTAACATATTGTACATTTTGCTAAATCAGGTGAAAGCAACAGTGCAGATCCATGTCAGTATTTTATGAGGACAATATTTTCAACCTCAATCACAATTTCACTGGTATAAAGCAATGGGAGAACAAAAGTAGAAATTAAAGGAGGGGGTCCATGTATGGTTAAAGTGGCCTGCATGCTCTCCCTCTGCCCCCTCAATGTCCCTCCTCCTCCCCCCCCCCATGAACTAGCCTCACCTCGCTCAGCCTCATGTTCTTTCCTTCCATTTCACTCATCCCTCCTGCTCCCCCCATCCCTCCCGCAGAATAACTTTGAAACAGCACCGCAGCGCCTCCCAAAAGCGTTCAGCGCTATTTGCTGTTTGTGCTTCTGCCCCCTCCCATGCAGACTTTCTTTTGCACAGGAGCAGAAGGGGCTTCCAGCCCATTACAAGCAAGAAGGGGGTGGGAAGCATGAACAGTTGGAAGCCGTGCACAGTGGCAACAGCTAAGGAGTGGCTTTTCTGGGTCTTTACAGGCGGGGGGTCCTGAGGAATCCTGTTTCATTTTTATTTTACTTTGAAAGACATTTCATTGTTCAGTAATAATGCATACAATGAAATGGAATCAACACAAAGACCTGGGACTTATAATCAAAGCTTATTCATTATGTTGAAACAATTGAAAAAAAGCATAGACTTTGCTCATACAAACTGCTAATCTTTCTTTGCAACACCTTCTCATTCTATTTTTAGAATTTAAGCATGAAAATAAAACAAATAGAGGAAGAAAGAGAATAAAAAGAAAGAAAAAGGATAAAGAGGGGATAGAAGACTGGAGGAGACTCCACGAATTATAACGTCCAAACTTTTGAAAGAACGGATGTTGAATGTTTTCATCCTGTTCTTCCTTTCAGCTGTGAGCACTTATCCATGTAGGTGCCATCCCACCATTTTTTCAGCCCGCTTGCTACTGACGGGACTGGCTTGTGACTTCCAGAATGAGGTTACATAAATTCTGACTGCCATGAGAAAGCGACTAACCATTTGGAGATGACCAATTTCCGGCTGATGAATGAGCACCGCAGAGTCCCATGGCACATCAGGGCCAATGATATCACTAATTTTGTATTGGATGAATTTACAAAAGCAGACGATTTTGGGATACTTGCACCATACTAATACTTTAATTTCTGTGGCAAACTTTCATTGACTGGTGGCTGGGCTCCCTGTCAGCTCTCTGTGATCTCCAGCCCCAGACCAGCTCAGTGGGCAATGCCTACAGTGCTTAGGACACTCCTCATGTCATAGGGCCCCATGCGACTGCGTATTTCACTCTATCCAAAGTCTAGCCCTGCTGCTCTTTCTCTCTACCTCCGCGTCAGCACCTTTTAACTCCAGTGCAGGCTGTGTTCTTCAGCGAACTCCTGCTCGGATCTGGGTCCCCCATTTGGCAGCTGATGCTAGTGGCCCAGGCCCCACCAGTCAATAAAGGTTTGCCACAGAAATTAAAGAAACGTGTTGGAAGATATCCCTAGGCCCTGCTAGCTGAAACCATGGACGAGCCACAGTAAGGAAAAAAACGTGCCGGTGGTCAGGACAAGTCAGGATATTCCTGCAGTCCTCTAGCAGGTTTTCCTTGGATAATGAGAGGAATGGGGATGATGATACTATTTTTGTCATAGGCAGGGTAGGCACCCCATTTTCCCTGCCCCTGCCCTTTCAATGATCTCTCTGATATTTAGATTCCTCTCTGTTAGCCCACTCCCAGATTCCTTCCCCTCTCCCCTCGTCTCCTTCAGGTTCTTCTCACTTTCTCGGGATTCAGTACTATGGGCAGAGCAGTGGGAGACCAGCGGGGCAGGGTCTGTGCTTCCTGTTCTCTTGGTTGCTCTTTGTCATGGTGTGGGCTTCCTTTTGTAGTCAGCAAGCATGGGGGGAGCAGCTGTAGAGACAGTGAGTACGAGTTTGCTGTGCCTCCATCAGGGCTGTCCTTTAGTGGAGGAAGGTCAATAGGGATGTCGGTGACTGCTCCTAGCCCCGTGCTTTGAGGAGTCGGTGCTGAAGCAGTAGACCCACTCCTACCATTGTAAATTCCTGTCAGGCTATGGGGCAGAGCCGCTCTTAAGAGAAGCAAGCATTTGCCCACTATTAACTATTCATCCTTGGACAATCAGATCTTATTAATTACTAATCTCTTCATTACCATTTTTAGCCAAGATCATTGAAAAATGAGTTTTGTGTCAATTGACCAGCCTGGTCTTAGTCCTTATCGGTTCGGATTCGGCTCCACCATGAAACTGAAATTCTTATTGTCTTCTATGGATTTCTTTTCATAAGGGTTTGAGCAGGGCAAGTCATTAATTCAGCTCCTGCTCGATATTTCTGCAGCCTTTGATATAGTTGGTCATTCTTTTTTATTACAGTGACTCGGCGATATTGGTGTTGCTGGCCCAGTATATACTGTGTATGTGAGTTCAATCTATTTTAACAAATTGAAAAGCACAGGTCAGGATTGCTGACAAATATTCATCATCATCATCATCTTCTCTAATGACTGGAATGCCGCAAGGATCTGCTCTCTCTTTTATTTAAAATAAATATATAGATATAGATATAATATATATATTACTTCCATATACAAAGTATTTGCTGGGCTCAAGCCTAATTACAGAACACATGCTAATATGGGGGAGGAGTGGCCTAGAGGTTGGGACAAGGTACCTCAGGCCAGAAGGTCAGGGGTTCAAATCCAACTAGAGGACAGCAACCCTAGGCCAGAAGAACTGGGATTTCTAGTCCCACAGGTGCTCCTTGTCGTCTTGAACAAGCCACTTAACTCCATGTTCCCTGTAAAATAGTTATCTCCAAGTTATAATGCCCTGTTCAATGTAATTTCAGTTTGTTCAATGTAAACCACCTTGATATCACAAAAGGCAATATATAAGAAATGTTAAATATAAATAACAACATTCATTTTTTAAATCTGGCAACAAATTCGTTCTGATAGGCCTTTGACTATACCGCACTCTGTATCAAGACTATAAAAGCCTGGATAATTCACAGCAAGCTTGCTCTTAACATTGAGAAAACTGAGGAATTATGCCCTGTCCGTTTGACTTAAAGTAGACGATTGGACCATTCCAATTTCCTCACACGTAAGGAAACTAGGAGAACTTCTGGATACGCAATTAGATATGCTACCTCAGATTCAACCTACAGTCAAACACATTTTACAGATTGTTAAAGGTTCACAGATTGAAGCCTTTTTAAAAAAAATCAGATAACAGTGAATCAATCTTTGGTCGTTGATTACTGCATATGTTATTCATGCACTCCAGTTTGTTCAAAATACAGTTGCTTGTATTATTGCTGGTGACTATAATGTCCCACTCATATTTATTTAACAGGTTTTTATACTGCATCATTATTTCAATCAAATTAGTTTACATTAAACAGGAACATTGATAACTTGGAATTTTCTGAGTCAGTGGAGGATTAAGTGACTTGTCCAAGGTATATTAATGGGAGTTGAATACTGGTTGCTTGGCTCCTAAGCCAGTGCTCTAACCATTAGGCAGCTACTCCACTTTGCTCAGCATGCAGCCTATACATATTTTTAAGTGCCATCAAGTCAGTGTTGACTCATAACAACCCAGCTACCTCTGAGTTTTCTTGGCAATGTATCACCAGAAGTAGATTGCCAGCCTTTTCTTCCAAGGCAATGGAGGGTAAAGTGACTTGCCCAAGGTCACAAGGAGTGCCAGTGGGAATTGAACCCTTGATCTTCTGGGTATGAGGCAGTTTCTCTAACCACTAGACTATTCCTCCATTCCACAGCCTATGTTGGTTACCCATTATATGGAGGATAATTTTTAACTTTTTATTATTGGATTTTAAGTCGCTGAACCATCAGGCACCTCAATGTATTTCTTCAGTTCTGATATTTATCATCCTCTGCACTCTTCGGTCTCAAAGCACTATGCTCTTGGATGTTCCATCTTTCAAACATACCATTGAATGAATTATGAGATCATATGTTTCTGTGGCAGCTCCCAGACTTTGCACCATTTCTCAGTCTGTGGAATTCCAGAAAAAGTTAAAAGCACATTTATTTCAACAAGCATTTCCCAACTAAGCTTGCAGAGTGCACAAGTAGTTAAGAGCAGACTGGATAGGTCATATGGTCTTTATCTGCCATCATTTTTCTGTTTTGATGTTTCTATCAGCTATTCTGGCAGATGGGTATGTCAGAATTATCATAAGGCAGTATTGAATCTCCAGGAACAAGCAGGAATGAATCTTCACATATGGGTACGTCGGTACCGACGGAGCCTGCGCGGGAACGCTCCCCACCGTCCAATCAGAAAGCTTTTGGGAGCATCCCACAGCGCCTGCGTGCTGCCTTCCCGCCTTTCCAACTGTCTCTCCTCAGTTGTTCTTTTTCCGCGGAGCCATCAGGTCGTGTTCCTGTCACCGCAGAAGAATTTCCTTATTTTTCCTTTATTTCTTTTCTGTACCGGTACCGCCGGTCGTTGTTCTTTTCTTTAAAAAAAACAACAACAAAAAAACCCCTTTTTTCCTTTTATTTTCTTCAGGTGCACTTCAGTTTTGGGCCTTAGGCCCAAAACCTTTTTTCTTAAATATGGAAAAGCCTGCCTCAGGATTTAAGACGTGCACAAAATGTGGCGGTACTATCTCCGTCACCGACACCCATGACTGGTGTCTAAAATGTTTAGGCCCTGACCATTCCATTACAGATTGTGTGTCCTGTTCTATGATGTCTAAGAGAGGTCGACAGAACCGAGCTGCCAAGCTCAGTACCCTGTTTCCCTCTGATGTGGCTTCGGTAGCATCGACGTCTTCCAGGGCTTCTTCCTCACATGGATCTCAGGTAACTAAACATAAATCCAGCCGGTCCTCGAAGGGCAAATCTCCTTCTAAGCATCGAGATGCCTCTGGCCTTGCCCTCGAGGATTCTGCACCGGCAAAATTACCCCAGCGGGAGGCTTCAGCCTCTAAAGCATCATCATCGGGGTTCCAGGATGATCTCGATGGCGTGGCCTCGACAGATCTCCTGGTGCCATGCTCTGGGGTACCGGTGGCTTCCACCGGTACCGACTTCCAGGCATTGGCGGCGTCGATGGATCAGAGGATTCTGTCCATCGAACGCATCTGGCGGCTTTCCTTGTGGCATCGACGCCCGTGGTACCACAACAGACTACTCAGCCGGTACTGGCTCCGGCATCGCCATCGGCACCGATCCCGGTACCAGTGGCATCGGCATCGGTGTCCGCTATGCCGGTACTCTGCCCTCTGCAGCCCTCTGGTACCGATACCCCAGTACCGGTGATTCCCAATACCGATACCAATCGGTACGGGTATTGGGCTTTGCAAGAGCATCCCGACAGACGATACTTCAATTCCTCTGAGGATTCTGAAGAGTCTGTCGATGCAGTGATGCTTCTTCTACAGGAGGAGTCCTAAACGAAGGATATCTCCTCCAGAGGACTTGTCTTTTCAAGACTTTATCAGAGAGGTGGCTCGGGGCCTCTCTATTACAGTGGCCCCAGAGTCAGAGCCTAGAGCTAAGGAGTTAGATATTTTACAATATCCTAAAACTCCTAAGGAGGCAGCTACCTTACCTATTCATGAGATTCTGTATGATCTCATGTTAAGGATGTGGGAAGTACCTCTAACCACCTCTCCTCATTCTCGCACGTTGGACACCATGTATCGTGTCCCTCCTTGTCCTGGTTTCCATAAAACTCAGCTTCCCCACCACTCTATTGTGGTTGAGTCTGCAATGAGAAAGATTAGAAGTGCCAAGAGACATGCCTCTAATCCTCCAGGACGTGAATGTAGAATCCTGGATGCTTTTGGTAGAAGAATTATCCCAGCAGCCCCGGCGAGCTTAACAGAACCGCGAGAGGGAAACTCTCCCTTCGTGGCTCTGAAAGCCGCACTGTGGAGAGTGATTGAGGCGGGCTCTGCCAGGCAGCCGGGGGGGGGACCCCGCGGGAGACACTTCATTCTGCCGCTGCAGCGGCAGCAGCAAGTTTCTTTTGAAGTGACTGATGGGCAGAATGTTATTTACGCGGGGCCCTGTGCAAACAACATTCTTGCTCAATGGACCGGCCGGCCCTGCTCTATTCCATACCCTATAGTACAGGGACTCACACAACACTCTGACCCATCCTTCCTCCATTCTATCCTGTACAGAATGAGGCATTGCAGTGCTTTCTGAACTATCCCTTCTCTATTCTGTACAATACAGAATGAAGAGTCACACAACACGCGGATTCATCTCTTCTCATTCTGTTCTGTACAAAATGGATATCACACAGAGCTCTGACCCATTTCTCCTTCATTCTATACTGCACTGATTGAGGCAGTACAGTATAGAATGGAGAATAGAACAGTTACACAATGCAATGTTCCACATTAGGAACCACTACCCAGGAGAAAGATTTAGGTGTCATTGTGGATAACACATTGAATCCCTCCGCCCAGTGTTCAGCAGCAGTCAAGAAAGCAAATAGAATACTAGGAATCATAAGGAAAGGAATGGAGAATGAAACAAAGGATATTGTAATGCCTCTGTATCGTTCAATGGTGCGACTGAAACTTGAATATTGTGTGCAATTCTGGTTGCTGTATCTTAAAAAGGATATAGCGGAACTAGAAAAGATTCAGAGAAGAGCCACCGAAATGGTAAAGAGGATGGAAGGATACCCCTATGAGGAAAGGCTTAAAAGGTTAGGACTCTTCAACCTGGAAAAGAGATGACTGAGGGGAAATATAATAGAGGTCTATAAATTAATGAATAGAGTGGAACAGGTAAATGTAGATTGTTTACACCATCAAAAAGTAGAAAGACTAGGGGACATGCTTTGAAGCTACAGTGTAACCCATTTAAGACTAATAAGAGAAAATATTTTTTTCACTCAGCGCATAATTAAACTCTGGAATTTGTTATCGGAGGATGTAGTAAAAGCTGCTAGTGTAACTGGGTTTAAAAAGCTTTGGACAAGTTCCTGGAGGAAAGGTCTGTTTGATTATTTTCATCTAATTTCCATGTATTTTGGTGTGCTGAAAACAAATAAAATATTGAAAAAACTCCTAGACGTCATGATTTGCCACAACATGCAAAATTGTCTTCAAATTTATCAAATTTTTTCAAATTACTATTAATTCAAATTACTATTAATTAATTCACATAAGTGCATTTAAGATATAAAATGCCAAAAAAAACCCTTAAAGGGGTTGTCAGAGTTATGTAAAAAAAAAAATAGCACTGTAAATCTGATGGTCAGCAATATATACATAAGCTAAGCAAGTTTTAAGTCCGTGCTTCTAATGGTAGAAGGGGTTAATCTTTCCTGAAGAATCCAGTGGGAGGGAGACACAGGACAGATAGCAGCAGCTCCGGTCAGTGCAGGGGGGCGTGGCCAGCACTGTGACGTCTCGTGTACAGACACAGAGCTGCTCTCTCCTGCATGCCACACTTGTGCACGAATCATCATCAGGTTCTTGGTTCTAGGCTGTTCACACTTTTTCATCGCAATTCGTGTTAGCTCATCATTCTTCAACCGTTATGTTATGGCTCCGCGAAAGTGTGTTAATTCGCTAGACAGTTTCATCTGTGGTGAATATACAGTGTTGAAGCAACAGCAGAATATTACAGACTTTGTGAAAAAAGTATACTTTGCATACTTTGGACTAAAAATCTGAGATCAAGATAAAGTCTGGGCGCCTCATAAAGTGTGCAAACGGTGTGTTGAGGACCTCAAACTGATTCAAGGGTAAGAAAAAATCTTTCCATTATGGGATTCCTATGGTATGGCGAGAGCAAAAGAACCATAGTGACGACTGTTACTTTTGTTCATGCGATGTGAAAGGGTTTAATTCCAAACGGAAGCATTCCATTTCATACCCTAATCTTCACTCGGCAATTCATCCCATCCCCCATGGCACAGATATACCAGTACCCAAGCCCCCTGCTACCTTGGAAGAGATACCTAGCTCCGATGAAGGTGAAGTCATACCTGAACCAGATGACGAATCAAGTTCTGACTTTGAAGATGATACAAGACCAAAATTGTTTTCTCAGGAGGAGATGAATGATTTGGTAAGAGACTTGAATCTTCCCAAAGATGCTGCTGAGTTACTCGGATCAAGGCTGAAAAGCAGGAATTTATTGTTGCCAGGAGTGTCATCTTCATGGTTCAGACATCGTGAAAAGGAGTTCGTTCCTTACTTCGCCCAGGAAGACAAGTTGGTTTATTGCATCGATGTCGAAGGTCTGATGGGTCAATTTAAAATCCAATATAATTCAGAGCAATGGCGTCTTTTTATAGATTCTTCAAAAAGAAGTCTCAAAGCAGTTTTACTCCACAACGGTTTTTACGCTTCCATACCTGTAGGTCATTCCGTACACTTGAAGGAAACCTACAAGAACTTGGAATTGGTTCTTCGTAAACTTAAATATGAAGACCATGGTTGGCAAGTGTGTGGGGACTTGAAGGTCTTGTGCATGCTGCTCGGGCAACAAGCTGGGTATACAAAATATCTTTGTTTTCTGTGTCTATGGGACAGTCAAGACTGACAAAATCACTGGACCAAGAAGAGTTGGCAGCCGAGGGTGCTAACAGTTGGTGAAAAAAATGTCCTCTGATAAACTTTGGTACCTTCCCATGAAGTTCTTCTACCACATCTCCACATAAAATTGGGATTGATGAAGCAATTCGTAAAATCACTTCCAAGAAATGGAGAATGCTTCAAATACTTGGTCACCAAGTTTCCAGGCCTGTCGGAGGCAAAATTGAAGGAAGGTGTATTCGTCAGACTAGACATGAGAAGGCTTATAGTTGATCAAGAGTTTGTCAATACCATGACGGATCCTTAAAAAGAAGGGTGGATTGCATTTAAAGAAGTCGTACAGAAATTTGTAGGCAATAACAAAGATCCTCACTACAAAAAGATCATCGGACGAATGCTGAAAGCATTTCAAGCTTTAGGTTGCTTGATGAGTTTGAAAGTGCATTTCCTCCAGTCCCACCTTGACTACTTTCCTGAAAATTTGGGAGCTGTGAGTGAGGAACAAGGTGAACGATTCCACCAAGACATTAACGAGATGGAAAGGAGATACCAGGGAAAATGGAGCATTACAATGATGGCAGACTACTGTTGGATGCTTCAGAGAGACATTCCAGATGCTACTCACAATGCACCAAGAGGAGCCTCACAAGGAAGAAGAATCGAGTTTAGTGTGTGTATGTGAGCTCATTTCAGTTCAAAAAAGGATTTTCATGAAAATATTGTAATAAAACTTTAATTTTATAAGTCTATTTCCATTTATTTTGAGGTATTGCCTTATTTAACATAGTTACCTAAATTGTCAGGAAACGTGATGTCCTATGACAAACTGGAGGTCATTTTCGGATTCAGCTCACCAAAAAACATAAAGATTACGTGGAATAACCAAAACAGCTCTTGAAAAAAAAAATTATTAAAGAGGACCTGGGAAATCCACTTCTTGCCCCAGGACAAGCGTTGTGAAACCTGTGTGCCTTTTTGGGAACCTGCTATTTATGACCTAGATGGCCACTGTTGGAAAGAGGATATTGGGCTTGATGGACCTTGGTCTGACCCAGTATGGCATATCTTATGTTACGTTCTTATGCCCGTTCCCTTCTCCATTCAATACTGTATGGTTTGAGGCATCATAGAGAGTTCTGATCCATTCCCTCTCCATCCTATACAGTACAGAATGTAACATCGTACTGTGCTCTGATCCATCCCTTATCCATTCTATATGGTAGATCTCAAGGAACAAGCAGGAATGTAGTCTTCACATATGGGTATCATCAGTACCGATGGAGCCTGCGTGGGAACGCTCCCCAGCGTCCAATTAGAAAGCTTTTGGGAGCATCCCACAGCGCCTGCATGCTGCCTTCCCGCCTTTCCCAACTGTGTCTCTCCAGTTCTTCATTTTCTGTGGAGCTGGCAGGTCGCACTTCCTGTCACCGCAGAAAATATCCCTTTTATTCTTCTTTTTTTGTGGTCGCGTCTGCCTTCCTTTAACGCTACACCGGTACCGCCGGTTCTTTCTTTTTCTTGTAAAAAAAAAAAAAAAAAATTTCCTGGAGTCTTCCTGCTTTTTTCTCCTCTGGTGCCACGCGCCATTTTGGGCACTAGGCCCAACTTTCCTCTGCAATGGAAAAACCTGCCTCTGTGTTTAAAAAGTGTTCCAAGTGTGGCGGTACCATCTCCGAGCTAGGCCGAAGGAACTGGAGATTTTACAGTATCCTAAAGCTCCCAAAGAGGCAGCTACTTTGCCTATTCATGAGATCTTGCATGATCTCATGCTAAGGATGTGGGAAACATCTCTCACCACTTCTCCTCATTCTCGTAGGCTCGATACCATGTATCGAGTTCCTCCCTGTCCTGGATTTCAAAAATCTCAGCTGCCCCACCATTCCATGGTGGTGGAGTCCGTTATGAGAAGGATCAAAAGTGCAAAAATCCTCCGGGACGTGAATGTAGAACTCTTGATGTCTTTGGGCGTCAAACCTTCCAGGCCTCTATGCTTTCTGCCAGGATTAGTTCCTACATTTTATATATGGGAATGTTCCTTAAGGAAGTTACAGGAGATCTAGAGCTTATGAGCCCTCTCCTTCCTGATGATAAGAGACAAGATTATCTTGCTCTTATCAAACATGCTCAAGATGTTTCCAAATTCGTAAATCGTGCAGCTTTTGATTGTTTTGAGTGCATAAGCAGAACTTCTGCTATTGCCATAGGCGCACGTAGGATTGCCTGGCTCCAGGCATCTGACTTGGAACTTTTGGTACAGAACAAATTGGGGAATATTCCTTGCACTGGAGAGAATCTCTGGCAAAAATTGGCAAGAGAAAGCTAATGAGCTAGATGCTGATAATCTCACCTTGGATAGATTATCAAAATCTACAGCTGATCCTGCAAGGAAAAAGTCCTACAAAAAAACATTCTTCACTAGAAAAAAGTTCTACCCCTCCTATACCCAACAAGGGCATCGTTCAGGTCAGTCTGCCCAAAAGGGTCAGCAGCAACCTAAACAAAGAAAAACAAAGGCTGCTAAGCCTCACCGGCTCAGCAGACTCAGCCTCCACAGAGGCTTTGACTTCCATCTAGAGAACTTTGTCTTCCTGGCCCTGAACGGGCCAGAGCCTTCCACCATTCCAGGAAGGTTATGTTATTTTGCCCCCAGATGGGGGCAGATAACGGCAGAAAGTTGGACTCTGTCTATTGTGAGAGAGGGATACAAGCTTCACTTCCTCAGCATGCCCTCTCCTACAATGGTAAGACAGTTCAATTCTCAGACCTCTCTCAACTCCCAGTTAGATCATGAGGTCAGTCTGCTTCTTGCCCAGGGGGCAATAGAAGAAGTATCTGTTCATCAACAGGGTGCAGGGTTCTATTCCCCCTTTTTCCTTATTCCAAAGAAAACAGGAGGGCACAGACCCATTTTAGACCTCAGAGAATTGAACAAATATCTGTTCAAAGAGAAATTCAAAATGATTTCTCTAGGAACTCTACTGCCATACCTTCAGAGTCAGGTCTGGCTTTGTTCTCTAGATCTCAAGGATGCGTACACTCATGTTCTCTCATCCATCCAACTCACCGAAGATTTCTTCGCTTTCTATTTCAAGGGAAGCACTACCAATATAGAGTTCTTCCTTTTGGCCTGGCCTCAGCACCAAGGGTGTTCACAAAACGCATGGCTGTGGTTGCAGCATTTCTCCGCACCCTAAAAATATTTGTCTTCCCTTACGTGGACGATTGGCTCATTTGAGCCCCATCAGAGCCAGAGGCCAGGATTTCCCTATCTCACACAATGCGTATCCTCCAATATTTGGGACTTGTCATAAACTTCCCAAAATCCAACCTAGCTCCCACTCAGTCTCTAGAGTTCATAGGAGCCCTGCTGGATACCAGACAGACAAGGGCCTGTCTTCCACAGTCCCGCTGCCTTCGCATTGTGCAGTTAGCTTCCCAAGCAATGCTAAAGTCTCACCTCACTGCTCGGGAAATGTTACAATTGCTAGGCCACATGGCATCCACCGTGCATGTGGTCCCTTATGCCCGCCTCCATATGAGGGCAGCCCAGTGGACTCTATCCACTCAATGGACTCAGGCGTCAGGTCGCCTGTCAGATAAAATAACAACCTCAGATTGTCTCATGTTGTCTCTCCAATGGTGGCAGTCACCCCAGAACCTGTTGGTGGTGTCCCCTTTTCAGCAACCCCCACCCCAAGTAACTCTAACAACAGATGCCTCACAGGTGGGTTTGGGAGCCCATTTGCAAGGCCTCTCTACCCAGGGTACCTGGACTCCACAGGAGACCGATCTACACATCAATCTTCTAGAGCTCAGAGCAATCTTTCTTGCTGTTCGAGTGTTTCACATCCAGCTCAACTACAAAACTGTACTAATTCAAACGGACAACCAGGTAGCCATGTTCTATGTGAACAAGCAGGGCGGAACAGGCTCTCTGTCGCTCTGCAACAAAGCTTTGCGACTTTGGGCCCTCGCCAGAGAGCATCAATTCATCTCCTTGCAGTGTATCTTCCAGGCATTCAAAACTCTTGGGCAGACAGACTCGGTCGAGTTCTGCTTCCACATGAATGGTCTCTCCATGCAGACCAGGTGGTCAAAACTTTCCAATTTTGGGGAACCCCGGACATAGACCTCTTTGCAAGTCCGCTGAATGCCATACTTCCCTGGTTCTGTTCCAGAATTCCGGCCCAGGGTTGTCAGGCCAGGGATGCTTTCCTCCTCCATTGGGGTTGGGACTTGCTGTATGCCTTCCCACCCATTCCCCTAATTCCCAGAACTTTATTCAATCTTCAAAGAGACAGAGGCCATATGATTCTCATAGCCCCACATTGGCCACGACAAGTGTGGTACCCTCTGCTCTTACATCTCTCTCAGGCTCCATCTCTGGAGTTAGGATCTGCTCCAGATCTCCTATCCCAGGAGGACAGGATGCTGTGGCATCCCAACCCCCCGTCTCTGCATCTCAGGGCCTGGTTGCTGAAAGCCTAGAACTTCATGGTCTTAACCCTTCTCAGCAAGTAAAGGATATCCTTTATGCTTCCAGGAAGCCATCCACAAGATGCTCTTATGCTTTCAAGTGGAAATGTTTTACCATATTGTGTTCGCAGAAGGGTCTCAACCCTCTTGCAATACCTCTGAAATCATTACTGGAATATCTCCTTCATTTGTCTAATGCAGAGCTTAAGACCAATTCAGTGAGAGTTCATTTGAGTGCTATTGCAGCTTTGTTCAAATCTTTAAATGGGCAACCTATTTCCTCTCATCCGATCATAGCGAGATTTATGAGAGGACGTCTCCTAACTAAGCCTCCTGTTAAGCCACCACCAGTGGCATGGGATCTAAATCTGGTTCTTGGCCAGCTCATGAAGCTGCCTTTTGAACCATTGGCTACTACCTCTTTGAAATTCCTTTCCTGGAAGGTTATTTTTCTTATTGCAATCACATCAGCACGTCGCATCAGTGAGTTGCAAGCATTGGTGGCTGATCCTCCTTATACAAGGTTCCATCATAAGGTAGTTTTTAGGACTCATCCTCACTTTATGCCAAAGGTGGTTTCACCTTTTCATCTAAACCAAGCAGTTTACCTTCCTGTTTTTTCCCAAGGCCTCATGCCTCTAATGCAGAAAGGAATCTTCATACTTTGGATTGTAAAAGAGCTTTGGCCTTTTACTTACAAAGGACGCAGCAACATAAAGTCCTCTCAACTTTTTGTTGCTTTTAATCATAGTCATTTGGGACTTCCAGTCTCCAAGAGAACACTGTCCAACCGGATTGCACAGTGTATTTCTTTTGCCTATGAGAGTAAAAACCTTTCATTGGAAGGTCATGTCACAGCTCACAATGTGAGGGCCATGGCAGCCTCTATGGCTCATCTTCACTCTGTGCCTATCGACGACATCTGTCGAGCAGCTACTTGGGCCTTGGTTCATACCTTCACAGCCCATTACTGCTTAGACAAGGACTCCCGCCGGGATGCCTTGTTTGGTCAGGCTGTTCTTCAACACCTGTTCCATACTTAATCAACTCCTACTCACCATCCCTGGTAGGATGCCAGAGATCCATGGGGGGAAGTGGAGCCCTTTCACAAGGGCACACAACTTCTGGGGTTTCTCCCTGGCATCTGCAGCTAGGGAGTCCCCATATGTGAAGACTACATTCCTGCTTGTTCCTGGAGATAGCATAGTTACTCACCTGTAACAAGTGATCTCCAAGAACAGCAGGAATGTAGTCTTCACAACCCATCCACCTCCCCTAGGAGTTGTATATCTCTCTCTCTCTTTGTCTCAGCTTTAAACTCAACTGGAGAGAGACAGTTGGGAAAGGCGGGAAGGCAGCACGCAGGCGCTGTGGGATGCTCCCAAAAGCTTTCTAATTGGACGCTGGGGAGTCTTCCCACGCAGGCTCTGTCAGTACCGACGATACCCATATGTGAAGACTAAATTCCTGCTGTTCCCGGAGATCACCTGTTACAGGTGAGTAACTATGCTATAGCGAGGCACTGCACTGTGCTCTGACCCATCTTTCCTCCATTCTATCCTCTGCAAAATAAATCATCACACTGTTATGTGAACTATTCCTCCTCCATTCTATACTGTACAGAATGAGGTATCATGGAGCACTTTGACCCATCCGTTCTCCATTCTATACAGTACTGACTGATGCATCATGCAGTGCGTTGACCATTCCTTTCTCCATTCCATACTATACAGAATGAGGTATCATGGAGCACTTTGACCCATCGCTTCTCCATTCTATACAGTACTGACTGATGCATCATGTAGTGCGTTGACCATTCCTTTCTCCATTCTATACAGTACTGATTGATGCATCATGCAGTGCGTTGACCATTCCTTTCTCCATTCTATACTGTACAGATTGAGGCATCATAGAGCTCTGATCCATCCCTTCTCCATTCTATACTGTACAGAATGAGGCATCATACAGAGATCTCACCCATCCCTTCTCCATTTTATACATTAATGAGGCATGAGTGCTCTGACACTGTTTTCCATACCCTATAGAATGAGGAATCACACAGCACTCTGACCCATCCTTTCAACTACTACAGGCTGGTTAGTTTAACCTCAGTGGTGAGTAAATTATTGAAAGCACTGCTGAAAGAGAAAATATTGAGGTTTCTGGAGTCCCAACGGATTACCGGATCTGAGACAGCATGGATTCACTAGAGGTAGGTCTTGTCAGACAAATCCAATTGATTTCTTTGAATGGATGATTAGGGAGTTGGATCGAGGGAGAGCCCTAGATGTGTTGTATTTAGATTTCGGTAAAGCCTTTGACACCATTCCGCATAGGCAACTTATAAACAAACACAACACCCTAGGGATGGACCCTAAAGTTACTGCTTGCGTTAGAAATTGGTTGAATGGGAGGTGACCAAGGTACAGGTAAATGGAGCTCACTCTGAGGAGAAAGAGGTTACCAGTGTAGTGCCACAGGGATCTGTCCTTGGTCCGATTCTTTTTAACATCTTTCTTAGTGATATTGCGGAAGGGCTGTTGGGTAAGGTTTGCCTCTTTGCGAATGATACCAAAATCTGCAATAGAGTAGACACCCAGAAAAGTATAGATAACATGAGGAGGGATCTAGCTAAGCTTGAAGAATGGTCTAGAATTTGTCAGCTGAGATTTAATGTTAAAACATCCAGGGTCATGCATTTGGGCTGTAGAAAATCCAAGGGAGCGATACAGTATAGGGGGTGAAGTACTTCTGTCCACAAAAGAAGAGCAGGACCTAAACATGATTGTGTCTGATAATCTTAAAGTAGCTAAACTGGTAGAAAAGGCAATGGCAAAAGCCAGAAGGATGCTTGGGTGCATAGGGAGAGGAATGACTAGCAGAAAAAAGGAGGTGATAGTGCTGCTGTATAAGTCTTTGGTGCAACCTCATTTGGAATATTGTATGCAATTCTGGAGACCGCACCTTCAAAAAATATAAACAAGTTGGAGTTGGTGCAGATGGTGGCTACTAAAATAGTTAGTGGTCTTCATTATAAAGCATATGATGACAGACAAGGAGTTTAATATGTATACTTTAGAGGAAAGGCAGGAAAGAGGTTTATATGATTGAAACGTTTAAATAAACCGGTGGCATAAATGCACAAGAGAAGAGCCTCTTTCGATTGAAAGCAAGCTCTGCTACAAGGGGATATAGGATGAGACTCAGGAGTAATATGCGGAAATATTTCTTTACAGAAAGATTAGTAGATGCGTGGAATAGTCTCCCAATGGAGGTTGTAGAGATGAGGACAGTATCTGAATTCAAATAAGTTTGGGACAAACACAGAGGATCTCTAAAGGAAAAAAGGGGATTGTTGTAGTGGTTGATATGGAAGGACAGACTAGATAGGCCATGTGGTCTTTTTTTCTGCTGTCATGTTTCTATATTTCTACTACTATTAAACATTTATAAAGTGCTACAAGGCTTATGCAGCGCTGTAAAAACACAGATAGAGACAGTCCATACTCGTCAGAGCTTACAATCTATCCTGTACAGAATGAGGCATTGCAGTGTTATGTGCACCATCCCTTTTCCATTCTACACAATACAGGATGAGGTGTCACACAGCACTCAGATCCAGATCTTCTCCATTCCATACTGTACAGAATGGGTGTCACACTGTGCTCTGACCATTTCTTTTTTCATTGTATACAGAATGGGTGTCACATTGCTCCCTGACCCATCCCTTTTCCATTCTATAGTGTACCAAATGAAGCATCACACTGAGCCATCCTACCTCCTTTTCATACTGTACAGTAGGATCAGTCACACTGTTGTGTGCATCCCCCTGGTAAAGGAGATGGAAGGATACTCCTATGAAGAGAGACTAAAAAGGTTGCGGCTCTTCAACCTGGAAAAGAGACAGCTGAGGGGAGATATGATAGAGGTCTATAAATTAATGAACTGAGTGGAACGGGTAAATGTAGATCAATTGTTTACGCTATCAAAATATAGAAAGACTAGGGGACATGCAATGAAGCTACAGGGTAAACTATTTAAGACTAATAAGAGAAAATATTTTTTCACTCAACGTGTAATCAAACTCTGGAATTTGCTACTAGAGGATGTAGTAAAAGCTGTTAGTGTAGCCGGGTTTAAAGAAGGTTTGGAAAGGTCCTGGAGGAAAGGTCCATAAACCATTATTAAAGTGGACCCAAAATATCCACTGCTTGTCCCAGTACAAACATTGTGGAACCTGTGTCTCTTGTGGAAACTGCAAGGTACTTGTGACCTAGATTGGCCACTGTTGGAAACAGGATGCTAGGCTTGATGGACCTTGGTCTGACCCAGTATAGCGTTTCTTATGTTCTTATGTTCTTATCAGGGCCTATACTGTACAGTTCAGAGAGGAGTTGCATAGTTTTCTGACCCATCTTTTTATATTATATTGTACAGAAAGTGGTGTCACACAGCACTCTGTACCATCCTTTCTTATACTCGTCGTACAATTTTATGAAAAAGGCACCACACTACTGTTCTAGGATCGCGGCGCTTCCATGCTACCTAATTCCTTCACAGGCTTACAGCTCCAGATTGCATTTCACAGGGAGACTGGACGTGTGCACAACAGTAAAATCAGAAGAAACAACTAAAGACCCAATCAGTTTTTACACTGCCACTTTTTTTGTGCCACTGAGTCAATGCTGACTCTCAGCAGCCCAGCTGCTCCTAGGTTTTCTTGGCAGTGTATTACCAGAGGTAGATTGCCAGGCCTTTTCTTCCAAGGCATTGGAGGGTAAAGTGACTTGCCCAAGGTCACAAGGAGTACTAGTGGGAAGTGAACTCTTGATTTTCTGGATACCAGGCAGTTGCTCTATCCACTAGGCTACTCCTCCACTCCTTAGAGCACTGTTAATGAGAAATTACAAATGAAGTTACAAAGTCATGGAGTTGGGCAACAAGCAATGTGTAGTGCTTTTTATCATCCAGCAATCAATAGGTAGGGTAGGAGATTGACTAGGCAGAGAATGCAAATATTCTCATCTAACACACAGATACAGGAAGCAACTGGCTCCCAATTTACCAACAGGTTGATCCAGTCCAGGGTTTAGCCTACTGAATCCATGTATTTGTAGGAATAGAATAACAAAGTTATATCTACAAGTCCCTGCATGCAATAGGATAAAACCAGGGTAGGAACAACCCGTTAAGCAATCTGGACCTAACTTAACTCTCATCTTGGATGATCAGCTAGTCCACATGTAAAGTAGAACCCATATTTCAGTCCAAAAAGGACCAATTTCTTTCTGTCCAATAGAAAGAAAGCAATAGAATCCAACACAACTCGTTGATGTTTGAAGACATTGCCCACAATGTCCGTCATTGTTAGAGAGCTGGTCACATAGCATGATCATTAAATGCAGTTATGCACTTGGGGTGCAGAAATCCAAAAGAGCAGTATGCAGTAGGAGGTGAGAGAGTGATCCGAGCAGACCCTGCATGCCACCCCAACCTTAGTTTAAGTTCTCTGTAATATTTGAGTTTTAATGTAAACTGCTTTGATTGTATAAGAAGGCGGTATAAAAAAATGTGTTAAATAACTAAAATAAATGTGAGTGGCCCAGGAGAGAAATGTATTTATTTAACTTTTTTGTATACTGCCTTTCAAGATTTATCAAAGCAATTTACATTAAACTCAACATCTTTTACATAAAACAAGGCAGGGTGTCCATTTTTAATGTTGGAGCATTAAACAGCTAACTAGGGGGGATGGGGTCAGTGGGGCATAAATTATTACAACGTAGTCAAAGCTTAGCTAATATACTATTGTCTGATTGGTGGGTAGGTGTCTGAACCGAAGTATTCTGTGAAGAGAGAGGTTTTTAGTATTTTTTCGGAAATCAGCTATATCTTCTATTGCTCTTAGGTTAGCTGAGAGTGAGTTCCATAGTGATGGACCATAGATTGAGAAAGTTATTAGGCAGGTTGTTTGGGAGTTTTTTGGGGTGGTAGTGTCTGAAGATTTCAAGGGTTCAAAACAATGCAACAAGGTGGTAGCCAAAGCCAGAAGTATGCTACACTGCACAGAGAAGGGACATAACCAACCAAAAGACAGAGGTGATAGATTATGTATGTATTTATTTATTTATTGCTTCTATAGCGCCCCTTCCAGAGATCATTAATTCATCTGTACAAGTCATTGGTAAATGCCTCACTTGGAGTACTGCGTTCAGTTTTGGAGGATGTACTGTATATCTCTAAGCCTATACTGTAAGAAGACTTGAAGTTATTCAAAGGAGCAACCAAAATGGTATTTATTTAGCAGGTATTTTATACTACATTATCATTTCAGTCAAACACCAAGAAATACTTTAACACGGAAAGGGTGATGGATACCTGGAATGTCCTTCCACTGGACATGGTGGGGACAAAAACAGTAACAGAATTTGAACAAGCATGGGATAAGCAAAGAGGATCCCTATAGAGGAAGAGAAGCATTCCTGCTCAAAGCTAAACTTCAATGACTTTCACACTCCAAAAAAGTAGAGCAGTCACAGAGAGGCAGTTGCAATCCAAAGAGAAAAGTATAGAGGGGCGGTACCGTATATGGCACAACAGTTACAATCTCAAGCACCTTGCTGGACAGACTAGATGGGCCATGCTGGTCTTTATCTGCCATTATTTACCGTAGTACTATGTTACAAAAATGTCATATGGATACAAAAGTTGGACAGTAAAAATATTGACAAGAAGAAAATCGATGTCTTTGAATTATGGTGCTGGCGAAGAATACTGTGTATACCATGGACTGCCCAAAGAACATGCCTAGGGATTAGGAGTCCAACAAAGGGCACAACACCACGTGTGCAAACAGTCCAACTAAGAGACGTGGATAGCAAGCAGAGGGACGTGTATTAATCTTTATTGACCAAAATCAGCCATTGGCCCAACACAGGCCGTGTTTCGGAATTCCCTTCTTCAGGGGCTAAAATGGCTAAAACAAATCATAAATAAATCAAACAATACAAATTAAAAACAATTAAAACAAACTGGCTCAAAATGCGGACATAGTTGAATGTATAATGTATAGAAATAATATATATATATATATGTATGTATGTGTGTGGCACCATTTTTGAATGGTGGAACGAATAAGTACGGCTAACACAAGAACAAAAAGAGCTAAAAAATAATCTTAAATAATAATAAGTGATAATAAATTGAATGAAACTGAATGTCGCATTAAAATCCATTAAAACCATAATTAAAATAAAAATAAAAATAATGAAAATAATTTTTTTTTTAAATAAATGGTGATTAAAAAAATAAATTAAAGATGTCTACCAAAGGAACATAGAAATTACACATACCTGAGTCAACAATGTGTGTGACCTAATCAAACAGGAATGTAACAATTTGTATCTTCAAAAATATGCTAAATAAAAACAACCAATAAAATGATAAACATACCAATAATGAGATCCTCAGTAATTTAACAACTATCAAAAAATTAAATACATACACGTATATATAATATAAATAAATAAATCAATAATTTATAAAAAAAAAAACTTATGTGTAAGAAATAAATAGTAATTATTAATTTAAAATCTCATATAAATAGATTAGGAAAAGTAAACACGTAGCTATAAATCAACCTAGATATAAGAGAGATGAAGACGACTTATGAATATGAATATCTGATGAATAATATAAAAAAATAATACATAGAAAATATAAAAAATATAATAAATAATAATTAAAAATTAGATGGGAAAATAAAAAATAAATAATAAAAAATGTTACCTGACCACGGATATTCTTCCTGTATTTATGAGTGTGCGATCTATAGAATATAAATAAGATAATAACATATAGGTATAAACCAAACCGACTAACCAGTGTAAATACTCGAAAGGAACTAAATTTGATGAAGGAAGAAATATCACAAATAAAACTCCTTTTCAGAATATATGTTGTGGGAGATGAACCTAAATAAATGAAAAAAGGCTTCACTACATGGTGTTAAAAAAAAAAAAAAGAAAAAAAAGAAAAAAGGGGGGTGCACAAACAAATTGGTGTGCCGCCAAAAAAACATAAGAACATATTTTTTGTTTAGTATAAAAATTTTTTTTAATAGTTTTCCGGAATTTTCACTTTGCATCTTTATTCACATTGATCTTTCCCTTCTACCCGGGTTTTAAGCATCACTGGCACATAATTTCTTATGTTTTTTTGGCGGCACACCAATTTCTTTGTGCACCCTCCCCTTTTTTTTTTTTTTTTAACACCATGTAGTGAAGCCTTTTCAAATTAACTTTAGCTGCAATAAAGTTAATTTGAAAAGGAAAGACAGCCTGTGAGGAGCCCGCCCCCATGACATCACTTCCTCGGGCTCTGCGATGACCGGAGGGCTCCTCACACAGTTTCTCTTTACTTTTCAATGTAAGTGTAGTGCAGCCACTGCTCTGTACAAAGCAGAAGCAGCGGCTTGGGCAGAGGGGGGGGGAGGGTGTGTGTGTGTGAGTGAACCAGCAAGGGGGGGGGGGAGTGTGAGTGAACCAGCAAGGGGGGGGGAGTGTGAGTGAACCAGCAAGGGGGGGGGAGTGTGAGTGAACCAGCAGTGGAGGGGGGGTGTGGTGTGAGTGAACCAGCAAGGGGGGGGGGCGATGGTGTGAGTGAACCAGCAGGGGAGGGGGGGGGTAAGTGAGTGAGTGACCCAGCAGGAGGGGTGAGTAAGTGACAGGGGGGTGGGTGAGTGAACCAGCAGTGGAGGGGGGGTGGTGTGAGTGAACCAGCAGGGGAGGGGGGTTGGTGTGAACCAGCAGGGGAGGGGGGTTGGTGTGAGTGTTTGATTCCTATTCAAGAGAATTACTTTATATAGTCAATATAGGCACAGAGGTAAATTTTTTTAACATTTTCTAATGGTGGTGTGCCTCGTGATTTTTTTCATGAAAAAAGTGTGCCTTTGCACAAAAAAGGTTGAAAAACACTGCATTAGATGACAGAGGAGTAAAAGGGGTGCAAAGGAAGGAAAAGTCTGAATGAATTCTTTGCATTGGTATTTACTGAAGAAGATGTAGTGAGTTTACCCATAACTGAAGGACTGGAAAAAGGGACTGTTACTTCTGAAGAGAGATCTGCAACTGTGAGTATATACTTCTGGTAATTTTCTGAAAGGAATTCTTTGTATTAAAGCTAATTAATCTGTGAACCCACTATTTTTTGTTAAATCAGTCAGGGCCTAGTAGCCGCAGTTTAAGTTTAAATATAAAACACAGAGGAGAACTTTCTGGTTACATTTCATACCCAGCAAAGAGCTTGAAGTTTAAATTTAATAGTCACTCAGGGCCTAGTAACAGCAAAATACTTTTAGTTTAAATTTAAAACACAGAAGAGAGCTTTCTGTTTACATTTGGAACCCAGCAGAGAGTTTGTAGTCTAAATTTAATAGTCACTCAGGGCTTGGCATCAGCAAAGTACGTTTAGCTTAAATTTAAAACACAGAAGAGAGCTTTCTGGTTAAATTTAGAACCCAGCAGAGAGCTTGTAGTTTAAATTTCATAAGAAGTTAGAGCCTAGCAGCAGCTAAGAGCTATAATTTAAATTAAATCAGAATTTACCTTACCTCAGCAGCACAAGACAGGGTACTGTGTAGTAGCCCTCTTTTAATAAGTGTTATTACCCTCCCTCCTCCCCACACCCACCCACTCCTGGGATAATCGTAGCTTTATAGGTACTTACACCTCTTAAAAGACAAGAGGTGCTCTCAGGTGAAGCTCATTACCCAAATCAGTCATACACTAAGGACCTGAGATTAGTTAAGCTTCAGGTGAACAAGGTATATTACACCTATTAGGTTCAGTTTTATTAGTATAAATATCCATAGCAACCCTTAGTAAGTAAAGAACTTGGATCTAAACACAAACTTAAAACTAAGATGCAGACAGCAGTCCAGCAGCGGGATGGGGGCTTTCCAGTCTTTTGCATTGAGTGTCACATGTATGATTTTCTCCCAGTTGGTGAGAGGTCTTACGTGTGCACTAGGTGCAAGGAGCTCTTTTCTCTCAGGGAACAAGTCCATTCTCTAGAGGCTAAAGTAGCAGACTTGGAAAACATAAGACAGACAGAGAGGTACATAGACGAGACCTACAGGGATATAGTCTTGAAGTCCCACCTCCAGTGTGGCACCACCCCTGTTGCCATGGAAGAGAGAGGTCACGTGACAGGAGAGCATCACCCTGGTGTGGCAGGAAGTGATCCTGTAACTAGGACCTGTCCCCCAGGTGATGTAAAACCCTCTCGCACCGAGGAAGTTTCTCCAGGGCCATGTGCCCATGAGGGAAGGGTTAGGACAGCTGTTATAGTTGGTGATTCGATCATTAGGCATGTAGATAGCTGGGTGGCTGGTGGACGTGAGGATCGCCTGGTAACATGCCTGCCTGGTGCGAAGGTAGCAGACCTCACACGCCACCTAGATAAGGTCTTAGATAGTGCTGGGGAGGAGTCTGCTGTCTTGGTACATGTCGGTACCAATGACATAGGAAAATGTGGTAGGGAGGTTCTGGAGGCTAAATTTAGGCTTTTAGGTAGGAAGTTGAAATCCAGAACTTCCAGGGTAGCGTTCTCCGAAATGCTTCCTGTTCCACGCGCAGGACCCAAAAGGCAGGCAGAGCTCCGGAGTCTCAATGCGTGGATGAGACAATGGTGCAGAGATGAGGGTTTTGGATTTGTTAGGAACTGGGGAACATTCTGGGGAAAGGAGGGGCTCTTCCGAAGGGATGGGCTTCACCTTAACCGGGATGGAATCAGGCTGCTGGCATTAACCTTTAAAAAGGAGATAGAGCAGCTTTTAAACTAGATATTAGGGGAAAGCCGACAGTCGCCCAAGAGCGGATGGTTCGGAAGAATGTATCCTTGAAGGATACTACCAAAAGCAGAGAGGTTCCACAAAAGACTAAAGTAGCCCAAATGCCCTCAAGTATGGAGCAGACAGAGCTTAAAGATCCCAAATTACCCATGTCTAACAGTAGCCAAATTAATATGAGTAAAATACATTCTCTAAAATGCTTGTATGCAAATGCTAGAAGTCTAAAAATAAGATGGGAGAGTTAGAATATATAGCACTAAATGAAAGGTTAGATATGATTGGAAGGTTGAGTCGGACAGGCCAATATCCAGCATCCCAATGCTTGTGAAAATCATTGAAAAGATAGTTTACAAGCAACTGCAAGATCATATAGACACCAACGCACCTCTGGATCCATCCCAACATGGATTCAGAGAATCACATGGAGTTGAAACACTCCTCACAACTCTTTTCAACATGGTGATTTCAGGCGTGGACAACATAAGACATGGCTTTGTACTCATCTTCTTAGATATAGCGGCGGCCTTTGACTCTGTCTGCCACGAGATCCTCTTATACCGGCTAAGAGAAAAAGGCGTCAGCGGAACAGCATTAGAATGGTGCAGATCTTACTTATCTGGAAGATGGCAACATGTTCGAGCAGACGGGGCCACATCCAAACCATTCCCACAAAATCAAGGAGTGCCTCAAGGATCCTCCTTATCATCCTTGATGTTTAACATATACCTTCAACCAATCTGCAACATCATCAGGTCGTTCAATGTGAGTTGTATGCTATATGCTGACGATGTGCTGTTATACATGCCAATATCACTCGACAGCCCAGACCTTACCCCCATGACTACATGTTTCAACACCATATCCGATTGGCTACTATCACAGAACTTACGAATTCAACACAAGAAAACAGAGGTGCTTTTCATCTCTAGAAACCCTAACTTCGCACCACCCAGCGTTTTGAAGGTAAATAATGCCGAGCTACAAGTGAAACCAGCTATACGGTACCTTGGGGTGACCCTGGACCAACATCTCGATATGAAGCAACACATTGCCAACACTGTTAGAGCGATATACTTCAAAATCAGATCCCTCAGGCACCTACGCCCGTTACTAGAACCAGATGATTTCCGCACCATTTACCAAGCCCTCATCATACCTCATTTTGATTACTCTAACGCCATCCTACAAGGACTCCCCCGATCAACCTTAAACCCCCTGCAACTGGCTATGAACAGTGCAGCACGGATACTGTTTGGAGCCTCCAGAAGGGAACATATCACACCCCTCCTGAATCAGCTGCACTGGCTCCCCATTCAAGCCCGGATCAGTTTCAAGACCTTGTTGTTGACGTTCAAGGCCATCAACAGGCTCTCCTCCTCCTCTCTATCTGAATTCATACAACCACGTGCCACCACCAGACAAAGAAGAACCGTGGAGACCAATATGTTAGCAATACCAAAAGAAACGACAAACTGCACCAAAACAACATCCAACCGAGCCTTCAGTCTCTGCGCTCCAGCGCTATGGAACACCCTACCACCACACATAAGAGCAATCCCTAAACTGAGCCAGTTCAGGAAAGCCCTGAAACACTTCCTTTTTGTCAAATATCTTACTGACGGCTCTGAACCCTCGTATAGCTCGTCCTCAAATATGTAAACACCAAACAGGTTCCTCCCCTATTAACTTCATATGTATATAGTTGCCCCCTCTCTCCAAGTTTCATTCCCTGTTCAATGTAATGACCAGACATTGTATAGTGTCGGATGTTGTTGTTATATGTAAACCGCGCTGATCATAAATAGTGCGGTATATAAGAATTGTTAAATAAATAAATAAAATAAATAAATATCAGAGACATGGTGGAAGGAGGACAACCAGTGGGACACTGTGATACCTGGGTACAAACTATATCGTAATGATAGAGCTGATCAAATTGGTGGAGGGGTTGCTCTCTATGTTAGAGAGGGCATTGAGTCAGAAAGGATTAAAGTTTTGCAGGAAACAAAATCTGCTGTAGAATCTATATGGATTGAAATTCCATGTAAAAGGGGGAAGGCAATGGCAGTGGGGGTGTACTATCGAGCGCCTTGCCAGAATGACCAAATGGATGATGAAATGTTCAAAGAAATCAAGGAAGCTAACAAAAGTTACAGTGCAGTAATAATAATGGGTGATTTCAACTACCCCAGTATCGACTGGGTCAGTGTCACTTCAGGACATGCTAGGGAGATAAAGTTCCTAGATGAAATAAATGACTGCTTCTTGGAGCAGCTGGTTCATGAACCGACCAGAGGGGAAGCCATATTAGACCTAGTTCTTAGTGGAACACCAGATCTAGTGCAAGAGATAAGGTTGTTGGGGCCACTTGGCAATAGTGATCATAGCATGATCGCCTTTGATTTAATTAGTGGAGGAGGGATAGTAAGGAAATCCACAGTACTACCTTTTAACTTTGGAAAGGGAGACTATGATAAAATGAGGAAAACAGTTAAGAAAAAACTAAAAGGAGCAGTTGCAAAGGTTAAAGACGTACATCAGGCTTGGCTGTTGTTGAAAAATACTATCTTGGAAGCCCAGACCAGCTGTATTCCACGCTTTAAGAAAAGTGGAAGGAAGTCCAAAAAACTGCCAGCATGGTTTAAAGGTGAGGTCAGAGAGGCTGTTGCCAAAAAAGCATCTTTCAGGAAATGGAAAAAATAGCCAAACGACGAAACATGGAAACAGCACAAGCACTGGCAAGTCAAATGCTAGGCATTGATAAGACAGGCAAAGGGAGAATTTGAGAAGAAGCTTGCTGCGGAAGCAAAAACTCCGAAGTAAAGACCTTTTCAAGTACATTCGTAGCAAAAAACCTGTGAGAGAGTCAGTTGGTCCATTAGATGATAAAGGGGTTAAAGGAGCACTAAGAGGCGACAAGGCGATAGCGGAGAGATTGAATGAATTCTTTGCTTCAGTCTTTACTGAGGAAGATGTAGGGATGTTACCCATGACTGAAGTGGTATTTAAAGGTGCGGAAGAATTGAAGGAAATATCGATACATCGGGAAGATGTATTACAACTATTAGATAAACTGAAGAGTAGCAAATCACCTGGGCCGGATGGTATACATCCAAGGGTGTTGAAAGAACTGAAATATGAGATTGCAGACCTGCTATTAGTAATCTGTGAACTATCATTAAAATCATCTCTAATACCTGAAGATTGGAGGATCGCCAATGTAACACCAATTTTTAAAAAGGGTTCCAGGGGTGATCCGGGAAACTACAGACCGGTGAGCCTGACATCAGTACCGGGAAAAATGGTAGATACCATCATAAAGAATAAAATTACTCAGCACGTAGTTAGCCATGGCCTAATGGGAGACAGCCAACATGGCTTTAGACAAGGAAGATCTTGTCTTACTAATCTGTTATGTTTTTTTGAAGGAGTGAATAATCAGGTGGACAAAGGTGAGTCGGTTGATATTGTGTATCTGGACTTTCATAAAGCCTTTGACAAGGTCCCTCATCAGAGACTTTTGGCAAAACTAAAGAGTCATGGGATAGGAGGCAGTGTACTATTGTGGATCAGGAACTGGTTAAAAGATAGAAAGCAGAGGGTAGGGCTAAATGGCCAATTTTCCTAATGGAGAAAGGTGAATAGTGGTGTACCCCAGGGATCTGTGCTGGGTCCGCTGCTTTTTGACATATTCATAAATGACCTGGAAAGTGGAATAACAAGTGAGGTTGTCAAATTTGCAGATGACACAAAACGATTTAAAGTTGTTAAAACCCAAGAGGATTGTGGAAAATTGCAAGAAGATCTTGATAAATTGGAAGACTGGGCATCAAAATGGCAGATGAAATTTAATGTGGACAAGTGCAAGGTTATGCACCTAGGGAAGAACAACCCAAACTATGGTTACACGATGCAAGGTTCCACTTTAGGAACCACCACCCAGGAAAAAGATTTAGGCGTCATTGTGGATACCATGTTAAAACCCTCGGCCCAGTGTGCAGCGGCGGCCAAGAGAGCAAATAGAATGCTAGGTATGATAAGGAAAGGAATGGAAAATAAAACAAAAGATATTATAATGCCTTTATATCGTTCCATGGTGAGACCGCACCTTGAATATTGTGTGCAATTCTGGTCGCCGTATCTTAAAAAGGATATAGCGATTTTAGAAAAGGTTCAGAGAAGAGCCACCAAAATGGTAAAGGGGATGGAAGGATACTCCTATGAAGAAAGGCTAAAAAGGTTAGGGCTCTTTAACCTGGAAAAGAGACGGCTGAGGGGAGATATGATAGAAGTCTATAAATTAATGAACGGAGTGGAACGGGTAAATGTAGATCGATTGTATACCTTATCAGAATACAGAAAGACTAGGGGACATGCAATGAAGCTACAGGGTAAACTATTTAAGACTAATAAAAGAAAATATTCTTTCATTCAACGTGTAATCAAACTCTGGAATTTGTTACCGGAGGATGTAGTAAAGGCTGTTAGTGTAGCTGGGTTTAAAAAAGGTTTGGACAAGTTCCTGGAGGAAAGGTCCATAAACCATTATTAAGAAGGGACCCAGAATATCAGTGCTTGAAGCAATACCAGCATTGTGGAACCTGTGTCCCTTGGGGAAACTGCTAGGTACGTATGACCTAGATTGGCCACTATTGGAAACAGAATACTGGGCTTGATGGACCTTGGTCTGACCCAGTATGGCATATCTTATGTTCTTATGAAATGGTATTTAAAGGTGATGTATCAGAAGAATTAAAAGAAATATCGATAAACTGGGACGATGTATTACAACTATTTGATAAAATGAAGAGCAGCAAATCACGTGGACCAGACAATATGCATCTGAGGGTGTTGAAAGAACTGAAATATGAGATTGCAGACCTACTATTAGTAATCTGTGAACCATCATTAAAATCAGCTGTGGTACCTGAAGACTAGAGAACGACCAATGTAACGCCAATTTTTTAAAAGGGCTCCAGGGTTGATCTGGGAAACTACAGACCAGTGAGCCTGATGTCAGTACTGGACAAAATGGTAGAAACTATTATAAAGAAAAAAATTACTGATCATTTAGTAGATAGTCATGGTTTAATGGCAGAAAGCAACATGGATTTATCCAAGGAAGGTCTTAGCTTACTAATCTGTTATGTTTTTTTTTAAGGTGCGAATAGACAGAGGTGAGCTGGTTGATATACAGTAGCATACCTGGATTTTCATAAAGCCTTTGACAAGGTCCCTCAGAGACTCTTGGTCAATTAAAGAGTCATGGGATTGGAGGCAGTGTACTCTTGTGAATAAGGAACTAATTAAAAAGTAGAAAGCATAGAGTAGGGCTAAATAGCCAATTTTCTCAATGGAAAAAGGTGAATATTGGAGTACCCCAGGGATCTGTGCTGGGCCCGCTGCTTTTTAACATTTTCATAAATGACCTGGAAAGTAGACAGGGTCAGGATGGGCACAAATAATCTCAGAATGACCCCTTAGCTGTATAAGTGGCTATTTATGCACAAAACCTACTAAAATACTTTGCTATCTCTGAATAAATGTGAGCGTAAATCTAGGCAACCCTTCTAAAATTACCCTCAATACATACAGACAAAATCAGATATTTAGAATTTGTTCTGTAGGGATTCCTCTTCTGGAAGATTCCACAAAGATTCTGCAAACTAGATCAATCAGGTCTGCCAGCTTTAAGAACTTAAGAAGAAAGGGGGAGAAAAAAAGACTTCATTTGATATTTTGATTGCCAGGTAAAGGGAGTAGTGGATCAGCCTAGTGGTTAGGGCAGCAGCCTAGCATCAGAAAGACCAGGGATAAAACATTCCACTAACACTTCTTGTGGCCTTGGGCAAGTCACTTAACCTTCCATTGCTTCAAGAGCATGCTTAGATTGCAAGCCCTCCAGAGAAAGGGAAATACATCCATACTGTACCTGAATGAACAGCAACAGGAAGGGCATGAGCTAAATACTAATAATAAATATTCCTTTGGTCATTAGAAATCACATTTAATGGCGAGTTTGGACTCAGTTGAAATATATCTGTGACTTCTGGAAAATGTTCATTTTAAAGGTGATATTCTGTTCTGGAAACATTTCACCAGTGCTGTTGTGATTTCTGGTTGTGCTGTACTCTGGTTTCTACACATCTAGGGCCCGATATTGAGTTGGGCAGGCTCTACACCCCTACCGCGCATAGCCCTTAACCATGGATATTCACTGTTGGGGTCATTTGCAGCCCTGGCATTAAATATCCGGGGATCGCCGCACATGCATGGGACAGACACAGTGGATCCCTTTACAGCAACAGGATAAAATCAAAATAAACGTAACTATCAAATTTTGTCAACATACAGGGGTGTCCTACACGGAGCGGTGGGTTCACCCCTAAAACAAAGACATGGGGAGGGCTGGCCTGCACGGAGCGGCAGATGCACCTACTCGTGCCATCTTTCTGGGCAGACTAGATAGACCATACTGGTCTTCATCTACCATCATTTACTATGTTACTATGCAGTAGCTAACCGGTCAGCAGCGCTATTGCATGCTGTCTGGTTAGCTCCTGTGCCTTAAAGATAGGCGAGGGTTTTCCTCGCCTATCTTTTAGACGCAGGTTGCTAACTGGGCAGCATGCAATATTGCCACTGCCCAGTTAGCGACAGTCTCCACCTCTGCCCCTCCCCAGAACACCCCAACACGCCCCCATGCTAACCGGATAGCTTTGGAACACATAGGGGAGTTAGAAAGGGATATTCAATGGTACTAACCATGTAAGTGCCTTTGAATATTCCCATTTAAGGAATTTTCATGGTTCATTGGTCTGTAAACTGTGTAGTGCCTTTCAGAAATCAGGCCCCTGGTTCGTGTCCTAAAATAAGTAAGGTGCACGTTGACATGAAAGCTTTATAGGAATTTATTTGAAAGGCCTTTGAATTCACTCTTGACAGGGAAACACAAAATCAACATCACATTTTATGCAGTAACTGAATTGGGCTTGATCTCCAAGAATACGTGGGATGAGGCATCAGAAAACAAAGTGGAGTGTGCAAGTGGGAGGTTCCAGAATTAGGATTTGAGGATTTACACAGTTCAGATTAGTCTGACTGTGGGCTGAGTTCCCAGATTCTCAGCCTGAAATTACGCTGTAGGAAGACTGGTTCAGGGTTAGGCTCAGGAAAGTAGTCAGGAGACTTTGTGACGCCTCTGTCCTTTAGGGCAAATACTATATGCTGATTCACAGCACTGGGGCCTCGAGAGAGTCTGTGTGCAGCTACTCCCAGAAGCTCACTAAAATCTGATGACTGCACAGGTTCAAATACTGTTTCCTGCCACACTCTGCTAAAATGGCATCGGATTGAGGTTCACAGCCTCATCAGAGCAGGGATTTCCTATTGCCTGATAGTACTGTATAAAGTACCAAAAGAATCCACTCTGATCTTCCAAGTCTGCATCCTTTGAGCAATAACTGCATAGGTAATTAACTGTTTGTTTTTTTTTGTTTGTTTTTTTTTTAGTTGTGAACAGAGGAGTCAGCACTTCTGAAGTGAAAATCATAGAGCAGCTGCATACAGACTTATCCCAAAGACTTATCGCTAGACGGTATAAACAGCTGGGATTTTCCAAAAACTGAGTTAGAATGCAGCAAGAACCCTGCCTAGTGGAAATCTGAATACTGCTATCACACAGGGGCAATACAATTTAAAAGGTTACTAAATTCTGGATGTGTGCATGCCCCTCTCCTCCAATCAAAGATACTTGTACTTACAAGAGGAACTCAATATACTTTTTGTATTATACTAACTGGTAATAACTCTTGCAATGGAATCCTCCAGGGGCCCTGATTCCACCCACCTTGCTTGTTTTTGTTATATACAACCATTCTCTTTAGGTTCCAGTGTCTATTATTTTATTTATTTCTAGTTTTTGCACATGCTAATTGTGGAATAAAAGAGTGTGTGTGCCTGCTTAAAAGTTGCATTTCCTTTCATAAGGACAGTATTGTTTACTGGAGTCATCATTAGAAAGAGCTATCTCTCCTCCCCATCGTAAGTAGTGTTACAGAGGAGGCAGGGCCTCCGACAGGTGGAGAAAGTCCATAAAGTCCATGTAAATACCTTTCATTGACCAGAAATCTCAATTCAGTGGGCTCCAATGAATGAACCCCATAAGGAATGCGTTTCTCCTATTCTCATTCATTTTAATTCTATTTTCATCATTGTCTAAATTCCTAAAGGGTTTAATCCCTTTTGTTATCATCTATCATTTGGAACTACCCCCAGATTTCCCCATCTAATCCCACTCTTGCAGCAACAGTCTTTGGCCAGGATTCATAGACTATGATTTCTTCTAGAACCTGGCACATGTACTCCCTGAGTCAGGCCACTGGGTGTCCCCATTGTGCAAAAGCTGAGACACCCTCCCCTCAGACTGTGAGAGTTGGCTCCAGAGCACTGCAAGCTGACTTGGCAGACACTGGGCTTGGGAATCATTTTTCATTTTAAGCCGTCACTTATTCACCGTTTGCTGTATGTCAAAACGATGTACAACATATGAATAAAACTCAGGCCTTCATCATGGTGCTGAGCCACTGGGCTGGTCTCTTTATGACTATTGCTATCTTTATCCTTTTCGTGACTCACTGATGGTTTCATTGTACTTGCACCTAGATGCCTCCAGGGTTGAACTCTCCCAAGGCAAGAAGTCTCTCATTAATTGTACTCTGTCTTCTGCTTCCTTCCCTGCCTTGGACCATTTTCTGGTCTCTTCAGTCTCCAATCCTGTTGCCGTACACTTTTTTTTTGTTTTTCAAACTTCTCTATTATCTTTAAATTTGCTTTTGCTTATTAACATGATGTCTGTTCTCACCATTGTCTTGGCTCTGCTTCTACGGATATCCTCATTCATGCTTTTCCTCCTTAATCTTTTGAACATTGCAGCTCTTTTTCTCGTGGCCTCTAAGAGTCCCAGACCTCTCTTCAGTTCATATACTCACTCCTTCCAAAGCATGGATCCATAATCTGCCAGTCCTCAGAGAACGTCACTGCTTCCCTGAGACAGAGTCCAGTTTGGAACTGTAGTACTCATTTTTTAATTCTTTCTTTGACCTCCTGCTCTTCTCCTTTTTGCTTTATTAGCGTCCCTGTCCCTGCGGACTTTTAACATCTGGCATCTCTCTGTCCTGTAACATTCTCTAGCCATGACTGGTGACAGTTATTTATCTGTTCACACAGCTTATGTGTCTCTAATGACTACAAGCATTTCTCTGCCTTGCCAGATCTCTCTCTACTATCTCAAGATTCACTTCTCCTTTGCTTAGGAGTCATACTAATCATACTCTACTGAAGGATAATGTGTTGTGTCTTGTACTACATGTGACTGTAAAGTACTTTTAAGATATATTTGTACAGCATACATATTGCTATGTAAATCCTTTTCATATCAACAATCTGGACAAAAATGTGTGAGAAACCAAAGGAAAAGGTTAACGACCCACACATAATTCTTTCAGTCCTTCTTTTCGTATGAGTGAGATATTTCTTCAACATCAATAGCTTGCTGACTTGGCCAAAATCAGCATGTGCACATACTAATGAGGAATCGGATTTGGCCCTGGCCCCGGCCCCAATTGGACCTTGTGCTCACTGCTCAAGTCTCAGACTTGGCTTCTGCACCCATGGCTGAGGTCCCAGACTTGGCCTTTATTGGTCCCAGACCACATTACTGAGGTCCCAGACTAGATCCTATTGGTACTTGCTACTGAGGTCCCATCTCTTCACCCACCGCTGAAGTCTCGGGCTACATTTCCCTTGCTCTCTGTACTCACTACTGAAGTCTCAGACTTGGCCTACATCATTATCTGCACCCACACCTGAGGTTGTGGTGCCATCAAACAACACTACTTATAAGTTATTCTATCACTTTTCTGCCTCTATCCTGTGCACTGCTTTATAAATTGCATTTCCTTTGTCCATGGCAGATCTTTCTATGTAAACATTTTGTCCAGATTAAGGACTGGATGTAGCATATCATTCTGTTGGTCATGGAAATCCATAACGTCTCAGACCTGAAACTGCCTCCATCCAGGATGCATAGCTGTGCAGCAGTATTAGAATCCTGTCCAGTTGAACAATGCATGGAATAGGAGGTCCCCCTTGTGCTGAGACAAAATAAATTCTGATAGCATTGCTCCAGCAGTGAGAGTAGTGTGTAATACAGAGGAAATGAAGGTTGAATCGGCTCAGAGACGGGTTATATCTCTTCCTCCTCATTGGCCTTGCTCCATCGGTGGCAACAGTTAGCAGTGATGCCCAGAAGGAAGTTAGTAGCCACAGATGCAATGGAGACCACAAATCCCACAAAGGCAATAAAGAGGTAATCATCCAGTGTCAGGGTCAAATGGCATGCTTTGAAGCTCTCCTCTGTCAGTGAGAAGAGCAAAGCACCCTCCACCTCTGGTGGGCCCCAGCATTTTGCCCGCTGTACATCTGGAAGAGGAAAAGACAGAGTTGAAAGAAGTCTACAGCATTCTATGGAATAGGGATCTTTAACTGGACTGACTACATTAAGGCTTCCCATATGTGTACCAATAATGTCACAGTCTGGCTTCTCAGGCTATCCACAATGAATATGCATGAGATATATCTGTAGACACTGCAGCTCAAGTATATACTAATATATATCATGCCTATTTAATGTGGATATCCTCAAAAACCCAACTAGCTGTGATGCCAATAGGATAGGCTTGAGGAGCCCTGGACTAAATAGAAGAAGAACCTGAACTGGAGTTTAGTGGTCCCCTATGATGAACTCTGGGTACAGAACCTGGAAGAAGGAAAAGATGGATTTCTCTACCCCCTGAAATAGAGTCTAAGTTTTACCTTTTCTCATTAGTAGCCTACAAGTACAGAAGTTGATAATTACCAGCTACACAGGTTTGGATGTTGGTCCGCAACCACTTGAGCAGGGGCTCCATAGTGCATCCACAAATCCAAGGGTTACCTCCAAGCTGCAGAATCACTAGGCCAGAGAGATCTTCTAAAGCCTCCAGTCCCAGGAAAGATAGACTTCCAAAGCTCAAGTCCAAGTGCCTGAGCTGAAATAGCCCACGGAATGCCAGTGGATGGATCTTCCTCAGTCCGGGGTTGTGACTCAGGTTTATCTGCACCAGGTCATGGGCCATCTGAAACATATCAGCTGTCACATGACTAAGGTTGTTGTAGCTTAGGTCTAGGTGAAGAAGCTTCTTAGCATTGATGAAGAGTCTCCTAGGAAGTTCTGACAGGGAGTTGTTGTGTAGGTCTAGGATCTGAAGCTCTGTATAGCAGAACAGGTAACCTGGAGGGATGTTGGCAATACGGTTGTGGGCCAGACTGAGGTTCCTAATGTCTAGGAGAAGGTCAGGTGGGACAGAGAAGAGCTTCTGGTTACTGCAGTCTACCATCTGGTTTTGGCATGTACACAGAACAGGGCAGCTTATGATGCCAGGAAGCAGAGCTGCTGTTACCAGAAGGACAGTGGTCAAAATCATATTTGAGAGATGATGGTGTCTCTTTCAATAAGAAACAGTCTACAAGAAAAAAAAATACTATCCTTTGGTCCTGTTAAGTATTCTCAGTGGTGGAAGTTGTATGTTAAAAAAAACTTTCAGAACTATCTCCAGGAGAGGGGAGGACAGAAGTAATCCCAAATTAGATTACTACATCATGATAAAGGAATCAAATAATTAACAGTCGTTTCAGCTCTTTACAATTGTAAATGGATTATTAAGAATAAGCAATGCAAAATCAGGTCTTCAGTTCAAGGTTTCTTTAAAGCATCCAAATGTGTCTCTGCTTCAGTTGGTTTTCCAAAGTCTGGGAATTTGACATTGAGAGTATGTGCAACTCAAACAATATCTCAGGTCACAGCACTGTTTATTCCTGGTAGTAGTAATAGTAGTAGGTCCCTAGGCGATTTGCTTTACCTTACTGTAGGTGTAATAGCTTAAGTCTATCATCCTAAGAAGGAATGTCATCAAAGTTCATGGAGGCGAATGATGTGCTCAAGAGGGCCACAATATATATGTATCTTACCCATATAGTAACCTACAAGCCATCTTTGCAGACTTCAAAGTGAATTATCAAAAATAATCCAACTTCAGGCTTAAAACGGAATATTCATCAAAAATAGCTCCCCTGGAATCCTTTATCATATTCTCTTTAGGGGGTCTTTCAAAGGCTTTTCTGCCAGTTGGGAATGAGTTGCATGTTTCTGAGCTAAATGTCAACAACAATTTGCAACCACTTTGACTTAATTCATTCACAAATTAATTATAACAAACTGAAAGCTGCTTAGGAGTGAATTTCATGTATACAGACACTTCTTCAGTGTGTTTCAGAAATGGTCCCACAGGATGCATTGGAGAACAGCAAGGATGATTTGCTCCTATATGAGAAATCCAAAACAATCCATTAGTGAACTCCCCAGAGATTTATAGTGCAGATGGTAGTTAATGTCAGATTTTTTTCCTGAGACGCGGTCCTTTTGTCTTATGCGTGGAGCAGACTGGTATCAAGAAATTGCATTAGTTTCCATAGGGGTTTCTCTTCATCCCATGCAGTCAGAACATGTGGTACAAGGTAGCAAGGATCTGCTTAGAAAGGCTTGCCAAAGTATCTTCTCTAGCAGTGTGTGACCTCCTAAAATCCCTCAAGGGACCAAAAGGAAAATCTCTTGAATGGAATCAACGACTAACACTGCAGAGTTATCACTGAATACTTTTAATTGAATGGTCACTGTTAGGGGTTTTCCTCAGTGCTGGATTGCAACAGTGATTTTTTTGTGATGGACATATATATATACTTTGCAGGCTTTTCATGGACTAAGTTGCCGCATGCTGCAGTGGCATAAATGATTATGAAAGAAATAGTTCATGATATTTTTATTTTCATCAGCCGCAGCTCTCCTGGGAATATCTGTCTTCTGGGTATTCTCATTTGAGACTGTGTTTTTTTAAATGATGATGTTCTTCATGGGTCAGTCTAGACAGAAGCTAGGAAGGAGGAACGCTCCTTGTGATTAATGCTGGTGGTAGCTGGTGACTTGTTCTCTATTTCTCTGTTTACAGAGCAGCAGTCTGAGCAGGTCCTGCGGGATCCACCTGCCAAGAAGAACACAGGGAATCGAAGAGAAAGTAAACACAATGACCACAAGACCTCTTTCTACTTCTGTCTGTCTCTCTCCCCTTCTTTCTCTCTCTCTCCTTGTCTCATTCTCTCTTGCTTCTGTCTAATACTCTCCCTTCTCTGCTCCTCCTATTGTTGGTTTCTCTGTCTCTAAGGGCGCTCTGAGATAAGTTGGAAAGTCAATGCTAAGTAGAAAATTGGGAGAACATCTTAACCTCAAGATGAGAGAGAAACTTTCCATGAGAGGGAAAAACAAACCAAAAGCATGTTCCTCAGATGTCTGTCAAAGAGAGGAACTAGCATCAGAAGGTACTTTTGGTCAACCCTAGGCTGAAGCTGAGGGTCTTATTGACGGTAGTGAGGAAAATTCACATTCATTCATGCCTTCTCTGTGAGTTTCCTGTAGTGCTCAAGCAGTCATGGCACAATGACTGCTGTTCATTATATGTTATTAATAAATAGGTCTTCAAGAATTTGGAAATGAAATTTCAGACCTACTATTATTATTGTAAACTATCATTAGAATTGTCTATAGTACCTGAAGATTGGAGAGTGGCTACTGTAATGCCAATTTCTAAAAAGGGTTCCGGGATGATCTGGGAAACTACAGACTGGTGAGCTTGAGGTCAGTGCTGAGCAAAATAGTAGAAACAATTGTAAAGAACAAAATTACTGAACATGTAGATAAGTCATGGTTTAATGGAAGAAAGCCAACATGATTTAGCCAAGGAAAGTCTTGTCTTACTAATCTGTTATATATATTTGAAGGTGTGAAAAAACAGGTAGACAAAAGTGAACCGGTCGATATAGTGTATCTGGATTTTCAGAAAGCCTTTGACAATGTCTCTCATGAGAGACTCTTGGCAAAATTTAAAAAGTCATGGGAACTGGTTACAAATGCAATGTGTGCCTTTGAGTCAATGCTGACTCCTGGCGACCTGGCAGCTCCTGGGTTTTCATGGCAACGTGACCGGAAGAAGATTGCCAGGCCTTTCTTCTGAGGCAATGGAGGGTTAAGTGATTTGCCCAAGGCCACAAGTGCTAATGGGAACCAAACCTTGGTCTCTTGGTTAAAAGATAGAAAGCAGAGGGTAGGGCTAAATGGCCAATTTTCTCAATGAATAAAGGTGAATAGTGAAGTACCGCAGGGATCTGTGCTGGTTCTGCTGCTTTTTAACATCTTCATAAATGACCTGGAAATGGGAATTACGAGTGAGGTGATCAGATTTGCAGATGGCACAAAATTATTCAAAGTTCTTAAAACCCAAAAGGATTGTGAAAAACCACAAGAGGACTAGAGAAATTGGGAGATTATTGGCATAATTTTAAAAGGCTAACTCATGATTTAAGACATCTGAAGATGCGGATGTTGAAATCAAGGAGACGTCTCCAACACCATTCCACAAATGACATTTACAGACATCTCCAGTGTAGGGATGTCCAAATAGGCAAGAGGGTGTGGTAGAGGCGTGTCTGCAGAGGTGCAAAGGAGTTACATGTCTCCATTCGATTTCAGGAACAAAGGGATGTCTGCAGGCACGACCACATTCAGACCTGCTGCTGCAGGCACGAATAGGCAGCAGGAAAGCACTAGTTTTGGTCTCAAAGAGTGTAGAGTTAAGTGATTAGTCTAAGATCATGAACACCCACACTAGGATTCAAAGCCTGGCTACCCTACTCAAACCCACTACCTTAACCATTATGCTATTAGACATCCATGTTTGGAGATGCTCTGCATTTCTTGTATGTTAACTGCTAGTGCTGTGGGTTTAAATCTGTGTTAGACCCTTGGTAGCAGCTAATGCCCTTTAGTAAACATGCCCCTTAGATTGTAAGCCCTCTGTGGACAGGGAAATGCCTACTGTACTGGAAAGGCATCATCTAAATACCAAATAACTAAATAAATCTTGCCTCCACAGAAACAGGAAGTCTGCTCAGAAATCCATGCGAGGGGCGGGGCTTCCATTTACCAGCTCCGAGTCCCACATTGAACTTTCTGCAGCTTCTTGGCATTACAGCAACATCTGTGAGTCTAGAGGTGAGGGGGAAGAGGATCTGGGCAGAAATAAGAGTGTTGCAGGTTGCCCTCAAGCAATTTGTTTTTGGGGGATGGCAGGGACTTCCTTTCTCCCCCTCCACACCCATCTTTTATTTCTAAGGGACTGTACCCCCCTACAAAAGCTCTTTGATATTTAAGAGCTTCCTCCTTCATGTCGATGAGTGGCCAGATTTAAAAGCTGGCCCTCATTGTAGGTCTGCTGTTTCTTCCCTAAACGTAGAGACACCTGGATCAGGAGTGCAGCACTGGAAATCAGCGCTGATCCCACTCTGACTCTGCCTTTGCTCACTTTTTAGGTGCCTAAATTTAACTGCCCAGAAATGTGCTCTTTATTGTAGCTGCTCTGCAAAGGAAGATTTTCATATAGACACATCTAAGCTCCTACCTAATACTGGAAGTAGTGCACAGAATTCTATTTTTGGTGTGCTAAATGATCTCAATGTGAAAGCTCAGCTTTACTGCGCAGGCCTAAGTCTTTAAAAATTTAGGGGGAAGATATTCAAAGGCATTTACATGATTGGCAGAACTGCAAAGTGTGTAAATGCCACTCAGTTGGACATTCAGCAGGTGCCACTGCGAAATGCCCTGGGACTAACTGGTTAGCTTCGGAGTGTACCGGGGGCATTTCAGGACAGCAACAGTCGCCAACTGGACATCATTAATATTGAGCCGCTGCCCTGTTAGCTTCGCAGCAATCCAGGCAACCCGAATATCAATGCTGAAGCTTGAATATGGCCACGGCATTGACTATTCGCATTTAAAGTTCAGTGCCGGCGGCTAGTCACTGTAGAAACGCTAGTTGCTAGTGCCGAATATTGGGCCCTTAGCCCACAAAATTGATTCTGCACCATCATGTACAGTCTGAAAGTGTATGAGGGTCCTGGATGACTGACAGGTGATTTGAACCCAGATACTATGGACAGATTGAAAAAGACTATGGAAGGTGAACTGGGCTTGCCAGAAGCCTGGTCTTTGAAGTCGGCTGAGACACCAGGCTGGAAATGGAGCCAGGTGAGCTTTGACAATAATGATTTCATGACCATGGGGCTGATTTTAATTAATATCTGGAATGAACTGGAGTTGTGAAAATTCAGCCCTCTAAAAATTCAGATGGATCCTTGGTTCATTAATGTGTTTGGGAGCGCTGTCTGTATTTTTAGCAAGGTTGTGAAAAAAAGAAGTCTCACTGTCTGATTTTACTCCCAGGGCAGAGAGCGAGAGAGCTGAATAATTCATCCATTCCTTTCTGGAAAATGCTGAAATCTCAGTGCAGAGCAGTTTTATCATACGCAGAGTCCTAAATCCTAACATGACTAAGGGACCAGTACACAGAGAAACTCTCCCAAATTATTAATGGTATTAGTGCTAACTCTTTATCAATTCGTTTGAAACTCCCCAAAGTATGCATTTTATTCCTGTTAAAATAGACATGGCATTTACGTTGCTTTACCAGATTTCTTGTGGTGCCTTTATCCAAAGCACTTAACAAGGGCTGGCCACCAACAGCGGACACACAATGGAGAATTAAGTCAATGTATAGACTCCAGCCAGCAAGAAAAGCCATTTGCAGTACAGGAAAATAAAGAGTTGCAGCTTATTTTAACAAGAAATAGGTGGAATTATTATAGAGAGAGGAAGGAGCTGGTTTCTGAAATATTGCACTGCTAGAGAGAGAGAGAGAGAGAGCGCGCGAGAGCATAAGGGAAATCACATATAGAACAGGGTCTCTGCAAAGCTTTCCCTGTGTATATACAAGGAAGTTTCTGGAGTCTGTTTTTGCCGAGATAGTGAAAGAAAGGATATGCCCTTATGTTTATTAGAATTTGGTGGGTGTTCCCTGACTATTATTTAAAGACCTGTATATTGGGTTTGGAACGATATCCGTCCAGTGCTGTGAATGTGCTGGAGGGAGCCTTGGAAGGCTGGGAGCAGTAAGGGGCATTGCCTCTCAGGATGGCTGGCTAGGCCAGTGAGGAGAGAGTATTTTGCCGAGGCAGGATAAATCTAACCAAGGAAGAGGAAAAGTGGAGAAGTACAGACCCGGGGAGGGTCTGGAGTGAGGTGCCAGTGGAAATTAGGCTGCTAAGAGCAGCAGGGGCCTGCAGATATGAACTCATTGGGTGCCTGGGAGAGTCCAAATGTTGGAGTGTTGGGTATACCTCAGGAGTTGAGTGGGACCCCAGTGCATCCCTATCACCCAGACAATGTTTTGAGAAGTTTTCGATATGTTTGTCCTTTTGTGGGAAGGATGTATTTTTCTTCCTATGGTGTATTTTCCCCAAAATGATGCTTTTGAGGTGTATTTTGTACCTTTATAAAGAGTCCAGGGCACAAAATCAATTTTATATTTGACATAAAGCTTGAGGATGATTTTGTGATGTTTGGGAACTGTATCATGCATGACACATGAGGAGTGTTGGGCACCTAGAAGAAAGATCTGTCAAGGAGACCAGGAGAAGGGACCTGCGTGGTACCATTTAAGTAGAAGTTTTTGCGGTTTGCATTATGCGCCTTATTTTGAGAATTACACCAAATAATGGCACTTTTTTAGGAAACTGTCCAATGATATGGAGTAGGGTGTTTTTTGGTGCTTTTATTCCAGGTGAGCTCAGATATTCAGAGACTTGAAGTACCTGCTTCCCTCTGCCTCCCAGAACCCCTTCTCTTCAGTTTTTGTAACCAATATTTTATGTGCCCTCTGGGCCGTCCTTCATTCCCACGGAAAGATGGACTTACGACATCCTTGTGTTTGACCCAAAGAGCTGATTATCTACAGTTTGATGCAGGGAAGTTAAATATCTTGGCAATGAGGGATGGCCCAGAGGACACATGAGTGGTGAATAAGGGACTCCGGGGTTATAACTCTGTGCTGTCCTGTCATGAATATCTCAGCCCCCCTCTACCACTTGTATAGTCTCCATTCTTTCGTATTAACCTTGCAGTTCTCTTCAGCTCCTTTTATCTCTCCTGCTTGGTAGGAATCAAGCTGGGATCTGACCCAAGAAGCCTTCATTTGCACTACCTTATCATTTTTTCTTTATTTTATAATTCATATCTCTCCACACCCCAAAAAAATATACTCATCTGAATCATTACACAGACCATCCTGTGTTGGGAGCTATGCAGGAGCCCTGATTCTGACTTATATAGATGTTACTCCTGCACAGTGACCCTAATTCCTTCTATCCCGTGAGTGTGAGCAATGCCTTTAGCCCCAGCCAACCCAGGGACTAGAAGTCCTTACCCAGGAGCTGGGCCCAGGGAGCCTCTGGGTGGTAGAACCCAGCACACCATCTGAACCACCTGGCCAGCCCTGAGTCTCCTCCAGTCCGCACATACAGCTGAGCTATGCAGAAAGGCAGGAGAAGATCAGATCCTGAGCCCAGGGAGAATGTAAAGATTGAGGAGAAAGGAAGGCGTGTAAACAGATGATGGAATGGATAGAAAAAGAGAGAACCTAATTTAATCTGAAATATGTCTTATATCCTCCCTTTTCGAAACAAATGACACAAGGTGGAATACTACCCGATCTTCCAGCTGTAAAGGGAGTGGAAGGACTTTTGGTGAAGGGGACATAGGGAAAGATTAAGGTTTATCTAGTTTGCTCAGATTACTAGGGCCTAGAGGCAGTGAGATATGTAATGCTTTGTGCTGACATCTCAGGAGCTTGTGACAGATCCCAGGCTTGCAAGGTGCTTCACTGCCACTTTTCTGCTTGTGGGGGTTTCTAAATCAGCAGACGTCAGCATGTGAATATGAGAGCTCCTACATCTGGATTAGTATGATCAATCACAATGAGCCAATCAGGAGCAGTCTTAATCCCGTACAATGGATACTCTTGGTCAATAAGAGGTTTTCACACAGGTAACCCAGGAGAAGAGTCAAGCTCTTTCTGCGTTTAGGGAGTGGTGTAAAAGGGCTTCTTTTCATGCCAAGAGCACTGCTCTCTGCTCATCTCATATCATAGGATGCCATCCTGTGACAAAGGCTATCGCAGAGCTCCATTAACTGATGGACAAACAGGGCATCGCTTTTAGGGTGCAAATGTGTTTTCTTATGAATGAGTGCATCCGTGTGTGTCTATAAGCATGTCTTTTGCAAGGGTGTGGCGTGTATATATGTCTGTGACTTCCTGTTTGTGTGATTTTTGAATGTATTTATGTTGATGGTGGGGGATAGGGAGTGTTGTGAAGCTGTCATAAAGGGTGAAATGGCCTCCCACCACTCAAGTCTGCTTCCTCCCCCTCTTCCCTCAGTATTTACAGATACAATCTTTTACCTCTTAGACGCTGGTACTTTATTTAAAAAAAAAATTCACAAGAAAAACAAGTTTATATTAGACTCAGCATAATTACAGCCTTGCCCCATATCACTTGCTCGGAGTTTGTTTTTGTTTTAAGGGGTCATTCTCCTCACTCACTCTCTCCCCTTTTATCTCTTTCTTTGCTGTGCCTTTCTCCATATTCCCTTTATTTTCACTCAGCCTTTGCTCTCCATCTCTGCCTATCTCCCTTTCCCTTATGTCCTCTCCTCCTTTCTTCTCTCTCCCCTTCTTTTTCCTTGTTTCTTGCCCTTTCCGCTCTCCCTCCTTTTTATCTATCTATTTAACATTTATATAGCGCTTCAAACGTACGAAGCGCTGTACATACATGAAGAAGAGATAGTCCCTGCTCATCACCTTTCTCTTTCTCCTTTCCCCTCTTTTTTTTTTTTTTCTCTCCCTTGTTGCTCTTTTTCTCTCCATTTTCTTCTTTACAACTGTAAGCACATTCCGGACCGAAAAAACGACAAGATTTCAAATGATCGGCTCGGAATGATTTTGTTCTATTAAAACATAACTTTTCTTTTCCTTGTCTCTCTGCTGAAAAGCCTCTAACAGGTATCTTTTCCTCTGCTCTCTCCTTCTCACACACGCTTGGGAGTATCCCTCTTTCCCCCAAAGCTGCCTCTATCCACTCTTTCTCTCTCCCAAATGCTGACAGATAGACGCTCGCATCAGAAGGAGGTTTATACTCACTTAGCCCCGGATGCTGGAGAATTTGCTATAGGTAGAGCCAGAGAGGTGTCCAACGATGAGTCTGTTTGATGAACCAGGACCTCGATTTGCTCCCTCTGCCCCCTCCCATCCTCTAAGAGCCTGCAGTCGAGCTCTCTCCTTCTCTTTCAGCTCCCTGCCTTTCCTTGAGGGTATTAGATGAGAATGGAAAGGCACTAAGAATCCAACAGGAGGGGGCCTAACTCAGGATGTGGCTGCCTACTGTGCGTGTGCCTGGATCTGTTGGGTCTTCCCCCTCTCTCTTCCTCTGGCTTTTTCTTCCTTGAAGGCCATATACTGACGTTTCCCTGTCTCTTAGCAACAGCCTCCACTTCTCCAGGCAACCAGCACGGACCCCACAGAGATGAGAGAGGAAGAGGAAAGGAGAAAGAAGGGAGGGAAGTGATGAGGGAGAGGGGACAAGCGGAGAGAGACACAAGCATAAACCAGAAGAGACAAACAGGAAGAAACAGGCATGCAAGACATTGAAGAGAGATGGAGGGCAGGGGGAGGAGGAAGTGCAATGAATAGGGAGAGACAGTTGAAGAAAAAGAAAAAAGGAGAGCGGATGACAGATATAGAAAGAGATGGGAAGATATATATAAGGAAAGAGATGGATAGCTAGAAATGGATAAAGGGAGAGAGGAAAATTGAGAAAGCAGAAGTTTGAGTCTGTACTAAGGTGCGGTTCATTTTAACCACTTATGAGGCACTGGGCAAACTTTTGAGATTGAGCCCCCTTTTATTTTTTCACAGATTAACACCACCTCTACAAAAGGAACAGAGAAAATCTATGCTATTACAACATTTATTTATATTATTTTGCTGTTATAATATTTATTGTCTTACATACTTGAATAACTACTGCCAGTGCATAAACTGACACACCAGGACACAATTTTAGCATTTGTTCATAAAGGAAATAATTTGGTGATGTTTTCTGCTCAAAAAATCTTTAACTTTTAGCAAATAGGGTCAAGTCTTTGATAAGGCAGGGTGAGGGCCATCTGCTGCAGAGATTCTCTACTCTGGTGATTCATCTTGGGTTCAGAATTGTATAGCCGCCTCCTTACTGGAAGAGTGAATTTCTAGGGCTGTACTCTCTGTCCACACCTAATTAATACACACCAGTTTGTGCTTTGCTTATATAGGTGGTTCACGGAGTAGAAGCCTGATTTCTTACCATCTTACTCAAATAACCTCTTTAACCATCTTCCAGTCTTAACTCTAGCTCGTTCCACAGTGCTCTGTGCTTTCACCTAAATCAGAATGGTCCTTATTGGTTTTCCCCTGCCTACATCACCAAATTCATCTCAGCTTTTTTTCTTTACTCATTCAATATTTATTAAATGCTAAAAATAAAAATAATGAATCCAAACAATCACAATGAGAATAAAAAAATAAAGAATGCAGTATAACATAGCTCTATTGCAAATATATTTATGAAAACCTCCCGAGCAGTGGGTGCAGAACAGAGCTAGCATATAAGAACGTAAGATATGCCATACTGGGTCAGACCAAGGTCCATCAAGCCCAGTGTCCTGTTGCTAACAGTGGCCAATTCAGATCACAAGTACCTGTCAGGTTCCTAAAGAGGTTCCCTTACCATTTACTGTGCAAATTCTTGTGTCACTTTAGTAACAGCAACAGAAAGTCATTTTGCTACCAGACGCTCTGTGAAGCACGAGCCAATCTGTCAAGAAAATACTTGGAACATGTATAGAAAACCTGCCACATCATAACAGCACTCTAGCAATAATACCACTTATGAAAAATATTTCCACAAGCGTTGCAACATCGACACACTCCCCACTGGAAAACAAAATAATCTACATTGTTAGAGATTCCTCCAAGAAAATTGTATAGGTAACCTTTGAAGAAGGTTTTTTTGTAAAAAGATAGATTTGGATCATTTTACAGATTGAGACCAATATGCAAAGGATAAAATTTGGCCCGGGGACACAGAGTATGGTGCATGAATGGAGTGAAATAATAAATAGTAAGGGAATCTTTGGAAACCTGCCAGGTACGTCTGACCTGGATTGGAAAAGCTTTAGCTGATGCTACAGTGGTGCGTGAGGTTAATTTGAGGCGGTCACAACATGGTGTTCGGTATTCAGAACTGTTGTTTCTTAAGAGGGAAGTCAGGCAGAATGAGTAATGGTGGAGGAAGAAAAGATCAGATGATGTTACACGTGATGTGTTGAGGAGGCTTGGATGTGTGATGAGCTTTCTCCGGGGCTTCCTCCCAACCTACTGGCTGTTTTGGACCCCAATTTATTTATTTATTTACAAGCTCTTCTATACCGCGCTTTTCAGTATCAGTGCAGTTTACAAATAACAAAAAAACTTTGCATCAGACCAACGGCCTTATGCTTACATTGTAACAGGATAGGTAACTTGGAACTGAAACTGGGGTAACTAAATACTGGGATAACTAACTATATACATGTACAACAACAGTAGTGGGTGTGAAACTATTTACAATTTATAATAAAATTTAAATACAAGCTGTTATTTTTGATGCATTAGTCCTTATAGTCTAAGAGCGTCATAAATGTACCTGATGGAAGGATCTGTTGTATGGTGGAAGATCTCCAGAAAGGTGATTGAATGTCACAGTATCAAGCCTAAATGCCGCTAAATTAGGAGTTTGCCACCGGCAATGAAATCCCGGTGGGATTGAGACAAACTGGCCATGGCTACAGGGAAAATGGCAGACGGACCCCCCTTGCATCATCAGCTGGCCCCATCAGTTGACGAGGTTTCTGCTGCGGTGGTCGGGGCATTGAACAGCAGGTTTGAGGTGCTTACTGGGCAGCATGATGGAATTAGTAAGCAGTTGGAGGCAGTGGGGGTGTGTCTCTAGTGGAGGACAACCTCAAAGCCTCTGATGCAACGATAAAAACTTTGCAGGCAACAGTCGCTAGGCAGGGAGAAAAGCTGGATAACCTCGAAAACAGGTCGCCGCAAAAACCTGTGATTCACTGGAATTTTGGAAACGATGAAAAATGCAGAACTATGTGGTTATTTGACTACCTTGCTTACTACCCTGCAGCTGGGAGACGACTGCGGCCCAATAATAATTGAGCGCGTGCACAGGCTGGGGCCTACTTGCACGGGTGACACGTGGCCTCAGCTGGTGCTGGCTAGGTTCCTGTATTTCTTACAAAAGGACAAGGTGCTGCGAGCAGCCAGAGCCAAGGGACCAATCCAATGTGATGGAACTCTCATACAGATCTACCAAGACTATTCGGTACAGCTCAACCAACAGCGCAAAGTGTATGCCCATGTCTGTCAACAGTTGATTGAGATACACGCTTGCATGTTTTCTACAGTGGATCAGCCATAGTATTTGAGACCCCAGAGGTGGCCCAGAAGTGGTTGCGGACACTTGCAAACACTTAACTTTGATATGGTTGAGGCCCAGGCCTTGCCAGGGACCGCGGACGCTCTCCTGACCCTGACAGCCCAAGATAGGGACACTTGAGGATGGGCCAGTTGCTGGCGATACTGGTGGACAGCTGGGGAATGCTGCAAACTTGAGCAGCTCCTAGAGTAATAAACAATGCCGACAAGTTACATGACCAAAGGTCCATTAGGATTGGTGTGTCCAGACCCAGAGCCCTGAGCCACTCCTGACCCGACTGAAGACATGGCAGACAGAACTATGGCAGGCCAGTAGGGCCTGGAGAGCATTTTGAATGTTCAAGGGGTTATTAATGGGGACATGTTAATACTTGTTTATTGGTTGTTGGTAACTATTAGGTTTGCTTTCGCCGGAGCTAGGTGGGAGGGTTATTGATCTTCATTGTACAGTTTGGTAAGAATATAAAGTCTGAAGATAATGTGAATCAATGTACTCTAGGATCACTTCAAGTAATGCCACCCTTGCTACCAGATGTAAGTAAACCACCTAATAACTTGTATGAACAGACTGGTTTGGGTCCGGGCCAGGGGAACAGGTATGGTGGTCCACAGGGCTGCATATTCCGAACAGAAACGCCTTTGTAATTAAAGGGGAGACTCAATTTGGAGAGAAGGGGATCAATTGAACAGAGTGAATGGGTGGCAAGAGGATATGGGAAGGGATAATTTATTGAAAATTGGATAATGGAGAGATCGGGTAGGGTAGGACTCATAGTGGGGAAGGAGGTTTGGACGATGTAATAGGACGGTAGGGCGGTGATAAGTCGGCCATGGAGGAGTGTCAGCGAATTGGCTTGTGGCGGATCTGCTGGCCGCCCCCTCCCCGACTGGAGGAATATGCAGAACTGGGCGGTTGTGAACCTACTATGGGGACAATATAGATGCTCGCCAATTGATGGGAGGCAAGGGGAGATAAAGAAGAAGTAGATAGGGGTTATAGGACATAGGACCATAAAGATGAAGGGAAGAGGGAAGTGTCCTAGCATCAAGTGTGACTACACCAAGGAGGCGAAAGGAGAAGATGGGGAGGGAGTGGGGGAACAGGAAAGGGGGGATCCTGGGGGTCATTTACTGAATGGACTTCTGACACTACTGACAAGAGAGGGGGCTTTACAGTGGAAGAGATGACGGGGGTCCAGGACTGGGGGGACGCCCATAATGCATTTAAGAGACAGACACCTGAGAACAAGATGATTTGGATATATAACCCGGGTTGAGAATTATTTCATGGAACATATGTAGCTTGGGTAACCCTCTGAAATGCCATAAGATGTTGTGGGCTCTTGCCTGGCGTAAGGGAGACCTTATCTTGCTACAAGAAATGCACCAGTCAATAGAAGATTTGAATAGGCTCTGTGGAGGTATGGTGGACCAAGTGTTTGGGGCACCTGCGCAGGGCAAGAAGGGAGAGGTTGCCATCCTTACTCAGAAGGGGATTGGGTTTGAAGCTAACCAGATGGTGGTGGACCCCGATGGCCGATACGTGTTCGTTCAGAGAGACTTGCAAGGGCAGCCCATGACCTTGGGCAATATCTATGCCCCCAATGTCCTAGATCCGAGCTTCTTTGCGAAGGTGGCAACAGAAATTGATAGCCTGGAGGTGATTGGAATGGGGTCTTTGACCCGACTCTGGATGTCTCAGGGGAACAAGGTGGTAGTCGCCTGTATGTGGCACGTCATTTGGGTCGATTTCGCTGACGATGCCAGTTAGTAGACATATGGCAGTCTTTACATCCCAATGAAAGGGGCTATACACATTTGTCTTGGGCCCACGGCACTAGTGCCCGGATAGATTCTATTCTGGTCTTGGAAGGGCTTTTCTGGACAGTAGATGATGCAGTTATTGGACTATATGAGATCTCAGACTACACTCCCGTTTGGATAGATTGGATGGGGAAGAACCCTCTCTCCAGAGAGGTGCCATGGTGGTTTCCTTTAGACCTGTATTGAGATGAAGGGTTTCACGTATATCTTGCAGAGAATTGGGGTAACTATGAGCTTCATAATAAAGGTCATCATGATGACCTGGAGTTATTCTGGGAGAAATCTAAGGCTGTTTTGAGGGGGGACATCATAGCATATGTGGCTAAATGATGGTGAGATGCGACTGCTCAGATTCTTCAGTTAGAGAAGCAGGTCTGTCGGGAGTGCCACTTGTTGGCACAACAATCAACGGCTGCCCACCGGGTGCAACTCTTGACTACACAAGTGACCTTAAATACCATCCTATACCAACGGGTGAAAAAGACCTTAGTTTGCTACAAATACCAGTTATACCAATTTGGGGACAAGGCCAGGAAATTATTAGCGTGCTGTTTGTCATGTAGTCAGAGCTCTCGCTTCGTGGTCGCACTGTAAGTCCGGAAAAGGGCTCTGAGGAAAGACACACCTGAAATCAGGCAAGTTTTTGTTGAGTATTACCGCTCTTTATACAGGGGAGAGGAGGTGTTGAGATCACAGATCAGGCAATATTTGGCCATGGTGGAACGACCAAAGCTTACACAAGCACAACAGAGCCAACTGACTCTTCCATTAACAGCTGAGGAAGTCCAGCGAGTAATTAGAAGGGGCGGCCATGTGTTGAGTGCTGGGACCCAATGGCTATAGAGTGGAATATTACAAGTTGTTACTGACACAGGTCATACTCCCCTGGTTGCAATGTATAATAATTGGCAGACTAAGGGAACCTTTTAAATATGACATCAACACGGCACATATAGTAGTTCTGACCAAGCCAGGGAAGGACCTGGTTTTAACGGACTCCTACTGCCCTATTTCACTTATAAATTTTTGATCTTAAGCTTTTCACAAAGATCCTAGCTGACCGCTTGGCTCTGTATCTCCCTAATTTGGTGCACCCATGTCAGACTGGTTTTGTACGAGATCGATACCCAATCGGCAATGTCCGGCATATCCTTGGGTTGCTGGAATAGGTCCACTGTCAGGATAGTTTGGGATGGACATATTTATTTGAGATCCTAGAGGCATATGGACTGGGGGAAGGGTTCATTCGGGGAGTATGGACACTTTACCAACAACCCACGGTGGTGGTGGGAGTCAATGGAGGAATTATCGCGAGGTTTTAGATAGAGTGGGGGATCCGACAGGGTTGCCCCCTCTCCCCGCTGCTGTTTGTACTCTCCCTAGATCCCTGCTGAGGGTCATTCTCTCAAGTGTTGATATAAAGGGGATGACAGTAGGGCCTCTATGTTTAAGGTATCGGCCTTTGTGGATGACCTCTTGGTTTTGCTAATGGAACCATGGACTTCTTTGCCCTTGCTCTTAGATGAAATCATAAAATTTGGGGTGTTAACCGGTTTAAGACTGAACTTGACGAAGTCTGAAGCACTGGACGTATTGAGAGGCTTGCGGAACTGTTGGGGGGGACCTTTCTTCCTGAGGTGGACGGAGACTAAGTTCAAATACCTGGGAATATGGTTACTGGCCAACCCCACACAGTTGTACCATGTAAACATTCCGCTATTACTTACATGGATTCAAGATAAGTTACGAGACTGGATGCCACTCCTCCCCTCTCTCTTTTGGATTGAGCGGTGGCCTATACAATGATGATCTTTCCTAAAGTTCTATATGTTCTGCAATTGATCCCATTGCAAATGCTGTGATGTGACATCCAGGGAGTGGAACATCTGATACAAACCTTCCTCTGGAGGGGGAAAATACCTAGATTGAAAATTGGCTATCTGCAGGGCACGTGGCAGGGGGGAGGAGGGGGTGGGGAATGGGGCTCCTATGTTTGGCCCAATACAACCTGGCCTGCATGCTTTGGCATGTATGTGACTGGCTGGGTGGAACTTCAGTCTATACCCCATATGAATTTGAGTCTGCGATGGTTGCCCCTTATTCTCTTCTCTCTATACTACACATGCCTCGAATGTTGTTACCAGAGCACCTTCGAGGGAGTCTTCTCATCAAGAGGGTCCGCTGGGCCTGGCAGATGTTATGTGGTCAACTTGGGATCTCACCAGAGGTAACTTCTTGCCACTGCAGGGACACTTGGCTTTTGTGCCTAGTTTAGATTCCCGGTTCTTTCAGGAGTGGGCCTCTCAGGGCCTCACCCAGATGTGCCAGGTGGTGGACGCAGAGGGATGACTAAAGCCTTTCATGGAACTGAGAGAATTATATGGTCTACCGACAGGACATGTTTATGCATATTTGCAACTGCAATATTACTTGGCCTCGCTGAAGGGACTGTGACGAGGGATGGGACGGGAAAATCTTGACAAACTGGAAGGTTGGTTTGAATTAGAAGATAGAGACCGGATTTTGGTCACCAAGTATTGTCATGTCCTAAGAGACCTTTCCCATGAATGGTGTTATGACCACCTCACCCAGAAATGGGAAACAGAGTTGGAAATTTCTTTAGCTAACTTTAGCTGGGAGGTGGCACTGAGACGTATCCCCAGATTGATGGCCAGGGCGAGGCTCCAAGAGAGGCAGTTCAAAATTTTGGAGCAAGGATACATATTGCCCCACAGGGCCTGGAAGACAGGGTTTGCAGAAAATGGGCATTGCTCATGGTGCGAGGAGGACCGGGCCCACCCGGGACACATGTTTTGGGGTTGTGCACGGGTGCGGGGGTTCTGGGGTCAGATCCAAAGATATCTGGGGGGGTTGCTGGGGCAGTCCCTGGTGCTAACCCCGGGACTAGCTATATTAGATGCCCAAGAACCCTTGGCATTATTACAGTGGGGAGCTGGTTATTGGTTTGGAAAAGTTGTCTGGTAGCTAAGCAATGTATACTCCGTTGGTGGCGGGATCCCAAGGGCCCTGGATATTGGGAATGGTGGAGTATCCTACACCAATTAGTCTTATGGGAAGGATTGGCGTCTAAAACGACTGTGAAGAGAAAGGAACTTACGGTATGGTCTTCGTACTTAGGTCACCTGTCACCCAAAGCACGTAATGATGTGCTGACAATATGAGCCCTGGAGGATGGAGTCTCGGCCTTGTTCCTACAGAGCAGATCAGGATTGGTTGGTGTTGGAGCAACTAGTGGTGGCCCAGGATGGGGAATAATACGGGGGAAGGTGGGGAGGAGAGAGCCTGGGTTGAATGATGAGTAGGTCAGTTGAGGCACAGGGGAGGGGGAGGGGAGAGGTAGAGAGGTTGGCGGGAGGGTAGAGGGGAGGTGGGAGGGAAATAAAATAAACCATTCAGAATGTGCAAGCCTAGCACTCATTCCCTTAATCGATGTGAGGTTCTGACTCCTTCAAAACATTTTCTTTAGCCCTTATTTTTGAATGTGTATGTTAGGAGGACCAAAGAGGAAGTTCTGGAATAGAAATTGAAGCCATGTTGTAATTAGAATTTATAAGGTTTGACCAAGGATATCTCGATTGTATGTAAAATGGGAAAGTTCTGTTTATGGTTTGGCTTGTTATTGCAAATAAATATAGTTACACATAAAAGGAATTGGTGAGAATAAAGTCTTGAATGTGATTTAAAAAAAACAAACTTAAATATATGTGGAAATTGCAATGTTTTGATAATGCTAAAAAATATGATGTTCAGATTGATAAATCACTTCATGTGATATTCTCTACCAAGCTTTTTTTTCTGTGATAAGAAGACTCATAGGGAAGCCCTGACCTGAGTACTTGGATTCGAGCTTAACTGCCAAACAGTTAATGAGTATTTAAATATCAAGGTTCAGTCTGTGTGTGAGGGGATGGATGTGTTTTCTAAGAATGTTTCTAGTGCTGATTTTGTCCTTAAGGATGTGTGATGTCCCTGCCGTATTGTTTCCTCACCCCCAATTGAAATGAGTTTGAAGATGAGACTGAAGAACATATTTTCAGTGTTGTTTCTGGCCTCTTGAACCCTCTCTTATGCGTAGATAGTTGCCCTACTTGGTTACAGAAGGGATTGAAAGATGTGCTGGCACCAAGCTTGACACAGTTGGTTAACTTCTCTTTGAGGACTGGCCTGATGCCTTTAGTTCTTAAGCGTGCATTGGTATGTCTCATTTTATAAAACCAGCAGGATAAGGTATCTGTTTTTTCCATCTATAGGCTTATATCTAATAGCTTGGTGTTGGGGAGATTGTTGAAAAAGTAATGAAACAGCAACTCCAAGAGTCTGCAATTGCAAATGACGTCTTAGATATACATAAATATGAGTTTTGCTCAGGTCATTGGACAGAGATTGATCTCTTGTCAGCATCTGATGTGTTATTGAGAGGCTTTGATTCTAACACTTCATTTTTGTGAGTCTTTGTGGATGTTTCAATTGCCTTTGATGTGGAAGGGTATTTTAGAAAGATCATCCAAGTGCAATCTGGGTCGACTAAGCCAGAACGTCTGAAAAAAAAGCAGGCATGTCCAGATGCAGATATGATTTCACAAACATGGATGTGCCTGATATGGGTGTCTTCAGGGACATCTACATATATATTTGCTGAATAGTATTTCAGAACCTGTATGTCTAGGAATAGCCTTATGGTTAGAGTAGTGGGCTGGGGCCAGGGTTCAAATCCCATGCTGCTATCATTGTGATTGTGCTGAGTAATGGGGATGATGGAGTACTATCTTCTCTACACCCTTTGGATGTTTTTCAGCCACAATGAGCACGTTCCTAATGCTTATTCCTGCCTGGAATAGGTCTAAGGCAAAGTCCAAGTTCTTAATAGTTCTTATGGCTGGGCAGACTAGATAGGCCTTATAGTCTTCATCTGCCGTCATTTTCTAGGTTTCTATGTTTAAGACGTTTCTAAGATCAGGCAGTGAAGTCCAGGTTCCTGGAACGCCCCAGCCATGTGTCTACCACACCTCCATTCAGATTTGGACATCACAGACCTGGTCTCTATAATGGCTCTGGAGACATCTCTGTGCTTTGGACATCTCTGTACCTGTTTTCACATGCCCAAAACATGAATTGGTCTCCCAAAATATCCCCTATAGTCTCATATGGTGTCTTGTTAGAAAGACTGCTCTTTGCGAACTAGAGGCAATGCATCAAACTGGTTTGCATCTTTTTTTATCTGGTTGAACATAACACATAATGTTTGATGCCTCTTCTGACTGGATCTCCTTTGGGGCAAGGAGTCCCTCAGGGCTCATCTCTCTTGGCTTTGCTTCCTAATAGTTATATAAGATCTGTGTGTGATATTTTGGAGAGTTTACAGCTACTTCTGGTCACACCTTACCAAGAAAACCCAGGGGCTTCTGGGTCCCTAGGAGTCAGCATTGACTTGGGGACGCTTTAAAAAAAAAAAAAAAAAAGGAGTTGCACTATAGAATCTATGCAGATGATATTTTGGTGTTCCTGCCTGCACGGAGCAATGTAGATTGTTTTTGCGGAAATGTCCATAATCCTTTGTCCATTGACAATTGGCTAAAAAGATTAGGCTTGCTCTCAATTTTATTAAAACAGAAGCTTTATTGCTTGATTGGGGTGGTCTAGTAACTGACCTTGATGGAATTATGATCAGAGATGTATTAATTTCGTTAACGTCAGAGGTCAGATATTTAGGCGTGGTACTAGATACAGTGGGGGTAATATTCAGCGGCAATGGCTAAGGCTGTTAAGGCTGTCACTACTGTAAAGTGAACATGGGTATTCAGAGCTGGGGTCATATCCAGCCACTGGCACTGTATATCCGGGTTGGCTGGAGAGCGATTTAGCTAACTGGACAGCAGCAATATTTAGCCACTGGATGGCTAGCTAAACCAGTTAAAGTTAGCCAGCCTTCAAGTGCCTAGTTTTAGCCAGTTTGGGGTAAACATCTAGTGGCTGGTTATCCTTGGGTGCCACCCCTGCTAGTGTCAGGGCACTTAGTGACTGGAACCCTTCAGCAGTACTAACCGCGTGAGCACAGCTGGATATCCTGGCTAAATGCCTTTGAATTTCCGCCCAGTTATCTTTAAGGCCTCATTTGAAGGTTTTTAATAAAATCACTCTATTGCATTGTTTTGAGCCTTTTCTGTCTCAGGACGTCCTCAGTCTTGTGTTTCAGGTGCAGATTCTACCACATTTAGAAACATAGAAACCTGATGACAGAAAAAGACCACTTGGCCTACCTAGTCTGCCCTTCCATATTGTAAGCCCTTCTTTTCCTTTAGAGATCTGTTTTTGTCCCATGGTTTTTTGATTCAGATACTGTCCTCTTCTCTACTACTTCCACTGGGAGACTATTCCACGCATCTACTACTCTTTCCGTAAAGAAATATTTACACATATTACTCCTGAGTCTATCTCCTTTCACCCTCATCCTATGTCACCTTTTAGCAGAGCTTGCTTTCAGTCGAAAGAGACTCTCCTCTTGTGCAATTATGCCATGGAGGTATTTAAACATCATATCTCATCTAACTTGCCTTTCCTCTAACATATTCATATTAAGATCTTTAAGTCTGTCCTCATATGCTTTACAATGAAGACCACTAACTATTTTAGTAGCCACCCTCTGCTCTGACTTCATCCTGTTTATGTCGTTTTGAAGGTGCAGTCTCCAGAATTGCACACAATACATCAAATGAGGTCACACCATATACAGAGGCACTATCATCTCCTTTCTTCTGCTGGCCATACCTCTCCCTATACACCAAAGCATCTTTCTGGCTTTTGCAGTCGCCTTTTCTACCTGTTTAGCTACTTTAAGATTGTCAGACACAATGACGCCCAGGTCCCACCCTTCCTTCATGGACAGAAGTACCTCACCCCCTACACTGACAGCCTCCTTTGGATTTTTGCAACCCAAATGCATAACCCTGCATTTTTTTAGCATTAAATTCCAGCTGCCAAATTCTAGACCATTCTTCAAGCTTAGCTAGATCCCTCCTCATGTTACCTACTCCTTCCTGGGTGTCTACTCTATTGCAGATTTTGGTATCATCTGCAAAGAGGCAAACCTTACCCGACAGCCCTTCTGCAATTTCACTAACAAAAATGTTAAAAAGAATCGGACCAAGGACAGATCCCTGGGGCACACCACTGGTAACCTCCTTCTCCTCAGAGTGAGCTCCATTTACCTGTATCCTTTGTCACCTCCCACTCAACCAACTTCTAATCCAGTCAGTCGCTTTAGGGTCCTTCCCTAGGGTGTTCAGTTTGTTTATAAATTGCCTGTGTAGAACAGTGTCAAAGGTTATACCGAAATCTAAGTACATCACATCTAGGGCTCTCCCTCTGTCCAACTCCCTGGTCACCCAGTCAAAGAAATCAATCAGATTTGTCTGACAAGACCTGCCTCTGGTGAATCCATGTTGCCTTGGATCCTACAATCCACTGGACTTCAGAAACCTCACTAGTTTAGACTAACTGGCCTATAGTTCTCAATGCCTTCCTTATGTCTGCTCTTGTGTAAAGGGACCACTTGTGCCTTTATAGCAAGAGGATGAAATCAAAGCAAACTTAAATATCTTTTATGCGTCAATAAATAGAGTGGGCTGACCTGCACGGAGTGGCAGTTACACCTGCTCTAGCCACCTTACTGGGCAGACTAGATGGACCATACTGGTCTTTATCTACCGTCATACACCAGGTTACTATGTTACTTAGAGAGGGAGATAACTTGTGTACTTGAATGCATCTCACCTTGAGCTCAGATTTTCAAATGGTGCATAATAAAATATAAAATCCAAGTATAGAAGTGAGCTCTCACCAAATACAGAATAAGTGATCACATGTTAGAAATGTGCAAACAAAAACGGAAACAGAGAAACGAGAAATAGACACATTGGCAAAAGAAGGGGAGGAGCAACGCAGACCTGCTGGTAGGAGTCCCCGGAGAGACGGAGGGAGTGCTAAAAGAGCTGGCGGAGGTCCCAGCTCCCACCGGTACAGGAAGAGGAGGGGCAGGGCTGGAGCCAGCAGAAATCCCCAGCTCCTATCGGTGAAGGAAGGCCTGCATGACATAAAGAAAGGGGCGGGGGGGGTTCACAAAAGCTAAAAGAGAAGGGCAGGGTAAGATGGGCAGAGCATAGGAGAGGAAGTGGGGTTAAAGAGGGGAAAAAGAGGGAGGGTGCAAAAGGAATGGGGCCTGGAAGAAAGGGGCACAGAAAAACGAAGGGGAGTGGTACAGAAGAGACAGAGGGGAGGGCTGGGGTGGAACATAAAGGAAGGAAAGAAAGAAGAAAGGGCAGGAAGAGGAGGGAAATTGGAGGCATGCAAGGTGGCAGAGAAGATAGGGAAAGAGTGAAAGGGGATGTAGTGGAAGAAGGGGAAGTTGTAGGGAAGGACAGGGCAGAGTACTGGAGGACAGAGGAAAATTCAAAGCAGAGAGAAGCCTTCATGCCCACAGCCATGCCCACACTCTGCCAACATGGACACATCACATATCCCCACACACTCCACTGACCCCCACACACCCACCTTAGCATACCCACATACACACACAGCTTCTAAGCACTGCCAACGTGCACACACCCCATCATACATATACACATACATACATGCACAGCCTTCAAAACACATTCCCAACACACACAGAGACACGTGTGCATACACACATATAGAGCCTCTGACACACACTGGCAAGTATACATCCCAAAACAGACAAATACAAACGACATAAACACATACACACACAGCCTCCAAGACACACACTCAGAGACCTACATACACAGCCCCTGACGCACACTGCCAAGGAGCACACAACTCCAACCCACAAAAACACTCATGACATATAAACACACACACACACACATCACCCCTCTCGTGCACACAGAAATAGCTTCATATGGATAACAACATACATGTCATACTATTTGTACACACACACACACACACACACCATCAGCCACTACCCACACTATGATCATCCGCCCAGACACCATTTATCATGGCTGAGCCACCCACACAGAAATGCCTGCAAATGGAGGAAAGGGGAAACACTTCATTGTGTCACACTTTTCACCTTCTGTTTTTTGACATTTGTTATCTGGACATTTTATGTCATTGTTCTGGTCTCTTTTCTTGACGCCGCCTTCATCAACTTTTTCCCCCCCTGCCTGGTTCCCAGCCCTCCTCTCCTCACCCACTTCCCCATCTTCAAAAAAGTTTTTGTTCTTTAATACCCTTTAAATATTTAAACGTCTATCATATCTCCTGTATATCTCCTCTCCTTCAGGGTATACATATAAGAGGAAGGAGTGGCTCAGTGGTTAGGACAGATTGCTGAGGGCCAGGGGTTCAGTTCCCACATAGGGACAAGTAGCCTCAGGCCGGAGGGACTGGGGTCTCTAGTCCCATGGCCACTCCTTGTGGCCTTGGACAAGCCACTTAACCCTCCATTGCCTCAGGTGCACTTAGATTGTGAGCCCTTCGAGGACAAGGGAATAAAAAGTACCTGTTAGTAAAATACATATGTGTGAACCACTCTGATGCGTAAGTAAAGGGCAGTATATCAAGTGCCATAACCATATGCCATTCTGGGGTCAGACCAAGGGTACATCAAGCCTAGTATTCTATTTCCAGCAGAGGCCATTCTAGGTCTCACGTACCCATCAGGTTCTCAGAGGTATACACATTCCAGGCTGCTTGTCCTGTGGGTAAGCAGTGGATTTCCCTGGGCCTCTTTAATAATGATTTATGGACTTTTTCTCCAGACACTTGTCCAAACATGTTTTGAACCCAGCTACGCTAACAGTTTTTACTACATCCTCCCGTAATGAATTGCAGAATTGTATTATGTGCTGAGTGAAAAAGCATCTTCTCCTATTAGTATTAAAAGTGCCACATTGTAGCTTCCATTGCATGCCCCCTGGTCTTTAACTGTCCCACTACATTCATGGCGTCTATTATATCTCCCCTCAGTTATCTCTTTTCCATGCTGAAGTACCCTAACCTTTTAAGTCTTTCCTCCAAGGGTTATCCTTCTATCCCTTTATCATTTTGGTTGTTCTTCTCTGTACCTTTTCTAATTCCACTATATTCTTTTTTAGACATGGTGACCAGAACTGCAAATAATATGCAAGGTGCGGTTGTACAGTGGAGCGATACAGAGGCCTCATAATAACCTTGGTTTCATTCTCCATTCCTTTCCTTATGATTCTTAGTATTCTATTTGCTTTCTTGGCTGCCACTGCACACTGGCCAGAGGGTTTCAATGTATTATCCACGATGACATCTATATCCTTTTCCTGACTGGTGATTCTTAATGTGTAACGTTGCATTGTGTAAGTGTAGTTTGGGTTGTTCTTCCCTAAATGCATAACTTTGCACTTGTCCACATTAAACTTCATCTGCCATTTGGGCACCCAGTCTCCAAATTTGTCAATGTCCTCTTGTAATTTTTTTACAATCCTTTCGCGTTATAACAACTTTGAATAATTTTGTGTCATCTGCAAATTTGATCACTTCACTCATTATTCCCATTTCTAGGTCATTTATAAATAAATTAAAAAACAGCAGGCCCAGCACAGAGCCCTGAGGCTTCTCCATTTGGAAAATTGGCCCTTTAGCTCTACTCTTTTTTTTTTTTTCTTTCTTATAACCAGTTCCTGATCCACAATAGTACACTGCCCTCCTATCCCATGACTTTTTAATTTCCGCAAGAGTCTCTCATGAAGGACCTTGTCAAAGGCTTTCTGAAAATTCAGATACACTATATCAACTGATTCGCCTTTGTCTACCTGTTTATTCACACCTTCAAAAATATATAACAGAATAGTGAGACAAGACCTTCCTTGGCTAAATTCATGTTGGCTAACTCCTATTAAGCCATGACTATCTGCATGTTCAGTAATTTTGTTCTCCAGGACCAAGCAGGAAGTCAGTCCTCACATATGGGTGATGTCGGCACTGACGGAGCCCCCGTGCGGAGCATTTCCCCAGCTTTCAAAGAAAGCCTTTGGGAATGCAGCACGCCTGCGTGGTCCCCTTCCTGCCCAAGGGTGCCATCTTGCTCAGTCTTTCTTTCTCCGCGGAGCCCAACGGACGTGAGTTTGTGTCACCCGGGAAAAGGGGTTTTTTTGGCGATTTTCGCGTTATTTTATCTGGTTCGACGCCGGTTCCCCTTCCCGCCTGGGCTCGGTACACCGGTATCGAGTCCGGACTTGTGATTTTCGTTTTTTGTCCTTCGTGACTAGCGTTCGCGCTCTTTTTGTGTTTTCACTGGCAGCCCGGTCGTTTGACCTTGCAGGGGCCCTTTTTCCCTCAATGGCTGCCAGCGGGTTGAAAAAGTGTGATTGGTGCAAGAAACTTATGTCTCTCATCGACACACATAACTGCTGCCTCGGGCCCGACCATGACCCACTGGCCTGTGGCCCGTGTGGCAAAATGTTGTCAAAGGAGCTTCGGAGCCGTCAGCATCAGCGTGACAGAATATTCTCCGATTCCGCGTCCGGCTGGGCCTGGACTTCGTCAGAGGCCTCGACATCTCGGGAGTCCGACCCCGAGTGCCGTCGGGGGTCCTCTGAAAGGGAGTCTCCCTCACGGGAGCATCGAAGGAAGAAAAAGCTCGTGAGGGCGGTGTTGGTGGAGGCGCCTGGTTCCTCGAGGGCCAGGTTGCATAGCCCTGACCGTCTCCCCGGGCTCTCGGAGTCGGAGAGGCCTTCCAAGCTACCTCGTGTGGAGCCGGAGTCCCCAAGTCATGTCAGTGCAGTTGTCCTCGTGGACTCTCCTCCGGGGGAGCCGACGGGGGCTGCTGAGTCTCCTGAGCTTGGACTCAGGTTGACGGCCTTGGAGAGCAGCTTGGCTGCCTTCATGGAACAGCAGAGGGTACTGATCACCGGTCTGACCCAGTGCATCTGCCCCGACCACCCGGACCTTGACGTCTAAGTCGACCCCAGAGACTGAGCCGATCCTCGAGTTGATGAAGTCTCGAGTCGATCCTCGGTCAAGGTCCCCCTCGACCTCCCGTGTGGGGCCGAGGTCCTCAACGCCGATACCCTCAGCGTCGGGGCGGGTGGCACCAAGGCCCACACGGCCGGAGCCGCTCGACTCCTCCTCTGAGTGGGAAATGGAGGACGAGGAGTCCCCGGACACCTTCCGGACCCGGTGCGTCCCTTCGGACTCCAGTATGATTTTCCTTCAAAGGAAGTCTTTTTCTGTACCGGTTCCTCCGATGCTGGAACGGCTGCTCTTCCGTATGTGGGAGGCACCGGCCTCGATGCTGGTTCTTAGCAAACGGGTCGATTCCATTTATCGAGTCCGTAAGAGCCCTGGGTTCCAAAAGGCGCAGCTACCACACCACTCCATGGTTGTGGAATCGGCCATGCACCGTCTGAAGAGTCAGAAGATGCACCCTTGATGCCCCCTGGCCGGGAGGCCCGGAACCTGGATGCCCTCTATAGAAAGTGCTTCCAGGGCTCTATGCTGTCTTGCTGTGTCCAGACCTACCAGCTGTACATGGGCATGTACCTACGGGACCTGGCAAAGGAGATTGCCGGGTTCTCAGCTAGCCTCTCCGAGGAACCTTTGCAGAGGTTCAAGGCTTTGTCAACGGGGATTCGAGAGTGCTCGAAGTTTATCTCTCGAGCAGCCTATGATGGCTTTGAGGCTTCGGCCCGGATAGCCGCGGCCGGCATTGGTGCACGCCGTCAGGCCTGGCTACAGTCATCAGACCTGGAGCCATGGGTGCAGGACAAGATGGTCGATGTCCCCTGCGGAGGTAAAAACCTTTTTGGTAAGCCCATGACTGAAAAGGCTGCGGAAATCGAGACTGAGACTCTCACCAGGACAAGGCTGTCCAGGAAAATTTCTGCCCCTTCTGAGAAAAAGAAGGGCTCGGGGAAAAAGCCCTTTTTCCCGAGGAAGGGTGCTGCCTACAAATCCTACCCTCACTATCAGGCCTCTCCAGCTCCCCAATAGGGCCAGCAGGCCAAGGGGCAGGGACATGGGCCCCGTAGGCAGAAGACCCCCAAGCCACCAGCTCCGGCTCCTGCACAGCAGGGAGCGGGGTTTTGACTCCCACAGCATAGCCTCTTCTCCACAGCTGGTCCACTCAGCACAGGAGGTCAGCCGACCCTGTATGTCTACAGGTGGCCAGCCATCACAGGGGATACCTGGGTCCTCAGCATAGTCCAACAGGGCTACATGCTTCACTTCCACGAGATACCCCCCTCCTACTTTCCAGGGGAGCCTCCAAGACTCCCACTGCACAGAAACCTCCTCCTTAAGGAGTTGGCAAGTCTTCTAAAGGAACAGGCGGTGGAACCGGTGCCTCACCACCTGAAAGGGCAAGGCTTCTACTCCAGGTATTTTCTGGTACCGAAAAGGACAGGAGGCCTCTGGCCTATCCTAGACTTGCAAAACCTAATTAAGTTTCTGGAGAGGGAAAAGTTCAAGATGCTTACCCTTGGGATACTGCTGCCCTACCTCCAACAGGGAGACTGGCTATGCTCCTTAGACCTAAAGGATGCTTATACTCACATCCTCATTCATCCAGACCACAGACAATACCTCAGATGTGTGCTGGGAGGAAGCCACTTCCAGTACAGAGTACTTCCCTTTGGCCTGACTTCCGCCCCCAGGGTTTTCACCAAATGCCTGAAGGTGGTGGCGGCCTATCTCAGAAATCAGGGAATTTTTGTCTTCCCATACCCGGACGACTGGCTCATCAGAGGTCAGTCTCTCCAGGAGGCCAGACAAGCCACTCTTCGCACTGTCTCTCTTCTTCAGCATCTGGGCTTTGTCATAAACTACGCCAAGTCCACTTTGCTCCCCTCACAGAACCTAGAGTTTATAGGGGCAAGATTAGACACCCTGCAGGCAAGGGCTTACTTGCCTGAGGACAGGGCCCACAGACTGATGGACTTGAGCAACCATTTCCTAAGGAATTCTCAGGTCTCCGCCAAATGCTTCCTGCGGGGCCACATAGCATCCACGGTACATGTGACCCCGAATGCCCGTCTGCACATGCGGGCAGCTCAGTAGTGCCTCAGAGCTCAGTGGGCGCAGGCCACAGGCGACCTCCGAGACAGAGTAAGAGTGTCCAAACCACTCGACTCCTTGCAGTGGTGGCTACATCTCCCAAACCTTCTCAGGGGGGTACCCTTTCAGGCCCCAGCACACACAAGGGTGCTGACGATCGATGCTACTTTAAAGGGCTGGGGTGCATGTTGTCAGGGCACGTGCACTCAAGGCCTCTGGTCTCCTCGGGAGGCCACACAGCAAATCAATCTTTTGGAGCTGTGAGCAATCCGCTTGGCTCTACAGACTTTTTCTCATGCCCTCTCTCACCAGTCTGTCTTAGTTCAGACGGACAATCAGGTAGCAGTGTTCTATGTGAACAAGCAGGGGAGCACAGGGTCCAGACTCCTATGTCAGGAGGCGCAGGCCCTTTGCTCCTTTGCAGTCAAACAAGGCATGTTTTTCAAAGTGGTTTATCTGCCTGGTCAGGAGAACCTTTAGGCAGACAAACTAAGCAGGATTCTCCAGCCTCACGAATGGCAGTTGAATCCACTGGTGGTTCAGCAGCTCTTTCTACGATGGGGACTTCCATCCATCGATCTCTTTGCCAGCCCACTGAACCGTCAGCTGCCCAGGTTTTGCTCCAGACAGCCGCATCCCCTAAGAGTGGCAGCAGATGCTTTTCTGATCTCTTGGTCGACGGGCCTCCTGTATGCGTTTCCTCCCACGCCCCTGGTGGCCCGAACTCTGTTCAAGATTCTACAGGACAAGGCCTTGGTGATTCTGGTAGCCCCCAGATGACTGAGGCAACCGTGGTTTCCACTTCTTCTGCAGTTGGTAAAGCAAACTCTATTCCCTCTGGGGTTGCAACCCGATCTTCTATCTCAGGATCAGGGTTCCCTCCTGCACCCCAATCTCAGATCCCTCAATCTGATGGCCTGGCTGCTGAAAGGATAGTGCTAGCTCCCTTACTTCTACCTAGGGAAGTTGAGGAGGTGGTCCTGGCCTCGAGGAGGCAATCCACCAGAAAGTCCTAGGCACTCAAGTGGCGCAGGTTCTCAGTGTGGTGTGCTCAGCACAATGAAGATCCTTTCTCCTGCCTGGTGCCAGTAGTGCTACAATACCTACTTCACCTGTCAGACCTAGGCCTTAAGTCCAACTCTGTTCGGGTCCACCTCAGTGCTCTTTCAGCACACCACTCACCGGTGGAGGGACAGTCGCTGTCGGCTCACCCCTTGGTGTCCCGCTTCCTCAGAGGCCTGCTTTTGCTCAAGCCTCCGATTCGTCCCCCTGTCACTGAGTGGGACTTGAACGTGGTCTTGCAACAACTTACTCGCCCACCGTTTGAGCCGATGGCTACTTGCCATTTACGCTTCCTTTCTTGGAAGGCGCTCTTCCTGGAAGCTCTTACCTCGGCTAGACGTGTGAGTGAACTACAAGCTCTGGTTTCTGATAGACCGTACACACGGTTCTATAGGAACAGGGTGGTCCTTCGGACTCATCCGAAGTTCCTTCCAAACGTTGTCTCCTCTTTCCACCTCAACCAGGAGGTGGTTCTTCCGACATTCTTTCCCAGGCCGCATACCAGCCGGGCTGAGACAGTCTTGTATACTCTGGACTGTAAGAGGGCGTTGTCCTTTTACCTTGAACGTACGCGGGGTGTGACTTAGTGGGTCCCTCCAGCCCTTCAGAAAGAGCTAAAAAGCAGGAAACAGGAGTAGTGCTGAAGCACAAACAAAAGCACATGGCTAATGGTGGCCATGGAAACCAAGCACAGGGGAAAGAAATACACCCATGCTGCCAATTAGATAGGGAGTCACGAGCTAATTCAGAACACCTGTTAGGGGTGGAGTTAAGCACTACCCTAGAATTCAGACTCATAAAGAGGTCCCAGTAGAGGAAATGGAAGGTGTCGAGGAAAGTTGGGAAGGTATCGAGGAGAACGGAACAAGTAAGGTTATCCCAGGGAGGAGAAGGACAGAGTCTCCGTGGCAGGGAGGAACCAAGCTTCCATTCAGAGAGAGGACAGAGTCTCCAAGAGAAAGATACAACAGAAGCAGACCAGGTTATCTGCAGTACCCTGGGGATTACAGAAAGGAGAGAAAGCCAGGAAGGCAGTTTAAACCTTCTGTGCACAAGTCAGGTTTGGAACCTACAGCCATTCCCACGTCTCAGAGTAAACCTTGTTCAGCCAGGGCTAGAGGTAAGCCTAAAGGCTGGGGTTTTAATAATCACTGTGATTTTATCTACCCTGAGGGTTGGGGCTGTGAGGAAAGTGACTGTGATGAGAATGCTTGTTTAAAGCAGTACCTGATTCAAGAGTATAGCCAGAAGCCTAAAGCAGTGAGGAAAGGCGTGGCACAAGATTTAACGTTGCAAACATTTCCTGCCTCAGAAGAGGAATTAATGGAGACAGAGAGTTTGTAAATACGCCAGAGGAATTAATGGACTGTACGATTACATTATCTAATGATATATTATCCCTGCATTGAATTAATGCTTTGAAGAGAAATACAGAATTGTTGGGATTTAAAAGTACAAAGCTGTGAAGAAAACAGAACTGTTTACCTTGATTGCTGGAAGCCATGTTTTTGTGCTGAAGTAAGCTGTTTGAGTTTGAAAGTTTTATTTTGTCCTTCTGCCAGAAGCACCTGGTTTTTGTACCTTATTTTCCTTGTTGAAATCCACCCCGGGAGGGGAATAAATCCTTTGTTGCTTTAACCACTTTTGAGTCACACTACCCTTTATTGGACGGTAAAAGAGAACTACATTTCCCAAAAGGCTTTGCCTCAGGAAATAGTGGAATACCTGTTCAAGAAGGAAACAAACCCTTTAAGCCCTACATGCCTTCGCTGGGGGCATTAATAGGGGGTCACAGGGGGCATCGAAGGGCTACTCAGCTCTTCATCTCCTTTGACCCTAATAAATTGGGGTTACCTGTCTCCAAGCATACGTTGTCCACTTGGGTAGCAGATTGTATCGCCGGGGCGTACAAGGCAGCCGACCTCCCCTTGCAGGGTCGAGTCACGGCCCACCGTGTCAGGGCAAAAGCCGCGTCAGTAGCTCATCTCCGCTCTGTTCCGTTGGCAGACATCTTCCGGGCCGCTACTTGGTCTTCAAGCCAGACTTTTGCAGCCCACTACTGCCTCGAGAGAGAGTCCCGAAGGGACAGTGCTTTCGGACAGGCGGTATTCCTTAATCTCTTTGAGGTTTAGGCAACTCCTACCCTCCGGCCCTTGTGTTGGGCTACCGTATGGGGGCGTTCTCAGAGGATATTCTTCTCACGGCTGCTGAGGCTCTGCAGAGGGAGCCATTTTTTCAGCTTTGGGTTCCTGGTAGCCTAGAGCTGGGGAGTCCCATATGTGAGGACTGACTTCCTGCTTGGTCCTGGAGACAGAGTAGTTACTCACCTGTAACAGGTGTTCTCCAGGAGCAGCAGGAATCAGTCCTCAGGACCCTCCCTCCTCCCCTGGAGATGCAGTCACATGCTTTATTTTGATTTTTGCTGTATTTTAGCTATGTCATCAGACTGAGCAAGATGGCACCCTTGGGCGGGAAGGGGACCGCGCAGGTGCGCTGCATTCCCAAAGGCTTTCTTTGAAAGCTGGGGAAATGCTCCGCACAGGGGCTCCGTTGGCGCCGACGTCACCCATATGTGAGGACTGATTCCTGCTGCTCCTGGAGAACACCTGTTACAGGTGAGTAACTACTCTTTCTTTATTATGGTTTCTATCATTTTGCCTGGTACACACGTCAAGCTCATCAGTCTGTAGTTTCTTGGATGAACCCGGAACCCTTTTTTAAAAAATTGGCATTACATTGGCCATGCTCCAATCCTTAAGTATTACAGATGATTTTAAGGATTGTTCACAGATAACTGAAATATGAGATTGCAGACCTACTTTTAGTATTTTCAGCACCCTGAGATGTATGACATCTGGTCTGGGTGATTTGCTGCTCTTTAGTTTATCAAATAGCTGTAACACATCTTCCTGATTTATCAAGATTTGTTTTAATTCCTCTGATATATCATCTTTGAATATCATTTCTGGCATGGGTAAGTTTCTTACATCTTCTTCAGTAAAGACTGAAGCAAAGAATTCATTCAGTCTCTTCACCATGGCCTTGTCCTATCTTAGTGCTCCTTTTACGCTCTATCATCTAATGGTCCAACTGGCTCTCTCACATGTATTTTGCTACGAATGTACTTGAAAAGGTTTTTATTGTCTGCTTTTGCTTTCATGGCAAGCTTATTTTCAAATTCTCTCTTTGCCTATCTTATCAATGCCTTGCATTTCACTTATGATGTTTCCTGTTTTCGTCATTTGGCTCTTTTTTTTCCATTTTCTGAAGGATTTTCTCTTAGTATAACTGCCTCCTTGAGCTCACCTTTAAGTCATGCTAGCTGTTGTTTAGCCTTCCTTCCACTATTCTTACAGTGTGGGCTACATCTGGTCTGGGCTTCCAAGCAGGGCCGGCCCGTCCATTGAGCGAGAATGTTTTTTGCACAGGGCCCCGCGTTTCAGGGGGCCCCGCACAAAAAACATTCTTTTTGAAAAGTAAAATTGAAAAAAAAAAAAAAACCTGTCTGCTGCCGCGGTCGGGGCCGCCGCGGCAGAATCGAGCGTGCCGCGGGGCCCCCCTGTGCACGGCAGAGCCTGCCCTCCTTGTAGCAGCTCTCTCTTTGGAGCTGAAGTCAGACGCGCCGGCTTGCAGAGCGCGAGGGAAGAGTTTCTCCCTCGCTGCTCTGTTAAGCCCGCGGGGGCTGATGGGAAGTTCCCATCAGCCCCCGCGGGCTTAACAGAGCAGCGAGGGAGAAACTCTTCCCTCGCGCTCTGCTCTGCAAGCCGGCGCGTCTGACTTTTCAGCTCCAAAGAGAGAGCTGCTACAAGGAGGGCAGGCTCTGCCGTGCACAGGGGGGCCCCGCGGCACGCTCGATTCTGCCGCGGCGGCCCCGACCGCGGCAGCAGACAGGTTTTCTTTTCTTTTAATTTTCGCTGGGCTGGGCTGGGCTGGGCTGGGGGGGGGTTTAGGAGTGTTGATGGGCTGGGCTGGGCTGGGCTGGGGGGGGGGTTTAGGAGTGTTGATGGGCTGGGCTGGGCTGGGGGGGGTTAGGATGGTTTGGGGGCTGGGGGGGTTAGGAGTGTTAAGGTGCTGGGGGTGGTTAGGAGTGGTGATGGGCTGGGGGGGGTAGGAGTGGTGATGGGCTTGGGGGGGTTTAGGAGTGGTGCTGGACTATGGGGGAGCTAAATCTGTATATGGGCTGATGGGATTAGGACTGAAAGTGGGTTGATGGGGGGTTAGGACTGGTAATGGGCTATGGGGGGGCTTAAACTAAAAATTGGGTGATGGGGGATTAGGACTGGAAATGGGCTGGTGGGATTAGGACTGGGAGTGGGCTGATGGGGAGGTTAGGACTGGTAATGGGTTGGGGGGGGTTGCTAGGACTGGAAATGGGCTGAGTGGAAGGGGGCTTGAACTGCAAATAGCTGATGGGGAGGGGGGCTTGGAATGGGCTCTTAGGGGAAGGAGCTAGGACAGGAAATGGGCTGATGGAGGGGCTAGGATAGGACTGGGAATTGGGTGTTGGGGGAGCTAAGATTGGAAATGGGCTGTGGTGGGGGCTTGGATTGAAATGGACTCATGGAGGGGCTAGAACTGGAAGTAGGTTCATGGGGGGCTTGGATTAGAAATGGGCTGAGTGGAGGGGAGCTAGGATTTAACATGGGCTGATGGTGGGGCTAGGAAAGGACTAGAAATGGGCTGATGGGAGGCTGGTATTGGAAATGAGCTGATGAAGGAACTCGGATAGGACTGGAAATGGATGGGGGAGCTAGGACTGGAAATGGGCTGATGTGGGGACTAGAAGGGAGCGGATACTGGGTGGGGCTGCAACTAAAAGGGAGCTGAGGTGGGGGGAGATTAGAAGGGGATGGGGCTGGGAGAGTGAAATGGAGAGGGGAAGAATATTTTGTGTGGGAGGGAAGAAAAATCTACAATTGGCCGGGTATTGGGAGACTAAGGGGCTTGTTTACAAAGCCGCGGTAGTGGTTCGCGATCGCAGCCGCGGCCCCATTGAAATCAATGGGGCCGCGGCTCCGATTACGATCGCAAACCGCTACCGCGGCTTTGTAAACAAGCCCCTAAGTGGGGATTGAGGATGGAGGGGTAAAATTTGAGTGGATGAAATAGGAATGAGGAAAGAGCAAAAGGAGAAAGATTATTATGTTAAAGCAGATGTAGAGAGAGAATGGAAAAAAACTAGAGGAGAGAAGAAAGGACAAATGGACAGCAGACGATGGAGAGTTAGCAGAAGACACAAATAAACCAGAAGAAAGTGACTGGAACAATTGCAACTGAAAAAAAAATGCACAAAAGGTACAAAGATATCTCTTTATTTTGAATTTATTAACTGGAATATGTCAGCTCTGGGAAATGTGCATCATTAATGTCGGTGCTTTGTTTAGTACAAGAGGAAATTAATTTATAGTTTTATTTCAACATTGTTGTACATTCCAAGTTTGGCTTTTAGGGTTCCCAGTTTAATTATTGTCTTCCTGTTTTTAAATTGTGATTCCTTGTTTGGTGATGGTCTATGTTCTGCATGTGTAACTGAGCTGAGGTATTCTGTTTATGTAATTCCTATTTGACATTGCCACTTGTTCTCTTTCCCCAGTAGGTCATGTATTGTTATTCTCTGAAATGTATTGGTTTAATATTTGCAGTGTTGCCTTTTGATAGGTAGGGTATGGTGCTTTATGAGTCTTGGTAGTGCTGTTAGGATACGGTGGGTTTGCTATGGGTTCTAAATGGGCAGTGTTTGTAGTAGTTCCTAATGTGCCTGGCGGTTGGCACTGGATTATAGTAATGTAGAAATCTTTGTCTTTCTTTATCCATACACTCATGAAGAGGCATGTTTACTAAAAGTTAGTGTATGGTAACATTATTCAAATATTTATGCAAATGAGGCCCCTTATGCAAATGAGGCCCCGCACCGAGTCTCCGCACATGGCCCCGCACCCCCCTTGGGCCGCCCCTGCTTCCAAGACAGTAGCTTCCAAGACAGTATATTTAAATGATGCTCAGGCCTGATGTAGACTTGTGGAGCCCAATTCAGATAGGGGCATGTCCAAGCCATCCAAACGGCCCCAAGCAAGACAGGTTTGTTTGGACCCGATTCTGGACCATGGGAACAAAATGTTTCCGCAGTAACCAGAATCAAGCCCGAGGATGGCCCGGCGTGCCCCCTGCTGCCTGCGGGGATGTCTTTCCTGCAGGCACCCCTTACTCCCGCATCCTTGGCCCTCCCTTTTCCCTGCCACCCGACCCAAGGCTGGCTTGCTGGGGACCCCCATGCAGCTGGCCACAGCTCTGGGGGCATCCCTGGGCTGATCACTGGGTTTTTGCTGCTTATTCCACCTTTGAGGTGGAATAAGCAGTATATTCCCATAGGCCCAGCAGAATGTACAGGGCTGTGACCTGAATCAGCTCTGTACGTCCTGCTGGACTGGACCACCCCCGCTCCGCCCCGCCCTGATCCTGCCCCTTCCCCCCGCTGGTTCTCCCCATCATGATGCACAGGACATACAAGGAGAGCTGGAGGGGAAATCTGGCACCGACAGCTTGTGGGGCTATATATCCTGCCAGGACATGCAGGCCCGCAACCCGCGTCCTTGAATCAGGCCCTTAATCTTTGTAGTTTCTCCTTTGAGTTTTTTCTTAACCATTTTCTTCATTTTTAGGCCTTCAAATCTTTTCTCATGCCTTCTGGAGCAGGTCCCATATCATTTTGGTTGCCTTCCACTGAACTGTTTCACGTTTTTAACCCTTTCCAGGCCGAGCCCAAAACTCTCGGGATCCAAAATTCTGACTAAATATTCCTATCAAATGGTATATAATACATGACCATAGCAGAAGGAAAATCACTATTAGAACATATTGAATAAGACGTGTACAATTTTCCTGACATATACAAAAATTAACCCGGCTGCAGAATGTGGATTAAAATTTTAAAGTAGGCCTTCAAAGGGTTAAAATATCCTTTGTGAGGTGCGATCTCCAAAACTGAGCCCAAGTGATGCCTCACAAATGACCTGTATGGGGGCATTATTTTCTCCTGTTTATGCTCCTTTCTGTGCAGCCCAGCATCCTTCTGGCTTTGGCCACTGCCTTGTCACATTATTTGCCAACTGTGAGATCCTCAGACTCTCTCATATCAAAGTCCCTCTCCTGGTCTCTGCACACTAACCTCTCACTCCCTGTACTGCTCTTCAGGTTTTCTGCACCCAAGTGCATCACTTTGCATTAAATCTTAACTGACAAGCATTAGGCCATTCTTCTAATTTTTGAAGATCTTTTCTCATGTTGTAAGTCTTTCCATGATGTCCACTCTGTTGCAAATCTTTGTGTCTCACAAAAAATGCAACCTTTTCCTTCCAACCCTTCAGCAATGTCACTTACAAAGATGTTGAACAAAATCAGTCATTATAGATCCTTGAGGCACGTCACTGTTTACCTCTCTTTCTTCTGAGTGAATTCCATTTACCACCACCCTCTGTCCTCTCCTCAGTCAACCGATTTCTAATCCAGTTCATTGATTGATTCCTAGTTTATTCCTTCTTTGAGGAACAGTATCAGAGGCTTTGCTGAAATCCAAATAGACCACATCCATTGCATGCCCTGGATCTAGTTCTCTGGTCTCCCAGTCACAGCAATCAATCAGATTTCATCTGACACGATTTGCCTCTGGTAAAACTGTTACCTTAAGTCTTGCAACCCATTGGCTTGTAGAAAATTCACTGTCCTTTCCTTTAGTAGCATTTCAATTATTTTTCCAACTCCATGATAAGGCTTACGGGCTTGTAGTTTCCTAATTCTTCTTTGGAGAGGGACCACATCAGCCCTTCTCCAGTCCTGAGGAACCTCTCCCTTCTCTAAGGATCTATTAAATCCATCCTTAAGAGGACCCACCTGAATCTCTCTGAGCTCCCTTAGTATTCTGGGGTGTTTCTCATCCGGTCCCATGGCTTTGTCCTATTTTAGTTTTTCAAGTTGTTCATAGATGTTTTCTTCCATGAATGGCGTGGTATCTACTTCACTTCCATATATATCTTCATCAGCCATCTGTGGTTCTTCTCCAGGATTTTCTTTCATAAACACAGAACACAAGTATTTGTTCAGCATTTATGTTTTTTTCTCAACATGCTTCACACAGTGGTCTTCTGCATCTTTCAGTCTTACAGTTCCACTTCTGGCCTTTCTCCTCTCTCCAAAATATCTGAAAAAAGGTTTAGTCATTTTTTTGGAGAACCATCAGTTTCCTTCTCCTCTTGCTGTCATTGACTTTCCCTACATAAAGGTCAGTTGCCATTTTCCTACCTCCTTTCATTTTGGCCCACTGTCTTTCCATTTCCCTTATCTCCTCCCATTTTGTCAGCTCCTCCTTTAGATACTTCCCCATTTTATTAATGTCAGTGGGGGGATATTATATCAAACCAGACCATTATCACTGCTGCCCAAGTGAGCACATACTCAACGTTAGACACATGGGGTCTCATATTCAGTGCCGACGGCTGGCGTTCCTACAGCGGTTAACTGGTGGCGCTGAACCTTAGACCCAGATATTTAATACTGGGGCCATATCTGGCGACCAGCATTGAATATCCAGGTTGGTCACAGATCCCGAAAGCTAACCGGGTAGCAACTCAATATCGCCGCTGCCCGATTCTGGCCCCTGTAATGCCCTGGGGCTAATGGATTAGCATTGGGGCATATAGAGGCGGCATCCACAGATCTTTACTGGCACTAGCCATGTTAGTGCCGCTGAATATCCCGCTTAGTGGCATTTACTTGGTTTGTAGGTTGCTGTCTCAGCTGTAGAAATGGGATGCATCCTCTCAACTAATATGTGATAATTGCCGCAAAAAAGAATGGTACAAAGATATCTCAGGGCAAATGAGTTAGTTTTGTGCATATCATGCCATTCATGAACCTCACTTCTAATCCAGGGTATGCTTCCATTGAGGAAGAGCAATATCCTCAGTTTTGTGTCCAAAAGTCCATTTACTATCCTAACCATCCACCGAAAGGGATTAGGCAAAGGTGAAAGGAAGAAGTGATCTGTCCCAACACTAGACCTAATAGTGCAGACCAAAGCACTTGATCATAGCTAAAGCATACGCCACAATTGCTTGAGTACAACTAGGAATAAATAGTTACCCACCAGTTCAGAGACTAGTGCCTGCAGCAAGGGGCAAGACATAGAAGAGTTTTCTTCTTATCTCACTATTAGTACTGATGGTGTTACATCTACAGGACTGGGAGAAGTGGAAGCTTTCTTGGCCACAGCTGATATCACTTTATCACCACTAAGACTGTATAGGTCAGTGATGGCTAACCTTTTTGAGCCCGAGTGCCCAAACTGCCGCACAAAACCAAAGAATTTCCTCAAAGTGCCAGCACGTCAATTAAAGCCCCATTTGCATAAGGTGCTTCATTTGCATAAATATTTGCATAATGTTACCATACACTAACTTTTAGTAAACATGCCTCTTAATGAGTATATGGATAAAGAAAGACTAAAAGGTTTCTACATTACTATAATCCAGTACCAACCGCCAGGCACATTAGGAACTACTACAAACGCTGCCCATTTAGAACCCATAGCAAACCCGCCGTATCCTAACAGCACTACCAGGACTCACAAAGCACCATACTCTACCTATCAAAAGGCAACACTGCAAATATTAAACCAATACATCTCAGAGAACAACAATACATGACCTACTGGGGAAAGAACAAGTGGCAATGTCAAATAGGAATTATATAAACAGAATACCTCAGCTCAGTTACACATGCAGAACAGACCATCACCAAACAAGGAATCACAATTTAGAAACAGGAAGACAATAATTAAACTGGGAACCCCAAAAGCCAAACTTGGAATATACAACAACACTGTAGAAATAAAACTATATATTAATTTCCTCTTGTACTAAACAAAGCGCAAAAATTAATGATGCACATTTCCCAGAGCTGACATATTCCAGTTAATAAATTCAAAATAAAGAGATATTTTTCTACCTTTTGTGCATTTTTTTTTCAGTTGCAATTGTTCCAGCCACTTTCTTCTGGTTTCTTCGTGTCTTCTGCTAACTCTCCATCTGCTGTCCATTTGTCCTTTCTTCTGTCTTCTTGTTTTTTTTTTCCATTCTCTCTCTACATCTGCTTTAACATACTAATCTTTCTCCTTTGGCTCTTTCCTCATTCCTATTTCATCTACTCAAAATTTACCCCTCCATCCTCAATCCCCACTTACTCTCCCAATACCCGGCCAATTGTAGATTTTTTATCCCTCCCACACAAAATATTTTTCCCCTCTCCATTTTACTCTCCCAGCCCCATCCCATTCTAATCCTCCCCCAACACCAGCTCCCTTCTAGTTCCAGCCTCACCCAGCATCCATTCCCTTCTAGTCCCTGCATCAGCCCATTTCCAGTCCTAGCAGCCCCCCAACCCAATACCAGTCCTATCCCCCCCTCATCAACCCACTTCCAGTCCTAACCCCCCATCACCCCATTTTCAGTTTAAGCCCCCCCCCCTATAACCCATTACCAGTCCTAACCCCCCACTTCCAGTCAGCCCCCATAGCCCATTGCCAGTCCTAACCCCCCCCATCAGCCCACAGTCCATTACCAGTCCTAACCCCATCAGCCCACCTCAAGTCCTAACCCCTCCCCATCAGCCCATTTCTTGTCCCAGCCCCCCCATAGCCCATTATCAGTCCTAAACCCCCCCATAGCCCATTACCAGTCCTTACCCCATCAGACCACCTCGAGTGTTAACCCCCCATCAGCCCATTTCCAGTCCTAACCCCACCCAACAGCCCACCTCAAGTCCTAACCCCTCCCCATCAGCACATTAGCAGTCCTAACCCCCCCCAGCCCATTAGCAGTCCTTACCCCACTATCTATCACATTAGCAGTCCTAACCCCCCCACATAGCCCATTACCAGTCCTAACCCCCATCACCCCATTTCCAGACAGCCCCCATCAGCCCACAGCCCATTAGCAGTCCTAACCCCCCCTCCTAGCCCATTAGCAGTCCTAACCCCCCCCTAGCCCATTAGCAGTCCTAACCCCTTCCCCCTAGCCCATTAGCAGTCCTAACCCCCCCAGCCCATTAGCAGTCCTAACCCCCCCCCCTCCTAGCCCATTAGCAGTCCTAACCCCCCCAGCCCATTAGCAGTCCTAACCCCCCTAGCCCATTAGCAGTCCTAACCCCCCCCTCTCTAGCCCATTAGCAGTCCTAACCCCCCCATAGCCCATTACCAGTCCTAACCCCCCATCACCCCATTTCCAGACAGCCCCCATCAGCCCACAGCCCATTAGCAGTCCTAACCCCCCCCTCCTAGCCCATTAGCAGTCCTAACCCCCCCAGCCCATTAGCAGTCCAAACCCCCCCCCACCCAGCCCATTAGCAGTCCTAACCCCCCCCCCTGCCCATTAGCAGTCCTAACCCCCCATCACCCCATTTCCAGACAGCCCCCATCAGCCCACAGCCCATTAGCAGTCCTAACCCCCCCTAGCCCATTAGCAGTCCTACCCCCCCCCCTCCTAGCCCATTAGCAGTCCTAACCCCCCCAGCCCATTAGCAGTCCAAACCCCCCCCCCCAGCCCATTAGCAGTCCTAACCCCCCCCCCCCCGGCAAATTTAAAAACAGAAAAAGCGGGCTCTGGCTGCTGCCGCGGACGCGGCAGCATGCAGTGTCCCGCGGGGCCCCCTCCGCCCGCTAAGCCCCTCTGCAAGGGCTTTCAGATTCGCGAGGGAGACAGCGTCTCCCTCGCGTCTCTTGTTAAGCCCGCAGGGGCTAATGGGAAATTTCCCATCAGTCCCTCGCGTCTAAAGGGGCTGATGGGAAATTTCCCATTAACCCCTACGGGCTTAACAGAGACGCGAGGGAGACGCTGTCTCCCTCGCGAATCTGAAAGCCCTTGCAGAGGGGCTTAGCGGGCGGAGGGGGCCCCGCGGGACACTGCATGCTGCCGCGTCCGCGGCAGCAGCCAGAGCCCGCTTTTTCTTTTTTTGCGGACCTTCACGCGTGCCAGCTGCAAGGCCTTCGCGTGCCACAGCTGGCACGCGTGCCATAGGTTCGCCATCGCTGGTATAGGTCTATGACCAAGAACCCTGGGTTGAATCTGACCAACTGTAACTAAGGGATTTATTTTGTCTCAAGTTGAGATGAATGCATGGGGCAGAGGAAAGTCCAGGAAATCTGGGAAAAATGCTATCCCTATGCTCTCTTATGGATAATAAAGAAGGTGGAGGCTTTATGAGACAACAGGACATGGACATGCCTGAGGACAAGTGAAGTGTACAGAATAGTGGTTGACAAGACTTGTATCATATGGAATTCTGGCCGAATTGTGCAGAAACTTAGGGGTCGATTTTCCAAAGGGCTGATATTTAAATGCCATTGCAGTCAGCTGCAGGATATTCAGCGGTACCCTCCAGATGGCAACTGAATATCTGGGTTAAGCAGCGTTATCCAGATCAGTGCCGACACATACCTGGTTAATGCAACTTTCAGCTGGTACTCATCCAGTAGCAATTTAGGTGTGTTTTCACATGGCCTAAGTTGTCTGGATAAGCGCCGGCTTGAAATTGTGCTAACCAGGCAAATGCCAGGACTTATCTGGATAGTGCTGTGCATCCCTTCTCCACCCATGGACCACTCTTGCATTTAGCCGATAGTGCCGGGGCAGCCTGCGGAATATCTTGGTCAGCGCCCTTATCCAGACAGCATCTAACTGTCTGTCCAGATAAGGGTTCTGTACATCGATCTCATAGTGTTGTTTATATACATGATAATAGCTGAATGTGAGAAGCATGTATATGCGAGAAGACCTTTGCCTGAGGGACTGGATGTCAAGAAACGCCACTCTGTGTCTAATTTAGAGCCAGTTATCTGGACTTCTTTCATATTCCTGCCCTGCTGGACTTCAAAGACTTACCTTGTATAGTTCCAGGGTCATGGGGGTCTTAGTACATCATGGCTAAGCTTCCAGCAAGTTTTCTGTCAGGCAGAAGGTGGAATGTAGGGCTCCTTATTGCCCCAGCATCAGTATGAAGTATAATTTGTGAAGATTTTTCTAGCTGCCTACATGGAAGATCAGGGGAGGAACTGGGATATCACAGACATTATAAGGACGACAGTTTCAGAGGAACATTTAGCCTTCTCTCAAATTATTTTTTGCCAAGTTGACTAGAGGTTGGTACTGAACTCTCCATTCAGTAGAGCTGAATCACTGGGATATCACTCTTTTTCATCATAGCCCCTCTCTTTTGCTTTTGCCTCTCTGCTGGGTTGGTGTGGTGAAGGTCTATTCTCAACAGGATCTAAGGTTTTGACTTCTTAAACCCCAGCCTGGTTTATAGCAGCCAGGGAAAAAAGTGACCTGGATCAATCCCTCTTTACTCTGGCCCTGGGCCTAATCCAGCACCTGGAACTCTACTGAATGGAGAGTTCAGCACCAACCTCTAGTCAACTTGGCAAAAAATAATAGTTGCCGAGTTTTCTCCATTACCTGCTCCATATATTGGCAAATACACTCTTGCACTATTTTAGAAAAGGTTCCACACGTAGCAGAGCTCTTTCTAAAAGACTGCCAGAATTGTGTAATTGTCACGTACTATCTAAAATGTGCTATCACATGTATGGACATTCAGGGTGGGAGAATTGAGAAGACTTCATAAATCAAATGCCAGGCATCTATTTTTTACGTTTTCCATTTTTGAATATTTTTTATCTAATGTGTCACTTTAGTTATCCAATAAATGATATATTTTTACCAAAGCTGCTGGAGTAGTGATTGGTGCTTGGTTGAATCAAACATCTGCAAGTAAGACTAGACATTGTCTCTGTACTAGGGCCTTGAAATTCTTGGCCTGCCCTTCAGGACCTGGAAAAAAGGAGGTATTACGAGAGGTCTCCCCTGGAGCAGCTCACACTATGGTCCTTTATGGTTTGTGTGGTTTCTCATGGGTTTGGCTGTAGGTTGGCTAAATCCATGGAGGGGGCATCTGCATGAATCTGGACATTCAGAAGAAAAGGAAAAGTTAGACTGTGAAAAATGTTTCGAAGAGACTCTGAGCTATTGGATCGTTCCTATAAAAATGAAAAGAAACAAACTGCAAAATACATGAGAATGGTTTCCTAAACCTGTTGTGTTTGTTGTGTTAAAAAGGTGCTCCTTGTGGTCTTGGGCAAGCCACTTAACCCTCCATTGCCCATGTTCCCTGTAAAATAGTTATCTCCAAGTTATAACGCCCTGTTTAATGTAATTTCAGTTTGTTCAATGTAAACCGCCTTGATATCTTGAAAGGCGGTATATAAGAAATGTTAAATAAATAAAATAAACTCTTCTGATGTGCAAAGTTCCAGTGAAGTCAGGATTCCTTAAGTGAGATTGATTTGCTACGGGTTAATCTGATTCTTTCCCACAAGCCTTGGGGCCCAGATAGAAACTATAGTCTTATATTTTCTTTTCTTTCCTTCACCCTATATAGTGGAACTTGTCTAATGTATTTATTCTGTATTTTTAGAATTTTATCAGTCTGATGCAAGATCATTAAATGCCTCTTTGGGGGATTTAATCAGGGGAAGATGATAGTGTACTAATAATAATAAGTCCTGGACATGAACCTTGAATTGTGGGTTAATGATATGTTTGTAAGAGAGTCTATGGAAGGAACTGCATTGCAGCTCTATTAACTCTTCGTTTCCTAGGCTGATAGCCCCATCAGTCCTTCCCATACAGATGAAGATGGAAGTATATCTTGGGTAATGTCCATTTGAATGTTGTATAGAGGATCCTCATGAAATTTGTCCTGCGTTGCTTCCTAGTTAGTACGGAAATCCATTTGAGTTGATGTGTGTACAAGTGTCTTGGTCATGCTTCCAGTCACTGGAGTCAAACTGCCTACACTGAAGTGAATATGATGAAATGGTTTTCTTTATATATATTAACTTATTTCTTTCCATCCTCATTCATCACCTTGCATACCTCAGTGCAGGCTTTATGTTCCATTCATCAGAACCGGTAGTACATTACCCTGCCTTCCAGAGCTGGACCGGAATCTACTCAGTAATCTGCATTTTTCTTTACGATCCCCATTCCATCTATTTTTCTTTATGATAGCCAGTCTAGCCTCTCAACTGCATCTAGAACTATCTCACAAAAGAATTCAGTGCTGGTTTAAAAACTCGCTCTTTTGACTTGCCATTTGAGAGCCTCTAATTGGGCAGGGCTGGGGTGGCAGCTACTCACGCTTGGAAACTCTGCACGTCTCCTCTTAACTGCCTTAAGTAGTGGAGTTCTTTTCCCATCTTTATACTCATGGATTGTAATGGGCTTTGCTGTTATTTGAAAGGCAATATAACAAATGACAAGAAATCATAAACATTCTAAACTTTCTCTATAGAACTGAAGCTATTGCAACTGACCGTCTACTCAGTGCTGGACCTTGAGCCTGCTTCCACAGCAGCAAAACTCATACTCATCTACAAAAAGTATTTTTATTTTCATTCATGTGCATACTGTGTGTTTACATCCTATAGGGACATACAACATTTAAGGCTAATCAGAGAAAATATTTTTTCACTCAACACACATAATCAAACTCTAGAATTCGTTACTGGAGGATGTAGTAAAGACTTAGTGTAACTGTATTTAAAAGAGGTTTGGAAAGGTTCCTGGAGGAAAAGTCTATAAATCATTATTAAATAGGATTGGGGAAGTCCACTACTTACCCACTGGACAAGCAGCATGGAATCTGGATATCTTTTGAGAACTTGACGGATACTTGTGACCTGGATTGGCCACTGTTGGAAACAGGATCTTGAGCTTGACCCAGTATGGCGCATCTTACGTTCTTATAGTGGTGTCGGTGAGAATGTGTGACTATATATGCTACTAGGGATAGGTACCATGATGTAAGATTTAACTTGGGGTGGCGTATAGAGGGGGTGTGAAATGTATTTGGAATGCAGAATGTAGGTACAGGACCATTTGTATCCTTGACTAAAAGAATTCTGTGATATGGTCTTTTAACTCCAAGGGTGAAACATTACTTTGTTTGCTTGACTTACGGATACAACATTGATAGTTTTGCCAAATACGGTTATTCCCACTTGGAGTAATAGAAGGAGAAGTAGGTGTGTGGTACATGCTGTGATTTTGTGGCATCAGTAGGTGGTATACTTCTTTAGCAAAACACACCTAAAAAGGGATTGAGGCTGGATTAAGGAAGGCTTCATCTTCCATTTCTTCGAGAGGAAGTAGGGAAAGGGAAGCAGACCCCCAGGTTCATCAGACGTATTCCACTGTGGACTTCACCTGAGTGGGTGAGCTTTATAAATACTGAAAAGTGTTTTTATTTCACATTTCCAAATAACACTCAAGGTGATTGATAGCATTATTATTATGTGTATTCCTAAAAGATCTTACAATGCAGTGGGTGTGTGAGACGGTGAGAACTAAAGTCACTTGCTCCATGTCACAAGGATTGTGAGGGAAATGGGACTTGAAACCCATTGCTCTAACCACTAGGCTATTTATACTGGTTCAGGCTGAAGAGGCACTATGGGAGTAATTTTATAAACCAGTTCCGCCCCCTAAAACACCTTTTATAAAATTGGGTCATGCCTAAAAGTAAGCATAGTGCAAGCAGGCACATACTTCCAGAGTTGGCGTGCTCAGAGGAGGAGTCAGGGCGGAACATGGACAGAGTCAAGACCTGCATTCTTAGTGTTGCTAAAGCGTCTGGTCATCACCCAGATATTCGGGACCTGGCCAATCCAGTTAGCAGCTGAATATCACCACTAATGGTGTTGTGCCTGGAATGCCCTGTCACTAACTGAATAGCAACAGGGCATTTAAATCACGTAGGGAGGATATTCAGAGGGACTAAATGGGTTACTGCCACTGACTATCCCGGTCAGTGGGATTTATGCATTCTCCAGGAACAAGCAGGAAGTCAGTCCTCACATATGGGTGACATCGGCGCCGACTGAGCCCTCGTGCGGAGCAATTCCCCAGCTTTCAAAGAAAGCCTTTAGGATTGCATCACGCATGCGCGGTCCACTTCCCACCCAAGGGTGCCATCTTGCTCAGTTTTCTTTTTTCCATGGAGCCCAACGGACGTGGTCCCGTTTTCACCGTGGAAAAAGTAGAAAAGTTGAATTATTTCGTTCAGCTTCCTGGTTCGACACCGGTTCCACTTCCCACCTTCGGCTTGGTACACCGGTATCATGTCTATTCTTATTTTTCGTTTTTGTCCTTCGTGACTGGCGTTCGCGCCCTTTTTATTTTTCACTGGCAGCCCAGTCATTTGACCTTGCAGGGGCCCTTTTTCCCCCCCGATGGCTGCCAGCGGGTTTAAAAAGTGATCGGTGTAAGAAGTTGATGTCTCTCACTGACACACATGACTGCTGCCTCCGATGCCTCGGCCCTGACCATGACCCGGTGGTCTGTGGGCCATGTGGTAAGATGTCTTCTAAATCTTTGAAGAGCAGGCAGCATCTATGTGACAGAATCTTATCTGAGTCCACATCCGCCCGGGCCCGGACCTCATCAGAGGCCTCGACATCTCGGGACTCAGAGCCCGAGCGTCGTGTGTCTTCTGAGCGGGGGTCTCCCTTCAGGGAACACTAGAGGAAGAATAAACTCGTGAGGATGGCGTCACTGGATGCCTCTGATCGGCCTGGGCCCTCGGGTTCGAGGTCGCAGAGCCCAGACTGCCACCCCGGGTCCTCAGAGTTGGAGCGTCTGGCTAAACAACCTCGCAAGGAGCCGGAGACATCAGACAAGGTAACTTTTGTTGTCCTCGTAGACTCTCCTCCAGGAGAGCCAACGTCAGGCCCAATGGCGTCGGGACCCGAGCCGGGAGCCGCGGAGCCTTCTGAGCTCGGTCTCAGGTTGGCGGCCCTGGAGAGCAGCATGGCTGCCTTCATGGAGCAGCAGCAGGTGCTGATGGCCGTTCTTGCCGGTCCATCCGCTCCAACCACAGGGACTTCGACATCGAAGTCGACACCGGAGGCCGAGCTGATCCTCGAGTCATTCAGGTCTCGAGTCGATCCTTGGCCAAGGTCCCCCTTGACCTCCCATTCGGGACCGAGGTCATTGATGCCGGTGCCCTCAACGTCGGGGTGGTGGGGTTCGAAGTCCTCGAGTTCGGATCTGCTGCTGCCTGAGAGACAGAGGAGGAACACTCCCCAGACACCTATTGAACCTGGTGTATCCCTTCGGACTCCCCGGGTTCAGAGCCTCGGAATAGGTCCCCTCTGGAGGACAGTCGGTTCTCGGACTTCGTCAGGGATATGGCCAAGGCTTTGGCATTCCCTGTGGATGCCGAGGAGGAGCCTCGAGCCGAGGAGCTCGATACCCTCCAGTATGACTCTCCTCCGAAGGAGGCACTTACTGTACCGGTGCCTCTGATGTTTGAATGGCTGATGCTCCATATGTGGGAGTCCCCGGACAAGATGCCGGTGCTCAGCAAGCGGGTCGATTCCATCTATCGAGTCCGTAAGAGTCCTGGGCTCCAGAAAGCGCAGCTGCCGCACAACTCCATGGTTGTGGAATCGGCCATGCAACAACTGAAAAGCCAGAAGATGCACTCCCTGGTGCCTCCTGGCCGGGAGGCCCAGAACCTGGATGCCCTCGGCAGAACGTGCTACCAGGGCTCGATGCTGTCATGCTGTGTCCATACCTACCAGCTGTACATGGGCATGTACCTACGGGACCTGGCAAAGGAGATTGCTGGGTTCTCCGCTGGTCTTTCCGAGGAACCCTTGCAGTGCTTCAAAGCCTTGTCCACGGGGATCTGAGAGTGCTCGAAGTTCATGTCTCGAGCAGCTTACGACGGCTTCGAGGCTTCGGCCTGAGTAGCCACGGCTGGCATCGTTGCATGCCGTCAGGCCTGGCTCATGTCGTCGGACCTGGAGCCATGGGTGCAGGACAAATTGGTCGATGTCCCGTGCCGAGGAGACAACCTCTTCGGCAAACCCATGACTGAAAAAGCTGCGGAAATTGAGTCCGCGTACTTGACCCGGACAAGGCTATCGAAGAAGACATCTACACCTTCTCACAAGAAGAAGGCCTCGGGGAAAAACCCTTTTTCCCGAGGAAGGGTATGGCTTACAGAAACTACCCCACTTACCAGGCCACCCCAGCTCCCCAACAGGGGCAGCAGGCCAGGGGACAGGGGCATGGCCCACGTAAGCCGAAGACCCCCAAGCCTCCAGCTCCAGCTCCTACCCAGTCGGGAGGGGTTTTTTGACTCCCAGTGCATAGCTCCTCTCCCACCAGTGGTTTGGCTCTGCACAGGAGGACGGCTGGCCCCATGCGCTCACAGGTGGCCAGCCATTACTATCGACGCCTGGGTGTTGAAAATAGTCCAGCAGGGCTATTTGCTTCATTTCAACCAGGTGTCCATCTCCTTTTTTCCAGGAGAGCTTCTCAGGCCCCCTCTTCACAGGAACTTCCTTCTGCAGGAGTTGGCAGGTCTGCTAAACGATCAGGCGGTGGAACCGGTGCCCCACCACCTGCAGGGGCAAGGCTTCTACTCCAGGTATTTCCTCATACCAAAAAGAAAAGGAGGCCTTCGCCCCATCCTAGACTTGCAAAATCTGAACAAGTTCCTGGTGAGGGAAAAGTTCAAGATGCTTTCCCTTGGGATCCTACTGCCTTACCTCCACCAGGGAGACTGGCTATGCTCCTTAGATTTAAAGGATGCTTATACTCACATCCTCATCCACTCAGACCACAGGCAATATCTCAGGTTTGTGGTCAGGGGAAAACACTTCCAGTACAAGGTGTTTCCCTTTGGCCTAGCTTCCGCTCCCAGGGTATTTACCAAATGGCTAGCAGTGGTGGCGGCCTTTCTCAGAAACCAGGGAGTCTTCGTCTTTCCATACCTGGACGACTGGCTCATCAGGAGCTAATCGGCACAGGAGGCGCAGCAGGCCACTGCTCGCAGTCACCCTGCTCCAGCACCTGGGATAAATAACAAAAAGTCCACTTTATTTCCCACTCAGAACTTGGAGTTCATAGGGGCAAGACTGGACACACTTCAGGCAAGGGCTTACCTACCGCTGGACAGGGCAAGGCGGTTGCTGGACTTGGTACAGCAAGTCCAGCACAGACCTGGAGTCTTCCATGCTTTATGAAAAGTGGAAGGAAGTCCAAAAAACTGCCAGCATGGTTTAAAGATGAGACACCACCACAAAAAGGCAAATAATCACGTGTAACAACAGACCCAATACAAGACGTGATTATATAAAACCAGAGTTTATTGAATTATTCTTACTGCCAACCCGACACAGGCCGTGTTTCTCACACTTCGTCAGGCAGATAAAACTAAAAACATAAATATATAAAATCAATACATGAATCGCATTAAAACACATAAAAGAACAGATGCTATAATAGAAATAAAAACTTCTAAACATATAAATCACCATTTATGATCTATAAAAACAATATTATATATGTAAAGGAAACAAAGTGTGGATAAAAATAATAAATTGATAATCACATCATAACTTACAATAAATACTGCATAATAAACTCATTAAACAAAATTCATATACACATCAATAGAAGGAGATAGACGAGAAGGCATGTGGAATGCGACAAACAACACTGGAAGTAGGATAAATACCTCTGAGGTGATTATAGAGGACACCTTTATAATTGAACCCAGTATAATGGCATTCGTACTAAAAAAGTAAAACCGAATACAAAATTATATTTATTAAAAGCACCTAAAATGAACAATACCATACATATATATGTGTTATTATTGTAATAAGGACTGGAAGAGAACAACAAAAAAGGCACATGGCAGGAGCATGTGGTGAAATGACAATCCTCAATGGGGATAGAAAAAAACTACTTTTTGTGGAAATGAATCTAGTCAAGAACTTGGAACATTGCCCATAAAAATTCTTCTAACCTCTATACATTGTACAGTAAAATCTGAATTAATGTCGCTGGAAGGGGGCTAAAAATAGCATGGACGGCTGACTATATATATTTAGATAAACTATCACCTTTTCTGTCATTTCACCACACGCTCCTGCCATGTGCCTTTTTTGTTGTTCTCTTCCAGTCCTTATTACAATAATAACACATATATATGTATGGTATTGTTCATTTTAGGTGCTTTTAATAAATATAATTTTGCATTCGGTTTTACTTTTTTAGTACGATTGCCATTATACTGGGTTCAATTATAAAGGTGTCCTCTATAATCACCTCAGAGGTATTTATTCTACTTCCAGTGTTGTTAGACGAGAAGGCATGTAGAATGCGACAATCTCCTTCTATTGATGTGTATATGAATTTTGTTTAATGAGTTTTTTGTGCAGTATTTATTGTAAGTTATTATGTGATTATCAATTATTTATTAGTTTTTACCCGCACTTTGTTTCCTTTTCATATATAATATTGTTTTATAGATCATAAATGGTGATTTATATGTTTAGAAGTTTTTATTTCTATTATAGCATCTGTTCTTTTATGTGTTTTAATGTGATTCATGTATTGATTTTATATATTTATGTTTTTAGTTTTATCTGCCTGACCCCTGACGAAGTGTGCGAAACACGGCCTGTGTCGGGTTGGCAGTAAGAATAATTCAATAAACTCTGGTTTTATATAATCACGTCTTGTACTGGGTCTGGTTTAAAGATGAGGTCAGAGAGGCTGTTGCCAAAAAAGCATCTTTCAGGAAATGGAAAAAAGAGCCAAACAACGAAACCTGGAAAAAGCACAAGCACTGGCAAGTCAAATGCAAGGCCATTGATAAGGCAGGCAAAGGGAGAATTTGAGAAGAAGCTTGCTGCGGAAGCAAAAACGCGAAATAGACTTTTTCAAGTACATTCGTAGCAAAAAACCCGTGAGAGAGTCATTTGGTCCATTAGATGATAGAGGGGTTAAAGGGGCACTAAGAGGCGACAAGGCGATAGCGGAGAGACTGAATGAATTCTTTGCTTCGGTCTTTACTGAGGAAGATGTAGGGATGTTACCCATGACTGAAGTGGTATTTAAAGGTGCGGAAGAATTGAAGGAAATATCGATACATCGGGAAGATGTATTACAGCTATTAGATAAACTGAAGAGCAGCAAATCACCTGGGCCGGATGGTATACATCCAAGGGTGTTGATGGAACTGAAATATGAGATTGCAGACCTGCTATTAGTAATCTGTGAACTATCATTAAAATCATCTCTCATACCTGAAGACTGGAGGATCGCCAATGTAACACCAATTTTTAAAAAGGGTTCCAGGGGTGATCCTGGAAACTACAGACCGGTGAGCCTGATGTCAGTACCGGGAAAAATGGTAGAAACCATCATAAAGAATAAAATTACTCAGCATGTAGATAGTCATGGCCTAATGGGAGACAGCCAACATGGCTTTAGACAAGGAAGATCTTGTCTTACTAATCTGTTATGTTTTTTTGAAGGTGTGAATAAACAGGTGGACAAAGGTGTCGGTTGATATAGTGTATCTGGACTTTCAGAAAGCCTTTGACATGGTCCCTCATCAGAGACTATTGGCAAAACTAAAGAGTCATGGGATAGGAGGCAGTGTACTACTGTGGATCAGGAACTGGTTAAAAGATAGAAAGGAGAGGGTAGGGCTAAATGGCCAATTTTCCCAATGGAGAAAGGTGAATAGTGGTGTACCCCAGGGATCTGTGCTGGGTCTGCTGCTTTTTGACATATTCATAAATGACCTGGAAAGTGGAATAACGAGTGAGATGATCAAATTTGCAGATGACACAAAACTATTTAAGGTTGTTAAAACCCAAGAGGATTGTGGAAAATTGCAAGAGGATCTTGATAAATTGGAAGACTGGGCATCAAAATGGCAGATGAAATTTAATGTGGACAAGTGCAAAGTTATGCACCTAGGGAAGAACAACCCAAACTATGGTTACACGATGCAAGGTTCCACATTAGGAACCACCACCCAGGAAAAAGATTTAGGCGTCATTGTGGATACCATGTTAAAACCCTCGGCTCAGTGTGCAGTGGCGGCCAAGAGAGCAAATAGAATGCTAGGTATCATAAGGAAAGTAATGGAAAATAAAACAAAAGATATTATAATGCCTCTGTATCGTTCCATGGTGAGGCCGCACCTTGAATATTGTGTGCATTTCTGGTCACCGTATCTTAAAAAGGATATAGCGATATTAGAAAAGGTTCAGAGAAGAGCCACCAAAATGGTAAAGGGGATGGAAGGATACTCCTATGAAGAAAGGCTAAAAAGGTTAGGGCTCTTTAACCTGGAAAAGAGACGGCTAAGGGGAGATATGATAGAAGTCTATAAATTAATGAACGGAGTGGAACGGGTAAACATAGATCGATTGTTTACGTTATCAGAATATAGAAAGACTAGGGGACATGCAATGAAGCTACAGGGTAAACTATTTAAGACTAATAAAAGAAAATATTTTTTCACTCAACGTGTAATCAAACTCTGGAATTTGTTACTGGAGGATGTAGTAAAGGCTGTTAGTGTAGCTGGGTTTAAAAAAGGTTTGGACAAGTTCCTGGAAGAAAGGTCCATAAACAATTATTAAGAAGGGACCCAGGATATCAATGCTTGACCCCAGTACAAGCATTGTGGAACTTGTGTCTTTTGGGGAATCTGCTAGGTACGTATGACCTAGATTGGCCACTGTTGGAAACAGGATACTGGGCTTGATGGACCTTGGTCTGACCCATTATGGCATATCTTATGTTCTTCGCAAGGGTCTTCCTTCGCCTCCTGGGCCACATGGCCTCTACGGTTCATGTGACTCCATATGCTTGATTCCACATACGCTCAGCTCAATGGAACCTCAGAGACCAGTGGACGCAAGCCACTGGCCGCCTCAGAGACAGGGTAGCGGTTTCCAAGCTGCTGGTGACAGCCTTGTAATGGTGGCTTCACCCCCCTAACTTGCTTCAGGGAGTACCATTCCAGCCTCCCTCTCACACCCGAGTGCTGACGACAGATGCCTCCTTGCTGAGCTGGGGAGCCCATTGCCAGGGTTCATGCACTCAGGGGCTGTGATCCTCGCGAGAGGCCGCACTTCAAATCAATCTTCTAGAGCTTCGAGCCATCCGCCTAGCTCTTCAAGCCTTCTGTCATATTCTTTCCCATCAGTCGTTGCTGATAGAGACAGACAATCAGGTAGCGATGTTCTACATCAACAAACAGGGAGGCACAGGATCTCGCATCCTTTTCCAGGAAACTCTGGACCTCTGCTCTTTTGCAGTGGCACATCACATGTCCCTGAAGGCAGTTTATGTGCCAGATCAGGAGAACTTCCTGGCTGACAAGTTGAGTAGGATTCTTCAGCCTCATGAGTGGCAACTGAACCGGGATGTAGCCCAGCAGATCTTCAACCACTGGGGTCTCCTCTCCATGGATCTCTTTGCCAGTCCGCAAAACCATCAATTGCCCCGGTTCTGCTCGAGACAGCCGCATCCGCTGAGCGTGGCAGCAGATGCTTTCCTGATCTCGTGGGCACGGGGCCTTCTCTACGTGTTCCCACCCACACCCCTGGTGGCACGCACTCTGTTCAAGATTCTTCGGGACAAGGCCTCTGTCATCCTGGTAGCCCCCAGCTGGCCCAGACAGCCTTGGTTCCCTCTTCTCCTTCAGCTGGCAGTCGGAACTCCTCTCCCATTAGGGGTGCAGCCCGACTTCTTGACTCAGGAACAGGGTTCCTTGCTACACCCCAATCTCAGATCCTTCAACTTAATGGCATGGCTGCTGAGAGGGTAGTGTTTGCTCCTCTACTCCTTCCCAAGGAGGTTGAGGATGTGTTGCTGGCCTCCGGGAGGCAGTCCACTAGAAAATCCTACGTGTTCAAGTGGCGTAGATTTGAAGGGTGGTGTGCCCAACATAAGGAGAACCCATTCACTTGCCACATACCTCAGGTATTGCAGTACTTGCTTCACCTCTCAGAGTTAGGCCTCAAGTCCAACTCTGTCAGGGTCCACCTGAGTGCACTCTCAGCTAACCACTCTCCAGTGTATGGGCAGCCTCTTTCAGCTCACCCTTTGGTATCTCGATTCCTCTGAGGCCTCCTAGTTCTGAAGCCTCCGATTCGCCCACTGGCTACAGAGTGGGACTTAAATGTGGTCTTGCAGCGGCTTACTTGCCCACCTTTTGAACCAATGTCCACCTGTCATCTCCACTTCCTTTCTTGGAAAGCACTCTTTCTGGTGTCTCTCACCTCTGCTCGTCGTGTGAGCAAGCTGCAAGTGTTGGTATCGGATAGACCGTATACAAGGTTTTACAAAAACAGGGTGGTCCTACATACTCACCCCAAGTTCCTTACAAAAGTGGTTTCCTCATTTCACCTCTCCCAAGAGGTGGTTCTTCCAACCTTTTTCCCCAGGCTGCATACCAGCAGGGCTGAAGTGGTGCTCGCCTTCTACCTGGAACGTACGCGGGGACATCGAAGGGCTTCCCAGTTCTTCGTTTCTTATGACCCTGGTAAACTGGGTCTACCTGTCTCCAAGCACACGTTATCCACCTGGGTGGAAGACTGCATCGCCTGGGCGTACAGGGCGGCTGATCTTCAGCTGCAGGGCCGAATCACGGCCCACTCGGTCAGGGCTAAGGCCGCATCAGTGGCTAACCACCGCTCTGTTCCATTGGCAGACATCTGCCGGGCCGCAACTTGGTCTTCAAGCCAGACTTTTGCAGCCCACTACTGCCTGGAGAGAGAGTCCCGGTGGAACAGTTTTCGGTCAGGCTGTACTCCGTAACCTATTCGAGGTTTAGGAAACTCCTACCCTCCAGCCCTTTGGTGTCAGGCTACCGGGGAGGGGGGTTGCGTTCTCGGAGTAAAATCCTATCACTGCTGCTGCGGCTCTTCTAGAGGGAGCCATTTTCAGCTATGGGTTTTCGGTAGCCTATAGCTAGGGAGTCCCATATGTGAGGACTGACTTCCTGCTTGTTCTTGGAGAAAGCGTAGTTACTCACCTGTAACAGGTGTTCTCCAGGGACAGCAGGAATCAGTCCTCACGACCCTCCCTCCTCCCCTGGAGTTGCAGTCCTTTGATTAATTTTTTCTCATTTTGCCGTATTTTTAGCTATGTCATCTGACTGAGCAAGATGGCACCTTTGGGCGGGAAGGGGACTGCGCATGCGCGATCTAATCCCAAAGGCTTTCTTTGAAAGCTGGGGAATTGCTCCGCATGAGGGCTCCGTCGGCACCGATGTCACCCATATGTGAGGACTGATTCCTGCTGTCCCTGGAGAACACCTGTTACAGGTGAGTAACTACGCGTTTTGCAGCCCCGCAAACTGCATGAACCCCTTTAAATATTCCCCCATATTTTAGAAAATGCTCACATATATATACCTGAGCAGTGCCCGACTTCTTCAGCCTAGGTGCAATTTCTGCAGGATTTCTGCTAGTATTTTAGAAAGGCAGAGAGGCGCCTATGTGTCTTTACAAAATAGGCACCTTCTCCACCTCCAAATCCAGGCATCCTGCTTGAATGGCCAATTCCCAGGAAATACAAAGAAAGATCTGTGCCATTCAGCAGCCAAGAAAACTTTTTTGTCAATAGTACATCATACATCACTGCTTCATAAAATAGGGCAAAATCAGTAGTTTACAGATGCAGCAGTGGTCCTGTGTTGCCACCTAGTGGTAAAATGAGGAAAACACCATCAGTATATTTCAGACGGTTTTGTCTTAACAGTCACATAGTAAATGATGAAAGACTCACAGTCTGCCCAGTAAGATGCTCTGTGCAGGTTACCTTCACCTCTATTATTTAGATCTTCTCTTACATTAATGGGGTCTTCAAAGAAATATTATGTTCAAATTTTTTTATTGGGACAAGCATTATACTCATCCCATGGTACATCCCAAATTTTACACATCAAATACAATGCAAATTTTTTTTCTCCAGGACCAAGCAGGAAGTCAGTCCTCACATATGGGTGACATCGACGTTGATGGAGCCCTTTCGGAGCATTTCCCCAGCTTTCTATGAAAGCCTTTGGGAATACTACACACATGCGTGGTCCCCTTCCCGCCTAAAGGTGCCATCTTGCTCAGTCTTTCTTTTTCCGTGGAGCCCAACGGACGTCCGTCCTTGTCACCCCGATTAAAGTTAGACTTTCTTTGCGATTTCGTCGTGATTCCTGTCCGGTTCGACGCCGGTTCCCCTTCCCGCCGGGTTCGGTACACCGGTATCGAGCCCGTCTTCTATTTTTCGGTTTTTGCCCTTAGTGGCTGGCATTCGCGCCCTTTTTTTCTTTTTCCCTTTTTCCCTGGAAGGCCAGTCTTTTGACCTCGCGGGGGCCCTTTTTTCCATGATGGCTTCCAGTGGTTTCAAAAAGTGTGATCGGTGTAAGAAACTGATGTCTCTCACCAACCCACATGACTGCTGCCTTCGGTGCCTCGGCCCGGATCATGATCCTAAGATCTGTGGCCCGTGTGGCAAAATGTCCACCAAGGCACTGTGAAGTCGACAGCATCAGAAGGAAAGGCTTTTCTCGGATTCGGCCTCCAGCTGGGCCCGGACCTCATCTGAGGCCTCGACGTCTCGGGAGTCTGACCCCGAGCATCGCCGGGGTTCCTCAGACAGGGGGTCCCCCGATCGGGAACGAAAGAGGAAGAAGCAGCTCGTGAGGGCGGCGTCGGAGGAGGTCCCTGGTCCCTCGAGGTCCAGGTCTCGGACCTCTGACCGCCGTCCCGGGCTCTTGGAACAGGAGAAGCCGTCCAAAATGCCTCGTGTGGAGCCGGAGTCTGCTGGACACATAAGTCCTGTGGTCCTTGAGGACTCTTCTCCCAGGGAGCCGACGTCAGGCCTGGCGCCGCCGGGGCCCGAGTCGGTGGCTGCTGAGTCTCCTGAGCTTGGACTCAGGCTGACAGCCTTGGAGTGCAGACTGTCTGCCTTCATGGATCAGCAGCGGGTGCTGATGGCCAGCCTCGCCGGTGCATCTGCCCCGACCACCGGGACATTGACATCGAAGTCGACTCTGGAGACCGAGCCGACACTCGAGACCATGAAGGCTTGAAGTCGTCCTCAGTCGTGGTCTCCCTTGACCTCCCGCTCAGGACCGAGGGTGTCAACGCCGGTGCCTTCGGCGTCGGGGTGGGTGTTGCCGGGACCCACACGGTCGGAGCCTGACTCCTCTTTGGACGAGTCAGCTTGGGAGTTGGAGGACGAGGAATCCCCCGACACCTTTCGGACTCGGTGCGTCCCATCGGACTCACTGCAGTCTGAGTCCCGGAGTAGATACCCTCGGAGGATACTCGGTTCTCGGAGTTCGTCAGGGATACGGCCACAGCTTTGGCGATTCCTGCAGATCCCGAGGAGGAGCCTCGAGCTGAGGAGCTCGAGGCCCTCCAGTATGACTCTCCTCCAAAGAAGGCCTTTACTGTCCCGGTTCCTCCGATGCTGGAACGGCTCCTCTTCCGTATGTGGGAGGCACTGGCCTCAGCGCCAGTTCTGAGCAAGCGGGTCGATTCCATTTATCGACTCCGAAAGAGCCCTGGCTTTCAAAAGGCGCAGCTACCTCACCATTCCATGGTGGTGGAATCGGCCATGCATCGTCTGAAGAGCCAGAAGATGCACTCTGCGGTGCCCCCCGGCAGGGAGGCCTGGAACCTGGATGCGTTTGGTAGAAAGTGCTTCCAGGGCTCGATGCTTGCTTGTCGTGTCCAGTCTTACCAGCTGTACATGGGCATGTACTTGCGGGACCTGGCGAAGGAGCTTGCTGGGTTCTCTGCTGGTCTCTCCGGGGAGCCTTTGCAGAGGTTCAAGTCCTTGTCCTCGGGAATGCTCGAAGTTCATGTCCTGAGCAGCCTACGACGGCTTCGAGGTCTCGGCCCGTGTTGCAGCAGCCAGCATCGCGGCTCGACGCCAGGCATGGCTGCAGTCGTCGGACCTCGAGCCATGGGTACAGGACAAGTTGGTCGATGTCCCTTGCTGAGGTGAAAACCTTTTTGGCAAGCCCATGGCCGAGAAGGCTGCTGAGCTCGAAACCGAGCACCTCACTCGGACAAGGCTGTCACGGAAAACTTCTGCCCCTTCTCAGAAAAAGAAGGGCTCGCGTAAAAAGTCCTACCCGAGGAAGGTGACTGCCTACAAACAGTTCCCACATTACCAGGCCTCCCCAGCTCCCCAGCAGGATCAGCAAGCCAAGGGGCAGGGACATGGGCCCCGTAGGCAGAAGACCTCCAAGCCTCCGGCTCCTGCTCCCACTCAGCAGGGTGGGGGTTTTTGACTCCCAAAGCATAGCCTCTCCATCTCTGCTGTCCCATCCCTACACAGGAGGTCGACTAGCCCTGTTTGCCCACAGGTGGCCACCTATTACAGGGGACAATTGGGTGTTAAGCATAGTCCACAAGGGCTATATGCTCCATTTTCATCAGTTTCCTCCCCTCTACTTCCCAGGAGAGCCTCCAAGGCCTCCTCTGCACACAGACCTCCTCCTTCGAGAGCTTCAGGGTCTGTTGCTGGACAAGGCGGTGGAGCCTGTGCCTCCCCACCTACAAGGTCACGGTTTCTACTCCAGGTACTTCCTAGTACCAAAGAGAACCGGAGGCCTCAGGCCTATTCTCGACCTCAGAAATCTCAACAAGTTCCTGGAGAAAGAGAAGTTCAAGATGCTTACTCTTGGAACATTGCTGCCCTACCTCCAGCAGGGAGATTGGCTATGCTCCTTGGATCTAAAGGATGCGTATACTCACATCCTCATTCATCCAGACCACAGAAAGTACCTCAGGTTCATAGTGGGAGGAAACCATTATCAGTACAGAGTGCTACCTTTTGGCCTCACCTCCGCCCCAAGAGTCTTTACCAAGTGTCTGGCAGTGGTGGTGGCCTACTTGAGGAATCAAGGTATCTTTGTCTTCCCCTACCTAGACGACTGGCTCATCAGGGTCAGACGTGCCAGGAGGCCAGACAAGCCACCCTCCGAACTATATCTTTCCTTCAGCACCTGGGTTTTGTCATAAACTTCGCAAAGTCCACTTTGCTCCCCTCCCAGAACCTAGAGTTCATAGGGGCAAGGCTGGACTCCCTGCAAGCAAAGGCTTACTTGCCAGAGGACAGAGCCCAAAGACTGATGGACTTGGCAAGCCAGTTTCTCAGCATGCCACTGGTTTCTGCCAGACTCTGTCTGAGGCTCCTGGGCCACATGGCATCGACAGTGCATGTGACTCCAAATGCCCTGCTCCACATGCGGCCTGCCCAGTGGTGCCTCAGAACTCAGTGGACACAAGCCACAGGAAGCCTCAGAGACAGAGTACGGGTGTCCAAACCGTTCCTGAACTCCTTACGCTTTGGTGGCTGCATTCCCCCAACTTACTACAGGGGGTGCCTTTTCAGATACCTGTCTTCACAGTAGTAGTGACCACCGATGCCTCTTTACAAGGCTGGGGAGCACATTGTCTGGACAAGTGCACCCAGGGCCTGTGATCTCCCTGGGAGGCCACACAACAGATCAACCTACTGGAACTCCGGGCTATTCGCTTAGCCCTCAAAACCTTCTCTCAAACCCTGGCTCACCAGTCTGTCTTAGTACAGACGGACAACCAAGTAGTCATGTTCTATGTGAACAAGCAGAGCGGCACTGGGTCCAGACTCCTGTGTCAGGAGGTGCAGGACCTTTGTTTGTCTGCTCTCAGACACAACATGTTTCTCAAGGCTGTTTACCTCCCTGGCCAGGAAAACCTCCTGGCAGACAGGTTGAGCAGAATTCTGCAGCCCCACTAGTGGCAACTACACCCGTTAGTGGTTCAAAAAATGTTCATGAAATGGGGACTTCCATCCATAGATCTCTTTGCCAGTCCCCTGAACCATCAGCTACCCAGGTTCTGCTCCAGGCAACCGCATCCCATGAGGTTGGCAGCGGATGCCTTCCTGATTTCCTGGTCCCAGAGCCTCTTGTATGCGTTCCCTCCCACGCCTCTGGTGGCCCGAACCTTGTTCAAGATTCTAAAGGACAAGGTCTCGGTACTTCTGGTAGCCCCCAGGTGGCCGAGGCAGCCTTGGTTTCCACTTCTGCTTCAACTGGCAATGGACACCCCACCACCTCTGGGGTTGCAACCCGATCTTCTCTCTCAGGATCAGGGTTCTCTTCTGCACCCCAACCTCAAATCTCTCAATTTGATGGCCTGGAGCCTGCAAGGGTAGTGTTGCCTCTCTGGGGCCTGCCTCAGGAAGTTGAGGAGGTGGTCTTGGCCTCTAGGAAGCAATCCACCAGAAAAACCTATGCCCTGAAGTGGAGAAGGTTCTCTTTGTGGTGTCACCAACGCACAGAAGATCCTTTCTCCTGTTCTGTGCCAGTGGTGCTTCAGTACCTACTGCACTTATCAAATCAGGGCCTCAAGTCCAATTCTGTTCGGGTCCACCTCTCAGCTCTAGCAGCTCACCACTCACTGGTGGAAGGATACTCTTTATCGGTTCACTCCTTAGTGTCCCGGTTCCTCAGAGGTTTGCTCTTGCTCAAGCCTCCAATTCATCCTCCAGCCCCTGAGTGGGAGTTGAATGTGGTCTTGCAGCAACTGACTCGCCCACCCTTTGAGCTGATGGCTACTTGACCTCTCCGCTTCCTTTCCTGGAAGACTCTCTTTCTGGTAGCCCTAACCTCGGCCAGGCGAGTGAGTGAGCTCCAGGCCCTGGTCTGTGACAGGCCCTACACTCGCTTCTATAGGAACAGGGTAGTCCTTAGGACTCATCCTAAGTTCCTTCCAAAAGTTGTCTCCTCTTTCCACCTCAACCAGGAGGTGGTTCTTCCGACATTCTTCCCTAGGCCTCATGCAAGCCAGGCTGAGGCAGTCTTGCATACCCTGGACTGTAGAAAGGCCTTATCCTTCTACCTTGACTGTACGCAGGGGCATAGGAGGGCTACTCAGCTCTTCATATTTTTTGACCCTAATAATTTGGGGTTATCTGTGTCCAAGCGTACCTTGTCCATTTGGGTGGCTGACTGTATCACCTGGGCTTACAGGGCAGCTGACCTTCCCTTGCAGGGTTGGGTCACGGCCCACCGTGTCAGGACTATGGCTGCCTCAGTAGCTCATCTCCGCTCTGTACCGTTGGCAGACATCTGCAGGGCTGCAACTTGGTCCTCAAGCCAGACTTTTGCAGCTCATTACTGCCTGGAGAGGGAGTCCTGTAGGGACAGTGCTTTTAGCCAAGCAGTACTCCGGAATCTCTTTGAGGTTTAGGCAACTCCTGCCCTCCAGCCCTTGCTTCCATTGCTCACCCCCCCCCCCCCTTTTTAATGGCTGTATGTGGAAGGTATCCCAACTATGGTAGTGTGAGATAGGTTTGGTTCATTGTGTGGCAGCAGTCTCCCTTGCTCAAGACTATGACAGTCTAGCTCCTCCTCTGGCCAATCCCTGCATTTATCTGGGAGGTAAGGTTTGGATATATGGCTCCCATGTAGTCAGAAAGTCCCCCCACTGTTGTCCACGCCCTCCAAAGTGTTCTCGCTCAGACAACAAGAGCTGGTGAAGGGTCAATTTCCAGGGTCTCAGGGATGGAACTGTGGGTCCAACCATGAGCAAAGAATACTCTTATGTGTTACTGGTAGGGATGGTCTGATCCAGTGAAACTTCACCCCCCCCCCCCCCACCATTCTTTATCTCCTTACACATGTTCGAAATCCAAAACTGCCCTCTGTGGGGAGAGGGGACTTGATTCTTTTAATACCCTATCAAGATAACAGTGGACCTGCCTCCAGAAGCGTACTATCAATGGGCAGGTCCAGAACATATGACCCAACGTCGCTCAAGTCTGCTGACACTGGGGACATCCTGGCGACTCCACAAGTCCCGCTCGATGGGCCCTATCTGGGGCAAAGTGGAGTCTCAGAATAATGCAAAACTGTATCTCCCGTAAGACAGCATTGATAGTGAGCTCCGGCATCTGAGCAAGTACCTGGAGGAGCTCATCACCCATGAGATGGGCACTCAACTCTTCCTCCCAGCATTGTGCCAGCCTCTCCAAATCCACGGAGGATCTAGGTTGAGATCCGGGGACTCCTTTCAGAGCCAGCCATGAACACCTCCTCCACCTGCAAAATAAAGCTACTCTTAATTCCTCTCTTGGTAAGGAGCGTACATAACTCCACATCTATAAGTATGGGAACATATCAGTCAGGCTTAATTCAAATCTTTCTCTTAATGTAGAGAAAAGTAACAACTCTCCCTCCTCTGATACCACCTGTTCCATGCCCTCCACTCCCCTGGATTTCCATTGAATATAGGTCCATCCCATCAAGCCTGGCACAAAGTGAGTTGCCCCACCAGAGAGGCAGCAGCACATCAGAAGATAGAGCCTGGAGCCCTAGGTAGTCTCTGTCCCATCCCACATCAGAAAAAAACCACAGGAGAGTGTATCTGCCCCCATGGCATTAGTTCCCATCCAACAGCATTACCCGCTCCACAGAAAACAGAAACACTAACAAGTTTAATAAGAGTGAGATCGATGGCCCAAGCTCTATGTAGTCACTACAAATGTTCCAAGTTGGTATCAGGGTTAAAAAAGAAGTGGGACCCCACAGAAGCCCGCCATTAAATGTCCTCAGCAGCTTCAAGGTGTCTTGAAGGTGTTTGGTAGTCTTGAAGGACTACCAAAAGAGACTGCTACAACTGGAAGCAGATCTACACTTGTGAGTATAATCTTCTGGAATAAACTCTAAATCTTGGGGAAAAAGGGACTTCTTGGGGTTAAAGCTGATAAATCTGTGTATTTTAGGAACTGAGTGTTTTTGCTGTCAGGTTTTAGTACCACCAGTGAGCTTTGTATTTAAGTCAAAGCAGAGTATAGCTTAGCATAGAGCATAAAATAAGAGTAAATAGACTTTGAAATAAATTTGTTGCTAGAGAGCTTGTCATTTAAATCAAATTAGAGCTCAGCTTAACCTAGAAAATAATATAAATAGTTTCTGAAACAAATTTGTTTCTAGAGAGCTTTTTTACTTAAATCAGAATAGAGCTTAGCATACAAGTAGAATAGTCTCTGAGTAGAAATAAAAATAAACTTGTTTCTAGTGACCTTTACAAAGAGCCCTTCCCATTAGGAGGCAAAAGATCTGGGAAGTTGCTTTAAATAGGTGTTAAAGGCAAGTGACAGATCAAAAGGGCAATTTAAAAGGCCCCTTCTATCGAATCAAGGGCTATGTGAATCACCCAGGAAATTGGTAGGACTTTATCTTAGAAGCACAGGACAGGGTATGGTGTAGCATCAAACTTTTAATCAATCTTCTTTCCCTCCCTCCCTGACTCCCACCTACCCCTGGGATAATCATAGCTTTATAGGTGCTTAAATCACTTAAAGGGAATGAAGTGCCCATATTCACTCTCAGGTGTAGCTGTTTATCCTTATCAGGCATATATTAAGAACCTGAGATTAATTAAATTTTAGGTGAACAAAGTCCATTAAATGTATTGGGCCTGATTCTGACATGGACGTCCCTGTTCTCTGTGCATCTGGTCAGAATCAGATGCACAGAGTTAGTTGGGATTCTGATCCCGTGGGGCACATCTTGCCCTGTGGGATCAGAATCACGTCCAGGCCTATGTGAAGGCTGGGACCCAAATTCAGTCTGGCCTACACATACAGGCCGCCATGGCGTCCAGTTGCCATGGCACTACGGCTCCACTGAAAAGCGCTGGCTTCAAAAGTGCTTTTCCCACAGGCCGACCTCTGATCTGGCCTCCCAAGGTCAGGGATGGGCCGTGGGGAATGTCCTCTGCCCCCTCTTGTCCTTTCTGAGCCCCGAGTCCACTGTCCCTCACCGACTAGGGTAACTTATTCCACCTCCAAGGTGGAATAGGTTAACCGTTCAAGCCGTTGAGTCTTTTGCATTGAGTGTCACATGCATGTTTTTCTCCCAGTTGGTGAGGGGTCTTTCGTGTGCACTAAGTGCAAGGAGCTCTTTGATCTCAGGGAACGAGTCCAATCTCTGGAGGCTAGAGTAGCAGACTTGGAGGACATAAGAAAGACAGAGAGGTACATAGACAAGACCTACAGGGATGTAGTACTGAAGTCCCACCTCCAGTCTGGCAGCATCCCTGTTTTCATGGAGGAGAGAGGTCATGTGACAGGACAGCATCACCCTGGTGTGGCAGAAAGTGATCCTGTAGCTAAGACCTATCCTCCAGGTGATGTAAAACTCTCTTGTACCAAGGAGGTTTCTCCAGGGCCATGTGTCCACGAGGGAAGGATTAGGACAGCTGTTATAGTTGGTGATTCGATCATTAGGTATGTAGATAGCTGGGTGGCTGGTGGACATGAGGATCGCCTGGTAACATGCCTGGTGCGAAGGTAGTGGACCTCACACGCCACTTAGACAAGGTCTTAGATAGCGCTCGGGAGGAGTCTGCTGTCTTGGTACATGTTGGTACCAATGACATAGGAAAGAGTGGTAGGGAGGTTCTGGAGGCCAAATTTAGGCTTTTAGGTATTTGAAATCCAGAACTTCCAGGGTAGCATTCTGAAATGCTTCCCATTCCACGCGCAGGACCCAAAAGGCAGGCATTGCTCCAGAGTCTCAATGCATGGATGAGACGATGGTGCAAGAAAGAAGGTTTTGGATTTGTTAGAAAATGAGCAACATTCTGGGGAAAGGAGGGGCTTCTCCGAAGGGATGTGCTCCACCTTAACCAGATGGAACCAAGCTGCTGGCATTAACCTTTAAAAAGCAGATACAGCAGCTTTTAAACTAGATAATAGGGGAAAGCCGACAGTTGTCCAAGTGCATGGTTTGGAACAATGTATCCTTGAAGGATACTAGCAAAAGACTGAAGTTAGGGGATATCGACAGAGAGGTTCCAATAAAGACAAAAATAACCCAAATGCCCTTAAGTACAGAGCAGACAGAGTTTAAAGATTACAAATTACCCCTGCCTACCATTAACCAGATTAATATGAATAAAATACAGCCTCTAAAATGCTTGTATGCAAATGCTAGAAGTCTAAAAAATAAGATGGGAGAGTTAGAATATATAGCACTAAATGAGAGGTTAGATATGATTGGTATCTCAGAGACATGGTGGAAGGCGGACAACCAGTGGGACACTGTGATACCTGGGTACAAACTATATCATAATGATAGAGCAGATCAAATTGGTGGAGGTGTTCCACTCTGTTAGAGAGGGATTGATTCACAAAGGATTAAAGTTTTTCAGGAAACAAAATACACTGTAGAGTCTCTATGGATTGAAATTCCAAGTAAAAAAGGGGAAGGGGAAGGCGATGACAATGGGGGTGTACTATCGACCGCCTAGCCAGAATGAACAAATGGATGATGAAATGCTCAAAGAAATCAGGGAAGCTAACAAAAGTTACAGTGCAGTAATAATAATGGGTATTTCAATTATCCCGGTCAGTGTCATGGCAGAACATGGTAGGGGAATAAAATTTCTAGATGAAATAAATGAATGTTTCTTGGTTCATGAACCAACAAGAAGGGAAGCCATTTTGGACCTAGTCCTTAGTGGAACACAAGATCTAGTGCAAGAGATAAGGGGCTTGGGGCCATTGAGGAATAGTGATCATAGCATGATGGCGTTTGATTTAATAAATGGAGGAAGGATGGCAAGGAAATCCACACTACTTTCAAATGGGACACTATGATAAAATGAAAAGAAGCAGTTGCAAAAGTTGAAGATTTACATCAAGCGTGGTTGTTGTTTAAAAATACTATCTTGGAAGCCCAGACCAGCTGTATTCCATGCTTTAAGAAAAGTGGAAGGAATTTCAAAAAACTGCCAGCATGGTTTAAAGGTGAGGTCAGAGAGGCTGTTGTTGCCAAAAAAGCATCTTTCAGGGGGCGGAGCCTGATGTCGAACAGGGCAGACGGGTAGAGCTTGAGCTCCAGTGAGACCCACCAACAAATCCGGTTTTAAGCTGCGGTATAGTGCCGAGAACCCACGAAATTGTGTTGGAAGATTTACAGACATGTCTGTACTAAAGCCAGCTAGAATAGACTTCACTTCGGGACAAAATGCCAGCGCTAAGCGATCAAAGACTGAACCTCCGTCACCGCAAAAGATGGCGGCACGACTGGATGGACCGGAGGCCATGCAAGAAGTGCTGGCTGAGGTGAGAGGAGTCAGGGATTTGGTTGCGGCCAACGGTGAAGCGCTGTCGGCGGTGCGTGAGGACACAGCGGCTCTCCGATCCAGTATGGAGGGACTATCCCTGAGGCTGGATAAAGTGGAGCAAGTAGTGGCAGTGCACGAAGAAAGATTGCTGATGGTAGAAAAGCACACGCAGCAGATTCGGGCCTTGCAAAGAGAATTGGAGGAAGGGAATAACAGGGCGCGGCGTAACAACATAAGGCTGGTCGGGGTCCCGGAGGGAGCAGAGGGCGGAGATATGATCACCTTCCTAAGCAAAATGATCCCCGAAATTTTACACATTACTTTTATACAACCGTTTCAGTTGGACAGAGCTCATAGGGTGCCCGCACAAGTGATTCAGGGCCACAAAAGACCGCGCCCAATAATCCTGCGTGCCCTGCGCTATCAGCACGTTGTGCAAATTCTTGAAGCAGCCCGACTACGCCCCAATGTGGAATTTGAGAGCTGTAAACTTCACTTTTTTCCGGACTTTGCTAAAGCTACTGCTGATCGGCGGCGCAGTTTTCTTTCGCTGAGACCGCGATTGATTCAACTTCAAGCAAGGTTCGGCCTTCTTTATCCAGCACGTATGAGGGTCACTCTTCACAACCAAACTAAAACCTTTGATGATCCAGAGGTGCTTCAGCAATTTTTAGATGATAAAGAACGTATGCATATGCGCTGATATTGTATTTTATTTGGATATGTAGCTGCCAGTGTAACCTAAGACTGCGTACTTACGTAGTTTGATGGTTACATTCTCCTTTATTAGTCAGTGATGTAAATTTCGTGGTCTGTTGGTATACTGTTTGATATTTTCTTACTTTTGTTTCTCCTGTACTTAAAGACGCATTAGTGCATTGAGTCGTGTTATATGTTGCACTACCTATACCTTGATATTCTGTTACTGGTGGGTCCCTCTGTACTGTTTTCCTGTTTCACTGGGTTCACCATGTAATGCGGGGAGGGATAACAATCCTCTGGGGTCTAGGGGGAAATTTTGTTGTCTGCAGCTTGTGCCACTGGAGTTAGGGTCTTCAGGTGTCTATATGATAGAGCAATGGCGAAGAGATTGTTTAACGAAGTTTAGATTTGTGGAAGAATGGCCAATATATCTACACAGTTTCCACAGCTGCCTAGTATAATCAAACTTCTTTCCTTAAATGTTAAGGGAATTAATAGCCCGATAAAACGGAAAAAATTTTACTTTATGCGCAGCAAGAGAAAGTAGACATACTTCTACTGCAAGAAACGCACTTGAATAGCCATGAATCACTTAAACTTAGTGTTAAGCCCTTCGAGCTGGTGGCCTATTCTGCTGCGGTTCAGAAACATAACGGTGTGGCCATTCTGGTTAGGAAGTCTCTTATGCCCACTATCAAGCAGACGCTCTCTGATCAGCAAGGCAGATGGACCAGTGTTGTTTTAAAAGTTGGGTGCCTCTCTTTCCTGTTGATCAATGTATACGCCCCAAATGCTGATCACCCAGAATTTTTTCGTTCCCTGGCCCAGGCAGCCTTTCTCAGCGGAAAGGAACCAGTCATTCTAGGCGGTGATTTTAACCTGACCTTGGACCCGCTTGTTGATAAAAGCCCTCCGAAGCTTAGTTTGTTTTCCAAGTCGCATGCGGTCCTCAAGGAGTTGATGAGAGATAAAGGGCTGGTGGACATCTGGCGACTCTATCATCCAACAGATCAAGAGTTTACTTTTTTCTCCAATCCTCATCACTCCTCGTCTCGTATAGATTTTTTCTTGACGTCTAAATCCCTGATATCGTGCTGTACCAGATCGAGCATTCAGGCGACGCACATTTCGGATCATGCTGCTATCTGTTTAGAGCTACAGGACCTATCTAATGACACGAAGCCCTTAAATTGGGCATTTGATAGATCCCTTTTGGGTGATGCGGAGTTTTGTTCTGCTATTCGAGTGGCTATATCGGAATATTTTCAGTTCAATCTCCTACAGGATACTGGGGGATGGGCCTGGTGGGAAGGCTTCAAGGCCTCCATGAGGGCCGTCATCACGAGTCGCATGATCCTTAGGTCCCGGCGACGAAAAGAGCGCTTAGCAGAGCTAGAAGGCCAGATCAAAGCAGGGGAGCGTATCCGTACACGGCGCTCTGACCCTTGCATCTTGGTTCGCCTTCAGAAATTGAAGCTCAGTTATAATCAATTGCTTACTGATGAAGTGGTGAAGAATATCCAAGCTCAGAGTGGGGTATACTACTGGGAAGGCAATAAAGCGGGAAGGCTCCTGTCACACACTTTAAAGGGCCAGCAGGAGGCGAGAAGAGTGGAAGCTCTGCGTGACCCTGGTGGGCACAGTTTGCTGACCAAAGATGATGAGCTCGCAGACGCGTTTGGCTCCTATTACGCGCAGCTGTATTCTTCCGAGGTCCGGAACACCCAGATGAGCTTCGGAGAGCTGATTGCTGGAGTGCAGAGGCCTACATTAGATGGAGAGCTCGTAGAGGGGTTGGCGGCCCCACTTTCCCTTTCTGAGATCCTTCAAGCAATTCAGACATTGGCTTCCAGTAAGGCCGATGGACCAGATGGCCTCCCCATTGAATTTTATAAAACCTTCTCTAAGGAGCTTGGCTTGCATCTGTGTGACTACTTCCGGACTCTTCTGCAGGATACTCCTCTGGTAGGGAACTTTGCATCTGCGACCGTGATAGTATTGGAAAAGAAAGGCAGAGATCCCCAGCTAGTCAGTAATTATCGTCCAATATCTTTGCTGAATGCCGATTACAAGATATATGCTACGATACTGGCCAAGCGGCTTGCTGATGTAATGCCACAACTGATACATCCTGACCAATGTGGCTTTATTGAAGGGAGATCGACGTCTGATAACGCCCGACTCTTATGCCATGTCCTAGCGGTTGGGGAAAGTCTTCATAGTCCTCTGGTGGGGCTATCCCTCGATGCAGAGAAGGCCTTCGACCGGCTAGAGTGGTCCTTCATTTTTGATGCTCTTCGCTGGTTCGGATTAGGAGAAGGTTTCATCAGATTGTTGGGAGTGCTGTATGCTCGGCCTCTAGCACACGTTCGAGTTAACTCATCACAATCGAAGGAGTTGAAACTGTCACGAGGAACTCGTCAAGGTTGTCCCATTTCACCATTATTGTTTAATTTGGCCCTTGAGCCTTTACTACTTATGATCCGACAACACCCGTTGATCACAGGGATGTCGATACGGGGGCAAACAGTGAAGTTGTCGGCCTACGCAGATGACCTTCTTCTCTTTACTTCTCCGGAATCAGTGTCGGCGATCTTGGAGTGCATAGAGCGATATTCACAACTGTCTGGTTACAAAATTAACTGGAGTAAGTCAATTGCTTTTCCACTGAATGCTAGGATCCATAAAGCGGATATGGAACATTTTCAATTCGTCTGGGAGCCAAAGATGTTCAAGTACCTCGGAGTTTACTATGGCTACCCCTTAGTTGAAGCGGTGAGATATAATGAGAAGATGCTTTTAGAGAAATCCCTCCTGTTAACTACTAAGTGGTCCCCCTTATCTATATCATGGTGGGGGAGACTTGAAACTATTAAGATGATGATAGTCCCGAAAATTAATTATACGTTGGAAATGGTGCCTTACTTTTTACGCCCACAGATATACCAGCAAATAGAAAGAGTGTTAGTGCGCTTTTTGTGGAATAACAAAACACCCCGGATTGCCCTCAAAAAGCTTAAAGCTTGCAAAGAATTGGGAGGAGTGAAATTTCCGGACTTTCAGCAATACCACAAAGCTTATTTGTTGAAACAAGGGGCACAATGGTTATTATCGGAGGCCAAACCAGTGCCTGCGTGGCTAACTCTTGAAAAGGCAATTGTGGCACCCTTCCCATTAGCGCTTCTTCCATACATGCAGATGCCACTGGATAGTGGATACCCTACTATGATAACTGACACACAAAACGCCTTCGCGACTTTGCGTGGCTCGCTTGACGGGGCTGATTGCCTTACGCGTCAATGGCCCCTCTGGTATAACCCTCATCTTAAGATTCAGCGTAAGTCCTTTGCTTGGCGGCTTTGGTATTCTAAGGATATCTGGACTATCGATCAACTGCTGGATCGCGAAGATTGGAAGAGCTTTGCGCAATTACAACAGGAGTATAATCTACCGGGCACTGCTTATTTTCAATGGCTACAACTTCGGCACTGTATAGCCAAGTGGATGCCACATCTCAGGTCTTTGGAGCACGTGGAGCCTTTAAGTGAGGCAATCGATATATCCAGTAGAGCTTCCCATTTCTACAAGCTGCTACTTTCTAACAAACAGCAGGGCGCGATTGGCACGCAAAAAGTCTGGGAACATGACACTGCCCTGATCTTGACGTCTCAGCAATGGGAACAGTTTTGGACAAAACAGGTCCGCATCTCTAAGTCTGCCTCTGTCACTCAAGTATTATTTTTCATGGCACATAGAGCATACCTTACCCCGGTCAGGATGGCTACATGGGGGCCAGCAGCAGATGGGCACTGCTGGTCGTGTAAACAGCAACTAGGTACCCTTGCTCACCTTGTTTATCAATGTCCCTGCGTCCAAACCTTCTGGAAACAAGTTTGGAAAAGGATCCAAAATATTCTGAATATTTGCGAACCTATCTCCTGGGGTATCGTCAGCATGCGCTCAGCGAGCAACATACCCTCCTTATCAAAACGTCATTTTTTCCTGCTCGATTTTATGCTAGGAATCGCTTTATACCTTGTTTCGCGCCATTGGACGCATACTTATGACCTTTCTTCACAAAATTGGTGGAGCCATGTATGCTGTTACAGCAAGTTTGAGCAGCTACCAAGAAAAGGTGTATCCAGAACGCCATCCGGTCTTGCCAAATGGCAGGTGTTAAATGATTACATTTTATTATCTCAGACCCCTAAGTAAGCCTCTGGCGCTCACTCCACATAGGGCACCTTGATTGACCTTGTTTAGAGGCTCCGGTTTTGGAGCATCTATTGTCGCAGACACTTTAATTTATCCTGTTTCATGTCGACTCCAGAGGATTGGGTTGGATGGGTGGGGGGGGGGGGGGGGGGAGGGGAAGGGGTGTTCTTAGCTTTAGTTAGTAGTTGTTGTTAGTTAGGTGCAGGCTGGGATGAGGTGATGTATGTATTGTTCGATTTTGTGTTGTTATTTTCCCATGGCTGTGGAAAAAAAGCAATAAAAATATTTAAAAAAAAAAAAAAAAAAAAAAAGCATCTTTCAGGAAATGGAAAAAAGAGCCAAATGATGAAAACTGGAAACAAAATAAGCAGTGGCAAGTTAGATGCAAGGCATTGATAAGGCAGGCAAAGAGAGAATTTGAGAAGCTTACTGTGGAAGCAAAAACACATAATAAAAACGTTTTCAAGTATGTTTGTAGCAAAGGACCTCTGAAAGTCAGTTGGACCATTAGATGATAGAGGGGTAAAAGGGGCACTAAGAATGAACAAGGCCACAGTGGAGAGACTGAATGAATTCTTTGCGTCAGTCTTTACTGAAGAAGATGTAGGGATGTTACCCATGGCTGAAATGGTATTTAAAGGTGATGCCACAGAAGAATTGAAAGAAATATTGATACACCAGGAAGATGTATTACAACTATTTGATAAACTGAAGTGTAGCAAATCACCTGGACCAGATGGTACATATCCAAGGGTGTTGAAAGAACTGAAATATAAGATTGCAGACCTACTATTAGTAATCTGTGGACTATCATTAAAATAATCTGCAATACCTGAAGATTGGAGAATGGCCAATGTAACGCCAATTTTTAAAAAGGGTTTCAGGGGGGATTCTGGGAAACTACAGACTGGTGAGACCGACGTCAGTACCGGGAAAATGGTAGAAACTATTGTAAAAAAAACAAAATTATTGAACATGTAGATAATCATGGCTTAATGGGAGACAGCCAACATGGCTTTAGCAAAGGAAGGTCTTGTCTTACTAATCTGTTATGTTTTTTTGAAGGTGTGAATAAACAGGTAGACAAAGGCGAGTCGGTTGATGTAGCATATCTGGATTTTCAGAAAGCTTTTGACAAGGTCCCTCATGAGAGACTCTTGGCAAAATTAAAAAGTCATGGGATAGGAGGCAATTACTATTGTGGATCAGGAACTGGTTAAAAGATAGAAAGCAGAGTGTAGGGCTAAATGGCCAATTTTCCCAATGGAGAAAGGTGAATAGTGGAGTACCCCAGGGATCTGTGCTGGATCCGCTGCTTTTTAACATATTCATAAATGATCTGGAAATGGGAATAACGAGTGAGGTAATCAAATTTGCAGATGACACAAAATTATTTTAAATTGTTAAAACCCAAGGTATTGTGAAAAATTGCAAGAGGACCTTGATAATTTGGAAGACTGGATGTTCAAATGCCAGATGAAATTTAATGTGGACAAGTGTAAAGTTATGCACCTAGGAAAGAACAACCCAAACTATGGTTACATGATGCAAAGCTCCATATGAGGAACCACCACCCAGGTAAAAGATTTCGGCATCATTGTGGATAACATGTTGAAACCCTCCACCCAGTGTGCAGCGGCGGCCAAGAAAGCAAATAGAATGCTAGGAATCATAAGGAAAGGAATTTGAAAATAAAACAAAGGATATTATAATACCTCTGTTTCGTTCCATGGTATGATCGCACCTTGAATATTGTGTGCAATTCTGGTCGCCGTATCTTAAAAAGGATATAGCATTATTAGAAAAGGTACAGATAAGAGCAACCAAAATGGTAAAGGGGATGGAAAGATACCCTTATGAATAGAGGCTAAAAGGTTAGGACTTTTCAATCTGGAAAAGAGATGGCTGAGGAGAGATATGATAAATTAATGAATAGAGTGGAACAGATAAATATAGATTGCTTACGCCATCAAAATATAGAAGGACTAGGGAACATGCAATGAAGCTACAGTGTATCCTATTAAAGACTAGTAAGAGAAAATATTTTTTCACTCAACGTGTAATCAAACTCTTGAATTCATTAACAGAGGATGTAGTAAAAGCTGTTAATGTAGCTGGCTTTAAAAAAGGTTTGAACAAGTTCCTGGACGAAAGATCCATAAATGATTATTAAAGGGGACTTGGGAAATCCACTGCTTGCTCCAATACAAGCACTGTGTAACCTGTCTCCTTTGGGGAAATTGCTAGTTACTTATGACCTAGATTGTCCACTATTGGAAACAGGATACTGGGCTTGGCATATCTTATGTTCTTAAGGTGCAGAGTCCCATGGACACAAGTTTGTAGTGCCATTTTCCACCTTTACTTTAGGGTACCTCTTCTTTCTCCGATGAGTCCAGTCAGGCTGGATCTCTTAGGTGCACAGCGCAATGTTATTGAGCCGCCTCTGGACTGAGAAAGATCTGTTGTTGGCCATGGATAGTGAGTCAAAGATTCACCGGATAGAGCAGTGAAAAGCGAACCCCTTTCTGTACCAGAGTGCCGCAGATCTCAGAGAACGTCCTCATACTACTCATTCAACCAGTGTCTCTGCATTTTTAAATGGCACTTCGGTGCACGTCTCAGTGAGTAGTTTTTCATCTAGTTCTGCTGGAAAGAGTAGTATTAATCATTGTCAAATAAATAGTTCAATACCCCGTTTTTTGAGTCTTCAATCCTTGAACGTGTTTCTTCTTTTTACTCACTTAGTGGCACAGTAAAGACCCCAGTGTCTCTGCAATTTGAACGGTACTTTGGTGTACGTCCCAGTGAGTAATTTCTCATCTAGTTCTGCTTGTATCAATCATGGTCAAACAAGTAATTCAACACCCTGTTTTTAGAGGCTTCAATTCTTGAATGTGTTTCTTTTTACTAACATAGCGGCATAGTAAAGACCCTAGTGTCTCTTCATTTCAAACGGCACTTTGGTGCACGTCTCAATTTTTTTAGTTCCGCTTTGAATGATTAATATTAATCACATATTTCTGCCCTGCGTCTGTTCTCTACTTTCTTCTACAGATTTGTTATACTATTTTATGATTTTTTAATTATGATTTTTAATTATGGTTTTTATCTTTTTTAATTATTTATTAAACTAATATGAATGTTTATAGTTTATTATTCATTATCTTTTATTGCACAACTATGGTTTAATTTTTAGTTTTTTAAGTCAATTTGTTATATAAACGTGTCCCGGTTGCCTTTTTTTGAGTTATGTTTATGCATGTATTTAACTGATTTATATTTATTTTTCTTTGTAAGCAACTCTCCCCTTGAGAAAGGCGCAAGCCGAAATGCGTCGGGGACCTTCAATAAAGCAATTTACACTATTTTTGAGCCACTGGGTCATCCATTGCTTCTGCTCGTTGTGTCCTTTACTGGTTTCTGCAGGAGCTCTGCTCTCCTGTGTGCTGTCCGTAGGCCAAAAGGCAGCCATATCTCCAAAAATCCTCAGAGCTCTGTCTCCAAAATAGTCTCGGGCAGATCGGCCAGCCGCAGGTTCTTCTGCCTATGATTTTCTAAATCATTGAGCTTGCTCTCCTGGTGGCAGACATGTACTTCCAAGTGCCCCATTTCAGTTGGTCTCCAGGCCTCCATCCTCTGTCGCGGATATATGCTACTCTGCTTGCTGGATTTGGTTGGTAAAGTCCATCACTGAGCTGGCCAGTCGATCTAACTGCGCGGTGAACCCTTGAAAGTGCTCATTCAGTGTGTGCACCACTGCTGTTGAAACCACCTCCTCAGTGTTTTCATTGCCATTCCTAGGCTTGGAGGGGAAGGAGCGTCAGCCATCTTAATGTCCACCTCATGGTCCTTCTCCTTTCTCTGGGGCTTGGACGTCATCCACCGCAAGTCCTGTAACTCTCTGAGGATTAAGGTAGAGCTTTCAGGTAGGTCCATGGTTTCCAATTGGTTGGGACGTGTTTTAGGCTGGTCTGGGAGGGGAGTGGTCAAAGATGGGAAGCCCCGGAGTCGAGTCGCACATGTCTTCCTTAGCTTATTGCCATACCAGAGGAAGTTGTCTGTGAGGTGGCAATGACAGGGGAAACTGCCCTAGGGACATCAGGGAAATGAGCAGCTCTATGACAGGAGAAACGTAACCCTTGTCTTTCCTTATCCAGGCATATGCTGGCTTTTTGTTTGATTTTCTAGCTAAGCTTGAAAGGATGACCACTTTGGGGACAATATTTAAGTTACATTTGAGACTGAAAGCACATTTTCAAAGGGAGCCCCATGCAGAGTTTCCCTTTCAAAATCCAGTCAGCAGGGGGCAGCAAATACGTCATCCCTATGTACGTTTGCAACTGCTTTGAAGGTATGCATGGAAAGTAAATAACAGCAGGGCCGGATTTACCTATACGCCATGTACGCCATGGCGTAGGGCCCACAGCCGGCAGGGGCCCACAAAAAAAGAACAAGTAAATTTTTTTTAAATACAATTTTAAAAAAAACCCTGGTGGCTGCCGCCGCGGGGCCCCCTCTGCTGCCGCGGCAGCACCGGTTGACCCGCGGGGGCCCCGTCTACAAGCTGAAGCCGTCGGGTCGGGTCGTTCCTCCCTCCCTCCCTCCGTGCAGGCTGCAGGCTGTGAGAGACGCGAAGAGAGAGCGTCTCCTCGCGTCTCTGTTAAGCCCGCAGGGGCTGATGGGAAATTTCCCATCAGCCCCTGCGGGCTTAACAGAGACGCGAGGAGACACTCTCCTTTCGCGTCTCTCACAGCCTGCAGCCTGCACGGACGGAGGGAGGGAGGAACGACCCGACCCGACCCGACGGCTTCAGCTTGTAGACGGGGCCCCCGCGGGTCAATCGGTGCTGCCGCGGCAGCAGAGGGGGCCCCGCGGCGGCAGCCACCAGGTTTTTTTTTTTAAATTAAATTTTACTTTAGGCCGACGGGGGGGGGGGGGGTAGGACTGGTAATGGGCTATGGGGGGGGGGGTAGGAATGGTAATGGGAGATTGGGGGGGCTGGAAATGGGATGGGGGGGTAGTGCTGATAATGGGCTATGGGGGGGGGGTAGGACTGGTAATGGGCTATTGGGGGGGCTGGGGCTGGAAATGGGCTGGGGGGGTAGGGCAGGTAATGGGCTATGGGGTGGTAGGAATGTTAATGGGCTATTGGGGGGGCTGGGGCTGGAAATGGGCTGGGTGGGTAGGGGTGGTACTGGGATATGGGGGGGGGTAGGACTGGTAATGGGCTATTGGGGGGCTGGGGCTGGAAATTGGCTGGGGGGGGGGTTAAGGCTAGAGGTGGGCTGATGGGGTTAGGACTGTTAAAGGACAGTGGGCGGTTGGGGGGGCTTAGAACTGGCAATGGGCTTTGGGGGGGGTTAAGACTGGTAATGGGCTGTGGGCTGATGGGGGCTGTCTGGTAATGGGCTATGGGGGGGCTAGGACTGGAAATGGGCTGGGGGGTTAAGACTGGAGGTGGGCTGATGGGGTGAGGACTGGTAATGGGCTGTTGGGGGGGGGTTAGAACTGGTAATGGGCTTTGGGGGGGTTAAGACTGGTAATGGGCTGTGGGCTGATGGGGGCTGTCTGGTAATGGGCGGGCTAGGACTGGAAATGGGCTGGGGGGTTAAAACTGGAGGTGGGATGATGGGGTTAGGACTGGTAATGGGCTGTTGGGGGGGGTTAGAACTGGTAATGGGCTTTGGGGGGGGGGTTAAGACTGGTAATGGGCTGTGGGCTGATGGGGGCTGTCTGGTAATGGGCGGGCTAGGACTGGAAATGGGCTGGGGGGTTAAAACTGGAGGTGGGATGATGGGGTTAGGACTGGTAATGGGCTGTGGGCTTATGGGGGGGGGTAGGACTGGCAATGGGCTATGGGGAGCTGACTGGAAATGGGTTGATGGGGTTAGGACGGGAAGTGGGCTGATGGGGGGTTAGGACTGGTAATGGGTTATAGGGGGGGCTTAAACTGAAAATGGGGTGATGGGTTAAGGACAGTAAGTGGGTTGATGATGGGGGGCTAGGACTGGTATTGGGTTGGGGGGTTGCTAGGACTGGAAATGGGCTGATGGATGGCTAGGACTGGAAATGGGCTGATGCAGGGACTAGAAGGGAATGGATGCTGGGTGAGGCTGGAACTAGAAGGGAGCTGATGTTGGGGGAGGATTAGAATGGGATGGGGCTGGAAGAGTAAAATGGAGAAGGGAAAAATATTTTGTGTGGGAGGGATAAAAAATCTACAATTGGGCGGGTATTGGGAGAGTAAGTGGGGATTGAGGATGGAGGGGTAAAATTTGAGTGGATGAAATAGGAATGAGGAAAGAGCAAAAGGAGAAAGATTAGTATGTTAAAGCAGATGTAGAGAGAGAATGGAAAAAAATCTAGAAGAGAGAAGAAAGGACAAATGGACAGCAGACGATGGAGAGTTAGCAGAAGACACGAAGAAACCAGAAGAAAGTGGCTGGAGCAATTGCAGCTGAAAAAAATGCACAAAAGGTAGAAAAATATCTCTTATTTTGAATTTATTAATTGGAATATGTCAGCTCTGGTAAATGTGCATCATTAACGTCTGCGCTTTGTTTAGTACAAGAGCAAATTAATGTATAGTTTTATTTCTACAGTGTTGTACATTCCAAGTTTGGCTTTTGGGATTCCCAGTTTAATTATTGTCTTCCTGTTTCTAAATTGTGATTACTTGTTTGGTGATGGTCTATGTTCTGCATGTGTAACTGAGCTGAGGTGTTCTGTTTATATAATTCCTATTTGACATTGCCACTTGTTCTCTTTCCCCAGTAGGTCATGTATTGTTGTTCTCTGAAATGTACTGGTTTAATATTTGCAGTGTTGCCTTTTGATTGGTAGAGTATGGTGCTTTGTGAGTCCTGGTAGTGCTGTTAGGATACGGCGGGTTTACTATGGGTTCTAAATGGGCAGTGTTTGTAGTAGTTCCTAATGTGTCTGGCAGTTGCCACTGGATTATAGTAATGTAGTCTTTCTTTATCCATACACTCATTAAGAGGCACGTTTGCTAAAAGTTAGTATATGGTAACATTATGCAAATATTTATGCAAATGAGGCCCCTTATGCAAATGAGGCCCCGCACCCCCCTTGGGCCGCCCCTGCTGGGGGCCCACAATTTTTGTTGGCGTAGGGCCTCACTCAAGGTAAATCCGGCCCTGAATAACAGGTTTTCAGAATAAAAATCCTCTGCATACTTTTAGTCCCTCTCTGTCACTGGGCTCAGGAGCATCGGTAGGTATGGGGGGGGGGGCTGGGCGGGGGCCTGTATCCTGCCTCTATTGACTAACGCTGTCCAGTCTCCACAGCAGAGAACAGTCGCTCTCCTTTCTGTTTAAGCCAGCGGTTCTCAACCTATGGGTCGCGACCCCCACGGGGTTCGCCACAGGATTTAGTGGGGGTCGCCTCACTCCGTCGTTAAAAAAAAAAAAAAAAAAGCACACAAGTTGCTGCCACTGCCAAGTCCGCTTCTCGGCAGCAGCAAACTCACCGCCTCCCTTCTAATGCAGCTGCGGCTCCCTGCCTCTTAGGGAATTGCGGCTGTGCCTGTGAAACTGTTGCAGAGCCCTTCCTGTCTCTTGACAGGCTCCGTGCAGCATTGTCCCGCCTCCAAAGGAAGTTGTTTACCATTTCCTTTGGAGGCGGGACAATGCTGCACGGAGCCCATCGAAGGCTCCGCAACTGTTTCACAGGCTCAGCCGCGGTTCCCTAAGAGGCAGGGAGCCGTGGATGCAGAAGAACAGGGCAGTAGCAGGGAGAGGGGAGGAGGGGGCAGGGAACTTGCAACGGGGCTGACATGGACAGGGGGGCTGACATGGAGAGAGGGGGGCTGACATGGAGGGAGGGAGGGAGGGAGGGAGCTGACGATGGATGGATGGATGGAGGAAGGGCGGGCTGACATGGACAGAGGGGGGCTGACATTGAGGGAGGGATGGATGGAGAGAGGGGGGCTGACATGGACAGGAGGGGCTGACATTGAGGGAGGGAGGGAGGGAGGGGCTGACATGGACAGGAGGGCTGACATGGAGGGAGAGAGAGAGGGAGGGAGGGGAGGGGGCTGACGGAGGGAGGGCTGCATGGACAGGGTGGCTGACATGGATGGAGGGAGGGAGGGGTTGGGAGGGGAGGGCTGACATGGAGGGAGGGAGGGGGCTGACATGGAGGGGGCTGAAATGGATGGAGGGGGGGATGACATGAACAAATGGAAGAGACGGGGACATACTGGACAGACGGGGATAAATGCTGGACAGAGGGGAGAGACAGTGCGGGTTAGGATTATAATGGGCAGATGGGGGGGGCTAGGACTGGTAATGGGTTGATTAGGGAAGGCTAGGACTGGGAATGGACTGATCAAGGGGGGGGTTGGGACTGGTAATGTGCTGATAGGGGGGTAGGACTGGTAATGGACTGATGGGGGGCTAGCATGAGCTAATCAGGGAGGCTAGGACTGGTAATGGGCTGATTAGGGGAGCCTAGCACTGGTAATGGGGTTGAGGGGGGACTAGCACTGGAAGTGAGCTGATTGGGGGGCTTCAACTAGGAATGGGCTGATTGTGGGGAGGGGAGAATAGAGCTCCTGGCCCTGGAAGAAAACTGGGGGCTAAGGCTACAAATGGGCTGATACGAGGGGATGGGAGAGTGGAACTGGAAGGGAGTGGATCTGAGAGGGGCTGCCATGGTATTTGTACTAGAAGGGACTGGTCAGTGGGGAAGGAGGGGGACTGGAAGGGAATGGACATCAGTGGCAGTCATGGGAATGCAAGTTGACATTGAAAGGTACTGAGAGTGAGGACTGGAAAGGGGCTGATACTGGGGAGGGTTACTGGGACTGGAAATAGGCTGATGGAAAGAAGTGAAGAAAATGAAAGAAGATATAAGAAATGGCAGATGGACCATAGACCACAGAAAGAGAGCTAAGAGAAGACAGGAAAGCTGAAGCCTCAGATCGGGATCAGCATGATCAGAGAATAAATTGGTCAGACAAAGGTAGAAAAAATAATTTTATTTCATATTAGTGATTTGACTACAAAATCATCATAATTTTGAAATCAAATATTGTTACTTGTTATTGTGATTAATTATTGTGGCTTAAATGAGTAAATTTTATAAATAAAAACATATTGCAAAGGACTATAATACATTAATAATTCAACAAATGATTACAGCGACAATGCGTTAACGGTAAAGGAAGAGAGACGCATTTGATTTTATCATTGGGGGTCACCACAAGTTGACAAATGGTAAAAGTGGTCACGGTACAAAAAAGGTTGAGAACCACTGGTTTAAGCCCATCTTCTCTTCCTCATCTCAGCAGTGCTGCTCAGTTATTGCAGGATAGAAACATAGAGAAATGACTCCATTATCCAGTCTGCCCGTCCAAGGCCGGATTTAAGGATTTGTACCCATAGGTAAAACCAGAAGGCGGATCCCAGAAAGTAGGGGTTGGGGAGGGGAAGTGAGAGATCCCAAAGATTGGACAGCCAGAAGAGGTACAGAGGAAGGTCGTAATGGTACACTGGTGCCCCTGTAAAGCAGCCCTAAAGCAAGTGTGATCAGGCTTCTCTTTGGCACCTTCAAAATATGGCACCCTAGAAAATTGCCTAGGCAAACTATGGCCCTTCCATACCAACTACTAAGCTCCCTTTTATTCCCTTAGTGATCCTCTGTGTTTGTCCCGTGCTTTTTTGAATTCAGATTCAATCCTCATCTCTACCACCTCCACTGGGAGACTATTTCACAGATGCACCACTCTTTCTGTAAAGAAATATTTCCTCAGATTTCTCTTTTCACCTTCATTCCATGCCCCCTCTTAGCAGAGCTTGCTTTCAATCGAAAGAGGCTCTCCTCCTGTGCATCTATACTATGGAGGTAATTAAACGTCTCAATCATATCTCCTTGATCCCGCCTTTCCTCCAAAGAATACATATTTAGATTTTAAGTCTATCCTCATATGCTTTACAACGAAGCCCACTGACCATTTTGGTAGCCACCCTCTGCACAGACTCCATCCTGTTTATATCCTTTTGAAGGTGCAATCTTCAAAACTATACAGGAGTGGTGTAGTGGCCTAGTGGTTAGAGCAACAGCCTACTATCCAAGAGATCCATTGGTGCTCCTTGGGTCAGTCACCTAACCCTCTGTTGCTTCAGGGGAATACTTGAATGTAACTTTCCTTGCACTGCTATTGGAAAGGTGTGAGCTATATGCTAATAAATGGGGTCTCGCCAAAGACTTATACAGAGGCACTATCATCTTTTTTTTTTCTACTGGCCATTCCTCTCCCTATATAACCAAGCATCCTTCTAGCTTTCACCGTCACCATTTCTACCTGTTTAGCTTCCTTAAGATCATCAGAAACCATCACGCCTAGGTCCCTCTCTTTCTTCATGGACAAAAGTACTTCATAAGAACATAAGAACATAAGATATGCCATACTGGGTCAGACCAAGGTCCATCAAGCCCAGTATTCTGTTTCCAACAGTGGCCAATCTAGGTCATACGTACCTAGCAGTTTCCCCAAGGGACACAGGTTCCACAATGCTTGTATTGGTTCAAGCATTGATATCCTGGGTCCCTTCTTAATAATGGTTTATGGACCTTTCCTCCAGGAACTTGTCCAAACCTTTTTTAAACCCAGCTACACTAACAGCCTTTACTACATCCTCCGGTAACAAATTCCAGAGTTTGATTACACGTTGAGTGAAAAAATATTTTCTTTTATTAGTCTTAAATAGTTTACCCTGTAGCTTCATTGCATGTCCCCTAGTCTTTCTATATTCTGATAAGGTAAACAATCGATCTACGTTTACCCGTTCCACTCCGTTCATTAATTTATAGACTTCTATCATATCTCCCCTCAGCCGTCTCTTTTCCAGGTTAAAGAGCCCCAACCTTTTTAGCCTTTCTTCGTAGGAGTAGCCTTCCATCCCCTTTACCATTTTGGTGGCTCTTCTCTGAACCTTTTCTAAAATCGCTATATCCTTTTTAAGATACGGCGACCAGAATTGCACACAATATTCAAGGTGCGGTCTCACCATGGAACGATATAGAGGCATTATAATATACCCCCTATATGTACTGTATCACTCCCTTGGGATTTTGCAAGGCAAATGCATGGCCCTGCATTTTTTAGCATTAAATCTCAGCTGCCAAATTCTCGACCCAGGTCAGTGTTGGAGAGTTATTTGGACTTGTGCACCTGGACCTTGAATGCATATCCCTTCACCCCATGGAGAACCCGTCTCCCCTGGATAAGAGTGGTTGTTGGCTGAGTGAGGGAAAGGAGAGGACCAGGGAAAGGTAAATGACTGTGAGTCCTTGGGATATGAATGGCCATATGAGGACAGAGGCTCCATTACATTCTGACTGGGCAAGTGAAACAGATATTAACAGGTTAGACTGTGTACTGGACCATTTCTGCAGCTCTGTCTGTCTGTCCGCACGACTTGGTAGACTGGTGTCCTCTGTCTGAGCAATGGGGTTTCACTGGATGGGGGGGCTTTCCCTCCTCTCTGGATGCTGTGCTGAGGTTCGGCACTTAGAGGGTGTGTAAGTTGCATATATGGAGGTGGGAGGAAGGAAAATGGAGATGGGTCGGGAGGGCGGAGATGGAGACGTATGGCATGGCGCATCTGTCTGGAGATGGGCGGGTGGCACAGAGTGGCTGTTTGGTAGAGTTGGATTTGGGGCGTGGTGGCATGGAGCAGTTTTCTGGCAGACTTGGAGATGGGCGGAGGGTGTGGAGTGAGCTGGCATTGCTGGGAATCAGCCGCTGTGCTGACAGTTTAGAAAAATGACAGGATTAGTCCGTCAACGTGAAAGATTGTTTTTCACCTCTCAGTCACCTCTGGCATGCTAACAGCCAACTCTAGGAAAGTATTCTAAGATGCTGAAGCACTTGATAAGTTCCCCTTTCAGAAAAGTATAGAAATGCAGATATCTGACAGTGCAAGAGTGAGGACGTATAGTTTAGGGGGATGTGAGGGCGGCGATACTGCTCAAAATATTTTGGGTACTGAATTAAATTGGTCCCCCTTCCCCCTTTGCCAATAGCACTTGACTAGCCCTTGCCACTCATCCCCAAACAAAGCTAGAAATGTCCCTGTGTGACTTGTGAACCTGGCACTGCCTTTCACCAAGCTGCATGCGAGAACTCGCTCGTGTCAGGCTTCCTGCAAGCGCCCCTTCCATACCTGTACCCTATGCAGCCGCAACCCTTAGTACCATCCTGTTATATTATCCAATGACAAAGCAAGGTGACAGAAAGAGCCAGTAACAGGGCTGCGATTAGAACTGAGACAGGGAGATAGTCACTTACCCAGGATTACAGAGAGTCATTAGCAGAGCTACGATTGCAACCCAGACTATAGGGAAATAAAGGGCTTTCTTTAGTGCAAGTTTTGCATTCCTTTGCCATGACTCAGCTGAATGCACTGAATAACACTAAAGCACTCCTCCTCCCTGTACATCTTCTGGAGTGAGATATGAGAACCTGGATCTTGCCTAGCGATGTTTGGAAGCTGACACTGATCTCGTACATGGCACAACGCTGGGACCTGAAAGCTGGTTTTGTTGGCCCCAGATCTTCCAGCTTTTGCCAGCTACCCAGAGGACCTACAATGTAGCTGGGAAAATTTCTAGTCAGTAATCCTGGAAGAGTTGAGCCCGGGACACTTGCTATAAGATACAGGCAGGATAATATTGAAATACTGTGGGTAGCATGTTTTTAATCCATATTTATTTATGGATATTAGTACTGCAAGTGGCACTGAGCCTCTGGAGAGAGGCAAGCAGGCGCTCTCTGCAGAGGGCAGTGATACTGAATCCGCTATCTGGACAGCAATCCAGATAACTTTAGGATAGTTTTCCTGCTGTCCTCAGGTTATGCAACTGGTTACCAGTAGGCTGAACATCGCCATTATCTGAATGATCTCTTCCGCCCATGCTTCCGGACAGTGCTGCTGAATATTGATAGGTAGTGGTGGCCACAGCGCAGCTTTGGACTGGCCCAAGAGAGTAGCAGCCTCTGTTCTCTTCAAGGGAGCCTGGCTTCCTGTTAAAGGGAAAAGCACGGAGGAGCACCCTAGTGGTTAGAGTCCACTGCACAGCTCAGAACGAGATCCAAAACAAAGTCATAGGGCTCTTGGAAAGCTGAGCCCCTTAAGATGAAGAAAACCGGCAAGTTTCTGGATAGGTTAATGAGGATTTAAAGGAAAGAAAGTGTCTTAGGTGGAGCCTGTGCCGTCCTTCAGGGGTGTAGTCCCTAACTCTGCAGGACCGCTTCCTTTCTGCTGCGAGGAGGGTTGCACCATGCTCAACATAAGGGAGTCTTATGAATTAAGCATTTTTCCTGTAGAAGAGAGAAAAAAAGCAAGGTGCAGTAGAAGAGGACGTGTAAAGCAAACAGGAGAAGAACAGCAAGACGAGAGAATAAACAGGGCGCTCCTACACGTTCTCTCCCTCCCCAAACTCCCGGTTCCTTGCTGGCAATAGATGGACACTCTAAATATATAGCCCAAGTCAAGACTGTACAGGATGCCACTGAATAAACTGCAGTAGACTTGGAACATAAAAGGAAGTTGGCTGCCATTAACCTGCAAAGCTATTTATGAAATCTCTTACTGACTGATATACCAGCTTCCTGATCTAATACATGGATTAGGTTTTGCAGGGGAAGCCAAACTTTGTATCTCTTTTTTTATTGAATAGTCTTTATTAATTCTGTGCCATGGGTAGGGGGAAGGGTCTGCCTTTGCTCCCCTTTGCAATGTGCCAGGGTGGGGTGTTCTGATCTGACTGCCCCTCATTCTGAGCCACAGAGGGAAGGTTTGTTCTGGCTCTCTTTGGCTCTGTACCAGTGGGAGTGTCTCCCTTATTTTATTCCAGGGTGGGCAGTGTTTTGGCTCCACTTTCCTCGATTCCAATAGAAGGTAGTCTGCTCTGTTTCTCTCTTGCTCTGTATGGTCTTGGAGTAGGGTTCTGTGCCGGGGGAGGGGGCAGGACTGTACCAAGGGCTCTGTGAGTGATGTGGCCGCACAGTTTGCACGTACAGAAGAGGTGCTGATCTCATCACTGGGCTTCCAGGAAGCCTGACAAACAAGTTCCTACATGCGGCTGGGTGAGCGTTGCCAGGTTTGCGAGTTGCACAGGGTGCATTTTTAGCTTGATGGTTCTGCTATGGGAAGCATTTATGGTCTAGCTTCTCCTTCCTGTTTTCCTGGCTCCCCTTCATATTTTGCTCGGGGAAGGAGGGCTGTTGTGGTTTCCCTTCTGTCTATTTTGGTGGGCAGGAGTCTGTCACAATTCTCTTTTGTCCTGTGGAGAGGAAGGGAGCGTATCTAGTCTTTCTCCCCCTTGATCTTTGCTAGACTGAGGGGGTCTGTCTGGCTCTCCTTGTGCTACTCTGGGTTTGCTCTTTGCCAGAGAGACAGAGGGTGTTCTGGTTCCCCTTGACCTCTGCTGTGGGAGGAGTGGTGTAAGGAATTTGGGGACATTATGGGTTTCTTGTCAAGGTAAAACTGGGAGCTCTAATTTGTAGCAGAACCCCCAAATGTTTCCCTTTTTGCTATACAAAGGGAGATAATGTCGTCCAGGCAGAGTGAGGTAATGGAGGTTGGGCCTTCAGTGGTCAGGGGATGTCTTCTCCTTGGAGGGATGTATTAAGACTATGTGACTGATGTTCAGCAGTAGCGGCAGGGGCTAGCTATCGCCATTGAACATTTGACCTGGGGTTATATCCTGGCCCTGGCATTGACTATCTGGGTTGCCTGGATTGTCATGACACTAACCGGGCAGCAGCAATATTCAGTTGCTCCCCGGTTAGCTTCAGTGGTGAAAGTCAGGCCAGTCTTTACTGCGTCTGCCTTTCGCCACTTAGTGATAACAGGGAAGCGGCTCATTATCACCGCTGCCTGGCTATCCCCAGGTTATGCCCCCAGAACGCCCTGATGCTAACTGGTTAACACCGGGCATGCAGCGGCAGCATCAACTAGCCGTGTTAGTGCTGCTGAACATCCTGGACAAGAGGATTAATCTCTTTGAATATCAGGCCCTATAGGTCCGATATTCACTTGGACATGCTATGTGCCGCTATAACACATAGCCGTGCCCGCCGACCCTTAACCCAGAATATTCAATGCCAGGGTCATATGTGGCCCCAGCATTGGATATCCATGGATCGCCGCAAATGCTGGAAGCCACAGTAACTAACCAGACAGCAGTGATATTGCATGCTGCCTGGTTAGCTTCTGCGCCTAAAAGATAGGCAAGGTTTATCAATCGTCTCCGCCATCAGGGCGCGTAAGGGCCATAACCGTGTTAGTGCCGTAGAATATCCCTCTCAGCGGCAGTTATATGGTTTACAGGACTATAAACCATGTAACTGCTTTTCGAATATCAGGCGCTATATCTTTAGGGGTTGAGGTTCTTCTTCCACAGTTGTCCATAGAGGTACTACAAGAACCCAGAGGGTCTCAGGAGGCAGGATCTGGTGAGCAGCTTCACTGATGGTCAGCTAGATCACTCAGTTGGGACAGCAACTGCCCCTAAGCTGACTGGCTTAATGAAGGAGAAAGAGGAAAGGAGAAGTGAACAACTGGCTAGAGTACAGGAGGCCTGGGTTGGAAGTCCAGCAGAGAGCAGTTTCTGGTAGCAACCTGGGCACCAAGGGCTCAAACTCTACGGGTCCTTCAGTAAGGTGAGTGGGATCAAAGAGGTGCATCCCAACTGTAGCCCAACGAATCTCTTGGGTGTATCCTAACACAGTGATGAAATTTTGCTGAAGGGAATTCCTGGTTTTCTCACTCTCTTGGGGAGAAGAGTGATATCCCTTTTTTTAATCTTAGGAGCTATAGGAAGCGAAGAATGGTTTTGGATTTTTTTTTCTCTGAAAGTCCATAGCACCAGTCTTGAAACTGCAGGGCAATCCTCCATCTACGCTGCTTCAGTGGGCGGAGCTGTGTTTTCTTCGAGAAGTAGCCAATGAAAGTGCAATATCGCAGAAATTTCCCACCACCAGCAGCACTGCAGACGGAGGACTCCCGCGCGGCTTTATGGGAATATTGCATGGCACTTGACCCTGATCCTTGAACTAAGAAGTTGAAGCAGAAGCGTGAACAGGAGAGGACTTTGCCTAAAGAGATTCCTCTTTCATCCATGGACCCGACCCAAGGACTTTCCTTGGAGTTGATTGAGTTTTACATCTTTCTTTAATTCCTTTCTCATTTGGCTCAGTTTTTATCTGCTATATATATTTACTTTGGGGAGCCATCAATGAAAGTGTTTTACTTAATGTTACTCCAGGAGTGAATCTGTAGTGTTTCTAAGCTTTTCCTGCTCCCATGTGTATCACACCAGCCCTGAGGCCGTTGCCACTCCCATGCCACGTAGACCCTTAATACTTTACAGATCAGTTTTCCAAAGCACTGAGAGTGATACTCTGAGGCACTCTGCAGATGGTAATTGCCTTGGTACCATCTGGATAGTGCCTGGGTGGCCCGGGGCAGAGTGAGGGCGGTGTTTGGAGTTATTCATATAGCAGCGATTTTAAGTGCCGCTATACAAATAACTTTGTGAATAATTTAAGTCAGGAAAAGCTGTCCCGATGGGTTATGCAGATAGCAGTCTAAATATTGCCACTATCTGGATACCAGCACTGAATACTTGGCTTTTATTTAGCTGTGGTGGCTAGCATTTAAAAAAATGCTGATCGCTCAGGCTGGCTATTGACCCTTTACTGTTTACCCCCAGCAATGGGTCTTTGAGTACCTATATGACTGCCCTCGGGTCCTGCCTTCTCTGATGCAAACTTCCTGTTGGATAGGACGGGACAGGGCAAGCCTTGAGTGTGGCTGCATGAAGACTCAAAGACCCACCATCACTCTGAAAGCAACTTTCATATGCTACTGTCAGCTACACTGCTACCTCTGAATTCTGCCACATGGAGGTAGCTTATTCCAGCATTACAGCTTATTCTGTCCTCCGCCCCCAATGCATTCAGGTTTGGTTAAGTGCATGTAATATATTAATAGTTCCAAAGATATCCTTCTGTCCTTTTCCTGTGGCATCTGGTTGAGACTAATTGCGCTCTATAACCATTGCATGCTATATGTGATCGCAAGTTGTTTCTTTGTTTTTATGTAAGTTGTAAGCTGCTTACCACAGCTGGTTCCACTGGGGCAGTATAAAAATGTATGGAAATAAATAAATAAATAAACAAACCGTAGGATTTTCAATGCTTTATTTAATTTATTTACAGTTATGGTCAATATTATTGGTACCTTGCATTTTAGGTATATTGTATACAATATCTTGAGAAATAATTGGAAATATTCCAACTGTATGTCATCATAATATTTTAATAGTATGTTCAAAGGTATAAAACAGAAATATGTCTGTGCAACTTAGATGTAGTAATTTCTGAGAAAAAAAACAAAATATGACCTGGACAGGATTAATAGCACCCTTCACTAATATTTGGTTGCACAACCCTTGGCAGTGATGACAGCCTCCAAACATGTCATGGAGCCATCTATACATTTCTTACATCTGTCTGTTGTAGTTTCTCCCACTCTTCAACTGCAATTTGTTCCAGTTCATGAATGTTTCCAGGATTCCTTTTATCAATGGCAGATTTCAGCTGTTTTCAAAGGTCCTCGATGGGATTGAGATCAGGACTCATTTCTGGCCAGTTTAATACAGTCCATTTGTCCCTTTTAACCATTCCTTTGTACTTTCAGATGTATGTTTTGGATCATTGTCTTGCTGGAGGACCGATGATTTTCATCCCAGACCTAGTTTTCTGACACTAGGTAGCACATTTCACTCCAAAATACCTTGGTAGTCCTTTGACTTCACGATTCATTTAATACATTTCAGGCTTCCAGTTTCTGAGGCAGTAAAACGACCTCACAACATTATAGAATCTCCACCATATTTAACTGTAGGAAGGGTGCTTTTTTCCTTATAAACTTCATTTCTTTGCCTATAAATATAACGCTGGTCTAAATTGTCAAAGAGCTGAAGTTTGGTTTCATCTGTCCACAGAACATTTTCCCCGAAGGACTGTGATTTCTTAAGGTGGGTTTGGGCAAAGATCAGGCATGCCTTTTGATATCTGTCTTTGAGCAGTGGGATCCTCCTTGACTTTTGTCCATGAAGCCCTTCTTTGTTTAGTGCACGGCACATGATGCAGATTGAAACCACCACTCCAGACTGTTCCAGGTCAGCCTTAAACTCTTTGGTTGTTATACGTGTTGTTTTTCCAACAGTTCGCACTAACCTTTGAAGACATCTTGGATTAATTTTCCTGTTCCCACCATATCTTGAGAGTTTCTTGACCGTTCCATGAGCAGAAAACTTTTTAATAACATTGCAAACTGTAGACACAGGATCCCAAGCTCTTTGGAGATGGTCTTGTACCCCTTTGAAGTTTGATGTTTGGTGATAATAGTTTTTCTGACGGTCTCAGGCAGCTCTCGTCTTCATCATTGTGAAAATGGAGCAGGTAGTGAATGTGGCCATTTTAAACATTAGAGCCATCATTCATTGGGTGATTCAAGTCATGTGAATATTGACAATTGATCACAGGTGCATCTAATTTTACTGTAATGGGAATTTGGTTCTTCTGTTCAAACTGATTTGAATTGTTTCTAAGGGTGCCAATAATCAAGTCCTGGCAATGTCCCAGTTTTTCTACTATTTTCTACTATTTCCTTTTTTAATTGGTCTTGTTTTATTTGCTTCTTTTTTTTAATTTTCAAAGGCTTTATTTATTATGAAAAGTCTTTCACTTTACAGCATATAACACTGAATAAATAACAGACCCTTTATACCAGGCTCCATCATTCGATACAGCCTTCTCTTTAAACAATTTTTTGTATATAACCCCAAAAGGAAAAATTAAAGAGAATGAGTAGGGAAAAAGAGAATATATAAACCCCTCCAGGAGTAATAATAATGGAAACTTTCCTGCCGGTCAACATCTCTTGGGTACTCCTAGACCTCTCTATCATATAGAGCTATCGCATCTTCCCCCCCTCCCTCTGAGTCCCTCTCCTAGCATTTCTACCCAATTCTTATCTCACATCCCTCCCTTCTCAGAGATGTGTTGCATCGTTGGCAGTCTTATCTTTCATATGCCTTAACAAAGGGCTCCCAGACTTCATCCTTTATGGCTGGCCATTGTTCTTTCCATGCTGTAAGTTCCTCACATGAGTTGCAACCATTCATTCAGACTGGGGAGGGGGGTCACCTGTTTCCAAGCTGAGGCCATAGTCAGAAGGGTCTCATTCATATAGTGCTTCACCAGTTCCAGCTGTAGAACCCAACACTAAGTCGTTGAACAAATAGACCCCCAAATCCCATGCTATGTCCCTCCCCACCAGCCTCCGCACTCTGTACTGTATACCTTTCCAATAATACTTTATATGGGAGCATTCCCACCAAATGTGTACAAGCGTCCCCTGTAAACTACAGTGCCTCCATCACATTGCCGTAGTACCCGGGAATGCCTGCGCCAGGTGAGCAGGTGTCATATACCACCCATATAGAAGTTTGTAAATGCTTTCCTGCCCATTTACAGTGATGGAGCTCTTCCTAAGCCACTTTTCAATTTGGTGCCTCTACTGTTCAGAGTAATTGAGCCATAGTGTCTTCTCCCATGAGGATCTATGCTTCCCTACTTTAAAGAATCTCTTTTGTAGGCAGGAGTAAAGAGTGGAAATGAGCCCCATGGTCACCATTCTGTCTTCACAGAGGTACTCCAATTCACTATTTTCCTGTGTTACTTGATTCTTCACCTTCCCCTGTCCCACCTAATGCACCATCTGGGTATTATAGTAGGCTTGGGTCCGACGAAGCTTGTACTTCTCTTGGAACTCTGAAAACAGACAGATACAACCATCCTCGAATAATTGCCCCAACCTCTTCAACCCTCTCAACCCTCAGCTCCAAAAAGGCCCAGGTCCCACTCCTTGCTCAGAGGTAGCATTATCTACAATTGGGGGCAGTGGGGAAAGTCACATCCCCCAAAATCTACAGTGCTTATCCCAGCAATTGATGGTATTGTCAACATAAAGATTGCTCCCTCCCTTATATCTTTGATACTTAACCAGCAGCTACAGCTGAACCCCCCCAGATCCGGTACCCCCACAATTCCCTTTCCATCTGGACCCAGGGCTTCACATGTGCCTCATTCAGCCATTCCTTTGCCACCCTCACCTGTGCCGCAGCATAATACCAGTGTACATTGGGGACCTCCAGGCCCCTCTTCTCCTATGCGCATACAGTATATGTTTGGTTATCTGATGCCTCCTGTTCTTCCATATAAATATCATGATGTGCTGCTGCACCTTCTCCAGTTCTCAGCACAGTACCTCAACTGGCAGAACCTGGAATAAGTACAGTAATCTGGGAAAGACCATCATCTTTACCAAGCCAATGCAGCCAAACCATGACAAAATGAATCCTGACAAAACCTCTAGTTCCCTAGAGATTTGGCAGAGCAGTGGTGGATAGTTGGCTGCAAATAAGCCCCCAGTCTGCACTGTCAGATTAACACCTAAATACCGAAAAGGAAAGTAAGACTGCAGTCTTGCACTCAAGTCAGGATCTGCATTAATGCTCAAGATTTCGGATTTGGAATAGTCTATTTTAAATCCAGAAATCTGGGAATATGCCATGAAGCATCTCATTAAATTTGGAAGGGTGGTCAGGAGCTCCGTAAGAGAAAGCAAGATATCATCTGTGAACAGTGCCACTTGTACTCTGTATTTCCCACCTTTACGCCATTGATATTGACCTCATCCATTATGCTTTGGGCCAGGAGCTCCGCCACCATCGCCAACAAAAGTGGTGACAGCGGGCAGCCCTGGCAAGTACCACAGTCCAGGCGGAACATCTCTGAGGAGCCACCATTCACTTTGACACAGGTCTTAAGCCGTTGATAGAGACTCTGCATCCATCTCTGAAAATTGGGGTTAAAGCCCGCTTTCTCCAGGACCCTAAACATGAATCCATAGTGCTTTTCTGCATCTACCACCAGTAAAAGAGCCCACTGACCCCCCCCCCCCCCCCAGTCAAGCTGCCTGTATCAGCTGGAGTGTTTGGCAGACATTGTCTGCTGCCCACTGTCCCCTTACAAACCCCACTTGATCCTTGTGGATCAGTCTGGGGAATACTGTACCTTATTTAACCTGTCTGCCAAGATTTTCTTCAGCAACTTAACATCTGTGTTGAGCAACAAGAGGGGTCAATAAGAGCTCTTCTCCACCCGTGCTTTCCCTGGTTTGGGAATAACCATAATGATTGCCTCCAATTGGGATGGTGGTAACCCGTCTCCCTCCAAGACCGCATTAAACACCTCCGATAATATGGGGGTCAGGCTCATTCCAAATGCCTTGTAGTATTCTGGAATAAGACCGTCCACTCCTGGTGTCTTGGCTGTCGGGAGTTTCTGGATGGCCAAGAGCACCTCCAGTGTCATAATACCTGCCTCAAGCATCTCACATTCTTGGGGGTCAAGACTTGCAGTCTGACTCCTTCCAGGTAATTCCCAATCCTATCCGGGGTTCTCATCCACGGTATGCAGTTGCTCTAGATAATACTTAAATATAGCCTGGATGGCTTGAGGCCTATGAATCCCTGGCCGTCCCTCCCATGAAGTTCTGTCACCACCTGAGATGCCTCTTCCTTCTGGAGATGCAGGGCCAACGTTTTGCCTGCCTTATTCCCCATCTCGTAGTATTCTTGCTTTAACTGGCTTCTTGTGAATTCCAAGTCCCATTGGTTCAACTCCTCTAACTTAACCCATGCTGCCACCAGTGCCCCGGTCTTTTCACGACCCACTCTGTTCATGCCTCTGCTGACACCATGCCACCTCCTCCCACACTGAAGAATCCCCTTGCGATTGCCTTAAACATGAGTCATGTCTGCCCCTCTATTAAGCTCAAAGTACTCCTGTATTGCCTTCTCATGGGCCTGTCGCAATTTGTCCGATCGCAACAAATAGTTATTAAGTCTCCAGAACCTATGTCTGTCATCCCCCTCATCTCCGGACACCTCCACCCAGTATGGTACATGGTCCAACCATGTAACTGCACCAGTCCCTACAACCCAAACCCAGGATCTCACTCTATGATCAACCAGCAGGTAGTCTATTCACGTATAAACCTGCTGCACCAGAGAGAAGTACACATATTCCCTTCCTCCGGGGTAAAGCTCCCACCATACATCCCGTAAGCCCAAGACTAAGGATATTGTTCAAGGCTTTGCTTGCCCTCCTCTTCTTCTGAGCTCCCCTCCCCATGCTATCCACCCTTGGCTGCAGGCACACGTTACAATCAACAGTCCCTTTGTGAATGCTGCTGGTGAAATCTTTATCTCCCCAAAGAAGGTAGCTTGGTTATCATTTGGTGCATATATATTAACTAAGGTGCACAATTTCTCCCCAAATTTCACATTCAGGAATAGCCAGTGCCCCTTCTAATCATGCTTCTGACCTACCAGGTCCACTTGTATGCTTGATGGAAGAGTGCAGTGTCCCCTTTCCATTTGCTACATGTAGCATCAGAGGCTCCCCAGCCTTCCCCAAATGATCGGCGGTGCAGCCATGACAAGTTACTCATATGGAGATGAGTCTGCTGGAGGAAGAAGATGTCTCCCCTCAATAGTTTTGCCTCTGTAAACAGTATGGAGTGCTTTTTCAGTGCATTTAAGCCCTTAACATTTATTGTGACCACTTTAAGCACTGGAGCCAGGTCCCCTCAAGCCATCCCAACCATACACATCTCCATTCACTCACATCCCATACTCCTTCAATCTCGCTGATTTGAGGGTCCCCCTTCCCCTGTACTGCTCCTTTTCTCCTATCCTCCCCCACCCCCTCTACTCATCTCCCATAGAGTGCCCCTACCCTTATTTATTTTATTTATTTAGACAGTTTTGTATACCACCTTATCCTTCAATCAAAGCGGTCACAACACAATTGGGGGATACATTTAACATGCGGGGATATGAGACACATACACTAATACTTACAGGGAACATGGGCAATGGAGGGTTAAGTGGCTTGCCCAAGACCACAAGGAGCATCTGTGGGACTAGAAACCCCAGTCCTTCCGGCCCAAGGTTGCTGTCCTCTAGTGGGATTTGAACCCCCGACCTTCTGGCCTGAAGTACCTTGCCCCAACCACTAGGCTACTCCTCCCTTGTCTTATCTGCCTGACCCACAGAAGTAACCTCTACACCTCACTATCCGGCTCAGGCCCCGATCCCTCCCAACCCATGCCTCCATCCTTCCCATCCCCAACAGAAAAGAGCACAGTGTATAGCCCCTATTTATTTATTTTTATTTTATTTATTTATTTATATGGTTTTATACTGCACTATTCATGATCAGTACAGTTTACAATATAATAACATATTACATGGAACAGTTTACATTGAACAAGTGAACAAGGTATAAAACAATTAACAGATTTGCATTAATAGATTATACAACAGTAGCATGTAAGAATGGGGAACTATTTACAGTCTGACAGAATCTTGAGTATGATATTGATGGACAAAGCTTTAAGTTGCGTGGTCGAAAGCAAGAAGGAATATTACAAACCAGTTATAGCTTTCATTTAGAGCATGCAACATTTAAACTTTATCCCAGTCCCATCTTCCAGTGTTGATTCATAGCTCTTAACTGGGAATTCCTATCGCAACCTCAGGACTCCTTCTGGTGGTCATACCACTCTCAAGCTGCTCCACCAGTTATCGGTCCCGAGTTTCACAAGGTCCATTTGGAGTGAGTTATGATCTCTTCAATAGTTGGCACCATTAGTATAAGTCTCTCTCCACCGCAAGTCTCTTATTTTAATGTTTCCCTCCAACTTTCTTCCGCTTGTTTTGGGCACTAGATAGTCATGGCCTAATGGGAGACAGCCAACATGGCTTTAGACAAGGAAGATCTTGTCTTACTAATCTGTTATGTTTTTTTGAAAGTGTGAATAAACAGGTGGACAAAGGTGAGTCGGTTGATTTAGTGTATCTGGACTTTCAGAAAGCCTTTGACAAGGTCCCTCATCAGAGACTTTTGGCAAAACTAAAGAGTCATGGGATAGGAGGCAGTGTACTACTGTCGATCAAGAACTGGTTAAAAGATAGAAAGCAGAGCGTTGGGCTAAATGGCCAATTTTCCCAATGGAGAAAGGTGAATAGTGGTGTACCCCAGGGATCTGTGCTGGGTCCGCTGCTTTTTGACATATTCATAAATGACCTGGAAAGTGGAATAACGAGTGAGGTTATCAAATTTGCAGATGACACAAAACTATTAAAAGTTGCTAAAACCCAAGAGGATTGTGGAAAATTGCAAGAGGATCTTGATAAATTGGAAGACTGGGCATCAAAATGGCAGATAAAATTTAATGTGGACATGTACAGAGTTATGCACCTAGGGAAGAACAACCCAAACTATGGTTACACAGTGCAAGGTTCCACATTAGGAACCACCACCCAGGAAAAAAGATTTAGGCGTCATTGTGGATAACATGTTAAAACCCTTGGCCCAGTGTGCAGCGGCGGCCAAGAGAACAAAAAGAATTCTAGGTATCATAAGGAAAGGAATGGAAAATAAAACAAAAGATATTATAATGTCTCTATATCGTTCCATGGTGAGACCGCACCTTGAATATTGTGTGCAATTCTGGTCGCCGTATCTTAAAAACGATATAGTGTTATTAGAAAAGGTTCAGAGAAGAGCCACCAAAATGGTAAAGGGGATGGAAGGATACTCCTATGAAGAAAGGCTAAAAAGGTTAGGGCTCTTTAACCGGAAAAGAGACGGCTGAGGCGAGATATGATAGAAGTCTATAAATTAATGAACGGAGTGGAACAGGTAAACGTAGATCGATTGTTTACGTTATCAGAATATAGAAAGACTAGGGGACATGCAATGAAGCTACAGGGTAAACTATTGAAGACTAATAAAAGAAAATATTTTTTCACTCAACGTGTAATCAAACTCTGGAATTTGTTACTGGAGGATGTAGTAAAGGCTGTTAGTGTAGCTGGGTTTAAAAAAGGTTTGGACAAGTTCCTGGAGGAAAGGTCCATAAACCATTATTAAGAAGGGACCCAGGATATCAATGCTTGACCCAGTACAAGCATTGCGGAACCTGTGTCTTTTGGGAAAACTGCTAGGTATGTATTGCGACGCTCCTGCCTGGGCCCTAGAGCTTACAGGCAGGAGTGGCCTTATATAATGTCCCTTGTGAATAAAGGTGGTACTGATCCCTCTGAATGCTGGGATTCGTAGTACACTTGTTTGTTTCCTTTAGGGATGAAAGTTGTAGTTGTGACTCGAGTGATAAGGCTTGCAAGAAATTTATTTGTTGTGGGGATATTTTCAATGCATTACAATTCAAAGGTGCATAACGTAAAGGTGCAACTTTCAACATAAAGGTGAAATCAGGAGGTCAGGAAAACAACTGAAATCAAATAGCTTTAACTCAGCTTTACACAGTCACGGTAGCTTCTACTCAGCTTTGCCTCGTGTGGTTGCTTGGGATTATTGCAGCCTCATAGTAACAGCTGTTCTCCTCACAGCGTGGCTTTACAGAAACAGGTGAAAACAATTTGTGAACTTTCACGGCTAGGCAACAGGTATAGCAAGCGTTTTGTATTCTTCTCATACAAACTCCAGATGCTTCTTTACACTGTTACTCTCTAAAACATAAAGAGCAATCCATTGCACAAGGATCATAACTCAAGGTAGGCACATCATTATCTATCTGCATACATTCATCTGGGCTAAGGCAATTGTTCTCTTCATCAGGTTTCTTATGTTTCCCTGACTTCAGCTCCAGAAATTGCTGAAACTCTTTTAGAAGCAATTCAGCCTGTAGCTGCTCTTTAGCTGCTTGATAGTCTCCGGTAAGGGTCACACCCTTCCCCCCACTCACTATCTGCTCCTGTTGCAGAGTTTGGCTTAGGGAGGTCAGCACAATAAAAGGGTTTCTCCAGCAAGGCATTAAAATTAGGAAATTCAGCTTTACCTTTATCAGAGACGTTGGCATAAGAACAGGCACCTTTCTTCCAGGACTCTCTCCTCTTTAGAAACTCAGGAGCCTTATGGCTAGTTCTTCTGCTAGGGGAATTTCTCTCAGAAAAACTTCTTTCCTGTTTTGGTTCCTGGCTTTTATAGCACTGCTCGCCACCAGACAAAATACCTTTTCTCCAAGAGCTGGGTTGGCTAGCCTTCCCACGTCTAGGCTCTACCGTGTAGTAAGGATCTCCTTGAGAGTATATTGGGCTCCAAGGCTTACTGTTCCAGGGTTCTGCCTTCTCCCAGGGTTCTAGCGTTTTTTCCCCTTTGATTCCAAGTTCCTCCTGAAGACCAACGTGCACTGGAAGCTGCTTCTCGTCTGCTTCGTTTCTTGCTGCTCTCCTTGTCAGCCTTGCTGCCTGCCTTGCCAGCCTTGCTGCCTCCTCTGTCAATCCTGTCTGAGGATTTAAAAAGGGCTTCATTTCCCGGCACTCCCTGTCGTTCCCCTGGGCGTGCCCAATCAGTGCTGAAGCCTAACTCCTCCCCTGGGCTGGGGCTTGTCTTCAGTTCAGCCGATAACTGTGTTTTTTCCAAGTCAGTTTTGGAAATCCTGTGTGTGTCATCCCTTCTATCAGGATTTTCCCCTATCTCCATTTTCTCTGGAGGGGAGTCTTCACCACAGTATGACCTAGATTGGCCACTGTTGGAAACAGGATACTGGGCTTGATGGACCTTGTTCTGACCCAGTATGGCATATCTTATGTTCTTACTTCTCTGCAGAGGCATCCCTTGCGGCACATTGTCTTCTTTTACTAGTCCCACAGGCCTCCAAAACGTCTTTGAATGAATGTTTCTGTCCTTTTACTTCAAAGTTTATTCAAAAGGGAAAAGACCATGAGTACCATATGCTTGCCTTGTTCAGCACTTAGATCACTAGTTTCTTCTCCTGCCTCCTGGTAAATGTAAAGGTCAAGAGGTCCTGGTATAGGGAGATTTGTGCAGCTCTGAATGGAATAGTCTTGTGCTCCCTTCCTTTTCTCAGCAGTAAGCAGCATCCTGGAATTTCCAAAAAACATGCAATAATGTCCCGAGTTTTATTTTTTGGCAATTTTCCCAAGGCACTGTGCATCCTTTCTATTTCCAGTATCTCTGCTCACAAGCCTGGGTCATCCCCTTTCAACAGCTCCAGATGATTTGGGCCATTCCATTGCGTTCTCATCTCCAGTCGACATTATTGCGTCTATTTCTGTTCTCTATGTTATCCAATTTGTAAAATAATTGTGCCACCTGCTGCTTTTGTCGGTCCGTTGTGCACAACAAATCACGGAATGTCTCTGCATGTTCTTACTTCATTTCAGCCTCTTCCATTCACCTTCCCAGTTCACTCGTCTCCGTGTAGGGCCTCCATTTTGTTCATTACTTCTTCACGCATGGTGCAGAACTATTCAGCCAGATCCTTAAACCCTCTGCACAAGTCATTCACCTTCCCAGTTCGCTCGTCTCCGTGTAGGGCTTCCATTTTGTTCATTACTTCCTCATGCATGGTGCAGAACTCTGCAGCCAGATCCTTAAACCCTCTGCAGAATTCTTGTTCGATTACAACCATGTCCAGTGAGATGGCACTCAGCTCACACCCACATTCATTGTCCGAGTCCTCCTCTGCCACCGCAATATTCAGTGGAGACTCCACACTCGGACCTGTCTTGCCCAGCTGATGCTCTGAGGTCCGCAGTTTGTTTCTGTTGTCAAAGGTTTACCTCTTGGCTGCCATAAGACCATAGATACTGCTTGCCCTTGTATCAAGCTGCTGTCGTTTGCTAGTATCACCTGGAAAATAGGCTTTTTCAGCGTGAGCCATTAGTGTTGACCATAACTGTATCATATTATCTACCTTTATGAAGAGATTCACCCAAGGTAGTTAATGAGGAAAAGACGCTGGAGGTTTATGATTACTCCTATTCTGCCACTGAGCATTATGAAGCTAAGTGACTCCAGGTGCTGCTTTTATAATCACCTTAAAATCTTGGCATTATGAACACAACAAAGAGAGACTTGAAGGATAAAAGAGAGCAGCACCTGGAGATGGCCAAATTCTGAATACAGCATGAACCACTGGAGAGAGACCTTAGGTTTGAAACAGCAGTAACATGAGACATCCAACATAGAAGTATAGCAGCAACAGCTGAAGAGACCTCAGGGAGAAGATAAGGTCACTGAGAAACATCAAAAATAGGGGTACAGCATAAAATACTTAAGAGAGGCCTTAGGGGAGAAGGGCAGCTGCACACTGAGATTCCCAAAGTATGAGCATCAAAATCCTCATTTGAGAAGATGTTTGAAATAAGGACATATAGGGCCCGATATTGAGCTGTGCACATTTTGGAAGAACTATGAGCCTCTTTGGCGCATAGCCCTCCCTGCCGACCTGTAACCTGGATATTCAATGCCGGAGAGACGGTACTGAATATCCAGTGATTGCCGCAGGCTAACCATGCAGCACCGATATTGGATGTTGCCTGGTTAGCTCGTGTGCCTTAAAGATAGGTGAGGGTTTTCCTTACCTATCTTTTAGGCACAGGTCGCTAACCGGGCAGCATGCAATATTGCTGCTGCCCAGTTAGTGACAGTCTCCATCTCTGCTCCATCCCGGAACGCCCCCATCATGCCCCGATGCTAACTGGATAGCATCATGGTGCATAGGGGACTTAGAAGGGGATATTCAATGACACTAACCATATAAGTGCTGCTGAATATTACAGTTTAAGGCATTTACATGGTTTATTGGGCTATAATGCCTTTTGAAAACTGGGCCCATGATCATTAAAAAATGTTCTCCTATGATTGCCCAAAAATCATAAATTAACATAATAGTACAACGAGTCAAAAATGAAGACACTCCAAGAATGGGTCCAACAAAGTAAAGAAGATGGCAAAGGAGTCAACAGATATACAGTGGATTGTAATTGTCTGGTGGTATATTTGAAGGTGCTCATAATTTAGAACAGTCACAGCAAATGCCGATTCTGTTGTTGTGATGGTGCAGTATATTGGGATTGTAGAATGTCTTTTGGGTCCTGAGTGTCCATTCATTCCTCTAACATGTGACAAGAATATACTTCACATCTCTGCACACAAAGAAGGAAAACTCTTTAGGAATTCAATGAGCACCAGTCGACAGGACTGAGTGAAGTGAACAGATAGAGTGAGATATTGGGCAATTATGAGCAGAGGAGTAGCCTAGTGGTTAGAGTAACTGCCTGGTATCCACACGATCAGGGGTTCAGTTCCCACTAGCACTCCTTGTGACCTTAGGCAAGTCACTTTACCCTCCATTTCTTTGGACAAAAAGGCCTGACAATCTACTTCTGGCGATACATTACCAAGAAAACCCAGGAGTCAGCATTGATTTAAGGGTATAAAAAAGGAAGATCTTTCAATCCTCAGATCTGGTGATTTGTGAATTGGTAGTTTCTATCTCTTGCTCGGTTTCATCCTTGAAGACCCTACGTAGTGCTCCCTGGAGAAGATCCTTTGCCTTTTGCTTGCTCAGACTCCCCACCAGGAAGTATATGAAAGGGTTAGAAGTGCAGCCAATGGAAGAGCACAGTATGGCGATATACTCAAAACTCTCAGGATGTTCCACATGTCGATAAGTCAGCAGAGATGCCAATCTCAGTGGCATAGCGAAAGCAAGGAATACCACTACTGTTGCTACAATGACTATATACAGTCTTGGTGGGTGCTGGAGCTGAGATGTTCTCCAGATCTTAATGAGAAGAGTTAGACTAGAGAAGACCATGAGTGGAGTAAAGACCAAGAAATTCAAGACACACAAGGAAATGAATACCCCTTGTTCACAACTACTGTAGGAGCCAATTTCATGGTCCTCTTCTTTGCACAAAAAAGACTCAAGTAAAGTTACCAGGCAGGAAAAAGCCCACAGAAGGCCACACACAACAGAAGATTGGTGTTTTGGGCGCTGACATTGGTACCAGAGTGGATAAAGAACTGACAAGCATCGCTCCACGCTGATAGCTGTAAGAAGATAGAGGTTTGTGTTGTAGGCAAAGATAAAGAAGGCTTTCAGGATGACAATGATGGACATAGGCATGGCAAATATCTTTAGCACAATAAAAATGCAGATCAAGAGGCTGCAGTAGCATAGCAGAAAGAGGAAGTCAGCCAGGGCCAGGTTCAAGATGTAGACAGTGAATTTGTTCTTCTTGATCTTGAAGCCAAGAAACCAGAGAACAATCCCATTCCCAATCAATCCAGCCACGGAGATGAAGAAACACACACTGCCAAGTACTAGGTCAGATGTTGATAGACTTGGGCTGGTACTGTTTGTTTCACTGGAATTGACATTCTCCGTTGTGTTGAAGACATTGGTGCTCCACTTTATCATGCTTTACAAGTTGCTTCCAAACAGTTCCTCTGTCTTGGATGGTGGAGTACAGATTCTTTCTCACATTTTATTCCATGAGATGTGGCTGGGGGTTGTTACAGCTGTCTTTGCCCTGCTATGGAAAAAGTTTCAATTATTATAGTTAAGGGAGAAAAATTCATAGAGGTACATATTTAAAGAGCCACTGAGTGGGGGATTTAACTGGACAACTCTATCTGGTTCATTTTATCCAGATAGTCACTTTGTATACCCACAAGCTGAATATCTACTCTGATAAAGTTGTTTGGTGAGCTTTAGGTTTGCTATTTGACTGGCCTGAGCTATGAAACAAGCTTGGCCAAACAGCACTGACCAAAGTTAAACTGCAACCATGGAATGCCCCCAGTGCTTTTTATTTTTATCTACATTAATTTTTGGGTGCTGTGACTTGCCTGTACAGAATTTAGCTGGCCAATGGCAGCAGTGGAGGAACTTTTAATCATGTGAAAGTTTATACAGAGACAGAGAAAATGACAGGTTGAAAAAGGTTGTGCATTCGATCCAGTCTGCTCATCCAAAGCACAGCTACATCTCTAGAACACCTTCTCCCTCAGAGATTCTTGGTGCTTGTCCCATGCTTTCTTGAATTCTGATATTGTTATTGTCTCCCCTGGGAGGCTGTTCCACATGTTCACTGCCCTTTTTGCAAAGAAATACAATATTTCCTTAGACTATTTCTGCGTTTGCCCCCTTTTACCCCATCCTATGACCTCTCATTCCAAAGCTTTCTTTCCATTGAAAAGGCCTGACTCCCAAGTATTTATTCTTTGGAGGTATTTAAATATCTTTATCCTATCTCCCCTATCCTGCCTTTCCTCTAGGATATGCGTGTTTAGATCTTTAAATCTGACCCCATAAGCTTTTTGATGAAGACCATTGACTGTTTTAGTAGCCACCCTCTGGAATGACTCCATCCAATGTATATAATTTTGAAGATACAGTCTCCAGAACTGCACTCAGTACTTCAGAGAGATCTCACCAGAGACTTACGCAGAGGCAACAACACCTCCTTTTTCCTGTTAGCCATTCCTCTCCTTATGCACCCAGGCATCCTTCTGGCTTTTCCTGTCATCTTTTCTGCTTGTGTCGCTACCTTAAGATCATCCTGAGGTTAAGTACAGAAGACCTTCACCCATCCCCTATATTACACCACTCCCAGAGTTAGCCAGACACCTCTTTGAATATCAGTCTCATAGTGGACATTAGATTCACAGGCCAAGATTCTCCAAAACATGCAATAGGAATCTAGATAGCTAAATGGACCAGCTCAAATGTTTAATAATCTTTAAGAGAAACAAACTCAGCATCTAAGCAAATTATGACAAGAGAACTTACTGTAAGAAAGCTAAAAATGGGTGATTTAGAGGTGTGATTTTACACTGGATGCCCTAAAGCTGATTTTCAATATGTTAGATGTTTAAATTTGGCACATTACTAGACAACCCATTTAGGAATCTAGATGACATTTATATTGGGCTTCAAACATACTGTCATGTTTTCTGTGTGCATATGGTTGTCTCTCCTTGAAATTTTTCTACTTCCCCCTCGCCCGGCATCATACAATAAAAAATGGCTTGAATTAACACAAGTTTAAATTTTGCCTTCGTGGTCTGTGTTTTGACTTACGAGATTGCCTGAGCAGAAGATTGTGAGAGTTGAGCGACCATGGTTAACACTTTAGGATCCTGTTAGACTGGCCACTTTAAGCTCTGTATTAGAGAATCCAGAGACATCCGGAACTTTCTGAGACGTTCAAGATGACGTATCAGATCTTTTCTGGTTTAGTGAAGCACTTTTCAATTCTAAAATCTTTTGCCAAGAAACAAACACATTACGGAGTATTGATGACAATAGATAATCCCCCTCTATTCCTCCCTGCCACTTGGTCCCTGTAACCAGTGTTGATCTGTTGGGAGCACAGGATCAGACACATCCCAAGTTTCATCCCTGAGCAATTTTGCTTTGCAAACACTCGGTACCATTAAGGCTGCTGTGCTAGAAGGTCATCTGTCCATACCATGATCAGAAAATGTCGAGAACATACAGCATAGTGGGGTAGTGAAGAGAAGGAACAAACTGATTTTAGTAACGAATGCACAAACGGTATCCAGGATCTGCCAAGGAAACAAGAAGGCTTTAGTAATAAGAATCACATTTACCTGCTCTGCTGAACTGAGTGGGCTGTGAAGGCTTTAGAGGGTTCTGACCCTCTAAATTAGTCCTCCCCCTCGTCTTGGTTCTGCTCCCAGGTGAGGGACACCATGGGGGTATTTGGGGAGCTGGGTGCCTCTCCTATTTAGCACCTAGGTGATAAATTACTGAAGGTCGTAGGCGGTAGTGAAGGTTATAACCGACTGCCCACAGACAAAAGAGAAGGGATTGAAATGCAACACAATGCAGTGTGCACACAATGGGTGTTTGCTGAGATTAGCTCCTGCCTGCACCTCCCCATTGGCAAGGCCAAACCATACTCTGACTTAAGACACTTTGTAAAGTCACCTGTGAATAAAGACATTTTTTGTGCATAAAGGTGAACTTGCCAGTGGTCGATGTATACTGATGTCATTTCAGATTAGAATCAGTGCATCATGATATGGATAACTTCCCTTTCCTGAGACTTTATGTGTAATGATAAAGAAAACTTCCCAGGTCCTCCGTCTGTATAATCTATAAAATGTATCAGTCAACAGATTGCAGCTGGCATTTCAGTCTTCATTATATGCCATACAATTGTCCTCTTTTGCTTGGGACAATTTCCCACCTTCTGGGCTGATCAGTTCCGGGCCATCCTCTTTTTCCATTTGACACCTGGAAATTAATTGGTTCGTCTTCAGTCATCCTTTTATTGTTTCTTGTGAATTAAAGTAAGTTGGAAAATCCCTCTTTTTATTTAGAAATGTTTTTTCTTGCAATTTTGGCATGGCGACTCTGATTCCTTTAATTATACTCAAACCCACACTATAAGACATTTACTTCATGAATTTATTTCTGTAATTATCCATGGTTCTTAGAGACAAAAGGCCTTCAGTGGTGGCAATCTTCTCCGAAAGTGTTCCTTGACATCCCAGCTCTCTCAGAGGCAAGAAAGGTGGGAATTTGGAATAGGATTTCCTCAATTATGCCATGATTGTGGAACACTTCTTTTGGAAGCCCATCTGTATAGCGTGGGCGTCAGATGACTATGAAGATCCGGCTTTTCCAGGAAGTGCTTTCTGTGTCTTGAGGCTCTTTGAGCTGTGCTACGGAAAGATCTACTTTCTCTATAGAGGATACCACAGCATGGTGGGATAGGTTTTATTGCTGATCTCTTTGTCTTTGGATGTGTTTATTTCTGGAATACTGATGTGATTGATTTTGTTCTTTGTTGTTGTATATTGCAATGAGCGATGCAAATTGGAAGTGCAATCAAATAGGGAAAACAACCATGGCAGAATGTTCATTGAGAACAAGCTTTAAAAAATGTTTATTCTTTTGGTTTCCTTTTTTAGCCAGTCTGGATACTGGTAGGAGGTATGAGAAGGAGACAGTGAAGGGGAGAAGAAATTTGTTATATAGATGGGACAAAGGCAGAGAGAAGATAATTTGCCTTTGATTAACTATATTTATTGCTGCCTCAAAGTTTCTTCTCTCCGTTCTTTGTTTTCAATTCACGGAATCATCAGCATTGGACAGCATCCTCCCATCCTATCATCTCTGTTACATGTATTGTCTAAAGGTGATTATTGTTCTATCCAACTTGCTTACCATTTGGTCGGCGTGTTTGACTAGTTTTGTTAATATGAACACAGACCACTTTGTTTGGAATTACTGCAAACCATTATGCTGTAAAACTAGAATAGTAGTATAACAATTCATTATTAATAATTAAATAAAATATTTTATGTATACACGTATTCGACTTTATAAGAACATAAGATATGCCATATTGGGTCAGTTCAAGGGTCCATCAAGCCCAGTATCCTGTTTCCAACAGTGGCCATTCCAGGTTTCAGGTAACTGTCGGGTCCCAAAGATACACACATTCCATGCTGCTTGTCCTATAGGTAAGCAGTGGATTTCCCTAGCCCTCTTTATTAACGGTTTATGGACTTTTCCTCCAGGAACTTGTCCAAACCTGTTTTGAGCCAGTTAAAGTAACAGCTTTTACTACATCCTCCGGTAATGAAATCCAGAGTTTGATTACATGCCAAGTGAAATTTTTTTTCTCCGATTAGTCTTAAATGTGCCACATTGTAGCTTCATTGCGTGTCCCTTATTCTTTCTATTTTTTGAAGGAGTAAACAATTGATCTGCATTTACCCATTCCACTCTATTCATTATTTTATAGACTTCTGTCAGATCTCCCCTCAGCCATCTCTTTTCCAAGTTGAAGAGCTCTAACTTTTTAAGTCTTTCCTCATAGGGATATCCTTCCATTCCCTTTACCATTTTGGTGGCTCTTCTCTGTACCTTTTGTAATTCTGTTATATTAAGGTGCAGTCGCACCATGGAGCGATACAGAGGAATTATAATATCCTTGGGTTTATTCTCCATTCCTTTCTTTATGATTCCTAGCATTCTATTTGCTTTCTCGGCCACCACTATACAGTTGGCGGAGGATTTCAATGTACTAACCACGATGACGTCCTGATTCTTCCTGAGTGGTGATTCCTAATGTGGAACCTTGCATTGTGCAACCGTAGTTTGGATTGTTCTTCCCTAAGTGCACAACTTTGCACCCACATTAAATTTCATCCGCCATTTGGACTCTCAGCTTCTCAATTTTCCAAGATCCTCTTGCAACTTTTCACAATCTTCTTGCATGTTCACCAACAGGGCTTAGGTGTAAGAGTCCCCACGTATGTTAAGGCACGATCATTAGTGCACCTACCTAGAGCTGGTGTACATGACCATGGCTACCTTTTGGAGCGACATGCATAAATTAAAGAATTTTATAATCTATGAGCGTAACTGCTCTCACTGCCCACGCTCCACCCAAACTCCCTCCATGTGCATGTCTACAGTGAAAGTACGTAAGTTGCCACTTACGTGCTTAAATGATTAATATACCAGGATTTACAGGCAGGGTTTATACGTAAATCTAGGTGACTCCATATGAAATTACTCCTCCCGAAACAAAACTGGGAAAGCATTTGTTTCCTTGAAAGGACAAATAAAAATATTTGTTGAAAGAAATGAAGGTAAGAAGGTGGGGAAAAGAGACAGTATAAGGAGAAGAATAATGTACACTTGCAAGGCAATACAAGGACGGATTGTAAAGAGACAGTGGAGTCTAACTAGGAGTCAGTGCAGATCAGAAAGGCGAGGCGAAGCGTGAGAATGACATTACAACTGCAGGAGGAGATAAGCTGCTGACCTTTGGAGGAGATAGAGGACAAAATCTAGAAAACCCTCCGATAAAATGATTCAGCAATGAAGCTGTAAGGTAAAAAGAGGATCATGACTTGTGTTTTCATTGCTGTAGCACAGGCCTGAAGTATTAATCTTCTGCATATGAGCAGGACTGAGGTAATGTTCCTGCCCAAGCCAGGGAGACAGCATAGAGAAGATGACGAGAAACAGAGGAAGAGAAAAGATGGGAGATAGAGAGAGAGACAGAATGAGGGGGAGTGGGAAGAAGTAGGGAAGGAAACAGATAGGAAGGAAAGGAAGGGTGACAGGAAGAGGAAGAAAATCAAAGACCTAAAGAAGGAAGAAAGATAAAAAAAGAAGCCATTTGCAACAAGGGAGAGAGAGAGAGAGAAAAGAGATGAGTAGGGAGGGGAGGAAAATAAGAAAAGGAGAATCAGAAGAAAAAGTGCTAAGGATACTGACAGTGAGAAGATCCCATAAAATGCAGGAGACGTAGAGGCAAAGAGGACTAAAAATAAAACAATAAGATGAAACATTAAGTGAGAAAATAGACATTAGAGGGCACAAGAATTGAAATGGAGAAATGAAAGAGTCAGTGAGAAAAAAGAAGCCGGACAAAAGAAAAAATCAGCCAATGAAGATCAATAAACTTATTTTCAAAATGAAAAAGTGAAAATACATCAATACATCTAGTAAAGAGAACATTTAACATTTTATTTTAAAATCTGAAGACGGTGTACAATGCTCTGTATATGAGACTGTGTGTAGAAGGTTGAAAGTGGTGTGTGTGCAGTCAAACCCTCGTCATGTCACTCACTGGAGAAAATGGGAAGAGGGCGTTCTTACGGAAAAGGTGAATGAAGCATTGTTAAGAAGGAGACATATAACGTGTGGTTGTATAGGTTCAATAAAAAAGGTATCAGAACCTGCAAAGAATTCAGAAAGATTTAGAGTAAACTAGGCCCGAGTTCTAAAGAATGCTACCATTTTATGCCTGTGGGAAAACAAAAGGGTGCACTCATCACTGACCAGTAATGTTTTCATCTGCAATAACATAAGGATACAGAATCTTCATCTGGTCTTGACAGAATTCTCGTTTGGCTTTGGGGTAAACAAGCACAACTATTCCCCACAACTTTATGCTGCACATGGGTATTTAAAGAAGTAAATGGAGTGGCATGAAGTGCACATTTGAAGTCCCTGACCGTAAAGGAAGACGTGGTAGACCAGAAAACAAAAGGGTGCACTCATCACTGACCAGTAATGTTTTCATCTGCAATAACATAAGGATACAGAATCTTCATCTGGTCTTGACAGAATTCTCGTTTGGCTTTGGGGTAAACAAGTACAACTATTCCCCACAACTTTATGCTGCACATGGGTATTTAAAGAAGTAAATGGAGTGGCATGAAGTGCACATTTGAAGTCCCTGACCGTAAAGGAAGACGTGGTAGACCATCACCATCACAATTACTGTCATCAGTTGTCAGTTGTCAACATTGTTATCAATGCCATTTTCTTAATTCATCTCAATCATCATTTCATAGCAGTTATCACTACTATTTAATGCTATTATCCCATCAGTTATCATGTTGCCGTTATCATAAAAGATCAATATAAGAATCAGAAATCATCACCATTGCAAGTAGCCTTATCTTTAAAGAATCATTGCCACTAAAGTCTTCGTATACATTGTTAATGCCATCAAGAATTCTCATCGATGTCACAATCAATTATCATCTGCATAAATGCCAATCTCCAGGAACAAGCAGGAATGAGTCTTCACATATGGGTATTGTCGGTACCGACGGAGCCTGTGCAGGAACGCTCTCCAGCGTCCAGTAAGAAAGCTTTTGGGAGCATCCCACAGCGCCTGCGCGCTGCCTTCCCGCCTTTCCTAACCGCCTCTCTCCAGTTCTTCTTTTCCGCGGAGCCAGCAGGTCATGTTCCTGTCACTGCTGAAGAAGTTCTTTATTTTTCTTTATTTCTTTGGTCGCGCGTCTGCCTTCTTCGACGTCGGACCGGTACTGACGGTCTTTTCTTCTTTCTTCTTTAAAAAAAAAAACTACCGTTTCCCACTTCTGTGCAATTTTTTCTTTTGGGCCTTGGGCCTAGAAGATTTTTCCTCATGGCAAAGCCCGCTTCCGGGTTTAAAAAGTGCACGAAGTGCAGCGGTACTCTTTCTATCACTGACACCCATGACTGGTGTCTAAAATGTTTGGGTCCTGACCACTCCATCACCGATTGTGAGTCCTGTTCCATGATGTCTAAAAGAGGTCGACAGAATCGAGCGGCAAAGCTCAGTACCCTGTTTCCCTCTGATGCAGCTTCGGTGGCATCGACATATTCCAGGGCTTCGTCTTCCTCCCATGGATCTCAGGTAACCAAACATAAGTCCAGCCGGTCCTCGAAGGGTAGATCTCCCTCTAAGTATCGAGATGCCTCCGGGCTTGCACTCGAGGATCCTGCACCGGCAAAATTATCCCGGCAGGAGGCTCCGGCTTCCAAAGCTTCATCTATGGGGTCACAGGTTGGCATCGATGGCGTGGCCTCGACCGATCACCTGTTGCCATGTTCTAGGGTACCGGTGGTCTCCACTGGTACCGACATCCAGACATTGGTTGCGTCGATGGATCAGAATATTCTGACCATGCAGCGTGCCATCACGGCATTCATACAAGCTGCGACGCCTCCGGTACCGCAACAAACTCCGTTGGCAGTACCGGTTCCGGCACCGATATCGGTTCCGGTGCCGGTACCGATTGCATCGACATCGGCTTTGGTGTCGACTGCAGCGGTACCCTGTACCGATCACTCCCGATGTCGATACCACTCAGTACGCTTATCGGGCTCTGCAAGAGCATCCAGACAGGCGATACTTCGATTCCTCCGAGGACTCTGATGAATCAGAGGCTTCTGTCGAGGCATCGGTACTCCTTCCTCAGGAGCCCTCTTCTCCAAAAAGAAGAATGTCTCCTCCAGAAGACTTGTCTTTTCAAGATTTCATTAGGGAAGTGGCCAGGGGCCTCTCTATTTCAGAGGCCCCTGAACCAGAGCCTAGAGCCAAGAAATTAGATATTTTACAATATCCTAAGGCTCCTAAAGAGGCAGCTACTTTACCAATTCATGAGATCCTTTATGATCACATGTTGGGCATATGGGAGACATCTCTTACTACTTCCCCTCATTCTCGCAGGTTGGACACCATGTACCATGTTCCTCCTTGTCCTGGCTTTCATAAGACTCAGCTTCCTCACCACTCTATTGTGGTGGAGTCTGCTATGAAAAAGATAAAGAGTGCAAAAAGACACTCATCTAATCCTCCAGGAAGAGAATGCAGAACCTTAGATGCTTTTGGCAGGAGAATTTTCCAGGCCAATATGCTTACTGCCAGAATCAACTCCTATAGTCTCTATATGGGGTTGTTTCTAAAAGAAGTTACAGACCATCTGCTAACTTTATCTCCTTTTATCTCAGAAGATAAAAGGGAAGAGTTTCTCACCTGGCTTAAACATGCCCAGGATGTTTCCAAATTCTCCAACCGTGCAGCCTTTGACTCTTTTGAGTGTGCCAGCAGAGCCTCGGCTATTGCCATAGGTGCACGCAGACTTGCTTGGTTGCAAACTTCTGATTTGGAACCCTGGGTCCAGGATGGATTAGGAAATCTTCCTTGTACAGGTGAAAACCTTTTTGGTAAGGATTGGCAAGCAAAGGCCACTCAGATGGATGCTGAAAATTCTGCCTTAGATAGACTTTCAAAGTCTACTTCTGCTCCTGCTAGGAAAAGGTTATTAAAAAAGACTTTCTTTCCCAAAAAAGGGAAATATTATCCTGGTTATGGTCTCCAGGCATCTTCTACAGGTTGTTTTGCTGCAAAGCGACAGCAACAACCTAAACAAGCCAAGCCTAAGGCTACAAGGACTGCTACGGCCCAACAGCCTCAGCCTCCTCAGGGCCTTTGACTTACAACTAGAGAACTTAGCCTTTCTGGCTCTAGAAGAACCAGAGCCTCTCACCATTCCAGGAAGGTTAGCTCATTTTGCTCCCAGATGGTAACAAATCACAGCAGAGCAATGGACCCTCTCCATCATAAGGGAGGGGTACAAGCTTCATTTCCTAAACCTTCCTCCTCACACTATAGTGAGACAGTTCAATTCTCCAACATCTCTCCTCGACCTTCTGGGTCAGGAGATTGCTACCCTTCTTGCCCAAAGGGCAATAGAAGAAGTACCCCTTCTTCAACAGGGTTCAGGGTTCTACTCCCCCTATTTTCTTATTCCAAAGAAAACAGGGGGGTACAGACCCATATTAGATCTCAGAGAATTGAACAAGTTTCTATGCAAGGAGAAATTCAAGATGATTTCTCTCGGTGCTCTCCTTCCATACCTTCAGAGTCAGGATTGGCTTTGTTCTCTAGATCTCAAGGATGCGTACACCCATGTCCTCATCCATCCAACACACAGAATGTTCCTTCGGTTCCTTTATCAGGGAAAGCACTATCAATACAGAGTGCTTCCTTTCGGTCTGGCCTCTGCTCCAAGAGTGTTCACAAAATGCATGGCAGTAGTAGCTGCATTTCTACGCACTCTAGGAATATTTGTATTCCCATATCTGGACGACTGGCTCATCCGAGCACCATCCCAGTCAGAGGCCCAGACCTCCCTAGCCTTCACAAGGCGTGTTCTTCCTTATCTGGGACTTGTAATAAACATCTCAAAATCACAACTCACCCCTACTCAGTCATTGGAGTTCATAGGGGCCTTGCTAGATACCACAACTGCAAGGGCCTATCTTCCCCAGGCCCGTTGCCTACGCTTGGTGCAGTTAGCCTCTCAAATTCAGTTAAAATCCCATTTAACTGCTCGAGAGATGCTACAACTGTTAGGCCACATGGCATCCACCGTGCATGTGGTTCCTTACGCTCGCCTTCACATGAGGGCAGCTCAGTGGACTCTGTCCACCCAATGGACCCAGGCATCAGGTTGCCTGTCAGACAAAATAGCAACCTCCAGTCGCCTCTTTTGGTCCCTCCAGTGGTGGAAGTCCACTCAAAATCTGTTGCTGGGGTCCCCCTTTTAACAGTTGCTACCCCAAGCAACCCTCACAACAGATGCCTCCCCAAAGGGTTGGGGAGCTCATCTACAAGATCTCTCCACCCAGGGCATCTGGTCTCCACAGGAGACATCTCTACATATCAACCTCTTAGAGCTCAGAGCAATTCTTCTAGCTCTCAGAGTCTTCCACACCCTGCTCAGCTACAAGACAGTCCTCATCCATACGGACAACCAAGTAGCCATGTTCTACGTGAACAAGCAGGGCGGCACTGGCTCTCTGTCGCTTTGCAATGAAGCTTTGAGATTGTGGGCCTTCGCCAAAGAGCATCAGATTCATCTCATGGCAGTGTATCTTCCAGGGGTTCAAAACTCTTGGGCAGACAGACTCAGTCGAGTTCTGCTTCCACACGAATGGTCCCTCCATGGGGACCAGATAGCCAGGATCTTTCGAATTTGGGGAACCCCAGACATAGACCTGTTTGCAAGTCCGTGGAATGCCAAACTTCCCCGGTTCTGTTCCAGGATTCCGTGTCAGGGAGTTCAGGCCAGGGATGCCTTCCTCCTCCACTGGGGGCAAGACTTCCTCTCTGCCTTTCCACCCATTCCCCTTATTTCCAAGACACTGTTCTAGCTTCAGAGAGACAAGGGGTCTATGATCCTCATAGCTCCACGTTGGCCACGCCAAGTGTGGTACCCTCTACTTCTTCATCTCTCTCAAGCTCCCTCCCTGGACTTGGGATCTGCTCCAGACCTCCTGTCCCAGGAGGAGGGAATGTTATGGCACCCAAATCCCCAGTCTCTTCATCTCAGAGCCTGGTTGCTGAAGGCCTAGACCTTCAAGATTGGCATCTGTCTCAGCAAGTGAAGGATATCCTTCATGCTTCCAGAAAGCCTTCCACTATACGTTCCTATGCTTTTAAATGGAAAAGGTTTACCATTTGGTGTGCAGAGAAGGGTCTTAACCCTCTTGCAATACCTCTGAATTCTTTACTAGAGTATTTGCTGCATTTATCCCATGCAGGCCTTAAAACGAATTCAGTAAGAGTCCATTTGAGTGCTATTGCAGCATACCTTAAGCCTCTCAATGGACATCCTATTTCCTCTCATCCTCTTATTGCAAGATTCATGAGAGGCCTTCTTTTAACTAAACCTCCCATTAGACCACCTCCAGTGGCATGGGATTTGAATTTGGTTCTTGGCCAACTTATGAAGCCACCCTTTGAACCCTTAGCCACTATCTCCTTGAAATTCCTTTCCTGGAAGGTTATTTTTCTCATTGCAGTCACCTTAGCTCGCTGTATCAGTGAGCTGCAAGCCTTGGTGGCTAATCCTCCTTATACAAGGTTCCATCATGACAAGGTAGTCCTCAGGACTAATCCACACTTTATGCCTAAAGTGGTCTCACCTTTTCATCTGACCCAGGAGGTGTATTTACCTGTCTTTTTTCCAGGACCTCGTGCATCAAGTGCAGAGAGGAATCTTCATACCCTGGATTGTAAGAGGGCACTTGCTTTCTACTTAGAAAGGACACAGCAACATAGAAAGTCCTCTCAACTCTTTGTTGCTTTTGATCCCTCTCACTTAGGACTTCCAGTCTCTAAGAGGACTCTGTCCAATTGGATTGCTCAGTGTATTTCCTTCGCCTACCAGAGTAAGAACCTTTCTCTGGAGGGCCATGTCACAGCTCACAATGTGAGGGCCATGGCAGCCTCTATGGCTCATCTAAACTCTGTGTCCATCAACCAAATCTGTCGAGTGGCAACCTGGGCCTCGGTTCATACCTTTACAGCCCATTACTGCTTGGACAAGGACTCCCGCCGGGATGCCTTGTTTGGTCAGGCTGTTCTCAAACACCTGTTCCATACCTAATCAACTCCTACCCCCCATCCCTTGTTGGATGCCCGAGATCCATGGGGTGAGGTAGAGCCCTTCTCAGGGACTCACAACTTTGGAGATCTCCCTGGCATCTCTAGCTGGGGAGTCCCCATATGTGAAGACTCATTCCTGCCTGTTCCTGGAGATAGCACAGTTACTTACCTGTAACAGGTGATCTCTGGGAACAGCAGGAATAAGTCTTCACAACCCACCCACCTCCCCTAGGAGTTGTATCTCTCTATCTTTCCTTTCCTCTCTCTCTCTTTGTCTCAGCTTTAAAACTCGAACTGGAGAGAGGCGGTTAGGAAAGGCGGGAAGGCAGCGCGCAGGCGCTGTGGGATGCTCCCAAAAGCTTTCTTACTGGACGCTGGGGAGCGTTCCCCCGCAGGCTCTGTCGGTACCGACGATACCCATATGTGAAGACTTATTCCTGCTGTTCCCAGAGATCACCTGTTACAGGTAAGTAGCTGTGCTTTATCACCAGACTTAGCATCAAAGAATCATTGTCATCAATACAAATGTGGCTCTATCATCACTATCAGTTACGAAAATTATCTTGACCAGTGTCACTATCAATGGAACCCTCACTCATCACTGTTTTACTTGGAATCATCAGCTTATTTATTTGTTATTAGTATTGAGATCACACCTGTTGAGATCATCTTCATCGTTAAATCAACTACAATCACCTCATTCACTCCATCATTAATATTATTTTATTTGGAACATGTAATAACCTTTTTCATTACAGAAACTGAGAAGATATGCTGCAGAGTCGATGCGCTCAGTTCTGGGGAGGGAGGGAGGGAGGGAAGGAAGGTGGCTATCAGTTTTGGAAACCCCTTTTAGGCAAAGGTACAGCACTTACAGTATGAGTAATCTCAAAGGAGACTTTTCTGCAGTATCCTGGCTTGTAATGGATCTTGGGTGTTGTCTGCACATGCCAACTAGGTTGATCTCAATGAACCATGGTATAACAGGGTTGTAAGCTGATATCGAGAACAAGCTAAAAGAAAAGGATTAAACCAAAGAGCAGGATCAGAGAATTGAAGTGAAAATAGTAAAGGGAGGAGAATGGAATTACTTACAATATCAAATGCAGTACATGATGTCAAAATAGTCAGGATTGAAGTAAAGTTAAAGTGTTAAATAATTATTAAAATTATGGGAATGGAATCTTTGATTTTATTAAATCCTATTCATGAAGGTCAGATTGGAATGCGTCTAGGAGGTCATGCATAGTGAGGTAGGAGGAAAATCATGAAAATATAGATTTTCTATGAGTTTGGAAAAAGAGGTATGCAGTATTCATGAATAATTTCCTAATTATCATTGTCACCACTGTTGTAAGCAGCATTTTCCCCATTTGAACAGAAACTTCTTGATCATTGAGGGAGATACTTTGACTCACCCGTGTTGTTTGCAAAGTAGGTGGCTCTTTCAGAACATGCCCATTGCAGGTATGTTTCAGAGAAAAGCTATCCTCATGAATGAATGAACTGTGCACACTAAAATTGCTCACTTGCTTTGCACCTCCTGAACACAGCAACGTAGCATAAATGATGGCAGATCAATGGCTCATCCAGTCTGGCCAGTAAGGTTGTTAGGGTTGGCAGATCTTGGCAGGTAATCCCCCACCCCCCTCCCCCCCAAGGCTTAGTTTCCTTCTTTTTGTCATTCAGGATATATGCCGCTTCTTTTTTTTCTCTCCATCACCTTCGGGAGCATAGGCCAGGTATTTACCATCTTTCTGGTGAAAAAATGTTTCCTCAAGTCACTCCCAAGTCTATCTCCCTGCAGCTTCATGCCTTTGAAAAGGATTTTCTTCTTGTACATTAATACCCTTTAAGTATTTAAACGGCTGTATCATAGCAATGAACAGCATCAGAATAGCACATATTGATCGTACATATGTTGATTTGCGTTCCCAACCTAAAAACCAGAAAATACTTTTAGCCATCAGTGTAGTTTGCCTTTTTATTTTTTGGATGAGGTGGGGCAAATGGAAGGAAGTCATATGAACAATGAGGGCAGGGATACCAGATCACCATTAGTACCTGCCACATGGGGGGGGGGGGGCTACTGCCCCTCCATGCCACCCTCCCTTGAAACTACACCTATGCTTTTAGCCTGGAGGGAGGAAGATAATTTTCAGTCAAGTCCTTTTAGGCTGCTCTGCAGTAATTCATACAAGTACATAGCTATGACAATTGACCTCTTAAAGTCAAATTTCTAAAAGTTTCTGCTAAGGACTATATCATAGAAGACTGATAATCATATGCACTGGGATATGGAGGGGAAGTTAAATAGCGGCAGGAGGTGTGTTGCTGTGAGGCTGCTTATGTTCCTTTTTTCCGAGAACCAGGGTGCTGTTCCTACTGTCTGTGTAATGAGGCAGAGAAAGTGGAAGCAGGCCAGCCTACCCCTGGGTCCAGCTTTGCTGAGTACATCTGGGCAGAGGACTTTGGACTCTTGAGGCTTTGCTCCCGACGCTGGAGCAGTGTCCTTGGCGGGGCTGGCAGGTGAAGTGTTGGTTCTGAGTGCATCAGGTGTTTGGCTCTCTCCAGATCAACAAACCCCCACCACCAGCCACAACCCAGAAGTAATCTGTCGGCTGGAGAAGCACTTCCCTCTGGCCTGCCGATGAGCATGCCATTGAAGGGGAGCGAAGAGGGCACTCCAGTGGTAGCAGTAACCTCTCTTGACCCTATGACACAGCAAGGAGTGGTTGTGGGCCAGCAACATTGGGTGTGGAGGTATCGGCAGTGGATTTTGTGAGATGGTAAGACCTGCAGTGATAATGATGGACATGCTGTGGGATGGTTTGGCAGCTCTGAACACTTCCCTAAGCTCCTTGGTGGGATTTGTAAGCACTGAACTGTATTAGGTTAAAACTTGTGTCAATGTCTCCAGAGTTCAGGAGGAGGAAGCAGGGAGAATCTCCAGGATGGGACATGAAGTGGGACAGCTTCAGGATTTGGTTGTTACCCAGATTAAGGACAGAACTGTCTTTTCTAGAAAGTTAGAATATCTGGAAAATAAAGCTCATCGAAGCAATCTTTGTTTCCTGAAATTTCCCAGGTCTCCAATTATGTCACCAGTGGAGATGATGAGGAAGTGTTTCGGAGATATTTTAAAGATCCCTCTGGAGCACTTCCCCTGCCTTGATCAGGGCACAGTGCTTGTCTTTGGGTGCAGGGGACCGTGGTGCTGTTACTGCTGCTATCTCTCCTGGGGTTGGTGACCTTATGGGGTTTTTGGAAAATTCCCTGGAGATTATCACTGAAAGATCTACCCTTCTTGTTACCTTTGCCCTGGAGCCAGATAAATCTTTAATTCTTAGGTCATATTTTAAGAGCTTTAATGAGGTTTCTTTGGGCTCATAGGTGAGAATTTTTCCTGATGTGTCTCGTGTTTCGCAGTTCAGAAGGAAGGATATTTTGGGCCTTTGGCCCATGGTTCTAGCCTTGGGGGCAACTTTTCAATTAAAATTTCCAGTTAGATGTGTTTCATATAAAGAGAAAGTATATTTGTTCTTTGAGCCTAGACAACTCTTGGCATTCTTAGCTGCTAGAGAGGAGGTTTCGGTGGAAGTCGCTGTACCACCTCATACGTCCTACGCTTAAGTCTCTACCTGCCTTGTAATTTCTTAGTTAGATAGTTAGTTTAGGGCTGTTTATATTGGTGCCTTAACTATGGGTAAGCAGTGGATTTCCCTGGTCCTCTTTAATAATGGTTTATGGACCTTTCCTCTAGGAACTTGTCTTTTTTAAGCCCAGCTACACTAACAGCTTTTACTACATCCTCCGGTAACGAATTCCAGAGTTCGATTACATATTGAGTGAAAAAATATTTTCTCTTATTAGTCTTAAATGAGTTATGGTGTAGTGTTTTTGCATGTCCCCTGGTCTTTTTACTTTTTGATGGCGTAAAAACCAATCTACATTTACCCGTTCCTTTCTATTCACTAATTTATAGACCTCTATCATATCTTCCCCCGAGTCATCTCTTTTTCCAAGTTGAAAAGTCCTAACCTTTTAAGCCTCTCCTCATAGAAGTATCCTTCCATCCCCTTTACCATTTTGGTGGCTCTTCTCTCTACCTTTTCTAATTCTGCTATATCCTTTTTAAGATATGGTGACCAGAATCGCACACAATATTCAAGGTCTGGACACACCATGGAATGATACAAAGGCATTATAATATCGTTGGTTTTATTCTCCATTCCTTACCTTATGATTCCTAGCATTCTAGTTGCTTTCTTAGTCGCTGCTGCACACTGAGTAGAGGGTTTCAACATATTATCCACAATGACACCTAAATCTTTTCCCTGAGTGGTAGTTCCTAATGTGGAACCTTGCATCATTTAACCGTAGTTTGGGTTGTTCTTTCCTAGGTGCATAAGTTTTCACTTGTCCACTTTAAATTTCATCTGCCATTTGATCGTCCAGTCTTCCAATTTATCAAGGAAATTTTCACAATCCTCTTGCATCTTAATAACTTTGAATAATTTTGTGTCAATGGCAAATTTGATCACCTCACTTCTTATTCCCATTTCCAGGTCATTTATGAATTAGATAAAAAGTAGTGGGCCCAGCACAGATCCCTGGGGTACTCCACTATTCACCTTTCTCCATTGAGAAAATTGGCCATTCAACTCTACCCTCTGCTTTCTATCTTTTAACCAGTTCCTGATCCACAATAGTGCGCTACCTCCTATCCCATGATTTTTAATTTCACCGAGTCTCTCATGAGGGATCATGTCAAAGGCTTTCTGAAAATCCAGATACACTATAATCAACCAGCTCACCTTTGTTTACCTGTTTATTCACACCTTCAAAAACATATAACAGATTAGTAAGAAAAGACCTTCCTTGGCTAAAGCCATGTTGGCTGTCTCCCATTAAACCATGACTATCTACATGTTCTGTAATTTTGTTCTTCATAATGGTTTCTACCATTTTGCCTGGTACTGATGTCAGGCTCACTGGCCTATAATTTCCTGGGTCATCCCTGGAACCCTTTTTTAAAATTGACATTACATTCTCCAACCTTCCAGTACTACAGATGATTTTAATGAGAGTTCACAGATTACTAATAGTAGGTCTGCAATCCCATATTTCAGTTCTTTCAATACCCTCAGATGTATGCCATCCAGTCCAGGTACTACTAACATGGTTAATGGTCTTCGTTATAAAGCATATGAGAACAGACTTAAAGATCTTAGTATGTATACTTTAGAGGAAAGACGGGATAGAGGAGATATGATAGAGATGTTTAAATACCTCTGCGGCATAAATGCACAAGAGGAGAGTCTCTTTCAATTGAAAGTAAGCTCTGCTACGAGGGGATATAGGATGAAGGTGAAAGGGGATAGACTCAGGAGTAATATGCAGAAATATTTCTGTACGGAAAGAGTGGTAGATGTATGTTCCAGTCAGGGACAGCCCAAGGGGGGTGCGGGGCCATGTGCAGAGACTGGGTGCGGGGCCTCATTTGCATAAATATTTGCATAATGTTACCATACGCTAACTTTTAGTAAACATGCCTCTTAATGAGTGTATGGATAAAGAAAGACTAAAAGATTTCTACATTACTATAATCAAGTGCCAACCGCCAGGCACATTAGGAACTGCTACAAACACTGCCCATTTAGAACCCATAGCAAACCTGCCGTATCGTAACAGCACTACCAGGACTCACAAAGCACCATACTCTACCTATCAAAAGGCAACACTGCAAATATTAAACCAATACATTTCAGAGAATAACAATACATGACCTACTGGGGAAAGAGAACAAGTGGCAATGTCAAATAGGAATTACATAAACAGAATACCTCAGCTCAGTTACACATGCAGAACATAGACCATCACCAAACAAGGACTCACAATTTAGAAACAGGAAGACAATAACACAGGTCTGCGACTAAAAAGCTGTTTGATTATTTTCATCTAATTTCCATGTATCTTGGTGTGCTGAAAACAAATAACATTTTGAAAAAACTCCTAGACGTCATGATTTGCCACAACATGCAAAATTGTCTTCAAATTTATCAAATTTTTTCAAATTACTATTAATTAATTCACATAAGTGCATTTAAGATATAAAATGCCAAAAAACCCTTAAAGGGGTTGTCCGAGTTATGTAAAAAAAAATATAGCACTGTAAATCTGATGGTCAGCAATATATACATAAGCTAAGCAAGTTTTAAGTCCGTGCTTCTAATGGTAGAAGGAGTTAATCTTTCCTGAAGAATCCAGTGGGGGGGAGACACAGGGCAAATAGCAGCAGCTCCGGTCAGTGCAGGGGGGCGTGGCCAGCACTGTGACGTCTCATGTTCAGACACAGAGCTGCTCTCTCCTGCATGCCACACTTGTGCACGAATCATCATCAGGTTCTTGGTTCTAGGCTGTTCACACTTTTTCATCGCAATTCGTGTTAGCTCGTCATTCTTCAACCATTATGTTATGGCTCCGCGAAAGTGTATTAATTCGCCAGACAGTTTCTGTTTCATCTGTGGTGAATATACAGTGTTGAAGCAACAGCAGAATATTACAGACTTTGTGAAAAAAGTATACTTTGCATACTTTGGACTAAAAATTGGAGATCAAGATAAAGTCTGGGCGCCTCATAAAGTGTGCAAACTGTGTGTTGAGGACCTCCGAAACTATTTCAAGGGTAAGAAAAAATCTTTCCGTTATGGGATTCCTATGGTATGGCGAGAGCAAAAGAACCATAGTGACGACTGTTACTTTTGTTCATGCGTTGTGAAAGGGTTTAATTCCAAATGGAAGCATTCCATTTCATACCCCAATCTTCACTCAGCAATTCGTCCCATCCCCCATGGCACAGATATACCAGTACCCAAGCTCCCTGCTACCTTGGAAGAGATACCTAGCTCCGATGAAGGTGAAGTCATACCTGAACCAGATGACGAATCAAGTTCTGACTTTGAAGATGATACAAGACCAAAATTGTTTTCTCAGGAGGAGATGAATGATTTGGTAAGAGACTTGAATCTTCCCAAAGATGCCGCTGAGTTACTCAGATCAAGGCTGAAAAGCAGGAATTTATTGTTGCCAGGAGTGTCATCTTCATGGTTCAGACATCGTGAAAAGGAGTTTGTTCCTTACTTCGCCCAGGAAGACAAGTTGGTTTATTGCATCGATGTCGAAGGTCTGATGGGTCAATTTAAAATCCAATATGATTCAGAGCAATGGCGTCTTTTTATAGATTCTTCAAAAAGAAGTCTCAAAGCAGTTTTACTCCACAACGGTTTTTACGCTTCCATACCTGTAGGTCATTCCGTACACTTGAAGGAAACCTACGAGAACTTGGAATTGGTTCTTCGTAAACTTAAATATGAAGACCATGGTTGGCAAGTGTGTGGGGACTTGAAGGTCTTGTGCATGCTGCTCGGGCAACAAGCTGGGCATACCAAATATCCTTGTTTTCTGTGTCTATGGGACAGTCGAGACCGACAAAATCACTGGACCAAGAAGAGTTGGCAGCCGAGGGTGCTAACAGTCGGTGAAAAAAATGTCCTCCGAGAAACTTTGGTACCTTCCCATAAAGTTCTTCTACCACCTCTCCACATAAAATTGGGATTGATGAAGCAATTCGTAAAATCACTTCCAAGAGATGGAGAATGCTTCAAATACTTGGTCACCAAGTTTCCAGGCCTGTCGGAGGCAAAATTGAAGGAAGGTGTATTCGTCAGACTAGACATTAGAAGGCTTATAGTTGATCAAGAGTTTGTCAATACCATGACGGATCCTCAAAAAGAAGGGTGGATTGCATTTAAAGAAGTCGTACAGAAATTTTTAGGCAATAACAAAGATCCTCACTACAAAAAGATCGTCGGACGAATGCTGAAAGCATTTCAAGCTTTAGGTTGCCTGATGAGTTTGAAAGTGCATTTCCTCCAGTCCCACCTTGACTACTTTCCTGAAAATTTGGGAGCTGAGAGTGAGGAACAAGGTGAACGATTCCACCAAGACATTAAAGAGATGGAAAGGAGATACCAGGGAAAATGGAGCATTACAATGATGGCAGACTACTGTTGGATGCTTCAGAGAGACATTCCAGATGCTACTCACAAGCGTAAATGCACCAAGAGGAGCCTCACAAGGAAGAAGAATCGAGTTTAGTGTGTGTAGGTGAGCTCATTTCAGTTCAAAAAAGGATTTTCATGACAATATTGTAATAAAACTTTAATTTTATAAGTCTATTTCCATTTATTTTGAGGTATTGCCTTATTTAACATAGTTACCTAAATTTTCAGTTGCAATTGCTCCAGCCACTTTCTTCTGGTTTCTTCATGTCTTCTGCTAACTCTCCATCGTCTGCTGTCCATTTGTCCTTTCTTCTCTCTTCTAGTTTTTTTTCCATTCTCTCTCTACATCTGCTTTAACATACTAATCTTTCTCCTTTTGCTCTTTCCTCATTCCTATTTCATCCACTCAAATTTTACCCCTCCATCCTCAATCCCCACTTACTCTCCCAATACCCGGCCAATTGTAGATTTGTCTTCCATCCCACACAAAAAATGTTCCCCTCTCCATTTCACTCTCCCAGCTCCATCCCATTCTAATCCTCCCCCAACATCAGCTCCCTTCTAGTTCCAGCCCCACCCAGCATCCACTACCTTATAGTTCCAGCCCCACCCAGCATCCACTACCTTATGGTCCCCGCATCAGCCCATTTCCAGTCCTAGCCCCCCATCAGCCCATTTCCAATCCTATCCTAGCCCCCCCATCAGCCCATTTCCAGTCCTAGCCCCCCCATAGCCTATTACCAACCCTAGCCCCCCCATCAGTCCATTTCCAGTCCTAGCCCCCCCATCAGCCCATTACCAGTACTAGTCCCCCATCAGCCCATTTCCAGTCCTAGCCCCCCCATATCCCATTACCAGTCCTAGCCCCCCCATAGCCCATGTAGATTAAAAAAAAACCTTGTTGCCGCTGCCGCCGTGGCAGCGGCAGAATAGAGCATCCCACAGCCCCCCCCCTGCCCAGCAGAGTCCTCCATGCGGCCTCAGCTCCCTCAGCACGGGCTTTTCAGAGCTGCGAAAGGAGAGTTTCCCTTTCTCACGGCTCTGTTTAAGCTCGCGGGGCTGATGGGAAACAGGAAATCCTGTTTCCCATTAGCGCCAGCGGCTTAACAGAGTCGCGAGGTAGAAGCTCTCTCCCTTCGCGGCTCTGAAAGCCGGCACTTAGGGAGCTGAGGCCGCATGGAGGACTCTGCCGGGCAGGGGGGGGCCTGCGGGATGCTCGATTCTGCCGCTGCCACGGCGGCAGCGGCAGCAGCAGCAAGTTTTATTTTTTTTAAAATTTACCAGCAGATGCAGAATGTTGTTTGCGCGGGGCCCCCTGAAACGCGGTGCCCTGTGTAAACAACATTCTTGCGCAATGGACGGGCCGGCCCTGGTTCTAGTCAGTGTAATTCATGTAGATTTTTTTCACCTTCACCAGTTGCTGGAATGCGGTTTCATAATGTGGAAGCAGAATTGGTCCTGCAATGGAATGTCAGCACTGCCTGGCACGTGGCAAAATCTCTTTTTTGAATATGAACATGTAATTCGCCCTCCATCCTACTATTATTACTACTATTAATCGTTTATATAGCATTACAAGGCATACACAGGGCTATACAGACACATATAAGGATGGTCCCTGCTCATCAGAGTTTACAATCTAATTAAGACAGACCAGACAAAAGATAAGAATAAGGGTAGAATAGGGAAGGATAAGGAGGCACAAGGAAAATAAGGGATCGGGATCCAAAAGCAGCCCCAAGAGGGTGTGCCTTTAGTATGGCATAAGGATATTGTACCCAGATATCACAGTGTCCCATTGGTTGTCCTTTGTCCATCAGGTCTCTGAGATGCCAATCATATCGAACCTTACATTTAATGTTATATATTCTGACTCTCCCATCTTACTTTTTAGATTTCTAGCATTTGCATACAGGCATTTTAGAGGTTGTATTTTACTCATATTAATCCGGGTATCAGTTGATAGGGTAATTTGCCCCAAACCCCTGTCCCCTCCCACATACAGATGCACAGGAAAGAGTAAAATAGAGGGTGGCACAGAAGCAAGCCCTGCTATAGTAGCACAGAAGTATTAGCTTAGAAGGTAATAGGAAACATGTCACTGCCATTGTGTATTCTCAGCCTCCCTGTATTTTTAATGATTGCATTATTTGTATTTCTTTGTTCCTTTCTCTTGCTTCCTCTCTGCCTTTCCTTTTTCTTCTTTTTCAAATGAATTTTTCTGTCTCCCTGTGCTGTCTTTTTTATTTTTTTTCTTACTTGTCTTTTATTCTCTCATTATCTACCTTCTTTCTTTTCTGTTCTATTGCTTCTCCTTTTCTCCTTGCCCTGCCCTTTCTTTATTTTCCTCTCACTATTACAGTTCTCAGTTTTTTTTTAAATTTATACTTTTCTCTATCTCTTATTTTCTCTCTTTTTTGTCTGTTTGTCCTTCCTCCCCTTTCTACGTCTGTTCTCTCAAATGCTCTCCTCTCTTTCATTTCCCTCTCTCCTCTTTCTAGGAGTCATCAACAACTCCTGAGCCAGCCTTTCACTCTGCCAGGTTTGAATAGAACTTCTCTGTTGACATAAGCAGGGTGATTGATGTTGCTCATGGGACTGTATGTGCTGTGTATAAACTAGATGTGATGCAATTTAGCAGTGGCAGTACTGAAAGGACCATGATAACATTGTGGTAAACAGCTATAAATGTCATCACATCCTATGTGTGGCCCAAATTCATGGAAAACATATAGGTAACTAGTTTGACGGGCAAATAGTACGGCTTTGCAAGGGAAAGGTAGCCTTGCACATTCTTCATCAAATATTTGCACCTGAAATAGTTCTTTAGATTCATTCCTCTCACACTGTGTAAATTTGGTAATCCTTAGCATAAAGAAAGATGAATTGGTACTGGTAATTAATAATCAATGTTAACTTGTCAGTAAATCCAGCTGGCTTTTATTTGCATTGGATTTAGTCATAGTACATCTACATGAAAAAAGGTATCTCACCTTACTCCTCTAATCTGCATGCCGTTCTCAGAAATAACCAGAGGAAAACCATTTTGTTATCAAATTGTTAACTGTATGAGAGGATAATATCATTTGAGATTTATGCATGTGTGATACTAATTAAAATGTTGAAAATATGCACATGTAGCAAACGATAATGATTGAAATCAAGTCTCACCATAACTGAGCACATTCACCTTTCTGGAGCTATAAATTGCAGTGGGGAGAGGGGCTAGCACCTATGTAGGAATGAACTAATTAGTTAACTGATTTATCAGATACTGTATTATCTCCAGGAACAAGCAGGAATGAGTCTTCACATATGGGTACGTCGGTACCGACGGAGCCTGCGCGGGAACGCTCCCCAGCTTCCCAAAAAGGAAAGCTTTTGGGAGCATCCCACAGCGCCTGCGCACTGCCTTCCCGCCTTTCCTAACCATCTCTCCTCAGTTCTTCTTTGCCTTGGAGCCAGCAGGTTGAGCCCTGTCACCGCTGAAGAAGTTCTTTATTTTATTTTATTTCTTTGGTCGCGTGTCTGCCTTCCCCGACTCCGGACTGGTACCACCGGTCTTTTTCTCTTTCTTTCTTTTAAAAAAAAAAAAAAAATCTATTTTCTCTTCACTTAGTGTATTCTCTTCTTAGGCCTCAGGGCCTACAAGAAAATTTCCCTCATGGAAAAACCAGCCTCCGGGTTTAAAAAATGTAGTAAGTGTAGCGGTACTATTTCTGTTACAGATACCCATGAATGGTGTCTTAAATGTTTGGGTCCTGAACACTCCATTCCGGATTGTCCGTCCTGCTCCCTAATGTCTAAACGGGGGTTACAGAACCGAACAGCCAAGCTCCATGTGCTGTTTCCCGCTGATGCACCGTCGGTAGCATCGACATCTTCCAGGTCTTCTTCTCCTGATGGATCTCAGGTAACCAAACATAAACCTAGCAGGTCCTCGAAGGGTAGATCTCCCTCTAAGCATCGAGATGCCTCCGGGCTTGCCCTCGAGGATCCTGCGCCAGCAAAACAACCCTGGCGGGAAGCTCCGGCTTCCAAAGCTCCTCCTATGGGGTTACAGGTTGACATCGATGGCACGGCCTCGACCGATCACCTGTTAGATTGCTCTGGGGTACCGGCACAATCTCCCGGTACCGACTTCCAGACATTCATGGCGTCGATGGATCACAATGTTCTGTCCATGCAGCAGGCTATTACGGCCTTCATTCATGCTGCGACGCCGCTGGTACCGAAACAAACTCCGTTCTCGGTATCGGCTCCGGTACCGGCACCAGCATCGATACCGGTACCGACTGCATCGACATCGACCAGAATACCGGCTGCAGCGGTTCCTTGTCCAGGGCTGCTCACCGGTACCGGGGACGCCTGATGTCGATACTGCTCGATACGCGTATCGAGCATTGGAAGAGCACCCTGACAGGCGATACTTCGATTCCTCTGATGATTCTGATACATCAGACGAGTCTCCTGAAGTATCCATAGCCCTTCCTGAAGAGCCTTCTTCTCCAAAAAGAAGAATGTCTCCTCCAGAGGATTTGTCCTTTCAAGACTTCATAAGAGAAGTAGCTAAAGGACTTTCTATTTCAGTAACTTCTGAATCAGAGCCTAGAGCTAAAAAATTGGATATTTTAGGCTATTCTAGAGCTCCTAAAGAGGCAGTCACCTTACCAATTCATGAGATTCTTTATGAACACATGATCGATCTATGGGAGACTCCTCTCACTCTCTCTCCTCATTCTCGTAGATTGGACACTATGTATCGTGTCCCTCCTTGTCCTGGATTTCAGAAAACTCAGCTTCCTCACCATTCCATTGTGGTGCAGTCAGCTATGAAGAGGATAAAGAGTACAAAGAGACACTCTTCTGCTCCTCCAGGAAGAGAATGCAGGACCTTGGATGCCTTTGGTAGGAAAATCTTCCAAGCCAGTATGCTTATTGCCAGAATCAACTCATATAGCCTTTACATGGGTATGTTTCTAAAGGAAGTTGCACAAAAACTGCACACTTTCCTCCCTTTTCTTCCAGAGGATAAAAGGGAGGAATTCCTCATTTGGCTTAAGCATACCCAAGACATTTCAAAGTTTTCCAACAGGGCAGCCTTTGACTCCTTTGAAGGTGCCAGCAGAGCCACAGGCATTGCCATAGCTGCTCGCAGAATTGCTTGGCTCCAGGCTTCTGATTTAGAGCCCTGGGTTCAAGATGGCTTAGGAAATCTTCCCTGTACAGGTGAAAACCTATTTGGCAAAGAATGGCAAATAAAAGTCACTCAAATGGATGCAGAAAACTCTGCTCTGGATAGACTTTCAAAGTCAACCTCCATTCCTGCCAAGAAAAAGCCTTTTAAAAAGTCTTTCTTTAAAAAGGGCAGATTTCCTTCTACTTCTGGCCAACAATCTTCTACAGGTCGCTTTGCCACTAAGCGTCAGCAACCTAAACAGGCCAGACCTAAGCCTACAGGGGCTGCTGCAACTCAGCAGGCCCAACCTCCTCAGGGTTTTTGACTTGATGCTAGAGAACTTAGCCTTTCTGGCTCTAAAGCAGCCAGAGCCTCTCACCATTCCAGGAAGGTTGGCTCATTTTGCTCCCAGATGGGAGCAAATAACATCAGAGCAGTGGACCCTCTCCATCATAAGAGAGGGCTACAAGCTTCATTTCTCAGACCTTCCTCCCCACACCATGGTGAGACACTTCAATTCTCCCACATCTCTTCTCGACCTTCTAGGTCAAGAGGTAACTACCCTTCTTGCCCAAGGGGCAATAGAAGAAGTTCCTCTTCTTTATCAAGGGTCAGGGTTCTACTCCCCCTATTTTCTCATTCCAAAGAAGACAGGGGGATACAGACCCATCTTAGATCTCAGAGAATTGAACAAATTTCTATGCAAGGAGAAGTTCAAGATGCTTTCTCTGGGCACTCTCCTTCCATACCTTCAAAGTCAGGATTGGCTTTGTTCTCTAGATCTCAAGGATGCGTTGTGGCACCGCAGACCAGCTGCAAACAGAAGGGAAAGTTTTAAACACGGAAAAAAGAGATAAAGAACAGCTGCAGCGACAGGAGGAACCACATAGAGGGAGCCAGAGAGACCTCTGGAGGTCTGAAGAACCACGCCTTAAAGCCAATGACGTAATTCCAGCCAACACCCAAGGCAGAAGGGGAAGAACTCCTCTTAAATGCTCAGTTGACTGGAGGAGAGACAGAGCAGGCGAGAGAGCAGGCGACAGAGCAGCCGACAGAGCAGTCGAGGAGAGACAAGGAGACTGGCAAGGATACGTGCCAGAACACAGTCAAGGAGACTGGCAAAGAGACAAGCCAGAACACAGTCAAGGAGACTGGCAAGGAGACCTGTACAGCCAAAGAGGTTGGAGAAAAAAAGAAAGACAAAGAGGTTGGCAGACAGCTTCAGACAGTCAAGGAGACTGTCAGGAAATTGTGCAGGAAGTTTCAACTCCCGAGCTACATGGATATCTGGAGAATCCAGGGAGAGGACTCCTGACCAAGGGAACCAGCCTAACCGTGCCAGCCAAACCAGGTACAGGAATCTACTGTAAACATTTTAAAGAAGGGAGAGATAAATTCTCCAGGAGAGAAAGCTTTTATAAAGCTGCTGACCCTGAAGGAAATTGGACTATAAGAGAGAGACCCAGGCCTAAGTTTCATAAGAGCCTGAGGCCTACCTGTGTAGCAGATAATCTAGGACCTGCCAGGCCCAAACCTCAGCCTACACCTTTCAGAGAGCAACATGGAAGCAAAGGTAAATGCTATTTTTATAATGGTAATAGTTTGAATACTGTGACACAGAAAGGGGCAGACACTAGAGCCTGCTGTCCTCACAGAGGCTTGCCTGAAACAAGGTTCAAACCTGCACTTAATAAAAAGCTTAACAAAGAAAGTACTGTATGCAAGCGAAACTATCCTCAGCAGAGAAGTTTACAAATACAGGACTTACCTTGCAATGCTGACTACTGGCGTTTAATCCAAGCACTAAGCAGAGAGCCTGAAGGAAACCTCCCAAACGCTCTAAGCAGTGAACCGATGCAGGTGGAATACCAAGAGGATCCTTTAGACATTCCAATGGAAGTGAATTACTGCCTGTCAGAAAGAATTGAGCCCTAAGAGAGGCATAGCTGGGGTGAGCTAAGAATTGAATGTTATATTTCATGTGCCTGTACTGTGAAGAGAACAGTGTTTTCAATGCTTATGTTTTCCTTTACCTGAAGCAAGGACATTTTCTTTTTATGTGTTGTTTTTGTACTCTGGGCTAAAGAACCTGTTTTGCAAAAGAGGGAAATAAAAGCTTTACCATTTCCCTAACTCGGACTATATTTTCTTTGGAGAGTTAGTAGTACAGAAGGCTACCAGGCCTACAGAAGCCTGGGCCCTGCATAAGAACCAACCTCCTCCCTAAACAAACTTTTCCCCTCTCTGTCCACGCCCTTCTGTCGTGCCACGCCATCACCACTAGGGGGGCAGTGTGACAGCGTACACCCATGTCCTCATCCATCCCTCTCACAGAAGGATCCTACGGTTTCTTTTCCAAGGGATGGGCTTCACCTTAACCGGGATGGAACCAGGCTGCTGGCATTAACCTTTAAAAAGGAGATAGAGCAGCTTTTAAACTAGATATTAGGGGAAAGCCGACAGTCGCCCAAGAGCGGATGGTTCGGAAGAATGTATCCTTGAAGGATACTACCAAAAGCGGAGAGGTTCCACAAAAGTGTAAAGTAGCCCAAATGCCCTCAAGTATGCAGCAGACAGAGCTTAAAGATCTCAATTTACCCATGTCTAACAATAGCCAAATTAACATGAATAAAATACAATCTCTAAAATGCTTGTATGCAAATGCTAGAAGTCTAAAGAATAAGATGGGAGAGTTAGAATATATAGCACTAAATGAAAGGTTAGAAATGATTGGAATATCAGAGACATGGTGGAAGGAGGACAACCAGTGGGACACTGTGATACCTGGGTACAAACTATATCGTAATGATAGAGCTGATCAAATTGGTGGAGGGGTTGTGCTCTATGTTAGAGAGAGCATTGACTCAGAAAGGATTAAAGTTTTGCAGGAAACAAAATCTGCTGTAGAATCTATATGGATTGAAATTCCATATAAAAGGGGGAAGGCGATGGCAGTGGGGGTGTACTATCGAGCACCTGGCCAGAATGACCAAATGGATGATGAAATGCTCAAAGAAATCAAGGAAGCTAACAAACGTTACAGCGCAGTAATAATAATGGGTGATTTCAATTACCCCGGTATCGACTGGGTCAGTGTCACGTCAGGACATGCTAGGGAGATAAAGTTCCTAGATGAAATAAATGACTGCTTCTTGGAGCAGCTGGTTCATGAACCGACCAGAGGGGAAGCCATATTAGACCTAGTCCTTAGTGGAACACCAGATCTAGTGCAAGAGATAAGGGTGTTGGGGCCACTTGGCAATAGTGATCATAGCATGATCGCCTTTGATTTAATTAGTGGAGGAGGGATAGTAAGGAAATCCACAGTACTACCTTTTAACTTTCGAAAGGGAGACTATGATAAAATGAGGAAAACGGTTAAGAAAAAACTAAAAGGAGCAGTTGCGAAGGTTAAAGACGTACATCAAGCTTGGGTGTTGTTGAAAAATACTATCTTGGAAGCCCAGACCAGCTGATTCCACGCTTTAAGAAAAGTGGAAGGAAGTCCAAAAAACTGCCAGCATGGTTTAAAGGTGAGGTCAGAGAGGCTGTTGTTGCCAAAAAAGCATCTTTCAGGAAATGGAAAAAAGAGCCAAACGACGAAACCTGGAAACAGCACAAGCACTGGCAAGTCAAATGCAAGGCATTGATAAGGCAGGCAAAGAGAGAATTTGAGAAGAAGCTTGCTGCGGAAGCAAAAATGCGAAATAAAGACCTTTTCAAGTACATTTGTAGCAAAAAACCTGTGAGAGAGTCAGTTGGTCCATTAGATGATAAAGGGGTTAAAGGAACACTAAGAGGCGACAAGGCAATAGCAGAGAGACTGAATGAATTCTTTGCTTCGGTCTTTACTGAGGAAGATGTAGGGATGTTACCCATGACTGAAGTGGTATTTAAAGGTGCGGAAGAATTGAAGGAAATATCGATACATCAGGAAGATGTCTTACAACTATTAGATAAACTGAAGAGTAGCAAAACACCTGGGCCGGATGGTATACATCCAAGGGTGTTGAAAGAACTGAAATATGAGATTGCAGACCTGCTATCAGCAATCTGTGAACTATCATTAAAATCATCTCTAATACCTGAAGATTGGAGGATCGCCAATGTAACACCAATTTTTAAAAAGGGTTCCAGGGGTGATCGGGAAACTACAGACCGGTGAGCCTGACGTCAGTACCGGGAAAAATGGTAGAAACCATCATAAAGAATAAAATTACTCAGCATGTAGATAGTCACAACCTAATGGGAGACAGCCAACATGGCTTTAGACAAGGAAGATCTTGTCTTACTAATCTGTTATGTTTTTTTGAAGGAGTGAATAAACAGGTGGACAAAGGTGAGTCGGTTGATATTGTGTATCTGGACTTTCAGAAAGCCTTTGACAAGGTCCCTCATCAGAGACTTTTGGCAAAACTAAAGAGTCATGGGATAAGAGGCAGTGTACTATTGTGGATCAGGAACTGGTTAAAAGATAGAAAGCAGAGGGTAGGGCTAAATGGCCAATTTTCCCAATGGAGAAAGGTGAATAGTGGTGTACCCCAGGGTCCGCTGTGCTGGGTCCGCTGCTTTTTGAGATATTCATAAATGACGTGGAAAATGGAATAATGAGTGAGGTTATCAAATTTGCAGATGACACAAAACTATTTAAAGTTGTTAAAACCCAAGAGGATTGTGAAAAATTGCAAGAGGATCTTGATAAATTGGAAAACTGGGCATCAAAATGGCAGATGAAATTTAATGTGGACAAGTGCAAGGTTATGCACCTAGGGAAGAACAACCCAAACTATGGTTACACAATGCAAGGTTCCACATTAGGAACCACCACCCAGGAAAAAGATTTAGGCGTCATTGTGGATACCATGTTAAAACCCTCGGCCCAGTGTGCAGTGGCGGCCAAGAGAGCAAATAGAATGTTAGGTATGATAAGGAAAGGAATGGAAAATAAAACAAAAGATATTATAATGCCTCTATATCGTTCCATGGTGAGACCACACCTTGAATATTGTGTGCAATTCTGGTCACCGTATCTTAAAAAGGATATAGCGATTTTAGAAAAGGTACAGAGAAGAGCCACCAAAATGGTAAAGGGGATGGAAGGATACTCCTATGAAGAAAGGCTAAAAAGGTTAGGGCTCTTTAACCTGGAAAAGAGACGGCTGATGGGAGATATGATAGAAGTCTATAAATTAATTAACGGAGTGGAATGGGTAAACGTAGATCGATTGTTTACCTTATCAGAATATAGAAAGACTAGGGGACATGCAATGAAGCTACAGGGTAAACTATTTAAGACTAGTAAAAGAAAATATTTTTTCACTCAACGTGTAATCAAACTCTGGAATTTGTTACTGGAGGATGTAGTAAAGGCTGTTAGTGTAGCTGGGTTTAAAAAAGGTTTGGACAAGTTCCTGGAGGAAAGGTCCATAAACCATTATTAAGAAGTGACCGAAGATATCAATGCTTGACCCAGTACAAGCATTGTGGAACTTGTGTCTCTTGGGGAAACTGCTAGGTACTGTGATGAAGAAGCCCCATTCTCTACCTTAAAAGCACAAGATTCACGGCATTTTAGTCCTGAAGCTGACAGGGAAACAGACCATGTGAGCAGCTGTTGTCAGGGACAACAGAAACAAATGCAGCCACGAGGTCTGAAAAAACACTCAGCTGAGAGAAATTCCCTAGTTCCTGATAGCGTGCACCTGAGAAGGGGAAGAGCTTACAGCCCTTATAAGGACAGTGCAGGGAACACAGGGTTAGAACAGCAAAGAGAACAGGCGGTCTTACCTGAAGCAGCTGGCCAAGAGGAAGCAGGAGGAGTTTCTTACTTTGACCTAGGAAGTGAGTCAGAGACAGGAAGGATTCACCCAAGTAACTACCCAGAGTCCTACAGGAGGAAGCAGCTAGCAAGAGCAGAGAACAGGTGTGACTGGTCTGCTGATTGCAAACACTTTGGAGCACGGAGGCTACTTTCCAGCCGGAGTGAGTGGAAACCAAAGACAAAACTGTATGTATCAGGAAGCTGTGACCCGAGGAATGATTATAGTGGGAAGTTAAAAGTTGTGAATGATAGAAATTCCTACAGCGTGAATGCAGAGCAGCCTCATGCAGGAAGTCTAAGGTGGGGGCAGGGCTGTAACTCCCAACCAAGAGATTTAAGCAGAGAGCTGAGCAAGGAGCCAGTGAAACCTCCAGAGAAGGAGAGATATTATCCAGAGGACGTGTGTATGTCAGAAGATGACCTGGTAGAAATCCCTAAACCTCAGAGAAAACCCCGCAGGCTAAAACCTGATAGCAAGAGGGGAAAAGGATATTATCTGTCCCAACCTGAGGATAGAAATAAGGAGGGTTCTGAATACGTGCAAGAACCAATGATAATTGACACACTCAGTGAGTGTTCGTCCATCTGTGACCCAATGGACTGTACACTGATTTTATCTGACAAAATAATGTCTTTATGCTAGTCAGAGCTGAGCATAGTGTTACAGGAAAACACTACAACTGATAAAGGCTGGTTTCCACACAGTGAGACTGTGTACTGCAATTGAATGCATAACGTTATTACTTACTTTGAAGCAAGAAGAAATTGTTCTAATGTTCTTTATGTTTTTGCCAGAGAACATGGCTTATTTCTTTTGAGTACTTGTGTTTTGTTTGTTATTTGAATAATCCGACCCCGGGAGGGGAATAAATCCTAATTTACCTTCAACCACTCGAGTCTTACAACTACATTCATTGCCATCAGGCGCAGGCCTGCTAGCCTGGAAGCAGTCTGCCCACCTGGTGGTGACAGTACATATGACCTAGATTGGCCACTGTTGGAAACAGAATACTGGGCTTGATGGACCTTGGTCTGACCCAGTATGGCATATCTTATGTTCTTATGTTCTAACATTACCAATACAGAGTTCTTCCTTTCGGTCTGGCCTCTGCCCCAAGAGTGTTCACCAAATGCATGGCAATAGTTGCTGCATTTCTACGAACTCTGGGAATATTTGTCTTCCCATACCTGGACGACTGGCTCATTCGAGCTCCATCTCAGTCAGAGGCCCAGAATTCCTTGGACCGCACAAGGCACTTTCTGCAGTATCTGGGACTTGTGGTAAACCTCCCAAAGTCTCAGCTCACCCCTACTCAGTCCCTAGAATTCATAGGGGCCTGGTTGGATACCACTACTGCAAGGGCTTACCTTCCTCAGGCCCGTTGCCAATGTCTAGTGCAGTTAGCCTCCCAGATTCAGTCAAAAAGCCACTTAACTGCTCGGGAGATGCTACAACTGCTAGGCCACATGGCTTCCACAGTGCATGTGGTTCCCTATGCTCGCCTACACATGAGAGCTGCTCAATGGACTTTGTCCACCCAGTGGACTCAAGCTTCAGGAGCTCTCTCAGACCAAATAGCAACCACCAAATGTCTCTTTTGGTCTCTCCAATTGTGGATGTCCACTCAAAATTTGTTGCTGGGGTCCCCCTTCCAACAGTTGTTGCCCCAAGCAACCCTCACAACAGATGCCTCCCAAACAGGTTGGGGAGCCCATCTACAGGACCTCTCCACTCAAGGCACTTGGTCCCCACAGGAGACCTCCCTTCATATCAACCACTTGGAGCTTCGAGCAGTTTTTCTAGCTCTCAAGGTCTTTCATACCCTCCTCAGCTACAAGACAGTCCTCATTCATACGGACAATCAAGTAGCCATGTTTTACATAAACAAGCAAGGAGGAACTGGCTCTCTGTCGCTTTGCAACGAAGCTTTAAGATTGTGGGCCTTCGCCAGAGAGCATCAAATCCATCTCCTGGCAGTATACCTCCCAGGAGTCCAAAACTCTTGGGCAGACAGACTCAGTCGAGTCCTGCTTCCACACGAATGGTCCCTGCACATGGATCAGGTACTCAGAATCTTCCAAGAATGGGGAACCCCAGAAATAGACCTCTTTGCAAGTCCGTGGAATGCCAAACTTCCCCGGTTCTGTTCCAGAATTCCGTGTCAGGGAGTTCAGGCCAAGGATGCCTTCCTCCTCCATTGGGGTCAGGGCGTCCTGTATGTATTTCCACCCATTCCCTTGATTCCCAAGACTCTGTTCAAACTCCAGAGGGATCAAGGATCTATGATCCTCATAGCTCCACGCTGGCCACGCCAAGTGTGGTACCCTCTACTTCTACATCTCTCCCAAGCCCCCTCTCTGGACTTGGGAGCTGCTCCAGACCTTCTGTCCCAGGAGGAAGGGACTTTGTGGCACCCAAACCCCAAGTCCCTACACCTCAGAGCTTGGTTACTGAAGGCCTAGACCTTCAAGACTGGAATCTTTCTCAACAAGTGAAGGATATCCTCCATGCTTCCAGGAAACCTTCCACCAGGCATTCTTATGCTTTTAAATGGAAACGGTTTTCCATTTGGTGTGCTGAAAAGGGTCTTGACCCTCTAGCACTACCTTTAAATTCTCTGTTAGACTATCTCCTGCACCTTTCCAATGCAGGCCTTAAAACAAATTCAGTAAGAGTCCATTTGAGTGCTATTGCAGCATCCCTTAAGCCCATCAATGGACAACCTATTTCCTCTCATCCTCTCATTGCAAGATTCATGAGAGGCCTAACTTTAACTAAACCTCCCATTAGGCCTCCTCCGGTGGCATGGGACTTAAATTTGGTTCTTGGTCAGCTCATGAAGCCACCTTTTGAACCCTTAGCCACTACCTCCTTGAAGTTCCTTTCATGGAAGGTTATTTTCCTCATTGCAGTTACTTCAGCTCGCCGCATCAGTGAACTGCAGGCATTAGTGGCTAATCCAACAAGGATTTGTCCTCATCTTCCTGGACATCTCCGCCGCCTTCGACTCTGTGAATCATGACATACTTCTACAACGCCTGAAAGAAAAGGGGATTCAAAGCACAGCACTTGAATGGTGTAAATCCTACCTATCCAACAGGTGACAACAAGTAAAAACAGGTCATACATCCTCGGAACCATTCCTGCAGTCTCAGGGAGTACCTCAAGGATCGTCCTTATCGGCACTAATGTTCAATATATATATGCAGCCGATATGTGATTTGATCCGATCTTTCAACGTACGGTGCCTAGCTTACGCAGACGACATCCTCCTCTACATGCCGTTCAAAATTGACCAACCAGTGTTCTCCCCAATAATCAATTGTTTCGGAGCGGTAGCTGATTGGCTGCTGACACAAAACCTTCGGATCAATCATAGTAAAACTGATGTCCTTTTTGTTACAAAGAACCGTAAATTCATACCCCCCCCATCACTACTTGTCAACGATGTAGAATTGAAGTCCAAACCTACAATCAGATATCTGGGCATCACATTGGACCAGCACCTAGATATGACTACACATGTGAAGAACGTTACAAAGTCTATATATCACAAGATCAGAACATTACGTCACCTCCGCCCCCTACTGGAATCCAATGACTACCGGACAACCTTTCAGGCATTAGTCCTCCCACACCTGGACTTTGCGAACATCGCCCTCCACGGCCTGCCTCAATCAACTTTAAATCCGCTCCGCCTGGCAATGAATGCAGCTGCAAGAGTTCTCTCTGGATCATCAAGAACTGACCACATAACACCAATCATGAAAAATCTGCATTGGCTACCGTTACTCGCCAGACTCCAATATAAGTCATTAGTCCTTACTTTCAAAGCCCTGAATAACTACCCACCTACACCGCTTAGCAAACTAATCCACAGCACCCTGGAAAACAGAGACAGGAGATCCACAGCAATGAACACCTTAATAGTCCCCAGGATGATGACGTCATGTACTAAGACCACATCCAACAGGGCTTTCTCCATATTCGCTCCCCTAAATTGGAATGCCCTTCCTCATGAAATCCGTGGCATCAAAAGCTTAATCCTATTCCGTAAAGCTTTGAAACACCACCTATTCACAATATGCTACCCTGACACCAACCCTGACACCCACACATCGGGTAAACTTCTCTCATGTCACAGCTACCATAGCACCATATTACAACCAGAAAATGGTTAGCCTATACTCTTGCCCACCCACTAATTTTACGCCTGTCCACAAAATGAAGTTGATACCAAATTAGCTTAGAGTATTGGTGACAATACTAATTTAACCTGTAAATAGTTACCCTGTGAATAGTTACCCCGGTTGTCCTATGTTTCTTTTCCTGTTCTATGTAAACTCAATGTTGCTTGTATGCATTGTAGTATGTTTTGTTCGATGTACACCGCACTGATTATAATAGCGCGGTATAGAAGAAATGTTAAATAAATAAAATAAATAAATAAATAAATACAAGGTTCCATCATGATAAGGTAGTCCTTAGGACAAATCCACACTTTATGCCTAAAGTGGTCTCACCTTTTCATCTTAATCAAGAAGTATATTTACCTGTCTTTTTTCCAGCTCCTCATGCATCCAGTGCAGAGAGGAATCTTCATACTCTGGATTGTAAAAGAGCTCTTGCTTTTTACTTACATAGGACACAGCAACATAGAAAGTCTTCCCAGATTTTTGTTGCTTTTGATCGTTCTCATTTAGGACTTCCAGTCTCTGTCCAATTGGATTGCTCAGTGTATTTCTTTCGCCTACCAGAGTAAGAACCTTTCTCTGGAGAGCCATGTCACAGCTCATAATGTGAGGGCCATGGCCACCTCTATGGCTCATCTAAATTCTGTGTCCATCGACCAGATCTGTCGAGCAGCCACCTGGGCCTCGGTTCATACCTTCACAGCCCATTACTGCTTGGATAAGGACTCCCGCCGGGATGCCTTGTTTGGTCAGGCTGTACTCAAACACCTGTACCATTCTTAAACAACTCCTACCCTCCTTCCCTGGATGGATGCCTGAGATCCATAGGAGGAAGTAGACCCTTCTCCAGGGTCTCATTTCCTTGGGGATCTCCCAGGTATCTTAGCTAGGGAGTCCCCATATGTGAAGATTCATTCCTGCTTGTTCCTGGAGATAGCACAGTTACTTACCTGTAACAGGTGATCTCTGGGAACAGCAGGAATAAGTCTTCACAACCCTCCCTCCTCCCCTAGGAGTTGTATCTCTTTTTCTATCTTTCCTTTCCTCTCTCTCTCTATTGTCTCAGCTTTAAACTCGAACTGAGGAGAGATGGTTAGGAAAGGCGGGAAGGCAGCGCGCAGGCGCTGTGGGATGCTCCCAAAAGCTTTCCTTTTTGGGAAGCTGGGGAGCGTTCCCGCGCAGGCTCTGTCGGTACCGACGTACCCATATGTGAAGACTTATTCCTGCTGTTCCCAGAGATCACCTGTTACAGGTAAGTAACTGTGCTTTATTGAAAAGCTCAAAGCAGCTATACACATCAACAAGATATACATCAGAGGCAAAAAAGCAACAGACAAAAAAACTAGATCAAATGAGTGCATTTCATAACTAAGTCAATTTTAAATGATAAATATTATATAAAACGATAGAGCATATTAAGAAAGTGATGCATGCTAGCTCAGGGCACATGCTTCCAAGAGCACAGATGAGAAAACAGAAAAAGTCACCATGAAAAGGTGTCATTATTCTTGTAAAGAAAAGATTCCAGAACATAGTAATTCATCTTTTGCTACAGTCCCCCTGCCGCAAAATGTTTACAAGTGTAACAAGTTCATGTATAATCCAGTTGCCACTATTCAGCCTGTGGAATGGGCAGGTCTCCTTTATCACTACATACTGGGCAGATTTCCTTTAATAATGCATACTCTCTGCAGGCTGAAGAAATAGCAGCTCTCCTTCAAACATAAGATAAATGAGGGCTGGCCGCATGGTTCAGGATGTGGTGTTATGTGCTAATGTGCTGGAGACTTGATTTTATGTGTCCTCTCCTATAGGGCCAGTTGAGGTTGCAGGGTACTGGATAAGTGAGAAAGAAGGAAGATGTTTTCTGGGATATATTTTGTCAGGTGACTCGTTGACTGAGCATACCCTCTGAGAGAAAGGGGTGCTAGCTAAGGAGGGAAAAATGAGGCGCTAAGAGTGAAAAATGGGGATAAAAGAACTATAAAGTGTAATCCTTTCAGATAAACCTAACAAACATGGTCGTCTTTAAGGTCACCCTTCAGATCTTTGTGGGATCTCTCTCGCTGCCTGTATAGGATGTCACTTGTGCCTTTCTTTGTATTCAGTTACTGAAATAATGGAAGAAAGAACTAGAATAGATTTTATTCTGCTAATGCTGACAAATATCACCCAGCTGCAGTTTCTGCTCTGCCTTTTTTTGCCTGGTCTATAGTGCCAAACTGCTGAGGAATAGTGGTGCCAGCATCCTTGTTCGACTTGCGCCTTACCTCCATAACCCGCCGGTACTTTTTGATCTTTGCTACCTTTTCTGGCATCACTATTAAGTTAGTGGTCCATCAGAGAAAAAAGTCATCTGGAGTGCCTCCTGCTGGCAATAATAATGTATGATTGCTATGTGGCAGGAAGGGCTGCCACTGGTTAGTTCCTGGTGTCTATGCCTGCAGTTTCATCTTTTCTGTGACTTGCCTTCCTTGCTGAAACTCTTCTGCATGGACTCTTGGAGGAATGACATGGCAATTCTTTTTATCATCAGTTGCATGGAAATAGATGCAACTTCAACCATCCAGATACCCTTCGGCCACATCCTGGCTGCCATCCTGAAGATCCACTCTACAGAGAGGAGGTATAAGATCTTCAACACTTGTCTCACCCACTTTCTCAGTGTTCCCGGCGCCACCTTCTTCATATACCTGAGACCTACTCCCAGCAAGACTATGAAGCCAGAGGAAATGATCTTAGCCACCTACCTGGTGCTGATCCACATGTTAAACTCGTCAACTCATAAGGAGGTAAAAAGAGCCTTAGGGAAACTGATATCCAAAAAAGTGAATGGAGACTTGTCATGGAATAACAAAGAAATGATAATTAGAAGGAACTGGTATGGTCAAGTGATTATCCCATCTTACTACTTCCGGGGATAGAAATGTTCAAAAGTCACTGACCTGTAACGATGGCCGTTGACTTAGGTGAAAGGCTAATTGAGAATTGTCCACCCTGTGTGCAGTTGAGTTGACTCTCCTTTGGCAAGGTGGGCAGTTCCAATCTGGTTTGACCTCACTGTATGTGTGGGCTTGTAGTCCTGGTTTTAGGACATGTAGGAAGTGAGGTAAAAGGTAGGCTTGGATATTCTGTACTATTGAACTAGAACTGCCTGGCTATCCGAATGCCTTAGCCTGTGTTACTGTTTATGTAATTCATATATCAGTATGTAGTATTACCAAAGGCAGCTCTCTTCCATGACATAGATTTTTCATTCAAATATAAACACTCATGTCTCCTATCTCATAAAGCTGTTGCAATAACAAACCACCATCTATAGTTTAGTGGCAAGAAATTCCTTAAAAAACATTTCTGATAGAAAAAATTCCTTTGGCAAGACAACAGAACATACTGTAATGAACACATATCGAATGATATCCATGCCCAACCAGATATTCTGAAACCTCCACTGATATCACAAACCGACTGCATAATAAAAGTCATGAAAGAATTTAAAGAATGCTCCTAATCTTTCTTTCTTAAATCATTTAAGAAAAAGCTCTTAATATCAAAAAAGTCCCATAAAGCAAATAACAGAAAACAAAAAAGAAAAATGGAAAAACTGCATTGACTATGAACGCACACAGAGAGAACAGGAGGGTGGATTCTGTAACCTCCCACTCCATGAAAAGGTGAAAAAGTTGGTTTATTAATTTACATATCTGAATAAAAAAGCAATAATTTGATCCTATCAAGGACTGTCATCAAGGTAACTGTGACAACAAACCAAGCCTTTAAACCTGTAAGCACTAAGGAAATAGACGAGGAGTAATCTAGTGGTTAGACCCAGGGACGGCCCAAGGGGGGTGCGGGGCCATGTGCGGAGACTCGATGCGGGGCCTCATTTGCATAAGTGGCCTTATTTGCATAAATATTTGCATAATGTTACCATACACTAACTTTTAGTAAACATGTCTCTTAATGAGTGTATGGATAAAGAAAGACTAAAAGATTTCTACATTACTATAATCCAGTGCCAACCGCCAGGCACATTAGGAACTACTACAAACGCTGCCCATTTAGAACCCATAGCAAACCCGCCGTATCCTGACAGCATTACCAGGACTCATAAAGCACCATACCCTACCTATCAAAAGGTAGCACTGCAAATATTAAACCAATAAATTTCAGAGAATACTGGGGAAAGAGAACAAGTGGCAATGTCAAATAGGAATTACATAAACAGAATACCTCAGCTCAGTTACACATGCAGAACATAGACCATCACCAAACAAGGAATCACAATTTAGAAACAGGAAGGCAATAATTAAACTGGGAACCCCAAAAGCCAAACTTGGAATGTACAACAACACTGTAGAAATAAAACTATAAATTAATTTCCTCTTGTACCAAACAAAGCGCAGACGTTAATGATGCACATTTCCCAGAGCTTTCATATTCCAGTTAATAAATTCAAAATAAAGAGATATCTTTCTACCTTTTGTGCATTTTTTTAAAGTTGCAATTGCTCCAGCCACTTTCTTCTGGTTTCTTCATGTTTTCTGCTAACTCTCCATCGTCTGCTGTCCATTTGTCCTTTCTTCTCTCTTCTAGTTTTTTTTTCCATTCTCTCTCTCTACATCTGCTTTAACATACTAATCTTTCTCCTTTTGCTCTTTCCTCATTCCTATTTCATCCACTCAAATTTTACCCCTCCATCCTCAATCCCCACTTACTCTCCCAATACCCGGCCAATTGTAGATTTTTCATCCCTCCCACACAAAATATTTTTCCCCTCTCCATTTTACTCTTGCAGCCCCATCCCATTCTAATCCTCCCCCAACATCAGCACCCTTCTAGTTCCAGCCTCACCCAGCATCCATTCCCTTCTAGTCCCTGCATCAGCCCATTTCCAGTCCTAGCCCCCCATCAGCCCATTTCCAGTCCAAGTCCCTTCATCAGCTCATTTCCAATCCTAGCCCCCATCAGCCCATTTCTAGTCATTTCCTAGCCCCACTATCAGCCCATGTCAAATCCTAGCTCCCCTCCACTCAGCCCAATTCCAGTCCGAGCCCCCGCATGAGTCCATTTCCAATCTTAGCTCCCCCCAACAGCCCATTTCCAGTCCTATCCTAGCTGCTCCATCAGCCCATTTCCAGTCCTAGCTCCCTTCCCTCACAGCCCATTTCCATTCCAAGTCCCCGTCCCCATCAGCTATTTGCAGTTCAAGCCTCCCCTTCCACTCAGCCCATTTCCAGTCCTAGCAACCCCCCAACACATTACCAGTCCTAGCCCCCCATCAACCCACTTCCAGTCCTAACCCCACATCACCCCATTTTCAGTTTAAGCCCCCCCATAACCCATTACCAGTCCTAACCCATCAGCCCACTTCCAGTCCTAAACCCATCAGCCCATTTCCAGTCAGCCCCCCAAAGCCCATTGCCAGTCCTAACCCCCCCATCAGCCCATAGCCCATTACCAGTCCTAACCCCATCAACCCACCTCATGTCCTAACCCCTCCACATCAGCCCATTTCCTGTCCTAGCCCCCCATAGCCCATTACCAGTCCTAGCCCCCCATCAACCCACTTCCAGTCCTAACCCCACATCACCCCATTTTCAGTTTAAGCCCCCCCTATAATCCATTACCAGTCCTAACCCTCCATCAGCCCACTTCCAGTCCTAAACCCATCAGCCCATTTCCAGTCAGCCCCCCATAGCCCACTGCCAGTCCTAACCCCCCCATCAGCCCACAGCCCATTACCAGTCCTAACCCCATCAGCCCACCTCAACTCCTAACCCCTCCCCATCAGCCCATTTCCTGTCCTAGCCCCCTCCTTACCCCATTACCATTCCTAACCCCAACCCCCCATAGCCCATTACCAGTCCTAACCCCCCATCACCCCATTTCCAGGCAGGCCCCATCAGCCCACAGCCCATTACCAGTCTTAGCCCCCCTATAGCCCAGTACCAGTCCTAACCCCCCCAACAGCCCACAGCCCATTACCCGTCCTAACCCCATCAGCCCACCTCAAGTCCTAACCCCTCCACATCAGCCCATTTCCTGTCCTAGCCCCCCCCCCCATAGCCCATTACCAGTCCTAACCCCCCATCAGCCCACAGCCCATTACCAGTCTTAATACCCCATAGCCATTTACCAGTCCTAACCCACCCCAACAGCCCACCTCAAGTCCTAACCCCTCCCCATCAGCCCATTTCTTGTCCTAGCCCCCCATAGCCCATTACCATTCCTAACCCCCCCAACAGCCCACAGCCCACTACCAGTCCTAACCCCCCCAACAGCCCACAGCCCACTACCAGTCCTAACCCCATCAGCCCACCTCCAGTCTTAACCCCCCCAGCAGCCCATTTTGAGTCCTAGCCCCCCCATAGCCCATTACCAGTCCTATCCCCCCCCCATCAACCCACAGCCCACCTCAAGTCAGGTCCTAACCCCCTCCATAGCCCATTACCAGTCCTAACCCCCCCACATCGGCTCAGGAAAATTAAAAAAAAAGAAAAAAAAAAAGCTGGCTGCTGCTGCTGCCGCTGCCGCCGCAGCAGCAGCAGAATGGAGTGTCCTGTGGGGCCCCCTCTGCCCGGCTGAGCCCCTCTGCCCGGCTTTCAGATTCGCGAAGGGAGAGTGTCTCCCTCGCGTTTCTGTTAAGCCTGCAGGGGCAGAAGGGAAATTTCCCATCAGCCCCGAAATTTCCCATCTGCCCCTGCAGGCTTAACAGAGACGCGAGGGAGACACTCTCCCTTCGCGAATCTGAAAGCCGGGCACAGGGGCTCAGCCGGGCAGAGGGGGCTCCGCGGGACACTCCATTCTGCTGCTGCCGCGGTGGCAGCCAGCTTTTTTTTTTTTTAAATTTAATTTTTTAAAAAGCAGAATGTTCTTTGCGCGGGGCCCCCTGAAACGCGGGGCCCTGTGCAAAAAACATTCTTGCTCTATGGACGGGCTGGCCCTGGTTAGACCTCTGGCTTGGGAACCAAGAGACCAGGGTTAAATTCCCACAAGCACTCCTTGTGGCCTTGGGCAAGTCATTGCTCAAAAAAATCCAAGTTATCAATGTCGCTGTTTAATGCATGTTTACCAAGTTTAAGTTACAATTTAAACCGCTTTGATTGAAATGATAAAGCAGGAATAAAAAACGGTTAAATAAATAAGGAAAATCCATTGAAACCTGAAACTGGAGATACCCAAGCATACACAGTCAAGACCGTGCAAACAAATCAAGGAGTAAAGAAGGAAAACTAAAGAAGTAAATAAAACCAAGAAAAAAAAATTACATAACAATGCAAAAATAGAATCCAGAGATCAGGCTACCAGAATCCATTGCTAAGGCCCATAAGACCATGCAAGATGGCCATGGCCAAAGATTCTGGAGCAGAAGCAGAAAGAAAATAGGTAAAACATATTTAGCCAAATGAAAAGTTAATTCTCATGATAAATTAATGGACCAGAGGTCACCTGACATAAAAATAATCATAATGGGGTCAATTTTCAAAACCACTTATGCAGGCAGCAGCAAGTACCACCTGGGCTGTAAATGCATACATTTTGGTCATGTAAGTCACTCTAATGCTAAAAAGTAGTTGTTCTGTAGAAGAAAGGAGGAGGGGGTTGGGGTGTTCTAGAAATGGTTCTAACTGGGCAGCCGGACCCGATGCTCACCCTTTACCACATTCGCACACCACCTTTTCTCCGAAATCCCCCACCCCCCCTTATCCTCACCCCCCCACCTCCCGTGGGTCGCCCACAAACTACACAGACACTGTTCTTGGAAGCAACTGGTCACAGCTTTATTACTAATCCAACAATTGAACACTTAGAACAATAATCAACCACAACCGTACCCCAGCGGAGCGATCCGTCACCAGCCATACGATTAGCAAGGTGACCTCGCCTCCGCCCCTGCCGCGGTCAAGCCACCGGCCAAGTTCCTATCACCCTTATCTGACTTGGCCATATCAGTAGCACAAGTCTGCCAGGGTTTATCTGGGTCGTGGGCACCCCGCCCCGCCCCAAGTAGTCTAAGGCTCCGGACCCCGGAAACCTCCGGGATCCCGCCCCCCCAAGCTGCGACACCCCAAATCCCTCCCAACGTCTCCTCATAATATAGTGGAATGTAAGGAGAATAATGCACCGACAGACGTCGCGCATTGCAAAATAGTCGCCAGGCCTTCCGAACAGGGTCCACCACCACCTCCCGAAGGACTCGATGTAGTCCCCGCATCCGCCGAGCATGGAGAAGAAACTGTGGGTGAAAGGGTCTAATCGCCCCCCGGAACAGCTCCAGAGGCGAGAAATCCTCGAGGTCCCAGAGCCAGTCCCTCGCAATACGCAATAGACAAGCTACATTATATTTTCGAAGGTCCGGGAGGCCAAGGCCTCCTAAAGGACGCGGTTGCTGTAAGACTGCTAAGCAGAGCCGTGGCCGCCGCCCCCGCCACAGAAAGCGATTAAGTAGAACTTGTAACTTCCGAAGATCAGTGCGCTTGAGAAACAACGGGAGTATCTGAAGCATGTAAAGAATCTTGGGAAACAGAGCCATCTTATACAACGCTACCCGTCCCCCCAGGGATAATGGCAGGTCCCGCCACTTGTCCACCGCCACCGAAACGGCGGCGACTAACTTAGAAACATTGAGAGAATACAAGTCCCGTAGGTGCGCCGGCAAATATATACCAAGGTACTTGAAATGACCCACAGCCCACTTCAACGGAAATTCACCAGGCCACCCCCGCTGAGCCGCAGGGCCTAACAACATCGCTTCGGATTTGTCTAGATTCAGACGGAACCCCGAGGGCACCCCATACTCCTGGATAAGCTGCAATACGTGGGGCAACCCCTCCCGAGGACTACCCAGGTGCACTAGTAAGTCGTCGGCGAAAGCCGCAACCCGAACTTCGGTCTTCCCCACAGTGACGCCCCGGAACCCCGTGGCAGCCCGGATCCGAATTAATAGAGGCTCCAATGTCAGGACAAATAAGAGCGGAGAGAGCGGACAGCCCTGACGAGTGCCCTTCTGAATGTCGAACACCTCTGTCATGTTGCCATTCACCAGAAGCGCTCCCTGTGGCTCATCATACAGTAGGCGGACGGCATCCACAAAGAAACCCGAGAAACCCATCGTGTCCAGGGTCTGATACATGAAGTCCCAGTTAACCCTATCGAACGCTTTCTCAGCGTCAAAGCTAATAAGCATGGAGCCATGCTCCGCCACTTGCTTGGCACACATAGAGAGCAGGATTCGCTGCACACTAAAGGCAGCGTGACGGCCCTGTACAAAGCCCACCTGGTCCTTGTGAATCAAATCCGGCAAAAACCGTGCTAACCGATCCGCCATTATTTTGGCCAATAACTTAATATCGACATTAAGAAGCGAAATGGGGCGGTATGAACCAGGCAAAAGCGGGTCTCGTCTGGGCTTAGGCAGTATGGTGATCAATGCCTTATTGGCTTCATAGGGAAACCGCCCCATACTCACCAAATCCTCAAAATAACCCACGAGGGGTGCTACCACCTCCTCGCCCATGACCTTGTAAAATTCGCTCCTGTAACCATCAACCCCGGGTGCCCGGCCCAGCTTTAAACGCTTGATCCCCTCCTGAACCTCCCGCCCCGATAACGGCTGACTCAGAGCCTGCCTACCCTCCTCGCTAAGCTGGGGCAAACGACAATCTTTGAGAAAGTCCCGACCCGCCGCCGCTGGAGCCCCTTCCCCCGCGTACAGTCGCCTGAAAAAGTCAGTAAAGACCGCTTCAATATCTGCACCTTCCCGCCGGAGAGTCCCATCCGCATGCCGCACAGCCCCAATAGTGCGTGACCCCCCCGCAGGTCTCACCAAGGAAGACAACAGTCTGCCAGCTTTGTTCCCATGTTGATAAAGCCTATAGCGATAGTACAACAGTGACTTTTGTGCCCTCCTATGAAGGAGCATCTCCAGCTCTATCTGAAGCTCCCACAGCTTACGTTGGTTTTCCACAGTCCGGCAGCCAGCCACCAGTTGCCGCGCTTTCCCCAAGTCCCGCTCCAACCTAAGGATCTGCTGGTTTAGCCGCTTACACCGCTGACTAGTATAGCTGATGATGTTGCCTCTGAGGACAGCCTTGCCAGCCTCCCAGAAGAGAGCGGGGGAAATCCCAGGTTGGTCATTAAGGGCAGCGTAGTCCTTCCAACGGTCCCGGAGGTACTGCTCAAAGTGCCGGTCCCAACAGAGTTCCAAGGGATATCGCCATAACCGGCCCCGACCCGGATTACAATCCCGAAGTTCTAAAATCACCATCGCTTGGTCGGAAAGGACGGAGGGACCAACCTCTTCACCCTGAATCCGACTAAATAATGAAGCCGAGACCAAAAAATAATCAATGCGTGACCACGAGCCATGCGCCCGAGACTGATGAGTATATTCCCGCTCTCCCGGGTGTAGAGCCCGCCAAATGTCTAAAAGCTGATGACCCTCGCACAGCCCCCACAAACGCCAGCGGGTCCGCTGGCTCCGACCCCCAGCTGGCCCGGACCGATCCATACTGACATCCAGCACTTCATTGAAGTCCCCCCCGAGAATGACCTGATATCCGGTAGTGCCCGCCAGAACCTGGGTGAGAGCCTGAAAAAAGCGGGCATCGTATACATTAGGGGCATAAACTGAGCACAGCGCCACTTTCATTCCCGCCAACAGCCCCCACACACACACATACCGACCTTCGGGGTCAGTCTCCACACGCTCTTCCACCCAATTCACTAAGCGGGTGATCAAGATAGCCACCCCCCTCTTTTTTCCTACTGCCGGGGACCCGTAAACCTTAGTAACATGACCTTTACATAACTTCTCGTGTTCCACCATAGACTGGTGTGTCTCTTGTAGCATGACCACCCCAATCTGTTTACGTTTCAAAAGCTGAAGCACTTTATAGCGCTTTATCGGGGAGCCTAGGCCACAGACATTCCAAGATGCTATCTTAGCACCAGCATTCATAACAGACTATGTCCAGAAAACCACCACAAAGCATCAAACCAATCTTCCAGAAGGTGGAGACCCCCCCAGACTAGGGTCTCCCCCACCAACCACAACCATGCCACACACAACAGTCGCATCCACTCATTCACACACAAACAGCCACCATCCTGCTCCAGCACACCTACCATACCCGATACCAGCCATGCCCCCCTCCCAAACCTGCCTCCCCCCATCCCTCCACAGCCCACCACCCCTCCCTGCCTCCCCCCCTATCCCAGCCATCTCCAACCCCCAGCCCTCCTCAACCGCTGGCCACTCCATGACCTCCGATGCATGTAGAACCCCTCCCCCCCCCCGGACAGATCAGGAACCTCCCCACTATCCCAGATAAGGCCAGACCCCAAACTCTATCTTCCCGCCCCACTGTCCAGCCTTCCACTCCGAGCACAAACAAATACAAAGAATGGGAACCAGCCCCAGGGGCGCTGCCCCGCACCCCGGAGGCCACTAGACAGCAAAGATCAACACATGTAGCATACACATTAAGCAGGCTGAGCAGGGATATACAGTCACCATCCCACGGGGTACTGTCCTCCCCTCCCGCATCCCCCAGGGGAACGCCAAGCCGTGGGCGACCGATCTCCCAGCCAATCCCCCGATTACCACCCTGCACACCCCCATAGCTTGGGACACCCCCCAGTGGGAGGGAGCAACTCCAGCCATTGCAGGACCGGGATCACATTCTAGTAAACCCCGCAAGCCCCCAAGAGGACCCAGCCATGGGAAGCACTCACAGCGGCCCTACAAACCCATCCTCCATGGGCCGCTGCGAGCGCCCCCCCCCACACGCTGCACGGGGGCGGCCCATACCCCGGCCCAGTCAGCCAAACCCATAAAATAAAATTACATTAAAGTAAATAAATTAAATACTTAAAGGAAGAAAAACCAACCCCCCCAGGCATACATATCAAAGAGCCAAAAAGGCCAAAGGGCCAACCTGAAGACACTCAATAAACTTAGGCATTTAGGAACCCCCACAGAAGTTAGCATAAACCCTAGCCAAAAACCAATGGAAAGGGCAATATGGAGTCAACGAGACCCCCCAAATAACCCCTCCAGAGGGGAGGAAGAAGGGAGAAAAAAAAAGGGGAAGGAAAAAAGAAAAAAGGAAGAAGAAAAAACCTCCTCCAGGGCCGTATATGCCCGGGGACCACTCCACCGTCCTCACCAAAGTCCCAGAGCTAGAGTCCAACGTCCCACTGAGCAGATTAAAGATAACAGTAGAGGCCTCTGCATCAAACTCCACCGGAGATATGCCCGTCGCTCAACGCAGACCATTACAGAAATCAAAGCTGCCTCAGGCGTGGAGAAGGTCCGCCGGCCTCCGTCGCAGTCGACGCGTAGAGTCGCTGGGTAAGCCATCGTGAAGCGCAGGCCACGTTCTATCAGCCGGCTGCAGACATCTTTAAAGGCACGCCGCCGCTGGGACACTCCCGCAGAATAATCCTGAAAAATCAGGACCTTGCAGGGCTCACCTCCGGAACGCCGCTTCATCCTTGAGGCACGCAGAACCCCCTCCTTCTGGGCAGTGTTCAGGAAACGCACGATCACCGCTCTGGGCCTGTTGTCGCCAGCCCTGAAGGGCCCCAACCGGTGCACCCTTTCCAGAACTATGGCGCCCACCTCCGCATCCAGAGGTAAATTAGCAGGCAGCCACCGCTCCAAATAGCCCCGAAGATCTTTCTCCTGCACCGCTTCCTCTATGCCAGTGAAGCGGAGATTGTTTCGTCGGCTCCTGTTCTCAAGATCCTCAAGCTTCTCTTCATGCCTGACCAGGGCCTCCTCCAGTTTCTTGATTCGGGCCCCGTCCTGCCCGCACGTGTCCTCGAGGGCGCCGAGGCGGTGTTCCACCTGCTCTACACGGCTGGTAAAATCGGCAACCGCCTGAGCCACCTCGGTAATCTGGGAAGCCAAACCGCCCAAACGGCCCTCCAGAGCTTCCACGATGGCCTTCGACACCTCCGCCACCATCGACGGTGCGGCCACCAGCAGCTGCCCATCAGGAGCTCCATCCGCCATCTTTGCGTCACCTCCTCGGGCCCGCTCTCGGCGGGGGGTTTTTGTTGCCATGCAGGCTCTATCTGCCTGAGGCTCCTGAAAGCAGACGCCCCCAGCGAAGGTATGTGTGCGCCCCCCGGCCGGTGAAAATTAGCGCTCGTTAGCAAGTTAGATAGCCGAGGGAGAGGATACGGGCTCCGGAGCTAAGCAGGAGACGTCCTTCCTAGCCCACCATGTCACCGGAAGTCCTCGAGCCAATCAGTTTAAAGGACGCATCCTGCGTCTGGCGTCCCGCCCAAGAATATGCTTCTCCCCCCCCCACTCAACAAACAGGGCGTGCACATGGTCCTGCACTGGGCCGAGCACCCGGTTACCTACGGACGATGGGACCCTGCCCGCGCCCTTACTCTAACCAGGTAGCCGGACCCGATGTTCACCGTTTACCACATTCACACACCACCTTTTCTCCGAAATCCCCCACCCCCCCTTATCCTCACCCCCCCACCCCTCGTGGGTCGCCCACAAACTACACAGACACTGTTCTTGGAAGCAACTGGTCGTAGCTTTATTACTAATCCAACAATTGAACACTCAGAACAATAATCAACCACAACCGTACCGCAGCGGAGCGATCTGTCACCAGCCATACGATTAGCAAGGTGACCTCGCCTCCGCCACTGCCGCGGTTAAGCCACCGCCAAGTTCCTATCACCCTTATCTGACGGCCATATCAGGAGCACAAGTCTGCCAGGGTTTATCTGGGTCGTGGGCACCCCGCCCCGTCCCAAGTAGCCTAAGGCTCTGGACCCTGGATACCTCCGGGATCCCCCCACTGGCACAGACCTGTTGAACCATCTGTGCCGCCCCCCCCCCCCAATATCAAGCTGCGACCAGCGGGTATTGGCTTGTACCACCCTCTCCAGTGCTTCCTGCCAATCATTCAACAGTAAGTCCACCCCCACCGGAGATAGATGAACCCCATCGCTCCTATACAACCGGCACAAGCCACTTCTACCCATGCATGCTGCATCTGATAACCCCCTAGCTCACACACCCACTGCCCAATCTGCCGATTAATTTTTGTCAGACCTCTAGACCACCGCCATTGTCCCCATCACGCCGGTCTAGGTATAATGCCTGACCATATCAACACAACCCCAGCAAAACCACCTCAGCACCATGGCCAGATCCTTCTTTGCCGCGTGAATCAGCTGCTTGCATGTCCAAGAAGTCAACTCATTGCCCCTCAGATACAACAAGAAGATCTCCGGCTGCTTCCGTAGGTGCCGATGATGTCGAAGCAAGAGCAGCAGCTGCGTCCACCGCAGACCCCGCTCACCCAGCCATGAGACAGACACCAATGCAGGATCGAAGCCCAGGTTTAGCCCGACTGGCCGCACTGCCACTCCCTGACCAGCCCAGAACACGAAGGAGTGTCCAATCATCCAATAATCCCGCACACCAAGTCCCCATCTGTAAAAGAAATTAACAGTTAATATTACCCCCCCCCCTGAACCTCCCTTCATAAACACACATATCCTTTAAATGCCTTGGACTGCCACCTGCCAATACTTTGTATCTGACCTCCAGACATCCCCACCTCTGCCGTGCTGGTCGCTGCCCCAGTGCGAAAAGAATGTGCCGAGAATGACTCGGATCCTCCCTTAGGCGACACAGCACCATCCATAACACCACCGACACCTGAAACTGAGTCAGCAACCGTGCGTCATTATGCACCAATAACCTGACCACTGCCACCGGACGTGCTCGCAAGTACTCCATCATTGCAGCTACTGGGCAGGTAGGCCCCCCTATCCTCCTCAGGACCACCCAGAGACCCCTTCCCCGCTGGTCCGTTTTGGATTTAGCTAGGAGTACCCGTAATTGCCCGCCACCGAGCTGCACGTACTAGCGTAGCAAGCTACTCCCTACTCCCAATTTTTCAGAGCTCACCACCAATTCCCCCACCCGGAATGTGCCAAAGAATGCCAAAGTAAACACTGCACGGAAAAGTATAGCTTTGTATCGCGACTCCACGACATTAGGTAACTCCATACATAGTCTCAGGAGTAAATCATGCGTAATCGGCCGCCGCCGATCCCACGGTGTCGACAGCATATGTTCCCACCCCTGCAATAGCCTCTGAACCATGAACCCTCCCCCCCCATCGCCCCCCATCCGACAGCTCTCGCGAAAAAGGCAAAACCGGCCAGATGTCCCTTCACTGATGATCTGGACACCCCTTGACCTTTAGCACTGACGATATACTGCCTGATCAATTGATCTGACATCGCCCCCATCCGCCAACCCCGCACCCGCAAAAATGCTACCACCATCTCACAGCCTCTCCGGTAAGCCTCCCAGGTCCTCTCAGCCACCGAACTCCGCAGTAGCTCCTTCATCTCAGCAGGCCACCATTCCATAAGCTCCAATGGACAACATGCCCTTCCCATTCTGCCTCCGGTGCCAACTGCCGAAACTGGTCCCACTGCAAACGGGAAAGAGCATCAGCAATGCCATTAGTATGTCCTGGGATATGTCGAGCCTTCAACACAGCATTTAGACGCAAACAGGAAAGCACCACCGCTCTCATCAGCGACGGCACCTGCAGACATCGCGGAGTGTAATGATTAAACATTCATGACTGCTTCATTATCGCACCACCACACCACCTTACTGTTCTTCAGTCTGTTTGGCCACAACTCCAATGCCACTAGTATCGGGTACAGTTCCAAAAACGTTATATTTGTTGACAAACCCACCTCATGCCACTCTTGCGGCCACTTATCGGCACACCACACCCCACAGAAGTAGATTCCCATACCCATGCCACCTGCCGCATCCGTGTAAAGCTGTAACTCCTCACTCAAACTCTCTGCTTCCATTATGACCGACGTCCCATTAAATTCCTTCAAAAAGATGTCCCAAACCTGCAAATCCTCCCGCATAACTTTGGAAACTCGTATGCGGTGGTGCGGCTTCCCCACCCCCGTCGTCGCTGCCGCCAAGTGGCGTATAAATACCCGACCCATCGGAATCACTCTACAGGCAAACTTTAGTGAACCGATCAACGCCTGTATTTCCTTCAATATCAACTTCGAGGAAACCAAAACCCGCAACTTCACCACCTTCTCTATCGGCAAGCGTGCCACCATTTGGTCGGAATCCAACTCAACTCCCAAGAAGGTGATCCTCGTAAACGGTCCCTCCGTCTTACTTTCCACCAAAGGCACCCCCAACTCGCCCGCTAAGCTCACAAAACTATCCAACAGCTCTTTACACACTGTCGTTTGCGACACGCCACAAACAAGAAGTCGTCGAGATAATGCACCACCTCAGACCTACCCACCCGCCGCGTCACCGCCCACTGGAGGAAGGTACTGAATTTTTTTAAGTAGGCGCAGGACACTGCACAGCCCATCAGCATGCACTTGTCGAAATAAAATCCCTCGGAAAAACGAAAACCTAACAAATGAAAGGCAGTGGGGTGCACAGGCAACAAAAGAAACACCGACTCAATATCACTCACGCGGTATGTGATCATTCACTGATGCCCCCACTGGAAATGACAAATTATGGATCATCTGAAACTTTACCGATTCCTTCTTGGGTATGATTCCCAACAAAGATACCACAAAATTCCGGAAGGGTGGCTGCGTAAATGGACCCGCGACCCTTCCTAACTTCAACTCAACTGCCAACTTCTCCTGCACAATGGCCACAAAGCGTCACACCGATGGGGAATTCCTCACTGCCACGACTGGCACCACTCCCCGAACTGGTATAACAAAACCAAACTGAAGCCCAAACTGTAACACTTCCCTAACCCTTGGCTTCGGGTAGTAACTAAGCCACCCACTTAATACCTCCACCCTTATTGGTGTAGGGGCCACGTCAAACACCTCCCCCCTACTTAAGGGCCGGCAAGGCGGGCAAAGCCGTACCTTTCTTAAGGCATTTTGCCACAGAATGTCCTCCACTGCAGGCCAAGCAGACATGCCGGAACTTGCAATCCGGAAAAGGACATGAGGACTTATTGAACCGCCAGCATACGTCCCCTCCACCACCTGACACCGGTCGAACAGGCGACACGACTCCCCCACCCTGAAAGGAACGACTCGCACCTGAGGTGGTTGCTGACCCTCCCTTCCCCACACCCCCCCCCAGCCATTGCCCTAACCGACATCTGAGTGAGCCACAAGTTGATATCCTGCGTGCCCCAGGTTAATGACTTGTTCTCTTCCATTTTATCCCTAAACCTTTCATCATAATTAAGCTACGCCCAACCTTCATGGGTCTGTGAGGCTTCTAAGATCAAATCCGCATATGCCACAACATCCCATTCTGTCCCGGATAATGCTGACCCCACACACTAGCCAGCCGCAAAAATGCCCGCACCCAGTTCAAGACCGTCCTAGAAACCTTCCTAATCCGGTCCACTTTCTCGTCCTCCTTAAGCTTTTTCCTGCTCTCTCCCGACCGCTTCCGACCCTCCAGCAAGCGGAAAATGTCTGTGTATCTCCGCTTGCGAATTCTGCATCTCAACTTCCTCGGAACCCCTTCCCACAACTCAGATAAGGTCGCCAAATTCAGGGTCCCACCAGACGCCCTACTCACCGCTGCAGCCACATCTCACACCTCCAGCCCCCAACCCTCGCCCCCCCCGAGGATGGCCCTGACGAACCCGATGACGAAGAGGACGATGACTTCGAACTCCTCCGCCACCAGTATGTATGCTTCCTCTTCCTGCTCGCTTTACCCGATCGTACCACCCGCGCACCGCTCCCCTCACTCCCTGTACCCCTGTCCAATTGCAACTCACCCATCGCGGCCACGGGCCCAGAATCCATGCCTGGCAGTTGAATCATCTCCTGCGCCGGCTCCTCATTTGACCGCTGCTCGGTCAAACCTCGTGCCTCCGCTCCTGCCACCACGCCTCTGTGCGGCGCAGCGATTGGGGCGTCCATAGTCTTCAGCGGTTGTCCAACTGGTTCGTGCGCTGGCCCTGGAGACACCAGAAATGGCACCTGCGGAGAAACAAAAGGAAAAGCAGAGGGGGGAAAACCCGCAGACCACGCTGGTTGCCACACCCCCGCTCACTCAGCCCATGACGGGCCTTATCCCCCCCTCATCCACGGATCCCACGCATACTGCCGCCCTACCGAACCATAGTCCATCATCCCCACCGACCTGCTCCCCAAGGAACGAACACCTCCTGCACCCCCCGGCCACCCCTTGACCATAACCGCCCAACGGATCCTCTCTCACTCCTATCTCAGTGAGGACCGGGGTCCCCACTCTTTGCCCTATGACTCTACCCCTGCCCCCCTCCACGTCAGCCCAAAACACCCCTTGAGAACCTTCTTGTCCTCTTTCCGCTGATGCAGGAACTGCGGCTTCCACCACTAGACCACCCGCCCTCAGCAGGCTCTCCGCTCCCCGCCTCCGAGCTCAGCGGTCCCCCGTGACCTCCTTGCCACCCCTGGGGACCTGCCACGCCTATTAGCTGACCGCCTGGCCCTCACCACCCCCTGCCGTGAGGCTGGGCTCTCTGCCTGACCCCACTGGCCCCACTGCCTCCCCATGTCTACCCCCTGACCTCTGGGACCCCCACCCGGCCTGCGCATCTCTGCCCTACTGGCCCCTTGCCCTCCACCACGGCGTCCTTTCCTTCCCGGCATCCCCTTTTACCCCTTTTATTTGTAATTAAAGTTCGTTTGCCCTTCCTTAATATCCTTTTTTTTTTTTGAAACCCCTGCCATTAGCCTACCTCTTGCCTCTGAACTCCCTTCCTCCACCTTGTGCTATTATTTATTCTGATTTTATATACCACAGCCCTACTCGCCTGCTCCGCTGGCTGCACGCCCATGTGCTCCGCTGAGCCTGCCGTGTCCTGGCTCCTTCCACGGCCCGTATACTCCAGCTGACCCCGCTCGCACCACTGCACGGCTCCCAGCCACCGTAACTCAGCCGCCCGAGTCACCGATCAGCAGGCTCCTCTGCGTCTTCTGCTCTTTGGAACCCTCCCACCGACGCAGCCTAACGACCCTGCTCCAAGCCGCCGAGACGTCTCCCTAACATGTGCTCAGGCACCGCCGCAGCACTGAGCACATGCACGCATGGAGCCAATTGGCTCCCCTGCTCACGCTCCCGTGGGCGGAGCCAATCGGTTTAAAGGATGCATTCTGCATCCGGCGTCCCGCCCAAGAACGTGCTTCTCCCCCCCCCCCACCTCAACAAACAGGTCGCGTACAGTGTCCTGCACTGGGCCGAGCACCCGGTTACCCACGGGCGCCGGGACCCTGCCCGCGCCCTTACTCTTAGAAGTTATATGGGAAGTAGCAAAATTCAGTCACTTTTTATGTGACTGGGGTGTTCAAATTTGGCCTGCCAAATAGCAAGCACAACTTTAAAGGTTTAATGTAGACGATTAAAGTTATATGTACATATTCAGCCATCCAACTTATATGTTTAGGATCCTGGAATATCTGTTTGACTTTAAGAAGGTAATTTGATAACAGGTTACCTAGGTTGGTGGTCCAAGTAGGCTCCTATTTTGATAGGTATTTTATAGAGACATACTGTATAAGCACATATGAAGGTCATCTGTATGTGTAGATAGTGGTATTTACATGTGTAGATTACATACTGGTATAAATAGTGGGTTCAGAAAACTGCTATTTACACGTGGAGATCAGCTCATTAAAGAGATTTCAAGAGGGCATGCTTTTGGCCATGACTTAAGTGGGTCAAAAACCTACATGTGTATTCCTCATCTTACAAAAGGAATTCATGTATATGAAAAAAATTCCCCAACGAGTTCAGCACCACCACCTCAGTGACTCACATAGATTGAAAAATGTTTGTTTTGGCCTGCAAATGAAAATACATAATAACTAGATGCCAAACACTTCATTAATATGCATATGGAATAACGCAGCTTGTGTTTAAGTTGACAAACTGCATTATTTGTTGAAAGGTAAGGCTGGCTTTGAGCTGGTGTTATCTTTCCTCTCTAATATAATCAAGTCACTAACGCATGGCCTGATGCTCCCAAGGAGCCTCTTATAGGGGCTAGGGGGTAAGTAAACCTCTGTCAATCGCACCCCCAAATCTCCTGACCTCCCTCAACAGACCATTCATCCACAGTGATACCTCTCATAACTCCACCCCCTCAACAGGACTTCCATCCATAGCTACAGTCCATGATCCCCTTCCACCAGCACACAGATTTACCCCCAAACCCCTGGCACCTACTGGGGGTTTTCCTGATGCCTGTTTGTGTGGAACAGGAACAATCCTCAGATGTTCCTTCCTCAGTGGTACCTGGGTTCAAAATGGTGCCAGTCAACCCCTAGTGGTAGTCTTGCAGTACTACAGCTAGGGGGTCAAGGTGTTAAATAACGGTGTACCCCCCCTGCTCCCACTGGACATGCCAGCAGATACCCATGTAATTTGCCAGCATCTCTATGTATTTTACCAAAGGCTTCGTATTTGGTAGGGCATTTTGTTAATTACAGGGCAAATTGAACATGCCCTGACCTGAGGTCTGATCTCAACAACCTATCTAAAATGGGTCTTCATGTGTCATTAGAAAATAGCCTTGAAAACCTTCTAAAATCATGGCTAACTTACAGACATGTGCATGTATAGCAGCTCGGGAGATGGTGCAATGTACACAGCTGAAGTATGTGCCTAGGTGCGTATTTCATAAAGTTACGCCTCTCCAGTTCTGCCCCAACCATGCAGCTGAACATGCGTCCATGCAGGCTGCATATAAGTGAGTGCTGTGTTGTCACTGCGTGTACTTTTAAGGTGGGATAATTTTATAAAAGATCTTTTATCCACATACAGCAAGGTTTACAAGCATAAAAATCCTCTATAAAATCGCTTCCTAAATGGGGCCCGATATTCAAAGGCATTTACACGTTTTACACAGTTAGTACTACTGAACATCCGCTGGTGCCGCCGTTACATACCACGATGCTAAACCAGTTACCATCAGGGCATTCCATGGATGGCACCTGGGGTTAACCGGCCAATGGCAATATTCAGCCACTGCTCAATTAGCCCTCAGTGGCAAACATTAGGCACATTAAAGACTGTTCTAACTTTCACCACCAAAGCTAACCAGAGAGCAGCTGAATATTACTGCTGCTTCGCCAACCAACCCTGATATTCAGTGCTGGTGACCGGATATGGCCCTAGCCTTGAATATCCCATTCAGCAGCAATGGCTAGCCGCTGCCTCCACTGAATATCGGGCCTCTGGTGTCCAATATACAGTTTATACTTCTGAAGGGTTGGACTTCCATCTGGGTAGACTGCGCATACATTTGAGAGAGAGCCTTTCATGGCTTGGACAGAGTATGGTGATTTAGGAAGTGTGTCCTCCCAGAGTATCAAACCTGCTGGCAAGGTCCTTTGTGACTGTACAGGTCACACACCCCTAAAGTCAGCCCTGGCTTCCATAATAGTTCAATAGACTTGCCCCTAGAGGGTATTCTGTGAAAGAAAGAAGCAAACCTAATGTGACTGAACAAAACTTCATCTAATAAGCTGTGACATCTTTGGGCCAATACTTATTTATTTAACATTTCTTATATACTGCCTTTCATGATATCAAGGTGGTTTACATTGAACAAGGCATTATAACTTGGGGATAACTATTTTACAGGGAACATGGGCTATGGAGGGTTAAGTGGTTTGCCCAAGACCACAAGGAGCACCTGGGGGACTAGAAACCCCAGTCCTTCCAGCCCAAGGTTGCTGTCCTCTAGTGGGATTTGAACCCCCGACCTTCCAGCCTGAAGTACCTTGCCCCAATCACTAGGCCACTCCTCCACTCCATATGGATTTGCAGCCCTTATGCAGATAGTAGCAGACTGAAAATGCAATTGAATAGCCTGATCTCTATAAGAAAGGGGTGGAGGGAGGGCTGCAAAATTATTCAGATATGAAGTCATTTTAGAAGCTTTATTCATGATTTGGACATCTGGAAAGAGCCATTCAGATGTGCCCATTTTAGAAAGCTAAGTAAATATACTTCCTCAGTGTGATCATGTCCATGTCACATACGGGTGGGGTGGAAGTGTAGCCTGGGCAGATGCACATCGCCTCATGATTTCAGGACGGCCTGAGCATGTCCAGCCCTGGCTGCTGCTGAGTCCATACCTATACCTGCTCCTGACCACAAATAAGTAACAGAAAAGCACTTGTTTCATGGCAGCAGTACTTTCAGGGCGAAGAGAGAAAAGTGCAGTTATCACCACAGTAATTTTCACTGGATCCACAAAACCTATATGTTAATTCACAGATCTTTCATTTCCCTGCCCCACCGCTGCCATCTGCAGATCTAAAATGGCAAGCTGGGACGTGCATGTATCACAGCATAGAGCCGGCACATCTATGTGCCTGTGCCACGGCCATTCATTTCGAGGACAGCCGCATTCCTAAAATGTTCTACAAACATGCACGTACCTGGCCTTGTCATATGCATGGGTCTGTCTCCAGAACCAGTTGTGGGGAAGTGCATCTTTCAGGGTGGAGACAGAGTGATTTCAGAAGGCACTTACACGTGCCTCCCGTCATTGCTGCCACACCTTTGGATGTTCCAGATTCTTTAGATGTCACTTATTTATTTATTTATTTATTTAACAATGATTTATATACCGCATCTTCCATAGTTCAGTTGCGGTTCACAATAAACAACAGTTAACAAATTGGAGTTTGTTTTACATAAAACATCATATGACCAAATAACAATAAGATAAACAACTAGTGTTAATACAGAACAGTATAGAACAGTGTAAACTATATACATTATGTACAAATACACATTATGTGGGGCTTAAGCGTTATTCAAAGTACAGTATCAGCTATGAAGAATTGTATGTGTAGGTCATTTGGGATTTGTTAGATAAAAACTGGTTAGCCATTATCTAAGTCTATTGAGGGATGATCTGAGTTGTTGTAATGTTTAGAAAAGAGATAGGTTTTCACTTTTTTGCGGAATTCGATGATCTCGGTTAGCAATCTTAGATCATCTGGGAGGGAATTCCAGATTGTTGGAGCTGTATGAGAAAAAGCTCTATTGTTTGTGAGTTTATTTGCTTTTATGAAGTCTTTGGGAGTTTTTAGTTTATTTGTTTGTCCTTTTCTTTGAGTAGATTTTGAGTGCTCTTTGCTGATTAGGTTACTTAAGGTGACTGGGGCCATGTCGTTTAGAGTTTTAAATGTGGTTATCAATGTTTTGTATACTATCCTACTTTGTATAGGCAGCCAGTGAAGGGATTCTAGTATTGGTGTTATATGTTGATGTGCGTGTACTTTCGTTATTATCCGAGCTGCTGCATTCTGGGCAAGTTGAATTCTTTTAATGTTTTGTTTTGTTATACCCAATAAAATTAGGTTAGTGAAGTCAAAGTGGGGGGTTATGATGGCTTGAATTATGCTGATGAAATCATGTATGTATACAAGGGGTCTTAGTTGTTTAAGGATTTTGAGTTTGAAATAGATTTTCTTTGTGGTGTTTCTAATGTGGGTGTCTAATGTAAGGTGTTTATCTAGAATAACACCTAGATATCTTACTTCATTTTTTATTTTAATTTCTTGGTTTTGAAGTGTTATGTGTGTAGGTGGAGTATAGGATTGGTTTTTGGTGACGATTAGCACTTCAGTTTTGGAGTGATTTATTTGGAGATTGTGGGTATTTAGCCAGGATGTGACTTCATTGAAGCAATCTGACAGAGTTTGCATCGGTAAGTTGGGAATCGTGAACGGAATGTACATCATGATATCATCTGCGTATAGATGATAGAGTACACCAAATTTTTTAAAGATATTGCAAACAGGTTTTATGTATATGTTAAATAGGAGTGCTGATAACGCTGATCCTTGAGGTAAACCGGTTTCCAGTTTGTATGAATCAGAGGTTTGATTACCTATTCGTACATTTTGTGTCCTATTATCTAGATAAGAGGAGAACCATTTATGAACTGTGGCATTTATTCCTATTTGACTCAGACTATTGAGCATTATGGTATGGTGGACGCTATCAAAAGCAGCTGAAATATCAATAAATAATAGAATGAATGCTTGTTTGTGATTGTCGATTCCTCTTAATAGCGTATCTTAAAATGCCACTTACAGTATAGTGGGTGATATTCAGCTGCTATCTGAATAACGTATACATTTAGTTTGGGCCTGTTGAACAGCAGCTCTAAGTCAAACATATAATGGCGATGCATTGACTGCATTGCAGATATATTCAGTACTTTTGATTATACATATAGCAGCATTGAATATACAGAATAAGCTAAATGCCGTGGCTAGTGTTTAACTTTATCTGATTGCTGGCAGAATTGACTCATTTATTGTTAGCTATTGCTGAGTGGCAATTAATGTGGAAATGCAGGATGTTTATGTGCTGGTAAGGAGCAAGAAAACCATGGAAAAACACCTCTTGCCGAAAAATTCATTGTATACCAAAAACTCCTTTTGTAGTAAACTACGAACTCCCCCCGTCAAAATTCCAATATTATTTTTGTCGGAACTGTTGCAGTGAAGTAAAAACCTCTCGTGGCAAAATATTCCTTTTATTCGTTTTACACGAGCTATTACAGCTCTTCACTATTTATTTAACATTAAGAGAAGTGCACCAAGCAAGGGAAGTGCACCAAGGAAATACGAGCTGAAGGATTGGCTAATCAAAGCTGTTAAGCCTGAAGAAGGGCCGGAGGATTAGTAAGGCCTGAAACATAGCGCTGTGTAGCATTACAGCACTATAGCTGGCACCACAGCAGTACACTTTATTGAGTAACAGGGTTACTCTATACGGAGGACTCAGTGATTTGGAAGGGAGAGGCTCCAACAGCACAGCTCAGCTCAGCTGTTTTTTTTCTATTGCCGGAGAAGAAGTCCCTGGGAACCAGACGTTGGTGACAAAAGATCTGATTCTACAGATAAGTTGGGCTACGGCCACGGCGATTTTACTAAATGACAATGTCTTTGTGTTTAAAAGGGGCTTGCTTGGTGCACTTCCCTTAATGTTAAATTGTAGCAGCAGAGCGCAGACAATCCAATAATACCAGGAGTCTGTTCAGAAGGTCCAAATCATTTATTTGTGCACAAGACTCAAGCAGAATCACATTCAAAATGGCTGAGCCCCGGTTTCTAGCAAAACAACAAGTTTTATACCTTTCTTTCCCATTCTAGACATAGACAAACTTTTCATTGGTCCCGGTAACCCTTCTTACACCTTCTATTGGTTCCGGTACCGTTACGTAGCCATCCAATGAGGACCTTTGTCTGGGCTCAGCACCTGCTTCCCCCCCTTACAGTCCCAATTACAATGGTCAGTTCTTCCAACTTTGATACTTTTCTCCTCCAAGGTCGCTAACCAGCTGGAATATGTGGGAAAGCAGGGCACTGTAACCTTTCTCTCAACAGAGTTAATTAATTCCATAGAAGCTTCACACATCTTATCAGTATTAATTAAAATTGTTTACTGTCTTTTCTAAGTTTCGTTTCTGCTTAGCTATGTTCAGTTAAGCTGCGTTAAGTTTCAATTCTATGGAGGCAATATGGGGGGGGGGGGGTTCATTCCTCTGGGCCTAACCACAGGCTTCATTTACAGGTCAAGCTGCTTAGGCCTGCCTGCCTGCTTCAATCAGCGTGGATCATAGGCCTTCGCCTACCACATTCCCCCCTTTGATTAATCTCACCCGAATGCTAATGAGGTGTGAGATGTAAATCACTTAACTACACAGGAGTAGGGTTTTTACCAATGGTGCCGGGAGTGGGGTGCCATAAGGCTAAAATCTTAGTAGCAGTTTTACGTTCTACGGTATTTTCGATCACACTGTTAATAGAGCGCATACAGCATGGGATTATACATGGTAATAACAGAAACAAAGCTACAATTACTAATATTATCATAACAAAGGTAGTAAGTCCCCCCAGGCCAGAGAAGATAGATTCAAACCAGTTAGGTATTCTAAGACCGTGCCAGGTCTGTACTGGCACATAAGCTTGTTTTCGCATATTTTCAGCAATATCTTCAACTACTTGACCTTTGTCATCTATCTTCAAACAACAATTGGTTAAATTCAGCTTTCCACATACTCCTCCTTCAGCTGCCAACAGATAGTCTAGGGCCAAGCGATTCTGATATATTGCAGTACGCATTTGTGTGCTTTGTCTAGCTAGAAGTGTAAGTGCTTGACTAGTCTCATTAGTGATTAGTTCTACTACTGCTTGTAAACATATAATACGGTTTATCATATACACAGGGGTCCGATACCCCCAAGTGCCATCTTCCTCCCAAGTGGCAGGTCCATAATAGGCAATAATCCTCTCAGGTGGCCAATCATCCCCATCCCATTTCTGCCACTTGCCTATCTGGAGAGCTGCTCTCTTCTGTCTCTTAGTGTATACTGGGTATCCTAATTGTTCTCCATGTTCTGTGGGTAATAAGAAGAAAGAAGGTCGGATGGTCCCCAAGACACACGCTCCTCCCCAATGAATAGGAAGTCGAGCATATGCTCGGGTTCCACAGATCCAATACAAGCCAGGCGGGGCTTGCCAGGCATGGGGCTGGGCAAGATTTGTCCATAAATCGGCAAGCTCAGGGAATTTTGCTAATGGATTAGTGGGTTCAGATTCATTAACTCCTGACCACCAGGACGTCTGCTTTGTAGTGTCGTTATAAAACTTCTGGCTGAGACAGACCAGCTGTCCCACCTGCAAGGTGAACTGGGGTCCAGTTCGAGCATAGCACAGACGCCCAACTATTGAGTGTGCTAAGACCCATTCACTAGTGGTCTTATGCAATTCAGTATGATTATAAGTTATTGAGTAATTCAATTCTTGGGCTTCCCAGGGCCATTGGTCACCCATTTTAGTTCCACCACAAAAGTAACAATCTGAAATGTGGAGACTGGAGACCACTGCTCCAGCTAATTCTAGAAACAAATTCTGAGAAGGGTGAGGGATATCAAACTTGTTTACATGCATAGTTTCATAGAAAGTATTATGTATATGGTACCTTGATGATCGATGAGCCTGGGTGTTCAATCTAATATATACAATAGTTCCGGGATCTGACCCAGAGCCTGCAATACGTAAGCCAAACTTATACCCTTGCTTCCAGGCACTGGGATTAATTACGTGTAACTCTAATGGATTACAGGTACCTTTTTTACAATTTTCTAGATTCTTTACATATGGCTTAGTTAAGGCAGCCATTCGATTGTCTCTGGTATTCTCTACCATACCAGTTTTCCATGTAGCATAGAAAACACATTCCCACCTTGGGCAATAATAATCCTCACTTGGGGCTGTACTATACTCATTTGCTAAAACTCGTTTACCTGTGCATGCCCCCCATCCAGTGGTTCCTTCTGGACACATATATTTATCATCATGAGAATATGCTTTCTCCCAATTGGCACACTTAGAACGACTATCTCTATTGATGGCATCACAAGCATCAAAATACAAAGTAGCACCTTTTGTAGGATCAGTAAGTGGAGATGTAGCATTGAGTAAATCTCCATCTGCATCATTCCATCGTATTTCTAAAGTATAATAAGATGGGTTCTGATGTGGGTTAAAACAAACTTTAGTATTTCCCTTAGTACAAACGTTCAGTTCAGAGGTGTTATAAATACACCAGCTTACCGTACCAGTACAGGTATAGTAAGAATGATAAAGCAAAGTCTGAGTTACTTTCATTCCAGTCCGAGTGGAAGTAATGCAGGCAGTACATGGGGGTAAAGCAAGAGTAAGTTCAAAGCTCCCCAGGCAAGCAACCAGAACAAAATAGAAACAAAGATGCATGTTGATTGTAGTTCTTCTGGATCTCCGCTGGAAAATCTTGACCTTGACGTTCTCTTCTTGGCACAATGCTGACCCGTTTGCTAATGAAGCAATTCAACGGGTGTCAATGTTGATTGAAGATCCTCAAATGTCCCGCTGTGATGCCAACTTACCAATTGTAGTTGGCCTGACGAAAGTTTATGGAAGCACAATTATTCGATGAAGAAAACAAATGTCTTTGCTGGATTTAGAAACAGCAATCCTCTTCGAAAGACTTGGCTACTGTAGGACACTGTAGTTCATGAGTGTCCCCGAGGAGTTCTAGGTTGCTGGCTGCCTCCGTAGGGTGAGATGCAAAGGGACGTCAGGATGTGGCTCTGCTGTCCATTGGTCCTGATCTGGAACTGCTGCCGGCTTGACTCTGCTATGATGAATCCAGGAATCGATTTCTGCTACCTTTACTGCAGTTGGGGTAGACAGGATGACGGTGTATGGCCCCTTCCAATGCGGTTCCAGCGGTGTCTTCTTCCAATCTTTGATCCACACCGAGGTACCAGGCTTGTAGGGATGCAGGGGTTCCGTCAAATTGATAGGCAACTGGTCCTGTATCCACGCATGGAGAGTCTGCAGAACAGAACTAAGAGCTAGAAGTTCTTGTCTGGTTATTTCTGAACCAATCTGTGGCAAACTACCTTTAACACCCTGCACTATTGGTGGAGGTTTGCCATACATAACTTCAAAAGGGGAAAATCCTGATGATTTCACAGGAGCTGAGCGTATTCTGAGTAAGGCTATTGGGAGAATCTGGGGCCACTTCAGGTGGGTCTCCTGACATAGCTTGGCTATCTGGGATTTTAAAGTTCGATTCATTCGCTCAACCTTCCCTGAACTTTGGGGTCTATATGCAGTATGTAATTTCCATTGTATCTGTAAGGCACTTGCTAACTGCTGGGTAATCTGAGATACAAATGAGGGCCCATTGTCTGACCCTATTACTGCTGGAATTCCAAATCTGGGGATAATTTCTCTTAACAAAACTTTAGTAACTTCTCGGGCTTTTTCAGTCCTGGTGGGGAAGGCTTCCACCCACCCAGAGAAGGTACAGACTAATACTAACAAGTAACGGTATCCATTGGCCTTTGGCATTTCAGTAAAGTCTACTTGCAGGTGGTGCATGGGGGTTACACCTCCCGACTGAACTCATGGTGGTGGCGTGGGACCCTGTTTGGCATTGTTCTTGGCACAAATTAGACACTGGCGGGCTACTGAGGCTGACAGAGCTCCCAATAAAGCGATACAAAAATGTGGTTTAAGTGCTTTCTCCATAGCACTCTTCCCATAATGTGTGGCTTGATGAAAGGCCTTGACAAAGGCTGGTCCCAATAATTCAGGGATCACTATTCGTCCTGGGGGTTGACTGCCCTCTGGTGGTGGCAGCTCAATCCATCCATCTTTCAGTATTCCCTCTTCTTTATTACAGTAGTAATCCAATTCTTTGGTGGTATATCGTGGTGTCCATAAATTAAGGGGTACTGGAAACAATGCTGCTTGTATTGGTATGGCTTGTGGTGAAATTTGGCCTGTCATGGCTGCTTTACGTGCTGAAGCATCAGCAAATCTGTTTCCTTGGGCAACTTCTCCTCTTCCCGCTTGGTGTCCTCGACAGTGTATGACAGCCACACGTGTCGGGGCCCATACTGCGTCTAGTAACATCAATATTTCTGGGCCATATTTGATTGATTTGCCTCCCGACGTAATGAGCCCTCGTTCTTTGTAGAGAGCCCCATGTGCATGCAAAGTGGTGAAGGCATATTTTGAGTCCGTGTATACGTTCAACAGCAGTCCCGCACCCAATACTAGTGCTCTGGTGAGTGCTATCAATTCTGCTTTCTGGGCTGATGTGCCTGATGCAAGAGCTGATGATTCAATGACTTTCTCCCGGGTGACTACTGCATACCCGGCACAGCGTCGTCCATTGATGATGAGACTGCTTCCATCCACAAAATAGGTCTGATCAGGATTCTCTAGGGGTACGTCTATCAGATCAGGTCGACTTGAGAATACAGTATCCATCACTTCTATACAGTCATGCTCTGGAGGGTCTTCGCTGACTGGTATCAGTGTGGCTGGGTTCAAGGCATGGCTCACTTCTAGTTGTATTTGTGGATTTTCACATAGCATACTTTGGTATTTCAGCATTCGAGAATTGGTGAGTCAATGATTTGCTTTTTGTTCCATAAGGGCAAGTACCGCATGTGGTACTGTGACGCGTAGATTCTGTCCTAAGGTGAGTTTGTCTGCTTCACTCACTAATAATGCTGTAGCTGCAACTGCTCTCAAACATGGTGGCCATCCTTTGGCCACAGTGTCCAATTGTTTCGATAGGTATGCTACGGGTCGCTCCCAATATCCCAGTTTCTGAGTCAACATGCCTAGAGCGTTCCCGTGCATCTCATGCACAAATAGGTGGAAGGGCTTGTGAACATCTGGTAGCCCAAGTGCTGGTGACGACATCAATTCTTCCTTCAGGGTCTTGAAAGCTGCGTCTTGCTCAGGTCCCAACTCTAGTGGCGACTTTTCTTCTCCCTTAGTGGCTTCATATAGTGGTTTAGCAATCTGAGCAAAGTTCGGTATCCATATCCGGCAGTACCCTGCTGCTCCCAGAAAGGCTCTGACTTGCTTTCTGGTAGTCGGGGTTGGGATACTGCACACGGCTTCTTTTCTTTCTCGTCCCAATTGTCGGCTTCCTTTAGTCAGGCGAAAGCCCAAGTATTTTACTTCTTTTTGGCATAGCTGTGCTTTTGCTCTGGAAACTTTGTATCCAGCTTCATCCAATAGTTGCAAGAGGTCATTAGTGGCTTGTATACATTCACTTTCCGATGTGGCAGCTACCAGTAGGTCATCCACATATTGGAGGAGTACTCTTTTCTCAGGGGCCACAGGGTAACTTGAAAGATCTTGGTTTAGTGCAGCACTAAAAATGGTGGGTGAATTCTTGAATCCTTGAGGCAATCGTGTCCAAGTAAGTTGGCCCCGTCTCCCTGAGACAGGGTCCTGCCATTCAAAGGCAAACAGCAACTGGCTAATTGTGGCTAATCTTATGCAAAAGAACGCATCTTTCAAATCCAAAACAGTAAAGTGGGTAGCTTCAGCAGGAATCAGTCCTAGGAGTGTATAGGGATTTGGCACAACTGGATGTATGGTTTCAACTGCTTCATTCACTCTCCTTAGGTCTTGCACTGGGCGGTAGTCACCTGTCCCAGGCTTCTTCACTGGCAAGAGAGGAGTGTTCCATGGTGACTGACAAACTTTAAGTAGGCCATACTCCAGTAGTCTCAACAAGTGGCGGTGGATGCCTTCAATTGCTACTCTTGGAAGTGGGTATTGCTTGACATGTACTGGTTCTGCACTAGGCTTGAGATTCACAATTACTGGAGCTATATGTTTGGCCAGGCCTGGTGGATTGCCCTCTGCCCATACTCCAGGAGGGGCTTCAATGCTTTTCAGAGTAGGTTCAAAATAGGTATCAAGGATTGGCTCAGTACTATAATATCTCCATTCTTCTTCTCGAGGAACAGTGAGCACCATCAGTCCAGGAGGCTTTGAATTTACTGTCATTTGCATTTCTCCTTTCTCAGTAAAGGATATTTGGGCCTGCAGCTTGGCTAGCATATCTCGTCCCAGTAATGGCACCGGGCACTCGGGCATGTAGAGGAATTGGTGCGTTATTTGTTGTCCTCCTAAATTACATATGCGGTTTTGAAGAAAAGGCTTTGTGGCTTTAGCGCCAGTCGCTCCCACAATGGTGATTGCTCTTGTAGAAAAAGGGGCTATTTGTTTATCTACTACAGAATGTTCCGCTCCAGTATCAACCATAAAGTCCATGAATTGGTCTCCTATTTGTATACTGACCATAGGCTCCTGGAGACCTAAAGCGAATTTGGAGCCCGGTCTGTCCTAATCTGCTTCATCTAAATCATAGGCTGTTGCGGCTGCCACTCCCTATATGGCCTCCGTTCGTTCTCGTTGAGATTGTTCTCGATTGGTTCCTCTGCGGTTCTGGGGTCGGCCTCTCTCCCTTTCCCTCCAAGGGGCGTGTTCCCCTTCATCCTGAGAGGCCTCTTCGAGTCGCGGGCATGCACTTCTCCAATGTCCTTCTTCCCTGCAATAAGCGCATTGGTTCGCGCCTAATGGGGGCCAGTCATCTCCTCGGCCCCGCCCTCTTCCTCTGCTCCTTCGACTAGGGACACCTCCCCTTTTCTGTTCCACTATGGCCGCAGCCAAAAAATCTGCTTTCTTCTTCATCCTTCGATCACTTTCTTTCTGTCTTTCATTATCACGATTCACAAACACTTTATGAGCGACTTCCAGTAGCTGTGTTGCATTCATGCCCGCAAACCCTTCTAATTTCTGTAGCTTACGTCTAATATCTGGTTGTGACTGGTTTACAAAAGCAGCATTCACCATGCATAGGCTTCCTGGTGCATCTGGGTCATAGGGAGTATACATCCTGTACGCTTCAGACAATCTTTCATAGAATACTGCTGGGCTTTCTTCTATGCCCTGATTAACTTTGGTCACTTTAGAGAGATTCATGCTTTCTGACCCCCCTTTCGCAGACCTTGCATAAGGCCTTGGCGAAACCGTGATAGAGCTCTGGATCCTCTATCAGTATTCGGATCCCACTGGGGAATTCTCTTTTAGCTGCTTCGCGATTGTCTATTCCTGCTCCTTCCCCTCCCTCTGCCAGGGGATTGTCTGCTAGCCAGTCAATAGCTGCTCGCTTAATTTGTGTCCGCTCCTCAGTAGTAAATAAAGTAGACAGGAGCTGACGGCAATCTGACCAAGTGGGTTGGTGAGTTTCCATAATAGTATGCATCAATTCTGTTAATTCTTGGGGCTTGTCAGTGTAGGAAGCATAATGCAATTTCCAATTCAGCAAATCAGTAGTGGAGAAAGGCACATATACTAGACTTAGGGGTCCCGCTACTATCTGGTCATTCTCATTTCGCACGGGCATTCCCGGGACTTGCCGTAGTGGCATCAGTAGCATCAGTTTCTTGACAGAAGCTTTCTGTAGCTTAATAGAAACTTTCTTGATGGGGGCTTTCTGTCTCACAGTGCGCTTAGTCTGGGACGCTTCGCTTGTTACAGATGAGCTTGCGCTGCCAGCTGATTGTACGCTATCAGTCTCGCCCTGAGAGGACACTTCCTCTTCTTCTTGCTCTGACTCATCCTTCTCTTCAGTCTCAGGCGAGCCAGTATCCTCGTTAAGAGGGGGATCATCTATCTGCCCTTCTGGGGGTGGTTCTGGAGATGGGTCTCGCTGTCGCTGCGGTGCTGGCACAGGACGTGGAGGTACTCTCACTGGGCGCTGGGCTCGGGGCTGTCTAGTTACAACTCCCGGAGACTCAGGATCTACCAGAACAGGCTTCTGACTGGGTTTCTCAGCTGTCCCTGTCTTCTGGGCCTGGTCTGTTAATGCTAACAATATCCTGCACTGTTCTTCATAACAGCGCTGTGCCCAAGGCGGTGGATTCTCACAAATACTTAACCAAGAATCTATATATGGGTACTGATCGGGGTGCGCTGCTCGCACCTTCCGATGAACTGATTGAACAATTCCTATGCTAAATGTTCCATCTCGGGGCCACATGGGGTCTATGATGGGCCACTCCCTAGTACACAAAAGCTGTAATCGTGAGGCAATCATTTTTACTCCATAATCTCCTGAATATCCTTTATTAAAATACTTAATCATACATTCTAACGGAGTGTGCCTAGTAGACCCCGCCCCTCCCATATCGATGTGTGCGCGCAACAACAGACAGAAGAGAAAAGGAGGGCGGACCGTGGGTAAGGGGTCCTCACGGCCCTAGAAACATTTAAGGGAAACAAATAACAAGACAAGACGACGGTCACTTCCTCCTTTTTACGACCTGGACGCGGTCGCCCGGCCAGGAAATGCGTTACTCAGGAGTCCGCCTTCACTTGGTCCGTGCTGCCAGACCTCTCATTCACACTTCATTCACACAATCATGCTAGCAACGTATCCCAAAAACAGCCCAATCCTATCTCTGCTGACTAGGCTATATCAAATTCCAAAATCAAAATCAAAAAGACGATAGTTTCACCCCGCGCATACTCATGCAGGGTTAGTCGGACCATCTTGAGAGGTGATCAAGCTCTCTTACCAAATACCAAATTCCAAGTTTCAAAACAGCAGTTCTGCTCTGACTCATCTGTCTAGACATACCAAATCAAAATTATACTCACCGGATCCGGTCCCCGTTCCCGAGCAAGCGCATGAGTTGGACCTCGGACTCCCCTCACGGGTTTGAGGTGTTGGTTCCATCCGGGTCCGGCACCCGCCGAGGCCTGGCCCAACTCCCTCCGATGCAACTGGACCGGTGGCGCCTGGGAGCCGAGCCCACGTCGGGAGGGCACGATCCCGGCAGGACCAAACCTGTAGAGGCGGAAAGTCGTGGTATATTGGCTCATATACCTCTACTAACCACACCTTCCCGGCCAACGCACCAAGAATATGTAGCAGCAGAGCGCAGACAATCCAATAATACCAGGAGTCTGTTCAGAATGTCCAAATCATTTATTTGTGCACAAGACTCAAGCAGAATCACATTCAAAATGGCTGAGCCCCGGTTTCTAGCAAAACAACAAGTTTTATACCTTTCTTTCCCATTCTAGACATAGACAAACTTTTCATTGGTCCCGGTAACCCTTCTTACACCTTCTATTGGTCCCGGTACCGTTACGTAGCCATCCAATGAGGACCTTTGACTGGGCTCAGCACCTGCTTCCCCCCCCTTACAGTCCCAATTACAATGGTCAGTTCTTCCAACTTTGATACTTTTCTCCTCCAAGGTCGCTAACCAGCTGGAATATGTGGGAAAGCAGGGCACTGTAAGCTTTCTCTCAACAGAGTTAATTAATTCCATAGAAGCTTCACACATCTTATCAGTATTAATTAACATTGTTTACTGTCTTTTCCAAGTTTCGTTTCTGCTTAGCTATGTTCAGTTAAGCTGAGTTAAGTTTCAATTCTATGGAGGCAATATTGGGGGGGGGGGTTCATTCCTCTGGGCCTAACCACAGGCTTCATTTACAGGTCAAGCTGCTTAGGCCTGCCTGCCTGCTTCAATCAGCGTGGATCATAGGCCTTCGCCTACCACAAAATAAATAGTGAAGAGCTGTAGTAGCTTGTGTAAAACGAATAAAAGGAACATATTGCCACGAGAGGTTTTTACTTCACGGCAACGGTTCCGACAAAAATAATATTGGAATTTTGACGGGGGGAGTTCGTAGTTTGCTACAAAAGGAGTTTTTGATATAGGTTAGATTTTTGTGCCCTTTTGTGTGGTTAAGAATTTTTGGAAAAATTCATTGTGGCAAAACCCCTTTCACAAACATAAAGGGGCTATGTTCAGTCACAGCATATTTGTTATTTGATCTTTTTGAATTTAGTTCACAGTACCTCAAGGAGACTTACATTCAGCTATTCCCCTGTCCCCAGAGCACTTACAATCTAAGCTTTGTACCTGAGGCAATAGAGGGCTAAGTGACTTGCCCCAGGTCACAAGAAATATCAATGGGAGAAGCAGAGTTTGAACCTTGTTTCCCCATTCTTGACCCACTGCTCTAACCAGTAGACTCCTGTTCTCCAGGAACAAGCAGGAAATCAGTCCTCACTTATGGGTGACGTCGGCACTGACGGAGCCCGCGCGGAGCAATTCCCCAGCTTTCAAAGAAAGACTTTGGGATTGCTGCCACGCATGCGTGTCCTCTTCCTGCCCAAGGGTGCCATCTTGCTCAGTCTCCCTTTTTCCACGGAGCCCTTCAGACGCACGTCCTCGTCCCTCGGAAAAAGTCTCATTTTTGCCTTAATAGGCTCTCTTTTTTCCGGTTGCACTGGTCCTCTACCCATCCTTCCCCTGCTCTACTTTTTTAGAGCTATCGAGGATACTCTTTTCTCATTTTTTCATTACGGGCTTCGCGCCCTTTTTTCTTCTCTAACTGCTGGCCGCATGGTCTTCAACCTCGCAGGGGCCATTTTTGCCCCCATGGCCACCGGACTCAAAAAATGTGAAAGATGCTCTAGATACATGTCGCTTATGGACACTCATAACTGTTGTCTGCAGTGCCTGGGAGTCGACCATGACCCAGAGCTCTGTTCACTCTGCAAGAAAATGTCGTCTAAGGCCCTGCTCAGTCTTAAGCAGAAGTCCGAAGACATTTTCCAAAAGGCTGCCTCGGAGTCCCCGGTGGTGCCCTCGGTCATCTCTCTTCCGGTGGGTTCCCCCCCTGTGTAAAAGGCTGCCTCGGAGTCCCCGGTGGTGCCCTCGGTCATCTCTCTTCCGGTGGGTTCCCCCCCTGTGGCCCTGCACTCTCGGCGGCACTCCGATCAGGGGTCCCCCGAGGTGGAGTGGCGCAAAAAGAAGAAGGACTCGAAGTTTCTGTCCGGGGCTCCCGACAAGCGCGAGAGCTCCCACGCCCGGTCGCTTATCCCCCTTCGGCGTTCCCGAGAGTCAGACAAGGAGCGGCCCCGCAAGGTACACCGCACAGAAGTGGAGGCCTCCAGCGAAGGCGCCTGGTCTCCTGAGAGTCATCTCGGTGAGGACCTCCTCTCCTCCTCAACACCCGATCTGGTGACCCTGGTATCGGTGTTGCAGGGCCCCATGCCCGTGTGGGAGTCCCACATGCTGACGCTGGAACACAGCGTTTCTGCATTCATTGCTTCCCAGCAGGCGCTCACAGCCAGCTTTGCTGACTCACACCCAGAGACCGCAGGTCCCTCGCGTGGGACACTCATATCCGTCCAGGAAACCCCCGAGAGCCGCAGGCCTTATGAGGGTCCTCGACATCGGTCTCGCTTGCCCTCCCATTCCACGGAGGCGAGATCATCCAGGGCCTCTGGCACCAGGCCACCAGCCATTGGACAGGGCGACCTGCCCGGCTTGGACTCTTTGTCTGACTTCTCGGACTGGGAGTCCGATGGGGACACCTCTCCGGAAACCCGTACCCATCGGGATCTTTCGTCAGACACCTTGCTGCCCGCATTCCAGCGGCGCTTACCACTCAAAGACACCTCCTTCTTGGTGTTCATTTGGGACATGGCACAGACCCTTAACCTGGTCACCCAGACTGAGGAGGACTCTCGTGCTGAAGAACTTGACATTCTTCAGTACGAGTCCCTGCCCAGGGAGTCCCTCACTGTGCCTGTACCGCCTATTCTATCTTGGCTGCTGCTCCGCATGTGGGAGACTCCAGCCTCGGTCCCCATCGTGAGCAAGCGCCTTGACATGATTTACAAGGTGCAGTGTGGGCCAGGCTTCCGAAAGACCCAGCTGCCACACAACTCAATGGTGGTGGAATCGGCCATGAGGAAGCAAAAGAGCCCAAAATCTCACTCGTCGGTACCACCCGGCTGAGAGTCGAGAGCCCTTGATGCCCTGGACTGCAAGGCCCACCAAGGTTCCATGCTCTTTTGTCACATCCAGGCATATCAACTGTAAATTGGTATGTTCCTGCGCGATTTGGCCAAGAAACCCAGGGGTTTCTCCGTGGGTCTCGAGGGAGAGCCCCTCGACAGATTCTGCACCCTGTTAAAGTCCGCCGCCGACTGCTCCCTCTCTTGAGCCTCCTATGATGACTTTGAGACATCGGTTCAGGTGGCGGCCGCGGGCATTAGGACCCGCTGCCAAGCATGGCTCCAGTCCTCGGATTTGGAGCTATGGGTGCAGGAGAAGTTCCTGGACGTGCCCTGCCTCGGCGAGCAGCTCTTTGGCAAGCTGATGGAGGAGAAGGCTGTGGAAATTGAGACGGAGTTCTTCACTAGGACCCGTCTCTCCCACAAAATGTCTACTCTACCTCAGAGGAAGCAGCCAGCCAAGAAGCCCTTCTTCCCTAGAAAGGGTCTCCAGTATCGGGGCTATCCTCCATATCCGGCTGCCCCCATGCGACCACTCTGGTGCAGGAAAAGTCTGGCCAGGGGCATCGTAAGCCAAAGGGACCGGCTCCCCCGCAACCCACTCAGGGGTTTTGACGCCATCGGCATAACCCCTTGCCTTCCAGCGACACAGCAGCCAGTGGGGGGACGCCTGTCCCGCTTTGCCCCATCGTGGGCTCCCATCACCCCGGACACTTGGGTCCTCCAAGTTGTCTGGGATGGCTATGGCCTTCACTTTGACAGGCTTCCACCTCCTTTCTCCCCGGCGGAGCCTCATCGACTCCCCACACACCAGCTTCTGCTGCAGCGGGAATTACACTCTCTCCTCGCCCAACGGCCAGTCGAGAAGGTCCCTCTCCACCTTTGAAGTCGGGGCTTCTATTCCTGGTACATCCTCATCCTGAAAAAGATGGGGGGGTCTGTGGCCCATCCTCGACCTCCGCAGGCTAAACAAATTCCTGGTATGGGAGAAATTCAAGATGTTGTTTCTTGGTGTTCTGCTGCCCTTCCTCTGGCAGGGCGACTGGCTATGCTCCTTAGATCTAAAGGACGCTTACGCCCACATCTTAATCCACCCCTAACACAGGCAGTATCTGCATTTAAGGGTGCAGGGAGAGCACTTCCAATACAGGATGTTCCCCTTCGGCCTTGCGCCCGCACCACAGGTCTTCACAAAGTGCCTTGTCGTGGTTGCTGCTTACCTTTGGCGCCAGGGCGTACTAGTCTTTCCCTACCTCGACGACTGGCTTGTTATGGGCTCCTCAGCCGTGGAGGCTCGGCGAGCGATGTCGCGCACTGTCCTCCTCTTGGAGAGCTTGGGGTTCTTGGTCAACTACCCGAAGTCTCACCTCGAGCCGGTGCAGACTCTCGAGTTCATCGGAGCACGCCTCAATACTCAGCAGGCGATCGCCTTCTTGTCGGTGGATCGCTCCACCTGCCTCCGAGCTTTGGCGGCTCACATCCAAAGTGCTCACCAGGTCATCGCTCGGTCCATGCTATGTCTCCTGGTCCACATGGCCTTGACCGTACATGTGGTTCCTCACGCCCGCCTGCACATGCGGACAGCTCAGTGGTGTCTCAGTGCCCAATGGAGCCAGTCCCTCAGACACCTCAGGGACCCCGTCAAGGTCCTCCCCGACCTCTGCTTGTCCCTGAGCTGGTGGCAAAACACCCGCAACCTCCTGCGGGGATTGCCCTTTGAGGCCCCGCAGCACGATGTGGTGCTGACGACAGATGCCTCCCTGTTAGGGTGGGGAGCACATTGCGGACCACTCTGCACGCAGGGGCAATGGTCACCTGAGGAGTCTCAGCAGCAGATAAACCTGCTCGAACTCTGGACCATTCGGTGGGCCCTGAGAGCCTTCGAGGAACACCTCTGCGGGAAGTTGGTCCTAGTGCAGACCGACAACCATGTAGTGATGTTCTACATCAACAAGGAGGGAGGCACGGGATCGTGCTCCCTCTGCCGGGAAGCGGTCCTCATCTGTTGTTTCGTGGCCCGATGGAGATTGTCCCTCAGGGCGACGTACCTCCCGAGTCAGGAAAATGGCCTGGCGGACAGACTCAGCAGAATCCTTCACCCCCATGAATGGCAACTGGATCCCAAAGTAGCAGACTGTCTGTTTCTCCATTGGGGGACTCCAGCGATAGACCTCTTTGCCAGTCCCCAGAACACGCAGCTCCCCTGCTTTTGCGGGCCAGTGCCGCACTCGAGCAGGGAGGGCCCTGATACATTTCTCCTGGACTAGACCTCCAGTCTCCTCTATGCATTCCAGCCTTTCCCCCTTATTGCGAGGACTCTGTTCAAGGCTTAGCAGGACGGGGCATCATTGATTCTCGTGGCCCCCTTGTGGCCTCGGTAGCCTTGGTTCCTGCTCCTGCTCCGGCTGTCAGTGGAGCCTCCAGTTCCCCTGGGCTCTGCCAGGGATCTGCTAAGGCAGGAGGAGGGTTGGGTGCTGCACCTGAACCTAACCTCCCTATCCCTCATGGCCTGGCAGCTGAACAGGTCTCCCTAGCCTCTCTGGCCCTTCCGGAGGAGGTCGCGGAAGCCCTCCTTGCCTCGAGGAAGGACTCTACTAGGTGAGCTTATGCCTTTAAATGGAAACGCTTCTCCGTCTGGTGCTCGGAACGCCAGATCAATCCCTACTCGTGTCCTGTTCGGTGAGTTCTCCAGTACCTCCTCCACCTCTCTAGGGAGGGACTGAAGTCGAACTCTGTCAGAGTTCATTTGAGCGCCATCTTGGCTAATCATCTCCCTATCGAGGGAAAACCCCTCTCGGAGCAGCCGTTAGTCTCCCACTTCATGTGGGGTCTTCTGCTATCCAAACCACCCATCCGTCCTCCTCCGGTGGAATGGGACTTATATGTGGTACTCACGCAGCTCACCCGTCCACCCTTCGAGCCGATGGCGATGTGTTCACTCCGGCAGCTGTCCTGGAAAGTGGCCTTCCTGGTGGCGGTGACCTCAGACCACCGAGTTAGTGAGCTCCAGGCTCTCATGGCTGGCGCCCCTTACACCAGGTTCTATTGGAACAGGGTGGTTCTCCGTACCCACCCTAAGTTCCTACCTAAGGTCGTTTCAGACTTCCATCTCAACCAAGAGATAATGCTGCCGACCTTCTTCCCGAGGCTCCACGCCGACCAGAGTCGACGGCTCTCCACACCCTTGACTGGAAATGGGCCCTCGCCTTTTATTTGCAGCGTACCCAGACCCATCGCAAGTTTGATAGGCTTTTCGTGACCTACGATCCCAATAGACTGGGGAAAGTAGTCACCAAGAACACCCTCTCGGTGTGGGTGGCGGATTGCATCGCTTTTGCCCAAGCGAAGGCGGGCATCCCTCTGGATCGTTGAGTCACCGCACAGGGGTCCGAGCCAAAGCGGCCTCGGTGGCCTCGCTGCGCTCCGTGCCCCTGATGGACATCTGCCTGGCGGCGACCTGGTCCTCCAAAAAACACCTTCGCTGCCCATTACTGCCTGGAGAGGGAGTCCCGCCGGGACAGTGCGTTTGGCCAGGCTGTCTCCCTAACCTGTTCAGGGTATAAGGAACTCCTGCCGTCTGGCCCTTCCTCACAGCTACCGAGGGCTTCGCTCCGAGGACCCGAGGGCTCGGGCTCCTTCGGGCTTCGGCTTCTGCTCACAGCCTAGCGGAGGCGTTTTTTGGGTACAGGTTCGGTAGCCTGTAGCTAGGGAGTCCCATAAGTGAGGACTGACTTCCTGCTTTCCCTGGAGAAAGTGTAATTACTCACCTGTAACAGGTGTTCTCCAGGGACAGCAGGACTCAGTCCTCACTACCCTCCCATCTCCCCTGATGAGTTGCTGAATTTTTGTCCTTCCCTTGCCATCTGCTTGGTAGGGCTCGAGCTAAGGGATCTGACTGAGCAAGATGGGACTCTTGGGTGGGAAGAGGACCACACATGCATGGCAGCAATCCCAAAGGCTTTCTTTGAAAGCTGGGGAATTGCTCCATGCGGGCTCCGTCGGTGCCGACATCACCCATAAGTGAGGACTGATTCCTGCTGTCCCTAGAGAACACCTTACAGGTGAGTAACTATGCGTTTCATTCAAACAGAAAAACAATCTCTGTTTTCAAAACCGAAAGGGGGTTATTTTATAAGGGGCGCACATAAATCTCTACCTTAAAGGACTTAAGTATGTGAATGGGAGCTTAAGTATATGCTTTAGACGGCTGCTATTCTGTAAGTGTGCACATAAGTCCTGTTGTGTGTACTTTCAGTTTAGGTGTGCACATGGGTGAAGCCTAGACAGAGCCTAATTTATGCACATAAGTTATATGCACAACTCTGAACAATCTAGGTGCAGGCATTTACAGCTACTCTAGACATGTATTTCACTTTATAAAATAGGCCCCAAATACACGTATAGCAATGCGCATTAGCCACCTGGACGTTTATAAAATTACTCATAGAAGCTAAAAACAACAGGAAATCAACAAATGTTAGGGAAATCTGTTACATTTCACACGGAGAAACAAAAAATGAGCACCCAAAAGCTCTCTGTTTTTTGTCTGGAGTTTTTTTGGTCCTCATTTATTTATGAAAACTGCCACAGAGTTTTGCCTCTTCAAGAGGTACCAAACTGCCTCTAGTTCATATTTAGAAGAAGATTTGGCTTGGACTTATCAATACCTGTTTTATAAAAGGTGCAGCAGAATGCAAATATTTAACGATGACATGTTCAGTGTGGGTGGTCCTGCATTGTATATATGCATTACGTATTTTAGAATGACAATCTGCAAACAATACACCAAAAAAGAGGGCACCAAAAATTATCAATAAATATTAAGACATAATGGGACCCACACCAAAAAACTCTTTAAAAACTCTTGATACTCTTTAAAATAATATCAAAAATATCTGCGTCAAATGTATCACTGAAATTTTTTTTTCATTCATAACAATCTTGATCCACTTCTGAAAGCACCGTCCAGAGCTCAATTAGCGGATTTCCTGGCAACAAATGTTTTATGCCAAACCACTCATTACTGTCTTCACTGCTCTATGGACCAGAACAAAATTTTTCAATAGTAACTCTGAACACTTTCCACATAATATCAAAATTCAGGAAATCACAGTACTTTGACGCTCCATCCATAACGTTAGCACAAGACATTCAGACAGATGTAAAGAACCATGATGACAGTTAAGTGGAACCTGACCATGGCCACTGGCTTCACCGTATTAAAACAGCTTTATCAAAGGACTGACACTGCACGCCATAACTTATGCCAGAAATTAATGGCTAGAAGCAAACATAATGAAACTTATTACTTCAATATACTTTCTACTTTAGAAAAATGTTTCAATGATGCATTTGAAGCAGATATTTTTGATGATATTATTTTAAAGAGTATTAAAGAGTTTTGAAAGAGTTTTTTGGTACAGGTCCCATTCTTTCTTAATATTTTTTTAGAAAGACGATACATGTATATCCTGGAAACTTTCCTTGCTAATATTTACTAGAGATGCGTATTCATTTGAAACAAAATGGGAAATATCAATGAAATGTCCTATTTCATTTCATATCATTTTACATACGAAAACACTGAAAAAATCTGTAATTTGTTTTACCTACAAGTTTCATCATAGGCTGGCCTCAAACCAGTAACCCTGGCATTTAAAGATAGGCATCTTGCAGAAGTCTTGTTATGTTTAGTGGGGGCTGCTTTTAGCTGGCCTGCTCTTAACTACTGTTCTTCTTTTCTGTTTTCTGACTGGCCCAAAGTTTGTCTGGTCTGGAACTGTATGAAAAATGTTAACTAGAGATTTTGTCTGGTGAATCTATTAACACCTACTGTTGAGATTTACGGCGAAGATTTTTCTTTTGCCATGTTCATATGCCAGAAATTTTGTGAAACCATGTCTAAAATACTGTATGCTATCAGAGACATTACCAAGCCTAAACCAGATCTTGCTTGTCCAATTAGTGATGAACAACAAGGATCTGGCTTAAGCTTGGTAAATGTCTCTGATGATGTCTGATTCAACTGAAAATTTGCTCATTACACTATGCTCTGATCATAATAGATTCCAAAGGCAAAAAATCCAGTTAACATTTTCCATACAGCTCCAAAGCAGACAAGATTTGGGCCAATGAGGTAACATGAAGGTAGATCACGAGCAATACAGCAGTCTGTGTAGACCCAACATCTATGGAGACAAGGTGGTGCTTCTGCAAGTTGCCTGCCAAAAGGTCATTATTTTGAGATCTGCCTCTAACTGTGAGAAACAAAAGCCACTTGGGTTTTGAATTGCCTGAAATCAACCCTTCAGTTATGTTTTCTGTTTGGGCAGCAGGCACATCTACCTCTTTAATTAACAAAATTGTCCTGAAATGAAAAAATTATAAAAGCGAAATGAAACAAAACAAAACATTTATTAATACAAAATGAAACAGGAAACGACATGAAACAAATTTTTTTTGCTTGAAAACCCTAATATTTACACCTACATAAAGGGGAAATTGTGCTTACATCTGTTGGGTTAGAAACCAGCTCAGGATGCAAAATTGTGAGTTCCCCCTGACCATTCAGGGGCAGATAAGTAGGAAAATCTCCGCTTACATATGCATGTAGTACTACGTAGTGATTGCATTCTTTTTTTTAACCTATGTTTTTTCTAAAATGGCTGTTCTCACTGTACATGTCTTTTTGATGCACTCGCCAAACCTCTCTCTAAAATACTAGCATCTGTTTTCTGACCTAGACAACCTATAGAAAGTTCCCATCTTGAAGGATAATTTTATTAAGCTGTGGCTAGATTTGCATGTGTTTTGTATATGCGTATTCCATGCCTATTTTGTAAAGTCAAGTGCATGTGTACATTACTTTATAAAATTGGCATGTAAGTGATTGGAACTGCACATAAAGGCATAAACGCTTACTATGGCTGATGTAAATAGACATAACTAGATTTTTAAGGAATGCACATAAATGATAGTATTTTATAATTTATGCCAGAAATCTCCAACTCCAGTCCTGGAGGACTGCAAACCAGTCAGATTTTCAGGATATTCCTAGTGAATATGCAGGAGATAAATTTGAATCCAATGGGGCAATACATGCAAATATATCTCCTGCATATTCATTAGGGGCACTCTGAAAACCTGACTGGTTTGTGACCCTCCAGGATTGGATTTGGAGACCCTTGATTTATATGCATAGCTTTGCACTCCACTCATTCTTCAACCCAGAACACACCCATAGGAAAAGTACACATGATCAGTTCGATGATCATGCGTACACTCAAAATGCCCATTTATGCATGAATATGGCTGAAATACCTCAATTTACATGCAGTGTTCACATGCAAATCTAGGTGGCTTTTATAAAATTCCCCTTTCTTGTCTTTGCCTGTCACTAATCTGATTGTCTAGCTACCATTTAATACGCCACTCTGCCAAAAATGGAGGGTGCACCAAACAAGCCACCAGAGGTGACAAGTGACCCAGTTTGTAGCAGAGGACTTTTTGCAGCTCCTGTTTATACCCCAGTCCACTGTCAGATTTGTAGTCCTCATTTTAACGTTTCAAATTGGCTTTACAGATACAATAATGCATTGGAAGGGGTGTAAAAATCTAGGACTGGCCTAAAGTTTCTCTTCGGGAACAGGCTCATTTGTCAGCTCTGAAATACAATGAAAATGACTGCAGAGGGCTATAGGACCCTTCTTGAAGTGGTGGAATAAGACTATTTATGTAAGGGTGAAAAAAAATAAGGCTAGAAATTATTCTTGACAAGTTCAGCAACAGAGAATAGGGAAAGGGATGGATATTAGAAAACTGCTTTACAAAGGAATTGGGTTGTATATTCTGATTTAAAGCAGTGGTGAGTAAGGGGAAAACTTGCTGAGAACGAGGAAGAGTGTTTCATGGAATAAGTTACAGACTGAGGTGGAAGACTGAGGAAACATAAAGAGCATGGGTGGAGGGGGGTAGAAGATGAGGCACAGATTACACTTAAAGTTTATGTGGTATACCAATGGAAAACATTATGTGGATACAGTATAAAGTTCTTTGAGAAGTCAAATTAACATTTCAAAGGAGATACATAGGGTTCAGCATAAGCATATTAGAATACAAGGGTTGTTAGCTTACAAGAGAATATAGAGGAAGAGGGGGAATATCTTGTATATCTAAATAAATTCTATTGCACTTAGTGGGTTCATGATGTGGGAGGGAGAGGAGGGTCTGCACGGGGAAGTGAAGAGCTGAAAGAGATTGGTAGTGGAGAAGTGTGTGAGACACAGAAATCAGACGTAAGGCCATGGTGGCACATGTAAGTGAACATTTAAAATGTTCTCGTAGCCCTGTCAGGGAGCCAGTGAAGAAAGTGAAAGACAGGATAAACATGAGAATGACACAAATAGACTTGCAGCATAGCTTTTTAAGAGATAGAGAGAACAAAGTGAATTGTCAGGAAGACCAAAGAGGTTATGCAGATGGAAGGAAAGGGAATTTATTTATTTATTTACATACATTTATAATCTGCTCACCTGAACATTCTCAGTGGATTACAATATCACATTAAAAATATAACGGAAAACAATAAAAACAAATATAATACTCACCAAAAAATAAAATAAGCTGAAATAAAATCCTACACTATCTCAGCAGAGAAAAAATAAACTATTAGGGGCATGTTTACTAAACCATCTTAATGTTACCGGCGTTAGTTGCAGTCTTACTGTGACGAATGCCATATAAGGTAGTGGGCGTTCCGATTTTAAGGTAGCATTTCGGGTTATCACACGATAAAGTCCGTTATCGCGCGATAGAGGGAGCCGTGGCACATTAACGCGCGTTAGCCTTAATTAGGCACGCTGACCTGCAAACACAGCAGCAGAGGTGTAGCGCAATGGTTAATACATTGACTGCTGATCTAGTGGTCATGAGTTTAATCCCCCAATGGGCTCAGTTAAAAGACTGTCTGAGGCAATCCCTTTTCCTGCTTGTAACAGTCAGACACATCCCAACAATTTGCACTGCCAGCCAAAAAAGCCTCACCCCAGTGCCGCAACTTAATGCACCTTTTAGGGCGCACCATAAGGCACATCATAAAGCACCACGTCATCCAAGGCAGGTCATAATGTGCCCCAGAGGGCAGCAGGAAAGATTGGCACCCTCCAAGGCAGCATATAAGGCACTCCATAAGTTGGCCAAACCTAAGGTGCCGCGAAAGATGCCCCAGGGATGCCAAGGTGACACAGGAGATGGTGCCCAGGGGCACAAAGGTGCCCCAAAGTCACAAGCAGGGTGAGAGCGACCTCCCAGCATACATGCTGTGGCCACCCTGTCCGTGCAGGTGGTGGTCAGGCACAATAATGTCCCAGCCATTGCCCTATACCCTCTGCAAATGCATCCTGCCCATGCCACCCTGTCCGGGCCATACCCACAGTACCTTGCTCCTCATTATGCACATTGGCAGGCTAACACTGGAAACAGTGCAAGCAATGTGGGGTCAGTAAGGTGTAGGCAGCCACAACACACTGTGCGGGCATTGCTATGGTACTCACTACTGTTAGGGTCACTCCCCGAGGTGGTAAACACTGTCTAAATCAATAACTGAAACACACTCCACAGATATCAGAAAGGTTGCTATGATGAATCTCTATTAACAAATTGTGTTTAACTTAGGATTTGTTAGCTGACATTAATTATAGCAACCTTTTGATATATGTGGAACGTGTTCCCAAGTTTAGGACAGCATTGCTAAGGTATGCAGGTGCCAGTATTGGGATATGCTGCTCTGCGCAGGGCCTATCAGCCTGACTCTCCATGAGGCTTTGGATAGTGGAGCCTGTGGGTGTGGGTATTTATGCCCCTGTTGGCCACTGCTCTAGGGCAGAGGTTCCCAACTCCGGTCCTGGTGGGCCAAACACCTTTCAGGTTTTCAAGCTGTACCTAATGAATATGCATGAGATACATTTGCATACATTGGGGGCGGCACATACAAATACAGCACAGGCATATTTATTAGGGTCAGCATGAAACCTGAATGATGTTTGGCCCTCCAGGACTGCAGTTGGGAAACTCTGCTCTAGGGATTGCACATGTTTATGGTGTCTGTGCTCTGTAGGGTAAAATATAGGCATTTCAGGCATGTTTATTTTATCTGCAATAAAGGTTCCGTCTTTAATACCACTGTTTAGTACTGGATAAAATATGAGGACAGGGTTGGCAGGAGCCACAGCTGGGACTTGAACTTGTGACCTTCTTCTCCTGAACACACTGGCTGTGTGTACTGCACCACACTGTTTCCACAGGGACAGATCATTCCCTTGGGATACCATGACTGTTCGTCAGACAGACCCTGTCTGTTGCAGTGCATGGCACCCACCTAAACGGGGCTAGGCCATGGTCTGCTGTGTGCAGATGCCACTGCCCCCTCTGCCATCAGCACCCCTCCGCCACCATGCTGCTATGCCATTATGCCGGTGGTGTGCAATCCCAGGCCATCCAGTGTGCCGGTAGGCAGCTGCCTGTGGTGTGGGTTCTTGGGTAGGGGTGCCTACATGGACATGCGCGCTTTCCCCTGCACCGCCTGCCAATGTTATGTGCCCTTGGGGGTACCTGCTGGGTAATATCCCCTGTGACACTGTGGGACACAAACTTGTGCCCATGTTGGACCCTCATCAGTTGCTGTCTTGCTGCTTTACAGTTTCGGCATTCCTATGTGCCACCTAGGCATCTGCCTAGTCCGCACTGTGCCCCAGCTGGACCACAGCATGTGCCGCCTGCAGCCCCCTGATCCCATTTGCAGCATCCGTACAGTTGCCCGTTCCTACGTGCCCACTCTGCTGTTGCTGCACATGTGTACGCCATAACAAACCTGCCCAATCTAAACGACAGAAACCCTGATCAGTGCTATTTCAATGTGGGATCATTCACTTTGTAGGGGGACAGAGCATAGACCCTTCCAAACATGATATCTTAAGTTTTACACTTTGTCAGTAGTGTTGCTTTATGTTTATCATTAATATCACTATTGGACAGCTTGGTTATTGGGATTTTAAATGTGGTTCTAGTCATTTTATATGTTTATTTGCGTTTTTGGTTCCTGCACATGTATCACAACTATCACTTTTCTGGGTTTCCCTGCCTTTGCTGGACATTGCTGACTTAAAAGGTTTCTCTTTCCTGCAAATGTGCCTAACGCGAGGGTTTCACTGGCGTTAGTGTTCAGACCCGGATTTCACAGCGTTAGTGTGCCTGGAGCCTCTCCTCGCCCACTCTCCGCCCATTGACCCCCTTCTCTCCGCCCTCTGGTAAGCCTTACTCCACCCTTCAGACCCGGATTTCACAGTGTTAGTGTGCCTTAACGCCGCCGCCGTGTTATCGCGCGATAAGTGACGTTATCGCACGATAATGTTACATTCTCGTGTGATAATGTTACATTCTCGTGCGATAACGTCACTTATCGCGCGATAATACCACCGCTGTGACGTTAAGACGGTTTAGTAAACAACCCCTTAGGGGTACCGTCTTAACATACCCTTTAGGGGTATGTTTTACTAAACCGTCTTAACGTCGCAGCGGTGGTAGTATCGCACGATAAGTGAAGTTATCGCATGAGAATGTAATATTATCCCACGATAACGCGGCGGCGGCAGCGTTAAGGCACACTAATGCTGTGAAATCCGGGTCTGAAGTGTGGAGTAAGGCTTCCCAGAGTGCGGAGAGAAGGGATCAATGGGCGGAGAGTGGGCGGGGACAGGCTCCAATCCCTAGAGCAGAGTTTCCCAACTGCAGTCCTGGAGGGCCAAACACCATTCAGGTTTCATGCTGTCCCTAATAAATATGCGTGTGCTGCATTTGTATGTGCCGCACCCATTGTATGCAAATGTATCTCATGCATATTCATTAGGGACAGCATGAAAATCTGAACAGTGTTTGGCCCACCAGGACCGGAGTTGGGAACCTCTGCCCTAGAGCATCGGCCAACAGGGGTATAAACTCCCACACCCACAGGCTCCACTATCCAAAGCCTCATGGAGAGTCAGGCTGTTGGGCCCTGCGCGGAGCAGCATCTCCCAATACTGGCACCTGCATACTTTAGCAATGCCGTCCTAAACTTGGGAACACGTTCCACATATATCAAAAGGTTGCTATGATTAATGTCAGCTAACAAATCCTAAGTTAAACACAATTTGTTGATAGAGATTCATCATAGCAACCTTTCTGATATCTGTGGATTGTGTTTCAGTTATTGATTCTGACAATGTCTACCACCCCAGAGAGTGACCCTAACAGTATTGAGTACCATAGCAATGCCCGCACTGTGTCCAGGACTGGTGTGGCGGCCAGGGCTGCCACAAATCTCTATATTTGCACAATGCTGGCATAGGTGTGGGAGTGTGTGTCTGCCTATCCATTGTGTTGTGGCTGCCTACAGCTTACTGAGCCCACATTGCTTGCACTGTTTCCAGTGTTAGCCTGCCAATGTGCATATTGAGGAGCAAGGTACTGTGGGTATGGCCCAGACAGGGTGGCATGGGCAGGATGCATTTACACAGGGTATAGGGCAATGGCTGGGACATTGTAGTGCCTGACCACCACCTGCATGGACAGGGTGGCCACAGCATGGTTTGCTGGGAGGTCGCTCTCACCCTGACTGAGTAGTGACCACGGCATGGTTAGGTTCCCCCATAGTGCTATACAGTATTTTTCTCAAGTGATATTTATGGGTTCTCTTTTCTGGGGCCCAATCACTGACATACCTGCGTGGTGTGTGTGATGACAGTTTTGGGTGCACACAGTTCCTCCAGGAACATGCACTATGTACTAGCTAGCAGACTGTCTGCAGTTAGCATCTGTATGGCTGCACCACCTTGCAGGGTGCAGCAGGTGAACACTAACTGCCCTCTGCTGGTGAATGTCAGATTGTAGTGGGGGGCAGCTGAGCTGACTGGGTCCACTACCTATCTGCCAGTGGCCCAGTCCCAAGTGCAGATCTTCAGCAGCTGTCCATTCGCCACCAGGACTGGGGTTTCTGGTCCCACAGCCAGTCCTCATGTACCTCCACTGCTCCCCTTGCAAAGGGTGAGAGTGCGGGTCTGTTGGGGGGGGGGGCAGATCATGTCCCCCACCCTGACCCAGAGAGGGCAGTTTGCTAAGTACATTGTTGCCATGTGAGCCCTGACACACTCCTGCTCCCTAAACAGATGACCATAACAAGCACAGTGGATATGCACTATGTTGTGTGCATCATGGTCCACAAGGGCCAGACATGACTGACAATTACAAATGGACACAGAGACCTCCTAAAGGTGTCTGCAACAAATACCTGTCACACACTGGCACTGATGGAGACCTGCAGCACAGCCCGCCTCAACCAACCCGGGTACTGCGGACCTGGTGCTGGCCACTCCACCTCACCCTCAGGGTGAGCACAGAACACGCACTTTGGCATGGCCTGTGGGTACTCTGTGCCAGTAACACGCACGGTCATTCCCCCCTACCAAGTTGACGTGCTATAGAGGTGCATACCCCATCTGGTGAGCAGATGTAGAATGCTGTTCTGCATGGAATTGCATTATGGGTACTGTTGGTTCTATCCTATCCTGGTAGCCACAGCAGACAGTTTTATGGTGATGTGCACTCTTTCTGTAGCCAGCCATTGGTGTGATAACTCCCATAGTGATGTAGCACAAAATTTTTATGGCTGTCCTACACAACTACTTTTCATTTGTGTAACAGTCATATCTGTGCTGCTGCCACATTATACCCTCATCACTGTTGCCATCCATCCTTCTGTCCGTCTATGTGTGTGCGCCAGCTGTGTGGCATCCTGCCCTAATGTGCAGGCTGCTACCCCATGTCCTGCACTGGCACACCTTTCTGCATTGCGGCTTTTCATGCTTGCCTTTCCTGTGTCTGCACTGCATGGCACTGCTCTCCTCTGTCCTGTCATTGCATTTATCCTGCCACCTCTACCTCCTCTGGTGGGCACATATTTCCATCCTCTGCCACACACTGTCATTATTGCACTGTACATTACCATCATCCTGTACATCGGTGCAGCTGCCCCCGATATGTTTGCCCACTTTACCTGCTGCCACATGGGCTGCACGCAGATTTGGCTGGTCCATGAGCTCCGTCATCTACTTCCTTCCATCACTTGTTCATTGCCTTTCCTTGGTGCTCTGTGCAGTGTTATGGTTACATCTGTGTTTGAGCCATACATTTCATGCTTGTGACTTTGGGGCATCTTTGTGCCCCTGGGCACCATCTCCTGTGTCACCTTGGCATCCCTGGGGCATCTTTCGCGGCGCCTTAGTTTTGGCCAGCTTATGGGCGCCTTATATGCTGCCTTGGAGGGTGCCAACCTTTCCTGCCGCCCTCTGGGGCACATTATGACCTGCCTTGGATGACGTGGTGCTTTATGATGTGCCTTATGGTGCGCCCTAAAAGGTGAATTAGTTTGCGGCACCGGGGTGAGGCTTTTTTGGTTGGCAGTGCAAATTGTTGGGATGTGTCTGATTGTTACAAGCAGGAAAAGAGATTGCCTTAGACAGTCTTTTAACTGAGTCCACTGAGGGATCAAACTCATGACCACTGTATCAGCAGTCAAATGTTTTAACCATTGTGCTACACCTCTGTTGCTGTGTTTGTAGGTCAGCGCGCCTAATTAAGGCTAACGCGCGTTAACGTGCCATGGCTCCCTCTGTCGCGCGATAACGGACTTTATCGCGCGATAACCCGAAATGCTACCTTAAGACCGGAACGCCCACTTCCTTATATGGCATTCGTCACAGTAAGACTGCAACTAACGCCGGTAACATTAAGACGGTTTAGTAAACATACCCCTTAGTTACAAATAGGCCTATGTTGGAAAGAAACCTTTCATTTTCTTTCGGAAATCTACCTGGTCAGTCATCAACATAAAATTGTAGGCAACCGATTCCATAAAATGGGGTCAGCCAAGGAAATCTTCCTATCAATTACTCTAACAGTCTGAAACCCAACAGGCTCACAAATTAGTAACAGCCTGATCCTGAGAATGTCAACTACGTGAGGCCACTTTAAACTGGAAAGAAAAATACACCGGTAAAAATAAGTCTAATTGTAAAGCTCTCATAGCCAACATTAACACTTTAAACTTAATGCACCAAACCTTTGGGAGCCAGTGGGGATGCAACAATGAAGGAGTAAAATGAGGAGATAAAGGCACATTTAAACAGTAATAAGCCTTAATGTATTATGAGTAATAAGAATTGTGCGATGAATATAAAATATAATAAAAATCTACATTATAAAAAAAAGAAGCAGCATAAAATAGCAAATTACAATAGTCCAAAGGATTTAAAACCAAACTCTGCAGTACTGTCCTAAAATCAAAGGGGTCCTAAAAAAGGCTTCAACTTCCATAACAAATGACATTTTACAAGGGTCCTCATGGACAAATCCAAGCATTGGATTTCAGATTGTTTCCCTCTATTTCTATGATACATGTTGCTTTTTCTTGTTTATTTTATTTGTGATTATGTATTTTTTTAATATTAAAATCACATCAGTATTAAATGTTAAAAAAAAGGAGTGAATGCTGTATCATTTGATTGAAGAGATAGTGGAGATAAGTGAATGCTAGTTTGTTTAGCAGGGGCAGAAGGAAAGATCAGATCAACAGAAAGCAGACCATGGGGAGCAGAGATATTTAAATAGAAGTTTAGCATTAGATAGTGTATCCGGGCAGATACTGCTCATATGGAGAGTGAAGAGTGGGTAGAAACTACAGGAATAGGGTTCTACAATTGACAAAGGAATGATACAAGCAGAGGGGGAATGTAAATAACAAGGGGGGGGGGGGTAATTTTATAACAGGGTGTCTAGGTTAGGTGACTTGTCTTTATAACTATTAAACACAAATCCTTGCAGAATTTGTGCCTAGATGGCAGAAGCAGACATTTATAGCTGTTGAATGCCGTGCAGGCATAAATGCAAGCACATATCATACATGCACTTTATAAAATAGGCACACAAAGCATGAGTGCGCCCACACTCTGCCCAAACTCCGCACCTTTGCACGTCTACTGTAAACGAATGTTCTGGCTCGCATTCACCATACTTTTACACATGATCTAATTCTATAAGAGCCTGTTTACGTGCCTAAAATAGTGTGTTGGAAGCAAAATTGATTTATAAAATTGCTCTCTCTAGGGGCAGAGGAACACATTTTTGGTTGGAGGGACCAGACCTATCAATCTCTGGCTCCACTCCAAAGCTCACTAATTGCCGATTATGTATTGGGCACAATATCGGTAGGGCCAAGGCTGCAATAACCCATCCCATTCGGCTGCCTATGGCCCGCTGCATGTTGAGGGCATAGAGATGGATCCTTGTAGTACACCAACCTAGAGCAGAGGGTGAGGAGAGCAGGAATTACTAACAATTACTAACTGCAGAATAAAGATTGAACAGATAACAGGAAACTCAAGAAAGGGCTGGAAGAGTACCGCAGCTAGGAGAATAGAGTGACCAAACATTTCAAAAGCAACCAACAGATTAAAGAGAAGGAGGATAGAAGACTGGTCGGAGGAACAGGGTCACTGAAGTATAGAAATGCAGGGACGAATATTCAAAGTTTTTGGTGAGATCTTATTTTGAGCATTGTGTACAATTCTGGAGACCACGCCTTCAAAAGGATATAAACAGGATGGAATCAGCCTAGAGGGTGGTTACTAAAATGGTCAGTGGCCTTAGTCATTAGGCATATGGGGACAGTCTTAACGATCTCAGTATGTATAGTTTGGAAGGCAGACAGGAGAAGGGAGATATGATAGAGAATTTAAATACCTGCATGATATAAATGCAAAGGAGAAGAGCATCTTTCAATTGAAAGAAAGCTCCGCAAAGAAGGGCATAGGATGAAGGGAAAAGGGGATAGACTAGTAGATGCGTGGAATAGTCTCCAAGTGGAGGTAGTAGAGACAGGGCTACATCTGAATTCATGAAAGCCTGGGACAAACACAGAGGATCTCTAAAGGAAAAAAAAGGGACTGTAGTAGTTAGTATGGAAGGGCAGACTGGATAGGCCATATGGTCTTTATCTGCCATCATGTATCTATTTATAAATTTCACAGCAGCTGCTAGATGTTTACGTCCCCCATCTGTCAATTTTGAAGAGCATTATAAAGACAGTGCCTCTGAAAGTTCTCTGAGTGCTCCGGCACTATCCGTTTAATGCCAGTTTTATCCTTCTACACAAATAGTGGTGACATTTAGCTGCTGTGGAGGTAATTTTACAAAATCATGTCCTGCATATGTGACAATATGGGGGTCATTTTAGAAGCCCTAGTCCAAGTTGGATGTCTGAGAATGGGCATTCAGAGGTGCAAAGCATACAATAGAGATGTCTCTGGATTCATTTTAGAAATCCTGGTATATGGACGTCCCTGGTACAAGCATGTCCTTGTAGCACAGGGAAGTGGTGGAGCAAGGGAGGCGCACGTCATGGTGTAATTTCATAATGGCATAAGCACGTCTGGACCTGGTTGCCGAGGTATCCATGCCTATATCTGATCCTGACCAGAAATACGGTGCAAAAAAATACTCGTTTCATGGCTGCAATGTTTCCAGGGAGAAGAGCAAAATGTGCTTTCATCATCCTGGCTAAAGAAACCTGTATGCAAATACATACTCTAAACATATTACAGGGACATCCACATTTTTGAAATGGTCTACACCCATGCACATATCCGGCCACCTTGCTATCTGTGAGGGCCCCTCGCCGGTTACTGAAACATTCATTCTACTATTAAATCATGGCCAGCTATTCCCAGGCATGGTCTTCAACCAAAGTGTTATAAAACAATTAACCATTTTCACCTATAGTCAGAAATCACAGTTGAGTAAATTAGTAAATCAAGTCAACTAATCAATAGTGACATTCATAGTCATGAGTGCCCATGTGTGGTAGTCAGGGGAAGCAAAGGGGTAAGAGAAGAGGAATGTCACTTGTCCCTCCCCCCAAATATAATGCCTAATTGTTTTGTAGCTACATCTATGGTTCTGTTTTTGCAGATTCCTTTTATTTTCTTATGCTCCTGCCTGAAATATTTTCCTTGGGCACCCTTGGTCTCAGTAGTACTGCCAAACCAACCTAAGTCATTCACAGCCCTGGCCAGTAACCACCGTCACATGAATGCCAAACCATGATCAATCAATCAGTCTGGTTGATTTTAAAGTGTGACGCACTGTTTAGCTGCTTGGCTGTTGCAGTTCTATCATAAATTGCATGTGACGTCTAAACGATTGTGATAAGTGGACCATGCGATATAACTGATTGTCCTAATGTGTAATACATTTTATCATTCATGCCCATTATATGCTGACTGCCCTGTGTAACTGACTCTTGTAACTGCAGCATGCTGTCTAATTATTCATGCCATTGGGAAAGGGTTCTTTATGACTGTCTGTTACTGCCACGGCTCTTACAGAATTATTTACAGTCACATACACTGCTAATGGTGTGAGAATTACAAATCGTCTTCAGAAGCTGAAAAAGATAGCTTTCAACGTCAGAAAACCTAATCAACTTATTCTGATAATAAATGAAACTACTAGACATTAATATGGTTTTAAGGACCCTCATGGGGGGGGGGGGGTGTGGATTTTTGAATTTAGCTAACACCTTTTGCAGGAGTAGCTCAAGGTGAGTTACATTCAGGTTCAGTAGGTATTTTGCTATCCACAGAGGGTTTGGAATCCAAGGTCGTACCTGAGGCAATGGAGAGTTAAGCCACTTACCCAAGATCACAAAAAGCAGCAGTGGGATTTGAGTTGGGCTGTCTTGCTGCTGAACTCACCGTTCTAACCATTAGGCTACTCCTCCACTCATAAAGACACATCAGCAAAAAAAGCAGGAGATGATAGATCTTTTCATTGGACTAGCAAAATATGAGCTTTCAAGAGCTACTCTCCTTTCATCATGTCAAAGCAAAATGAGTGGATCTGGGCAATGGATGATGCTGCCCAAATACTGAAGTAAATCATTTGAAATACAAAGGATGGGGAGGGGGAGGGATGTGTGAATAGAGAGATGGGAAGATAGAGAAGTAGCAAGATTACGTCTAGCAACCACTGAGGAAATCCGTAACTTCCTTACTGTAAGTCCTTTTATGTTTGTTAGAAGAGTTAAGCATTTTATATTTCAAACATCTCATGTTCTTGAATGGTGCTAAAAGCCGCTCTTTTGAAATCAGTTAGTCCAATATTAAGGTGCCACCTTTTTGTTGATCTTCAGTTTTTACATATCCGATCCAGCATCCACACTACTTTATTCAAAGATTCTCTATTAATTCCCATTCTCCTCTTAAGTTTTTATGTTGTATAACTCTCTGTGGTGTTAGAAGTAGCCTCTTTCAGTCTGGATTATGTTTGACCTAGTACTTTCTGTTTCCTGCCGCATTGGTATATCTGTATCTTCTTTGAAGACCCTCTGGAGTGCACCCAAGATGGTGAAACCTTGAACAATCTGCCTTCCCTGGCTCCCCACTAGGAAATAGATGAATGGGTTTGCAGTACTGTTGATTGAGGAGAATAAGATTGTCAAATATTCAAAGATCTCTGGGTAAGAAACTTTCTGGTACCACAAGAGGGCTAAAATCCTCAAGGGCATTGCAAACACACAGAAGATGAAAACTGTGGTCACAATGACGATGTAGAGCTTTGCCTGGTGATGCAGCCGAGAGGACATCCGGATCTTAATAAGCAATATCAGGCTAGAAATGACCATAAGTGGTGTAAAGACCAGGAATGTTAATATGCAGATGAACATAAACAAAGCAATATGACATCCTTTCAGGTGGTTATAAGTCTCTTTACCCCATTCAACACACACAAAGAACTCCAGTCCAGTGACCAGGCAGGAAAGAAGCCACAGAAAGGCACATACAAAGGCTGACTGATGCTTTGGACGTTTGCATTGATACCATATTGGGTAGACGACAGACAGGCATCGCTCCACACTAATGGCTGTCAGGAGGTATAAGCCAGTGTAATATCCAAAGATAAGTAAGTACTGCAGGGCAGTCCAAGGCTCAATAGCGGTACCAATATCTAGCAGAATACATAGCAGCACAACCAAGCAGCATAAGAGGAACATCAGATCTGCCATGGCGAGGTTTAGAATGTAAATGGTGAATTTGTTCTTCTTGATCTTGAAACCAAGGAACCAAAGAATGATTCCATTTCCAACAAGTCCGAGCAAGGAGATGATCAGAGAAAAACTGATCAGGACGATGTCAGCTGTAGTGAAGGCCTCAGAAGTATCGTTCACTGATGTCTCATTGAAAACTTCTGTTAAGGTGATATTGGGAAACTTGGTGCTCAGCTCCATGTTGGTGAGACCTTCAGGAAGTGCTGTAATTTTCACTCTATTCTGTTAAAATGGAAAAAGACCAGGGTCATTTTTGGATAATACAGTACAGTTATCTATCTTTTCTTAACCACTAACTTCTGTTGTTCCATCTGAATCAAGTCATGGAGCATTCATACACCTCATTTCTTACTGCTTCCTATCCAACTCTTATCACAGAGCCACTATATCCAAATTTGTATAGAGCAGAGGTTTCCAAACTGGGTTACAAAGACCCATTATCAATCTCCAAAATATTCAGCGACCCCCTCAGTTCATCCCTACCACTCTTCCTGCACCCCCCACTCCTGAATGTAAAACCTGTTCCCACTAGCCCTTTTTATCTCCCTTCCTTTCCCTATCTCCACTAGTCTCTCTCTCTCTGTCTCTCTCTCTCCCCCTCTCCTTCTGGCTCATCCCAACAAATCTCAGCCTCTTTTTCTCCTTCCCTTGTTAGTTCCCTCCAATCTTTCTCTTCCCAGCCAGTCCCCACCAGCCTCTCCTTTTTCTCTTTGGTACCAGTCTCTTTTTTTTACTTTCATCTGTCTTCTCTTAACTCTCTTTCCAGGGTCTCCAGTCCATCTGTTGTTTCCTATCTCCTGTCTTCTTTATTTCCTCCCATATATCCATCTCTGACGTTGATAATTTCTTCCATTTATTTGTTTGCCTCTATTCACTCATATTTTACTCCTCCTCCTTGCAATACAGTCCTCAATCTTCCTTTTTTCAGTGCATCTACCTAAAGCTTTCCATCTTTTTCCCTTACGTCAACCCTCCAATTCTCTATCTTCTTATTCCCCAGCCTTTTGTTCTTTCCTCTCTCCCACCCTTCTAGCAGCATCTTCGCTCTCTCTCGCCTACCCTTCATCCAGCATCTTCTTTCTCGTGCTCTCTCTTTTCTCCATTCTTCGTCCAGCATCTTCACTCTCTCCCCCTCTTCCATTCAGCATCTCTGCATCCCTTTATCTCAAAACTCCTTTCTGTGTCCAGCATCCTCTCTCTGTGTCCCTATCTCCTCTCTGTGAGTCCAGCATCCCTCCTATTTCCTTATTGCCCTTAATGTCTAGCATCCTCACTCTCTATCTCTATTCCCCTCTTATGTCCAGCTTCTCTGCCATTTTGCCTACCACATTATGCAGAATTTCCTGTCACCCTACCTTCTCAGTGTCCAGCATCCCTTCTTTGTGTCCCTATCCCTCCTAATGCCCAGAATTACCTCCCTCTCTTCTAACTTCCATCCCAGTGTCTACCATCTCCCTATTCCCTTGTTTCCCTTTCTCTGTCCCTATCCCCTACAATAGAATCTACTTCCTGTTGAGCTATGAGAGGAAGCTAATTATATATGGCTTAGGAGGGGAGTGAAAATTTGCCTCTTCAATGGATGAATTGGAAGGAGGGTAATTTGTTCTTATCCTGTTATACTTTTAATGTACTTATTAGTTATTTAATGTTATTTAATTATTTTGTGTGTTTTTTTCTGTTTTTAGATTGTTTTATATACCTTTGCATACTTCCTTGATGGTCTGTTTCTTATAAATGGCTTATCAAATATTATTATTATTAAATATACTCTATTCTGAAAAGAAAAATTTAACTTTTAGTAAGTGAATGAAATTGCATAGGTCCATTCTCAAATCAAAAGGATCATAGCAGGCTCAGATGATGTAGCCATGTCATGCAAGGGATGAAACGGGTCTTCATTTATAACTATTGGGAGCTTTTCTCCTACCACATTCATTGACCTGCAGAAATACAATTCAGATTCCAAATACTGTCAACAAAACAAAAGATGCTTAAAATGAGGATCAAATTACCTGGCTACAAGTGAAGGAGGAGGCAAGAGAACTGTGAAATTATTTTAAATAGATGTTAAAGTCAAGTGACAGATCAACAGGGCAACTTGAAAAGCTTTTTCTATCAAACCAAGGGCAGTGTGAATAACCCAAGAAATTAAGAGATTGCCTTAGAAACACAGATATAAATAAGTCAACCCTACCGTCCTCCCCAACTTCCACCCATACCAGGCATAATACTTGATTTATAGGCTCCTAAATGAGTTAAAGAGAAAGGGATGATCTTACTCACTTGGCTTCATATAGCATATGAGGATAGACTTAAGGATCTTAATATGTACATCTTAGAGGAAAGGTGGAATAGAGGTGATATGATTGAGATGTTTAAATAACTCCATGGCATAATGCACAGGGGGAGAGCCTCTTTTGATTGAAAGCAAGTTCTGCTATGAGGGGACATAGGATGAGGGTGAAAGGGCATAGATTCAGGCATGATATGCGGAAATATTTCTTTACAGAAAGAGTGGTGGATCCGTGCAATAGTCTCCCAGTGGAGGTAGCTTTAGACAAGGAAGATCTTGTCTTACTAATCTGTTATGTTTTTTTGAAGGTGTGAGTAAACAGGTGGACAAAGGTGAGTCGGTTGATATAGTGTATCTGGACTTTCAGAAAGCCCCTGACAAGGTCCCTTATCAGAGACTTTTGGCAAAACCAAAGAGTCATGAGATAGGAGGTAGTGTACTATTGTGGATCAGGAACTGGTTAAAAGATAGAAAGCAGAGGATACGGCTAAATGGACAATTTTCCCAATGGAGAAAGGTGAATAGTGGAGTACTCCAGGGATCTGTGCTGGGTCCGCTGCTTTTTGACATATTCATAAATGACCTGGAAAAGGGAATAACGAGTGAGGTTATCAAATTTGCAGATGACACAAAACTATTTAAAGTTGTCAAAACCCAAGAGGATTGTGGAAAATTGCAAGAGGATCTTGATAAACTGGAAGACTGGGCATCAAAATGGCAGATGAAATTTAATGTGGACAAGTGCAAAGTTATGCACCTAGGGAAGAACAACCCAAATTATGGTTACACGATGCAAGGTTCCACATTAGGAACCACCACCCAGGAAAAAGATTTAGGTGTCATTGTGGATAACATGTTAAAACCCTCTGCCCAGTGTGCAGCGGCGGCCAAGAGAGCAAATGTAATGCTAGGTTTTATAAGGAAAGGAATGGAAAATAAAACAAAAGATATCATAATGCCTCTATATCGTTCCATGGTGAGACCGCACCTTGAATATTGTGTGCAGTTCTGGTCGCTGTATCTTAAAAAGGATATAGCGTTATTAGAAAAGGTTCAGAGAAGAGCCACCAAAATGGTAAAGGGGATGGAAGGATACTCCTATGAAGAAAGGCTAAAAAGGTTAGGGCTCTTTAACCTGGAAAAGAGATGGCTGAGGGGAGATATGATAGAAGTCTATAAATTAATGAACGGAGTGGAACGTGTAAACATAGATCGATTGTTTACGTTATCAGAATATAGAAAGACTAGGGGACATGCAATGAAGCTACAGGGTAAACTATTTAAGACTAATAAAAGAAAATATTTTTTCACTCAACTTGTAATCAAACTCTGGAATTTGTTACTGGAGGATGTAGTAAAGGCTGTTAGTGTAGCTGGGTTTAAAAAAGGTTTGGACAAGTTCCTGGAGGAAAGGACAATAAACCATTATTAAGAAGGGACCCAAGATATCAATGCTTGACCCAGTACAAGCATTGTGGAACCTGTGTCTTTTGGGGATACCTCTAGGTACGTATGACCTAGATTGGCCACTGTTGGAAACAGGATACTGGGCTTGATGGACCTTGGTCTGACCCAGTATGGCATATCTTATGTTCTTATGGTAGAAATGAGGACAGTATCTGAATTCAAAAAAGCATGGGACAAACAGAGGATCTCTAAAGGAAAAAAGGAAACTGTTGTAGTTGTTGATATGGAAGGACAGACTAGATAGGATATGTGGTCTTTGTCGTCATTTTTCTGTTTCTATCAGTAAGTTATTAGGCCTTTGGAGTAGATTAATTAAGTCCTAGCAGTTTACCTTAGGTGAACACTAAAAGTCCCTTATACAGTACTTATTAAGTTTAATTGTATTGGTTCAAGTATCTCTATTGCCCTAGCAATTTTAAACAACTGAACAACATTAAATAGCTAAAAGAGATCTTTAAATCTAAGATTCAGATAGCAGTCCAGCAGTGAGATGGGGACTATCCAGTCTTTTACACTGAGTATTACCAGTCTTTTACACTGATTTTCTTTCAGTTGGTAAGAGGTCTAATGTGTTACTAGGTGCAAAGAGATCTTTGCTCTCAGTGAATGATTCCAATTTCTGGAGGTTAGAGAAGCAGACTTGGAGGAGTTGAAGCAGACAGAGATGTATATAGATAAGACCTGCAGGGATATAGTAGAGAAGTCCCATCTACAGTCTAGCAGTGTCTGCTGCCAAGGAAAAGAGAGGTCCTGTAAAAGGATAGCATCACCTTGTGTGGCAGGAAATGATACTATAGCTAGGACCTGTCCTTCATATGATGTAATACCCTCTCGCACAGAGGATGTGTCCCCAGGGCCATGGAATGTGTCCCCCGGGGATGTGTCCCCAGCTCCTCAAACCCAATAACCTCTAACAAATTTGCATTAACAACACATGAAAGAATTGTATATTTTTAACACAAAACATTTAAACTCTGTTGCTCTTACTGTACATAGTTCAATGTTCCATGTAAATTGAATTGTACTACCCTGTACTGTTCACATTGTTCAAACTGTTCATTGTAAATCACAATTGATCTGTCAGAAATTGCAGTATAAAAATGTTAATAAAATAAATGTGTCCATGAGGGAAGAGTTAGGATGGCTGTTATAGCTGGTGAGTCAATCATTAGGCATAGATAGCTAGGTGTCTGGTGGACGTGAGGATCGCCTGATTACCTACCTGCCTGGTGCAAAGGTAGTGGACCTCACATGCCACCTAGATAAGGTTTTAGATAGTGCTGAGGAGGAGCCTGTTGTTTTGGTATATGTTGGTACCAATGACATAGGAAAGTGTGGGAGGGATGTACTAGAAGCCAAATTTAGGAAATCCAGAACTTCCAGGGTAGCATTTTCAGAAATGCTTCCCATTCCATGCACAGGACCCAAGAGGCAGGCCGAGCTCTGAAGTCTCAATGTGTGGATGAAACAGTGGCACAAGGAAGAGAGTTTTGGATTTGTTAAGAACTGGGCAATATTCTTGGGAAGGGAAGGGGGGCTTTTCCAAAAGGATTGGGTCCACCTTAACCAGGGATAGAGGAAGGATAGAGTAACTTTTAAACTAGATAATGGGGGAAAGCTGACAGTCGCCCAAGAGCGTATAGTTCGAAATGATGTATCTTTGAAGAATACTAGCAAAACAGGGAAGTCAGAGCATCCAGATAGAAAGGTTCCAATAAAGATAAAAGGTGTTTTGAAATAAAATTTCTAATTACCCTAATTTGGTTAAAGTTCTCTATTAATCTGGAGACACCAAAAAGTGTTTTATACTTCCTTACCATATACAGTGAGTTTCACTATTGGCTTCTCTCTCCCTCTCTACTACTCATATGTAGTATTTGCATTTTTCACTGAGTCATGTTGCTTCTATAGTCCTCCATATAGTTTTATTAGTACCATGTTTTTATGATACATTTCTATGATTTGTTTTCATTTAGGGCAGTGGTTCTTAACCTGGGTTCGATCGAACCCTAGAGGTTTGGTGAGTCAGTCTCAGGGGTTTGGCAGAGGTCAAGACACGCACCCGACTCATATGATTCGTGATGACACGCCCCGCTTGGCCATCATTGGCTGCAGGTGATCACGCTACATTGCTTGGCCAGTCTGTGCTGCAGGGAATTTGGTGCAGTCAGTAGTCGACTTGTGACTGTCGTGATGGTATGTCGTGTGATTTCTTTCTTAATATTTTAATCCATACTAGTTATGTCGAGCAAAAAAAGAAAGTGGTCGGACGAATATGTACAACATGTATTCGCATATATAACAGAACGTGATGTGAGTCAGCGTCCTATCTGCATGATTTGCAATGCCAAGTTAAGCAATTCTAGTCTAGTACCGGCAAAACTAAAGGAACACTTCCTTAACCTGCATGGAGATGGGGAATACAAGAACACAATGCTTGCTGAATTCAAGGTGAAGAGAGCCAGATTCGATGAAAGGGCTACTCTGCCTGCTCTCGGCTTTGTACCCATCAACAAACCGATCCTCACAGCATCGTACAAAGTTGCTTACCTGATCGCAAAGTAGGGCAAACCACACACCATTGGTGAAACACTCATAAAACCAGCTGTGTTGAAGATGGCGAATCTGATGCTGGGAAAAGCAGCCGAAGTTAAATTATCGCAAATTCCTCTTTCAAATGACACCATCAGCGACAGAATAGAGGACATGAGCAAAGACATCTTGGCTCAAGTAGTTGCAGATCTGATTTCAAGCCCGGCAAAATTCAGCCTCCAACTCGACGAGACCACAGACGTTTCTAATCTAAGTCAGCTTGCTGTATTTGTGCGCTATGTGAAAGACGACATGATAAAGGAAGATTTTTTATTTTGTAAGCCTCTTACAACAACAACTAAGGCAGCCGATGTGCAGAAACTTGTGGATGACTTCTTCAGAGACAACAATCTTTCATGGGATATGGTTTCTGCAGTTTGTACGGACGGAGCTCCAGTCATGTTGGGAAGAAAGTCTGGTTTTGGTGCGCTAGTGAAAGCCGATGCACCACACATCATTGTTACGCATTGTATTCTGCACAGGCATGCGTTGGCAACAAATACCTTGCCTCCAGAAATGACAGAAGTATTAAAAATTGTAGTGGAATGTGTGAACTATGTGTGAAATAGTGCACTGAGGCACCGCATCTTCAGTGAGCTGTGTAAAGAAATGGGCTCTGAATTCGAGGTACTTCTGTACCATTCTAACGTTCGGTAGTTATCCCGGGGACAGATGCTGAATCGTGTTTTTGCCATGCGTGTGGAATTAGCCCTGTTTTTGCAAGAGCACCAACATCTTTATGCAGATTGCTTCAAAAATTCTAAGTTCATTCTCATTTTAGTGTACATGGCTGATATATTCGCATCTCTCAATCATCTCAATCAGCAGATGCAGGGTGGTGGAGTCAACATCATCGAAGCAGAAGAAAACCTGAAGGCTTTTCAAAAAAAGCTACCGTTATGGAAACGACGAACAGAGAAAGATAACTTCGCAAACTTTCCCCTGCTGGACGACTGTGTAAGTAAGATCGAAGATGTGTCTGGAATCGGAGACATTTCTGTACCCACGGAACTGAAGCAAGCAATTGCCACGCACTTAGATGAGCTTGCAAAGTCTCTGGATGGATACTTCCCTACAAGAGAGTCATATCCAGCATGGGTGAGATAGCCGTTCACGTTTGGTGTTGAGACAGCAGATGTCAATGATGAATACCTCGACGAAATCATTGAAATTCAGCAGAGCCAGGTTCAACAGCAACTCTTCAGAACAACAACGCTCTCAACGTTTTGGTGTCGACAAATGGTAACATATCCTGTTATTGCTAGGAAAGCCCTGGAAATTTTCATACCATTTGTTACAACATATCTTTGCGAGCAATCCTTTTCGAGGATGCTGGACATAAAAACGAAGAAAAGGAACAGACTTTGCTGTGAAAATGACATGAGAGTGGCACTTGCCAAGGTGAATCCACGCGTTTCTGAAGTGGTCTCTCAAAGGCAACAGCAGAAGTCACACTGATTTGCAGTAAATATTCATTATTATTGTAGCGGTGTAACCTGATGGAAATTAGGTGATGGGTGTGTTAAAATGTTAAAAATAATAAATAGAATAAATACAATAAGTTCATTATTGGAATACATAAGGTTAAAAATTAAAACCATTTCAGTGTGGTAGTATTAAAAAAGGTCATGTCTTTGTGAAAAGTTATGTATGTAATTTGTTGTGAGTTCATGCATTGTATTGGTTTTGTTCTTTGAGCACAGTGATGTTAATGCACGATTCATTTTGTGAACCAGTAAAAGATATACCTATGTCTTGAATTTGAAAAAAAATCATATTTTTCAATAAAGAAGGGTTCGGTGAATGTGCATATGAAACTGGTGGGGTTCAGTACCTCCAACAAGGTTAAGAACCACTGATTTAGAGCATTGTTTTGTATAGATGTACCAAGTTGTACATTTGGTCCAATGAATACTCTTTTATTTTGATTTTTAACTTTAAACTTTATTTATTTTTATCTACATTTATGTTAACTTCACACATATTTATGCCCATGCATATTTTACAGTAATATAATTTTTATGTTTTTCATTAGTTTTGATGTATGATTTTGAGTTACGATGTATGATTATGTTCTAATATGTTTATTTTATTTTGTATGAGGCTTTTCCCCCTGAAGAAGGCAAGTTTGGCCAAAATGCATTGGGGCTTTTTAATAAAGGCTGTTGAATTCCACCTCGTTCTTGTCTGTTGCCATGTTGTAGCTGCAAGTGTGTGTGCTCTTCTTGAGGACCAGAAACTTATATCACCTTTAAATATCAACTGGCATGGTTATCAGAGGAATAGAAACAAATCTTGATAAATTGGGAAGATGTAATGCAGCTATTTGATAAACTAAAGAACAGCAAATCACCTGAACCGGATGGCATATATCCCAGGGTACAGAAAGAACTGAAATAGGAGATTACATACCTGCTTTTAGTGATCTGTGAACTATCATCAAAAACATCTGTAGTACTTGGAGACTGGAGAGTGGTCAATGTAACACCGATTTTTAAAAGGTTACAGGGGTGAGAGGGGAAACTACAGACTGCTGAGCCTGACTTCAGTACCAGGCAAAATGTAGAAACTATTATATAGAACAAAATTACTGAACACGTAGATAGTCATGGTTTAATGGCAGCCAAGGAAATATCACAAATCTCTTATATTTCTTTGAAGGTATAAACAGGTAGAGCCAGTTGATAGAGTGTATCTGGATTTTCATAAAGCCTTTGACAAGGTCCCTTATGAGAGACTCTTGAGGAAATTAAAAAGTTATGAGATAAGAGACAGTGTATTATTGTAGATTGGGAACTGGTTTAAAGATAGAAAACCGAGATGGGTGAATAGTGGAGTACCCCAGGGATCTTTGCTGAACCCACTGCTTTCTAACATATTTATATATGACCTGGAAATGGGAATAACGAACAAGGTGATTAAATCTGCAGATGACACAAAATAATTCAGAGTTGTTAAAACACAAGAGGATTCTAAAAAATGGCATGAGGACCTTGAAAGGTTGGGAGACTGGGCGTACAATGGCAGATTAAATTTAATATGGACAGTTGCAGAGTTATGCACTTAGGGAAGAAGAACCCAAACCATGCTTACATGGTACAAGATTCCACCATGTAGGAAAAGGATCTGAGCATCATTGTGTATAATACGTTGAAACCCTCTGTCCAGTATGCAGCCGCAGTCCAGAAAGCAAATAGAATGCTTGGAATCATAAGGAAAGGAATGGAGAATAAAACCAAATATATGGGAACCCAGAAATGGGAATAATGAGTGAGGTGATCCACTTTACAGATGACACAAAATTATTCAAAGTTGTGTCATCTGAATCTCCCCTCTGCCCCACCTAGGCTCTCCAAATCCTTCATTGAAGCTATGGATGCGCTGGAATTCACAGAGGTCATCAGCAAATGAATGCACAAAAAGGAGTTATCCTAGATCTCATATTGTTCCTAAACACATGCTCACAAATAACCACTTCCCTTCCCCCATCATATCCCCAGTCCCTTAGTCTGACCATAAAACAATCGCATGCACCCATCTACCACAGTCCACTAAAAGGAGATTCCGACACCTAGACAAGAATGAGTTCTTAGATAAAGCTGGTCCCCAGATAGCACATCAATCAGAAGACTTTGACATCTTGATCAACAACTGGAACCACGTATTATGCAAAGCAGCCATCGCACCCCAAAGAGAGCCACAAGAAAACTCCACTCTGTGGTTTGGTGCACTGCAGATCTAAGAAGCACTATATGTGAGCTCAGACAGCTTGAGAAGAAGATGGCGATGATCCAAGAACACACATGTCCTTGATGAATATATGTCTCATTTTAAATTCATTAAATTGTTCCAGAGAATTATTTGGCATAGTGAAATCATTAGATAAAAATTGTACTCAAGAGACCAAGCATGCTGCCCATCTCCATAAGCATTAGCAGACCACTTCCAAGCCAAACCCTACAAGATAGTCAGCATACTAACTGCAACTGTATTGCCACCAAACAATGACCCAGTACCCTCCACCTGGCATACCTTCAACCCAATGGTTTATGGTTTATTGAAACCTTTCTATACCGCCCTTCGAAAGCAGAGTGGTTTACAATAGCAATAAAATCATATTAGGAAAAGAACACCATTAAAATGATAGGAAAGGACAGAGGAGGAAAAAAGATACAAAACAAGACATAACCATAGAGGAAGAGGGGAGAGGAAGTAGAGAAGAAGGGAAAGGGGGAAAGGAAAGGTGCAGAATTCTAAACCTAGGAGGAAGAGTCGAAAGCTTGCTGAAAGAGATGTCTTCAGAAGTGTTTTGAATTTAGGATAGGAGATGGATACTCAGAGGCAGGGAGTTCCAAAAGCTAGGGCCAAGAAAATAGAATACTGAGTGCCTATTGGATTCATAACGAGCTCGGGAGGGTGGAAGAAAGTAAAGCCGGTTTGCGTGAATAGAACGAAGTAGACGAGGAGGGACGTGCAGGATAATGTGTGAAGAGACATAAACAGGAGCGCCTGAGTGTAGTGTTTTGTGGATCAGGGAGAGAAGTTTAAGCCGAATGTGGAAAAAAATCACAACCAGTAAGATTTGAGAAACAGAGGGGTAATGTGATCAAATTCAGATGCATGATGGAGAATACGAATAATGGTATTTTGGACAGCTTGTAAGCGTTTGATCTGCTAAAGAGGTAAACCGGAGTAGACAATATTATGGTAATTGAGGCATGAGATGACAAGAGTGAAAGCACCTAGAGAGCATTATGACAAATCTCAGCACCACCACTTCCTCTCTAGATGCATGCCCAGTAAGCTGGATCAAAATCTCACACTTGGCTTGCCCCCTGACACTACTCAAAATCACACAACACTCTCTTACCCAAGGCTACATTCCCACCAAACTCAAGCATGTCTCTGTCCAACAATAATCCATAAACCATAATCAAGAGTCTATCACTAAACCCAGAGAGTCCTGGCTCATGTAGACCCATATCCAGTCTACCCTTTCTGGCAAAGATTATTGAGAAGGTGGTACAGCTTCAGCTCCAAAATCACCTCAACTTGCATGCACCTCTTGAATTGCAACAGTATTAATTTAGTCCCAGTCATGGTGTAGAGACCCTTTTAACTGCATTCATGAACAGATTAACACAAGGCATATAAAGAACTCATCAAGGATTTATCCTACAGTTCCTGGACATCAAATCTGCCTTTGACTCAGTTCCTCATAATGCATTATTACAGCAACTGCAATCCATAGGTCTAGGAAACACGACATTAAAATTGTTCAGTTCTTCTTAATAGACCGCCATCAGCAAGTAAGAGCAACAGGAATTGTTTCTGCTCCATATAAACTACACCAAGGAGTTCCTAAAGATGCTGCACTGTCCTTGCTTCTTTTTGACATAGTTCTGCAACCCATTTGCTCAATTATTCAAGCACATAATGGTTTCTATCATATTTATGCAGATGATATTCTGCTTTATGTACCCTTTTCCACCACACAGCCCATCTACACCTCACTAATAAAAGTGCCCTACATCAGTCACCCAATTGTTATCAGAATACAACCTGCTCATGAGCTACGAGAAAACAGAGGTGCTTCATATTACAAGAGACACAAACTTTGGCCCCCCAACATTTATAAGAATCCCAGGAGCACAGCTAAAAGTGAAATTGGCTGGGTGTTACTTGGGAATAACTCTTGACCAGCAGCTAACCCTACAACCTCATATCAGCAACACCATCAAATGCATCTACCACAAAATAGAAACAGTGCAGCACCTATGACTATTACTGAGCATCTAGGACTTCCATACAGATTTTCAAGTCCTAGTCTGCCCACACTGGGATTAATGCAATATCATCCTACAAGGACTACCGAATCACAAGAATCACCCTTTACAGCTGGCACAAAATACTGCTGCCCGAGTCATCTACGGAGCAGTCAGAACAGATCATGTAACCCCAATCCTCAGACACTTACACTGACTCCCAATAGTGAGCCGCACAAAATACAAGGCCTTGTTTACCATTTTCAAAGCTCAAATCCTTTCCTCAGCTATCACACAAGACAGCAGACAGAGAAGAAGCAATGAACAAAAATCCTTCACCATCTCCACAGCAAAAGTGAAGAGCAACCAGAGCGCCTCGAATTGAGACTTTTTGCTCTATGCCCCAACTTTATGGAATGTGCTCTCTCAGAGCTTACGAGCCATCGACAACTTATTAAACTTCCACAAGAGACTGAAAGCTCACTTGTTCATCGAGCACTTTGGTAGAGAACTAGCTCTCCTACATTATGTTTATGTTTATTGAGCTTGATACATTGCTCTCCACCTTCACAGCAGGACAGTGTACAGATATATAGTAGAGAAGGAAGGAAAGGAACGCTATGTTTGATAGGAAAAATAGGAGCATTCATACAAGATAGAGGACCAGGATCAGAAGAGTGAGGAGTCAGAGAAGTTAAGCAGCTTTCTGAAAGAAGTATGTTTTGAAATCCCAATCCACAATAATACACTGTCTCCCAGGGCCATACCAAGGGCTGTGTGAGTGATGCAGCTGAACAGGGTGCACGCACAGAAAGGGGCACTAGTATCATCAATGGGCTTCCAGGAAGCCCAGAAAGAGTGAGTTATTGAATGTGACTGGGTGGAGGGGAGCACCAGATTTGTTAGTCGCACGGGGCACATTCCTAGCTTGGTTTGGTCCTGCTGTCTCTTATCCTGAGACATTTTAATTTTCCCAAGAGTCTATCATGAGGGACCTTGTCTAAGGCTTTATGAAAATCCAGATACACTGTATCAACTGGCTCACTTTTATCTACCTATTTATTCACACCTTCAAAAAAATACAGCAGATGAGTGAGACAAGACTTTCCTTGGCTACATTCCTTGTGGCTTGATCCCATTAAACTATGACTGTATTTGCATGCTCGGTAATTTTGTTCTTTATAATGGTTTATACCATTTCACCTGGCACTGACATTAGGCTCAGTGATCTGTAGTTTCATGGATCAGCCCTGGAACCCTTATTAAAAATTAACCACTTTCCAGTCTTCAGGTACTATAGATGATATTAATGGTAATTTACTACCTACTAATAGTAGGTCTGCAATTTCATTTTTGAGTTCTTTCAGCACCCTGGAATGTACGCATGTCTGGTCCAGGTGATTTGTTACTCTTTAGTTTATCAAATTGTTGTATCACATCGTCCAGGTTTATTGAGATGTATTTCAATTCCCCTGATAAATCACCTTTAAATATAATTTCTGGCATGTATCCCCTACATCTTCTTCAGTAAAGATTGAAGTAAAGAATTCATTCAGTCTTTCTATTATGGTCTTGTCCTCCATTTTACTCCTCTGTCATCTAATGGTCCAACTGGCTCTTGCACAGGGTCTGCTTCCATGGCAAGAATCTTTTCAGATTCTCTCTTTGCCTGCATTATCAATGTTTTGCATTTAGCTTGACAGTGCTTATGTTGTTTCCAGTTTTCATCATTTGGCTCCTTTGTTCATTTTCTGAAAGATTTCTTTTTGCTATAACAGCCTCTAGGAACTCACCTTAAAACCATGCCAACAGTCATTTGGCCTTCCTTCCACATTTCATAAAGCATGGAATACATTTGGTCTGGGCTTCGCAGATATATTTAAGCAATGCTCAGGCCTGATGTAAATTCTTAACCTTCTTAACCATTTCCCTCATTTTATTATAGTCTCTCTTGAAAGCTAAATGCTAGTGCAGTGGATTTCCATGTTAAGATCACTATTGCCAAGTGGCTCGAACACCATAACCCTTGCATCAGATCCTGCATTCCATGAAAGACTAGGTCTAAATTAGCTTCCTTCATGTCAGTTCCTGAACTAGCTGCTCCATGCAACAATCATTTATTTCACCGAGAGACTTTGGGTCCCTTTTACTAAATTCCCTTAGCTCATTAACATGCATTTTAATGTGCAGCAATTGGCAGTCAGGAACACTATTACATTAGTGTGTTCAACACAGCATGCTAAAACCATGTTAATTGGTGCTTGTGGAATGGGACGGGGCCTGCCCGGAGCATGGGTGTGAAGAATGCATTACCACTAGTTCCATGGAAATTGCTGCGCACTCAGAGGCAACATGGCTCTTAACATGAAGTCACCTATCAACTCTGCTATGGGAGTTGTTAAGTGAACCCGCCTTAGTGGAGCGCACATTAGATTGGCCCATATCTCATTAGGTGCTGGGAACATGCAGGTCATACCACCGACAGTTAACGCAGAAGCTTTGCATTTAACGTGTATATTTTTGACACATTAATTGCAAATTCTTAGTGGATTTTAGTAACAGAGGCTCTTTATCTTCCTAGCATGTCCTGAGGTGACATGGTCCAAGTCAATACTGGGGTAATTGAAATCGCCCATTATTACTGTGTTGTAAATTTTGTTAGCTTCGCTCATGATTTTGGAACTCAAATAGGGCTGTGGGAACTGACCAGATATGACTATTAAGAGGATAACTCCAGGGACCAATCGCATTCTCCCCACAGATTGGTCTGACACTATCCAGACAGAGCCGAGGTGGTGAGAGAACATATTAGTGGCAGTATCTGCATAGTGCAGCTGATTATTGGGTTGGGTAGCATGTTTTGCTAATTGGACGAGGACTTTTGAATTTAGGGCCCTCGGTTTGTGAGAGTGTGCATGATAGAGTTGAGGCGGGAGGGTTTAGTAAGTGTGTGTGAGAGAGAAAGTAGTAGTGTATCTGTGTCGGCGAATGTGTGTGCGTGGCAGAGTAACTATGTGGGGACAAGACTGTATGTGAGAGACTGAGTGTGTCAGAGAGTAGAAGGGGATGTGGAAGTGTGAATGCATGGTCAAAACAGCCTTGTTTGCCTGACATTTTTAACAGGTCCATCCAACTAGTATTTCAGTGTTTAATAACAAGACTGAGGCAAAAATCATCCTTTTATTTATCCTTTTAAAATGAATTAGAGTGTCCTTTTAAATATAAAAAAGAAAACACAACTGCTTCAGCCAAGGGAGAGGAGAAATCTCATAGCCTGCTAAAGTTTGTCTTAAACTTTCCATCCTTCCAGACAATAACCTGCAGCTCTGGACCAGGAGCAAGTCATGAAATAAATTAAATTGTTTTGTACTTGGGCATTCAAGCGATTCCCAGTGTTTGGATCAGATCTGCTGTTTTCATGCTCTCCCTTCACCTCCTACCACATGCATATCTATTTAAAAAATCTCCAATTAATTTAGTGCTGAAGAAAGGTGTCAGAGTGACAGCACCAGAAACAAAAGTCCTCAGGTTATCCACAGAACAAGTACAGCACATGCAGTGCAGAGTCGGCCCTAGCACTAGACGAGCTTCCTCCGCACACTGCCCCACGACAGACAGGGACAGCACAGAGAGCTGCAGTGCAAGCTCGGTGCTTTAGGAGAGCATTGGGGGGATTGCTTCTTTTTTGGGCTGGGTCAACTTCAGAGGCAATTTATTTTATTTGATTGGTTCTGTTATTATGGAGGAGTATAGTTTGTTTTTATTGTTTTATGTGATTTTACTTTGTACTTTGCTTGGAAGGTGTTTGAAGTGAATAATCAAAGGCAATAAAATAAATAAGCTTCTCCCTCTCTCTCTCTCTCTCACACACACACACACACACACACGCTTCCCTCATACACACACTGCCCCATTACAAGTATGGCACAGTTATCAGCAACACAAACTTCCAACTGCTCCCACTCATACGCTGTCCTAACATAGAACAGGTATAGCACAGGCAGCAACAGTATAAGCTTCCCTTACCACCCCTTCCCCACCTGCACAAGGCCAGAATATTCACACACACACACACAGACTTACTGTCTGTCATACAACTTTCAGAGCACAGGCCACAGCAATAGTCCAAGTTCCTCACCCCCCCACTCCCCTACACACACTGCCCCACCACAAAATAGGCACAGCACACGCAGCAGCAATGCAAGCTTCCTACACACACGTACACACACACACACACATACATACACACACACATACACACACAAGTACAGTCGGCCCAAAGACAGATACAGCACAGGCAGCAGAAGTTCAAGCTCCCCCCACCCCTGCAAAGATAATTCCCTATCATGGAACAAGTTCAGCACAAAGGCAGTGGAAGTTTGATTCTTACCTCTATATCAGCACATCATTAGCTGACTGTTTCTCAGGAGCAAGGAAATTTAGTTTCAGATACTTATTCAGTGCTTGGCTGTGTTCAATTATTATGGCAAAGATGCAGATAATTGCAGAAATAACACCCAGTAAAAACGTTTGAAATGCCCATGTAAAGCTTGTCTTTTCTATTCCTTTTCTAGCCCCCATACCACTCCCCACAGTCGTCCCATCCTAGAGATCAAAGCTCTGTCTCTGGGCCAGTCGTTGGGTACATCTAATGTGCCCACACAGCACAGGGCACTAATTTGCAATTTACCTGTTCTGAAAGTCTCTTCCATCACACCTTTGGAAAGTGCAGTCAGAGGGGTTGCCAGATGAATGGACAGTTATTGCTGCTGAGGTGATGCCCTCTTCCGTCTCTGAAGGGGAAGCAGTGCCGAGATCTACAAGACTTGTGCTTCCTGGTCTCTGGTGCTCACTGAAAGAGAAACTGTGATCCGCTAGATTTGGTAAAGGGCAGCACACTTGCCTAGGAAGCTGGGAATGGATCATGCACATATAGCGGACAGCTGACACAGCTCTAAGCTCTGCCCTGCCTCCTTCTCCTCCCCCTGAGCTGGATCCTTGCATGCTGAAGCCTTGATAACCAGTGCTACTGCTCACAAGTTTCAACTTTGTGCAAAGCCAGGAGGGTCGATACTCAGTGTCAGTGGTCTCTAAAGAGAGAACTATCCATTTCGAGTTATAAGGATTTTCAGCAGTGCAGTTTTGAAAATCTATGTGTAACTCTAAATGGAGTGCTACTCATTTAGGAGTTATACTTGCTATTTGCCTGTCAGCACTTCTTAGACAGATAACTTATACATGCAGTTGCAGAACTATACCCCTGAATGCATATTTATTTAGCAAAGTATACCTCCATTGCCTCTAACCATGTAAAGCAAGAAATTGTTACTATTTGGAGATTCCATCATCAGAGGTATTAACTTGGGAACACAGTCCAAAGGACAGAAGATGGTCAGATGTCTCCCAGGCTCTTCAGTCAGCAGGAATACGAACCAAATTGTTAGCACGGTCCATACGGAAAGTGAGCATTCCAAAATTGATGCTGTAATCCACTTGGGTAGAAATGAACTGGCTAGAAACAGTACCTCTATAGTACAAAGGGTCTTGCAGATTTTGGGAGAGAAACTTAAAACTGCTGTCAACACCATAGCGTTCTCAGAAGTTCTACCTGTTAATGCTAAGGGGGAAGGAAGGCTGCATCACATAACCAACTTTAATATATGGCTCCAAACCTGATGTAAGGATTTAGATATATAGGCAACTGGGGAAATGGAACAATAAGGAAAAGGATCCTAAGTGAAAAATTCAGGAATTATGTGGACAGTCATTTAAACTAGGAAAAGGGGGTGGCGGATGGAAAAGAACAAGTTCAGGATGTCACTCCCAGCAAAAACATGATAACATTGGAAACAATCACCATATTAACCTACACATCAATGGCAAGTGGGAAGAGGAGTGTAGAATAAAATCCATGCAAAATACAGGCAAGTCAATCAACAATTGCTGGGCGGCAATGAGCACAAATGCTGGAAGCCTAGCCAACAAGGTTCCTGACCTGGAAGCCCTAATGGTGGAAATGGACTTGGACACTGTGGCCATTACAGAGACATGGTTTAACGAGTCGTGTGAATGGGATATAGCCATAGCTGGCTTTAATTTATTTAGAAGAGATAGAGAAGGCAGAAAAGCAGGAAGAGTAGCCCTATACATCAAAAGCAATATTAAAGCCTCTGAAATGCAGGGGACATGGGGAAAAGAAGCATTGTGGGTTGTGTTGGAAAGAGGAGATGGCACTGTCATCCATACTGGTATAATCTATAGGCCTCCAACTCAAACTGAAGAAATGGACAGAAACCTGATCATTGATATTCCAAAGATAGCCATGAAGGGGGAAGTGATCATACTGGATGACTTTAATCTACCCAATGTGGATTGGAGCATTCCTTCTGAAAATCTGGAAAGAAGTAAAAAGATTGTAGATGCCTTCCAAGATGCATTCTTCAGACAAAGGGTGATGGAACCGACCAGGGAGTTTGATGCTGGATTTAGTACTCACCAAATGAAATAGCATGTCGAATGTCTGAGAGGGTGCTCATGTGAGCAACAGCAATCATCACACGGTGTGGTTTGAGATAAAAGCCAAGGCAGAATCCTCTCACAGCAGGCTCAAAGTCCTAGACTTCAAAAATGCTGATTTCAGTAAAATGGCATTGCCACCTCTCCTTTTGAATGTTTTCTTGTCATCTTTGGCTACACTTATCCAGTTTTTGGGAATCTCATTCCATTTCTATGCAAATGATATTCTTCTTCTAGCACGGATGGAGAGTGCAGTCCCTGACCTTTCGTCACTGAATTCTGCATGGGTTTCTATCTCCTCCTGATTACATGATAATGCACTCAAACTGAATCCCAGAAAGACAACAGCTATGTAGTTTAGTGGCTCTTCCTACACCCCTCATTAGCCCCTGTCTAAGGAACTCACTTCATCTTACTACAGTCTTCATTCTGATATCTGGGTGTATATTTCAATTCGGATCTTTCATTCTCAACTCGTATGTCCCATCTGTCCCAACTCACGTTTGCTGCATTGCGGAAATGCAGGGCTCTCTGTCCTCTAGTGGACAAGTCTGCCATGACCACTCTTCTTCTCTCCATAGTAATATCTCATATAGACTATTGTAATATTTGTTTCGCCGGCCTCTCACGGCAGTTCTTGAAACTTACCCAAACTATTCAAAATGCCACCATTCGTATCCTCACCTTCGCCAAAAAATATGATCATATAACACTGCTCCTGTTCCAGCATCATTGGCTTCCTGTCTCCCAGAGAATTTCATCTTAACCTTTACCCATAAAGCCCTGCACGATAATGCTCCACTATATCTGTCCTCTTCAATTGTCCCATATGTTCCACAGTGCTGCCTGTGGTCCTTACAGGACAATCACCTAGTTTTGCCAACTCCAACAAAAGTAAAACATGTCTATGCATCACTCAGCCTTCTTCTATTTAGCCCCGGCTCTCTGGATTTGTCTTCCTGTGTCTATACGGTTAGAATCCTCTTTTGCTCAATTTAAGCAACTATTAAAACCTTATATTTTCTGCCAACCTTTGGCATTGACCCCTCCCCCCCTTGAACTGCTGACACAACAGTAGTATGGTTACTGTTATACAGTTGCTGTCTCTTTCGCCCTGTCTTGTCTCATCTATCTTATGCTGCATTGGAGTTCTTATTTCCATTTTAACTATGAATTATGTAATTTTTTTTTTTGTTTTAAATGTTTTTTGTACATATTGTAAACTGCCTTGTATGCTTTGCAAAGGGCGATCTATCAAGAGTAAATAAACCATAAACTATAAGGAGGAGTTGGCAGGGTGGGAGGAGATAAGGGAAGTGGAATTGCATTGTGCTAATCTAAAAGTGGCAAAAAAAGAAAGCCTATATGATTCTCCAAAGAAGTGGCTGCACAAATAAAGGCAATAAATAAAGCTTTCACAAAATTCAGAAGATCACAAACAGAGAAACTCAGAAAAGAATACAGGATAAAGCTAAAAGAGACAGAGAAATAAGGATAGTAAAAGCAAAGGCGGAAGAAATGATGGCTAAAGATGTGAAGCATGGTGACAACACTTTTTTCAGATATATTAAGGAGAAGAGGAAGATCAGAAGTGGAATTGCAAGAAAAAAAGTGCCGAGGACAGATTTGTAGAAAGTGACATTGAAAAAGCGAAAATGCTAAATTACTTTTGTTCTTTATTCACTAAAAAAAATCTTGGAGAAGGGCAATGTATGTTTATCAAGTATACAAATGAGAATGGAGTAGATACCATACCATTCACAGAAGATGATGTGTTTGAACAGCTTGAAAAACTGAAAATGGATAAGGCCATGGGATCAGATGGGATACATCCCGGGATACTGAAAGAGCTCAGAGAGGTTCTGGCAGGGCCTTTAGAAGATATTTTAGTAGATTTTTGGAGATGGGAGAGATTCCATAGGACTGGAGAAGGACTGACGTGGTACCTCTTTACAAAAGTGGTAATAGGGAAAAGCTGACAAACTATAGGCCGGTAAGCCTTATCTCGGTGGCGGGAAAAGTAATGGAGGTGCTCCTGAAAGAGAGAATAGAGAGCTTTCTAGAAACCAATAGGTTGCATGATCTGAAGAAACATGGTTTTATCAAAGGACGATCATGCCAAAGAAATTTGATTGAGTTCTTTGACTGGGTGACCAGAGAAGTAGATCAAGGACATGCGATGGATGTGATCTACCTAGATTTCTGCAAAGCCTTTGATACTATTCCTCATAGGAGGCTTATCAATAAACTGAACAGCCTGGATGGGTCCCAAAGTGGTGAACTGGATCAGAAATTGGTTGACTGACAGATGACAGAAGGTAGTGGTAAACAGAACTCAGAAGAAAAGAAGGTGGGTAGTGGTGTCCCTCAGGGATTGGTCCTTGGACCAGTATTGTTCAATGTATTTGTGCCAACCCCGGCAAGTGTTGGATTTCATAGGGGCTTGCTTGGACACCACAGTGGCTCGTGCCTTCCTGCTGCCCAACAGGGTTACTATCCTCCAAAAGTTCAGTGTCACGTGCTCTGCATCATTCTATGCCTCTTAGATCACATGGCAGCTTCAGTACATATAGTTCTGATGGCGTATCTCTACATGTGCCCGCTTCAGTGGCATCTCAAAACTCAACTGGAATCAACATTCTCAATCCCTTGGTCATTGAATCTCTCTCTCTCTGGCCCCAACCTCCTCATGTTGCGTCAGTCTCTTCATTGGTGGACACTTCCATCCAGTCTCACTAATTTATTTATTTTATTTATTATTATTTAATAATAATAGCTGATCCTTCCTGGAACAGTCACATTAGCACACTCTATCAACAGATGCCTCCCATATGGGTTGGGGAGCCCATCTTCTGCATCTCATGACTCAGGGGCATTGGTCCAGCAGAGAGGACTCTCTGCACATCTACCTACTGGAGATGCATGCAGTTTACAATGGCCTGCACACCTTCCATCATTTGGTACGTAATGCTTTGCTCCTGGTGCAGACTGACAATGAAGTCACAATGTTCTACATCAACAAATGGGGTGGCTCAGGTTCCCTCCAGCTGTGCGGGTTCCCAAAGCTGTCCACTTATGGCTCTATGCTCAGTGCATGACAGCATTTTCCCGAGCAGTCTATCTCCTGGGTATCCAGAACCAGTTAGAGGATTCCCTCAGTCATTGCCTGAATCCACATGAGTGATTTCTGGATCCCACAGTCCTAACCCCCTTCTTTCAAGCCTGGGAGACCCCAGAAGTGGACCTTTTCACCACACATGACAATGCAAAGTGTTCACTTTACTGTTCCTTTCATCCCAGTTCGACCAGATGGGCAGCGAATGCCTTCCTGTATCTCCTGGATGGATCACCTCCTGTAGGCATTTCTGCCATTTCTGCTTATTCCATGGACCCTTTTCAAGGCCCACGCAGACAAGGTGACTAATCCTCATTGCTCCTCAGTGGCCCAGATAGATCTGGTACCCACACATTGTTACCATGACACAGCATGACCCCTGGCTGTTACCACTTCATCCCTTCCTTCTCACGCAACAGGAAGGACGTCTCCTACATCCCAACCTAGAATCACTAGCTCTAATGGCTTGGAAATTGACAGGCTAACTGATGTTGTTCACCCCATGCCAGCCGATGTTCAAGCTATACTCCAGGCATCTCGCCGCCCTTCTACACAGAGCTCCTATTATAAATAAATGTGTTTCTCCCACTGGGCTGCAGTACGGGGTTTGGACCCTGGCTTGTGCTCCCTCAGTCATATCCTCACCTATCTCCTTCATTTCTCTGACTCTGGACTACAGACTTCATCCATTCATTAGCTTCTCTCTGTCATAGCAGCAATTCACTGTCATGAGGATGGCAAACCTATCTCTGTGCATTGAATAGTTTCTTGCTTTATGAAAGGCTTAATGAACACCGAGCCTCCACTGAAACCTTCTGCTCTGGCATGAGATCTCAATGTTGTTCTCGCTGAACTCATGAAGCCTCCTTTTGAACCTCTGGGGTCTGCTTCATTAAAGTATCTCATTTGAAAAACCATCTTCCTAGTTTCTGTTACCTCCGCATGACACATAAGCGAGCTCCAGGCTCTTGTCCATTATCCTCCGTATACCCAACATGTTCATGCTAAGGTACTATTGCGTACCCATTCTAAGTTTCTCCCAAAGACTGTCTCCAGTTTTCACCTCAACCAATCCATTGTGCTTTCTACATTCTTTACGGATTCACAGGAGCAAGAACTGCACTCTTTGGATTACTGACGAGCTTTGCTTTACTATCTGCAGCTTCTAAACTGTCAGTCTGCCCAGCTTTTTACCACCTTTAACCCTAACAAGCCGGGGAAGCCTCAAGCAGACCCTTTCCACCTGGATTGCAGACTGCATTTCTTTTTGTAATGTTCAGGCAGGTCTCACCCCTGCTGGATGAGCGAATCTTACAGCTACAGCAGCTGCTGTGTCCAACCTAGCTGCTATTCCTCCTCAAGACATCTGCAAAGCTGCTACATGGTCATCTGTGCGAAGCGCTACAGTCTTGATCGTTCTTCAGCAACTGATATGGTCTTTGGTCAGGCTGTCTTGCGTAACCGCTTTGCTTGAATCCTTCCACCTCCTAGTTCTCACCGGGCTGCAATATTATCAGACTGACAAGTGGCCCTCAGCTCTGGACTCACCTTGGAGCGTGGCTGGATCCCCCTGCTTGTATCCGGAGAAAGGATAGTTGCTTACCTGTAACGGGGGTTCTCCATATACAGCAGGGGTATGCAGCCACACTCACCCACCCACCGTCTCCACAAAAAAGAAAAAAAATTAAAAAAAACAACAACAAATCAGAGGTAAAAGAAGAACAATCACCAGAAATTTCAATATACTGACAGTGTCGATCATTTCATATCACAACGTCTCGACTGTTCCAGAATGCTTGCTCCTACCTCTGATTCTTCTGCTTCTGAATTTTCTCTAAGTTCCTTCAATACTGTGTTTTGCTTGCTCTGAGATGGACCGGAGAACAATGCTGAGCTAACTAAAGGAGAGCCGCCACTGGCGCTGTCAGCAGCGACAACACCTTGGAGTGTGGCTGCATATCCCTGCTGTATACGGAGAACCCTCATTACAGGTAAGCAACTATTCTTTCATCCTTCTGTTATGGTTATGGTTATTTATTTGATATACCGCCCTTCTTTGGAAATCAGAGCGGTTCACAATTTACAAAATATTAAAAGATGGCACAAGGCTGGAAAGTTTGAAAAGAAATTGCAATATAAGACAGGAAAGTGATAGCAAGAGGGCAGGGCAGAGAGAACACATAAATAGACATACTTTGGAGACCAGGATTAGACATGAGGGGAGGGAAGGTCAAGGGCTAGGGAGAAGAGGTAGGTTTTTAAATTCTTCTTAAAAGTAACATGATGGGGTTCTAGTCTGAGGGAGGTAGGTAGGGAATTCCACAGAGCGGGACCTCTGAAGAAGAATGCAGAGGAGTGAGTGGATTGGAGATGGGCGCAAGAGGGAGAGGGCAGGAGAATACGATTAACATGAAATGAGCGGGGGATATGCCTGGGGGTGTGGAATGAAATGAGATCTGACAGATATTGGGGAATGCTAGTATGGAGAACCTGGTGGACTAAAGTGAGGATTTTAAACTGAATGCGAAAAGTGATGGGCAGCCAATGGAGACGAGTGAGGAGAGGTGTTACATGATCTCGTCGTGTGGTGTGTGTAATAAGGTGAGCGGCGGTATTTTGGATTCATTGTAGTCTATGTAATTGTGACTGGGGAAGGCCGGTAAGAACAGAGTTGGAGAAATCGACATGCGACATAACTAATGACAGAAGGAGAGTGGTAAGAGCTGGTGGGGTAAGAAAGGGGCAGATTGCGCGGATCTGGCGGAGGAAGTAAAATGACGATTTGGTGATGTGTGAAATGTAGGCCTGGAAAGAGAGATCAGAGTCAAAAAGAACACCTAGGTATCGAAAAAAAGTGATGAGAGGTATTGATGAACCAGAAAAGGAAGAGGCCACCAGTGGGGAAGGACTAAATAATAGAGGGGTTAAAGGGGCACTAAGAGGCGACAAGGCGATAGCAGAGAGACTGAATGAATTCTTTGCTTCGGTCTTTACTGAGGAAGATGTAGGGATGTTGTCCATGACTGAAGTAGTATTTAAAGGTGCGGAAGAATTGAAGGAAATATCGATACATCGGGAAGATGTATTACAACTATTAGATAAACTGAAGAGTTGCAAATCACCTGGGCCAGATGGTATACATCCAAGGGTGTTGAAAGAACTGAAATATGAGATTGCAGACCTGCTATTCGTAATCTGTGAACTATCATTAAAATCATCTCTAATACCTGAAGACTGGAGGATCGCCAATGTAACACCAATTTTTAAAAAGGGTTCCAGGGGTGATCCGGGAAACTACAGACCGGTGAGCCTGACATCAGTACCGGGAAAAATGGTAGAAACCATCATAAAGAATAAAATTACTCAGCATGTAGATAGTCATGGCTTAATGGGAGACAGTCAACATGGCTTTAGACAAGGAAGATCTTGTCTTACTAATCTGTTATGTTTTTTTGAAGGAGTGAATAAACAGGTGGACAAAGGTGAGTCGGTTGATATAGTGTATCTGGACTTTCAGAAAGCCTTTGACAAGGTCCCTCATCAGAAACGTTCGGCAAAACTAAAGAGTCATGGGATAGGAGGCAGTGTACTATTGTGGATCAGGAACTGGTTAAAAGATAGAAAGCAGAGTGTAGGGCTAAATGGCCAATTTTCCCAATGGAGCAAGGTGAATAGTGGTGTACCCCAGGGGTCTGTGCTGGTTCTGCTGCTTTTTGACATATTCATAAATGACCTGGAATGTAGAATAACGAGTGAGGTTATCAAATTTGCAGATGACACAAAACTATTTAAAGTTGTTAAAACCCAAGAGGATTGTGGAAAATTGCAAGAGGATCTTGATAAATTGGAAGACTGGGCATCAAAATGACAGATGAAATTTAATGTGGACAAGTGCAAAGTTATGCACCTAGGGAAGAACAACCCAAACTATGGTTACACAATGCAAGGTTCCACATTAGGAACCACCACTGAGGAAAAAGATTTAGGTGTCATTGTGGATACCATGTTAAAACTGTCGGCCCAGTGTGCAGCGGCAGCCAAGAGAGCAAATAGAATGCTAGGTATCATAAGGAAAGGAATGGAAAATAAAACAAAAGATATTATAATGCCTCTATATCGTTCCATGGTGAGACCGCATCTTGAATATTGTGTGCAATTCTGGTCGCCGTATCTTAAAAAGGATATAGCGATTTTAGAAAAGGTTCAGAGAAGAGTCCCAAAATGGTAAAGGGGATGGAAGGATACTCCTATGAAGAAAGGCTAAAAAGGTTAGGGCTCTTTAACCTGGAGAAGAGACGGCTGAGGGAAGATATGATAGAAGTCTATAAATTAATGAACTGAGTGGAACGGGTAAACGTAGATCGATTGTTTATGTTATCAGAATATAGAAAGACTAGGGGACATGCAATGAAGCTACAGGGTAAACTATTTAAGACTAATAAAAGAAAATATTTTTTCACTCAATGTGTAATCAAACTCTGGAATTTGTTACCGGAGGATGTAGTAAAGGCTGTTAGTGTAGCTGGGTTTAAAAAAGGTTTGGACAAGTTCCTGGAGGAAAGGTCCATAAACCATTGTTAAGAAGGGATCCAGGATATCAATGCTTGACCCAGTACAAGCATTGTGGAACCTGTGTCTTTTGGGGAAACTGCTAGGTACTGTCATGATGCGGGCACTAATAAAGTTGGTTTTAAGAAAAGAAATCCTGTTTTAGAAGAACTAGATGTGCAGTTACCTTCAGGCACAGCTAGAGGGAGCAGGAACAGACATACTGGTCTTAATGAACCTAAGCTCACTGATGACCTGCAGCTGAAAGGGAACCAGGAAGTCAGCAGTAACGGTTCACTTTATAAGCCAGAGCAGAATGCTTCTGGAGAGCAGTGGCATAAGCAGCAGTGGAAGAGAAGGCAGTGGAATGAGCATATGAAGCAGCAGGAGCTGAGGAAGGAGGAGAAAGAGGAAGAAGGAACTGGAGCTGGACTAGAAGGAGAAACAGCAGAGAAGCCTGGAGGCTATCAAGGACATAAGCCTGATTGCTGTGGAAGAAGCCAAGCTGGAAGCTGGAGGAGAAACAGACCTCACAAGGTGGGAAGCCAGAAAGCCCAAACTGGACCTGTTGTGCAAGGGGAGTTTGGTGGAAGTTGCTCCAAGGTGAGGGGCTCTGCCATGCCTAGTTCCTATACTCTGCCTGTTTGTAACATAGAGAGAAGAAAGCTAAGAACCAGAGAGGGAGGTTCTGACAGAAGCTTATCTCTAGAGGATCATTGCCCAGTTTCACCTATTCAGAGGGAAAAGCATTTTTATAAGCAACAGAAGTTTTTACTCAGTGAGCCCAGGTATGAGGCATTGAACATTAACTGTAATGATTGTACTGCTAAAAGCTATGCTAAAAGAAGGATTCCTCCTAAGGGAAACAAGAGTGCAGACTGGTTCACTAAACTACCGCCAGCCTTAAGAGTCCCTGGTTATGTGAAGCCAAACTCCCAAGCTGGAGATTACCATGCTGAAATAGACAGGGACAGTGGAAGCCCTTTGAATCAGTATAGGGGAGAGGATTTGATGGAAGTGGATTCTCCCAGCACTATTCCCTCACCTTTGCCTGAGGAAATGGAATGTGATTGGTGCACTGCCTATGCTCCAAAGTGTGTATGCTCCACAGAAGAATAAATGAAGTATAATTTGATGTTTATTATACTGAATATTACTTTGAAGAAAACCTGCTTTAAACTGTGAAGTAACAGTTAACTAGCCAGTGAATATTGGTACCTTTTAAAACAAAGGACTGTTTCTGTTATCTAAAATATCTCTTAGTTGAACCTTGCTTTAAACGGGGAATAAAAGCCTTTATTACCCTACACTTGGACTCTTTGTTCTTTAACAGCGCTACCTAGTGGCGTATAATTTTTGTGTCACCAGCAACCGAGTGACAGTACATATGACCTAGATTGGCCACTGTTGGAAACAGAATACTGGGCTTGATGGACCTTGGTCTGACCCAGTATGGCATATCTTATATTCTTATGACTACCATGAGTGAACCAGATGGCAACAGTCTTAGCCAGGGCCGGATTTACCCATACGCCATGTACGCCATGGCGTAGGGCCCACAGCTTGCAAGGGCCCACAAGAGTCCCCATCCCTCGCTCTCTAGAGAGAGTTTAAAGTCCGGCAGAGATTTTTCCGTGGTAGCGAAAACGCCGAAGTCGCAAGCTCGACCGGAGACGCGCCTTCCCAGGCCCCCGTCTCCCGCCGCAGTGAACATGGGGCTCCGATTTCTATGCTGCCTCCGATGGCGGCGGCCATCTTACCCGGCTCCTCTTCACTTCCTGAGCCGTCGACGTCACTTCCGGCCAGCGTCAGCCTTCCCCTCGCTCCAAAGTGACAGCGCCGACCGCCTGCCTCAGCCTCAGCCTCAGCCTCCACGATGCCGGCAGCCTGCTCAGCTACACCAGGTCCGGAAGCGGTAGGTGCGGTCATTCTTATGGCGAATTCTGACGCTTCGAGCGGAGCGGGGCGGGGGGGGGGTCGCGGGGGGGGGCCGCGGGGGGGGGGGGCTCGGGCACAGTTGCAGCAGAACGAACACACTGACATCACGCCCATCGCGAGGACAAGGCACATGCAAACCACGCGAGCATTACCGGGGGGGTAGTCCTTGCCTGTCTGCTATTGGTTTGTTTTCCTTGATTTCCTTGAGGCTTCCCAATTGCCCCTGGGTTCTCTGTACTGGGGTTGCTAGTGCTACTGCTTAGGCTACAGGCTACAAGCTCAGGGGTTTTTCCTGGTATAACTTACCTAACTTAGGCTTCAGGCTGCGCTGCATGTAGGTTAGTGCATATAGACTTGAGGCTGCATATAGGTTACCTGACCTAAAACTGGTCCGTCCACTCATCTTCATGAGGTTCTAACTGCATGCATCAAAAGCTTTTTTTTTTGCCTGTCCGCTATTGGTTTGTTTCCTTGAGGCTTCCCAATTGCCCCTGGCTTCTCTGTACTGGTTGCTACTGCTTACTAAGTGCTTAGGCTACAGGCTACAAGCGCAGGGGTTTTTCCTGGTAGAACTCAAGCGCTCTCAGTCTCTCTAAGTCCCCCCTTACAGTAGTCATGAAAAAATATGAAAGTGGTGCATCTAAACGAAAAAAGAAAATGCTAGAAAACGAATCAACCACCAAAATTCCCAAGATTACCAGCTTTCTTCTTCCATCGACGAAAATTCAAGCTGTCTCAGAATCAGAAGTTTTGAATGTGAATGACGCGGCTACTCCACATCTTTTGGATACTACTGACACTACTCCTCAAACTTCCGATACTGCTGATGTTACTCCACAACCCGATGTACCTGAGGAGAATATTTCTAGTTCTCCACCACCACCACCTCATGATGTGGGTCTCTGGAAAACATTCCTTCCAGCTTCTGACGTCGATTATTGGATTGTTAATGGTCCAGCTGCATGTCAACATCACGATGATAGTTTCATGTCATCAGAAAGAACTATGGGAAATAGAACACGCCGTTTTGCGAAGGAATTTCTTTACGGACGAAAAGCAAATGATGAGAAGTATTACCGAGACTGGCTGCTTTATTCGCCATCAAATGGGAACATTTACTGTTTTTTCTGTAAGTTGCTTTCAAGGTCCACGTCGCAGTTTGCCTCCTGTGGATTCAACGATTGGAGCAACTGCGGTAAAGTGATCAAGCTTCACGAAAGTAGTGCAGAACACCGAGCATCACTCAGTTCCTGGTTAGCACGTGTTTCAGCGAAAGGGTGCATCGACGAAAAGCTTCAGAAACAGATGAACGAAGAGAAGATATATTGGCAGTCAGTTCTTCGGCGTGTTGTTGAAGTGATAAAGTTCCTTGCTCAACGTGGCCTAGCATTTCTAGGAGATACCGAATTATTTGGTTCTGTGCAAAACGGAAACTATCTGGGAATTTTGGAACTTTTAGCCAAATTCGACCCCTTCCTTGCCGACCATATATCTCGTTTTGGAAATAAAGGAAGTGGAAAAATTAGCTATTTGTCTTCCACTGTATGTGATGAACTCATCGAGCAAATGGGACAAGACGTGTTGGCTGTCATTTTAAATGAAATTCACGACGCGAAGTACTATTCCATATGTATTGATTCCACTCCAGACGTTAGTCACATTGACCAACTAACTTTTATTGTGCGCTACGTTAACAAGTTTGGTGAAACAACTGAACGGTTTCTAAAATTCTTTCCAATTGAAAGTCACAAAGCCGACAGCCTTTACCAAGATGTGTTGAATATACTAAATGAAATGTCATTGTCTCTGGATAACTGCCGAGGACAAAGCTACGACAACGCAGCAAACATGGCTGGGAAATACGCCGGTCTCCAAGCAAAACTGAGGGAAATTAACCCAATGGCTGACTACATACCTTATGCAGCACATTCATTAAATTTGGTTGGAGTTGCTAGTGTAAATTGCTGTCTGGACGCTGTTAACTTTTTTGGTCTCGTCCAAGAACTGTATGCGTTTTCGGTTGGTTCAACAAAGCGGTGGAGTTCATTGACATCAGGACTCACACCGAACGAAAATGGACGAATTCTGACTTTGAAAACTTTATCATCTACCCGTTGGCATTGCCATTCAGAGTCCGTGAAAGCACTACATCTCAACTATGCCAACATCTATACTATGCTGAATAGTATCGCAGAAAATGAAGACGAGAAGGGTGATGCCCGACGCTTAGCAGCAGCCTTGGCGGGTAAAATGTGTCTGTTGGAAACCGCATTCATGTGTGTTCTGTGGCACAAGATCTTGCAGCGATGTCAAAAAAATCAACACTGCCTTGCAAAGTGTGTCTATTGACATCAGTGTCGGCGTTTCTTTGTTTACTTCTTTGGAAACATTCGTTGCTGGAATGCGTGATGACTTCGACAACCTGGAGAAAGAAGCAAAAGAGCTCATGGAGGACATCCAACAAGACTACACCTCTCGTTTCATTCGGAATCGACCAAAAAGATGCCAGGTTTTTGAAGAAGCAGGTGAGCCGAATGCTGCTTTACAAGGTGCACAAAAATTCCGTGTTGAGAGTGTATATGTCATACTTGACAAACTGCTTGCATGTTTATCTCAACGCCGGAATGCTTACAAGCAGATTTCTGAAGACTTTGCTTTCATCAAATCACTGAAGGAGAATGATGTTGGCTCTCTCAGAGAAGATGTAATCCATTTGCAGCAAAAATACAATTGTGATCTGGAAAGCGGGTGTGAAGAGGAATTTGTGGCATTTTCTGGAATGGCCGCGGATTTGAATTTGGATCGTGACCCCCAAAACCTACTGAAATGGCTGAAAAAAAATCCTGTAGTGGATTCAACATTTCCGAATGTTTTCCACTGCCCTCCGCTTGTTTTCAACGCTTCCCGTGACTATCTGCGAAGGGGAACGTTCTTTTTCAAAGCTTTCCCTGATAAAAAATAGATTTCGTTCTACGATGACGCAGAAAAGACTGAATTCTCTGGCAGTCATGTCAATTGAAAATGACGTTACTTCTGCGTTGACTTTTGATACAATTATTGAAAAGTTTTCACAAACTAAATCGCGAAAGAAAACATTTTTGTAAGTGGTAACTGGGCTGATGGGGGGTTAGGACTGGTAATGGGTTATAGGGGGGGCTTAAACTGAAAATGGGGTGATGGGGTGATGGGGGGTTAGGACTGGAAGTGGGTTGATGGGGGGGCTAGGACTGGTATTGGGTTGGGGGGTTGCTAGGACTGGAAATGGGCTGATGGGTGGCTAGGACTGGAAATGCGCTGATGCAGGGACTAGAAGGGAATGGATGCTGGGTGAGGCTGGAACTAGAAGGGAGCTGATGTTGGGGGAGGATTAGAATGGGATGGGGCTGGAAGAGTAAAATGGAGAAGGGAAAAATATTTTGTGTGTGAGGGAGAAAAATGTACAATTGGCCGGGTACTGGGAGAGTAAGTGGGGATTGAGGATGGAGGGGTAAAATTTGAGTGGATGAAATAGGAATGAGGAAAGAGCAAAAGGAGAAAGATTAGTATGTTAAAGCAGATGTAGAGAGAGAATGGAAAAAAACTAGAAGAGAGAAGAAAGGACAAATGGACAGCAGACGATGGAGAGTTAGCAGAAGACACGAAGAAACCAGAAGAAAGTGGCTGGAGCAATTGCAGCTGGAAAAAAATGCACAAAAGGTAGAAAAATATCTCTTTATTTTGAATTTATTAATTGGAATATGTCAGCTCTGGTAAATGTGCATCATTAAAGTCTGCGCTTTGTTTAGTACAAGAACAAATTAATGTATAGTTTTATTTCTACAGTGTTGTACATTCCAAGTTTGGCTTTTGGGATTCCCAGTTTAATTATTGTCTTCCTGTTTCTAAATTGTGATTACTTGTTTGGTGATGGTCTATGTTCTGCATGTGTAACTGAGCTGAGGTGTTCTGTTTATATAATTCCTATTTGACATTGCCACTTGTTCTCTTTCCCCAGTAGGTCATGTTTTGTTGTTCTCTGAAATGTATTGGTTTAATATTTGCAGTGTTGCCTTTTGATTGGTAGAGTATGGTGCTTTGTAAGTCCTGGTAGTGCTGTTAGGATATGGCAGGTTTGCTATGGGTTGGCACTGGATTATAGTAATGTAGAAATCTTTTAGTCTTTCTTTATCCATACACTCATTAAGAGGCACGTTTACTAAAAGTTAGTATATGGTAACATTATGCAAATAGTTATGCAAATGAGGCCCCCTTATGCAAATGAGGCCCCGCACCCCCCTTGGGCCGCCCCTGCTGGGGGCCCACAATTTTTGTTGGCGTAGGGCCTCACTCAAGGTAAATCCGGCCCTGGTCTTAGCTAGGTTAAGGTGCAAGCAGTTAGAGCTGAGCCAACTAGTGACAGCGAACAAACAAGAGTTTAGAGTAGAGAGGTCTGGATGAAGGGGGGAGGTGTGGTGGAGAAGTAGTGGATCATTTGCATTAAAGAAAGTGGAGATGCCAAATTGCTGAATCAAGAGAGCCAGTGGATCTAAGAAAAGATTGAAGAGAAGAGGTGCTAAAACAGAACCCTGAGGAACCCCACAGGGCAGAGGGAAAGGGTCAGGGGAAGAAGTAGAACCAGAGGGGGAAAAACCGTGCAGGATCGGGAGGAGAGGAAAGAATAGAACCATCGATAGACTGTGCTGCGGAGACCTGCATCCCAGAGGTGGGAGAGGAGGAGAGAGTGGTCAACTAAGTCGAAGGTTGCAGATAAATCCAAGGACACCACCACCGAAAGATCACCTCGGTCGTGAGCCATATGCAAGTCATTAGTGAAAGCAAGAAGAACGGTTTCTACACTGTGACCTTTTCGGAATCCTGATTGACGGGGATGAAGAAAGTTAGTGGAATCAAGATTATGAGACAACTGTGCGAAGACAGTTGTTTCAAGGATTTTTGAGAGAAAGGGGAGATTAGAGACGGGGCGATAATGACAGGGAACCAGAGGGTCTAGAGAGGGTTTCTTAAGAATAGGGCGGATGAAAGCATGCTTCCAAGAATGGGGAAAAGTACCTGTGGAAAGACTAGTGTTAATCATGACAAGGATGGAAGGGATAAGCATGAGAGAAGGTGTGAGCAACCAGGAAGAAGGGATGGGGTGAAGAGTACAGTATGTCTTGTTGGAGGAAGAGATCAATCCGATGAGTTCAGCGGTGGTGATTGGATAGAAAGAGTCCCATGTGTGCGAGAGATAGGTGATGGGGGAGGGGATGGAGATGGTGGGGGGAGGGAGAGATAGGAGGGGGGACAGTGAGGCAGGGAGGCTCTAAGGGAAGAGATCTTATCACTAAAGAAGGATGCTAGTGTCGAGGGGGAAGGGGCTGGGTGGGAAGGTGTAACAGTAGGGCCAGAGTGGAGTGATATGAGAGATTCTGTGTTGGGGACCTGAAGTCCTCCAGGCACTGCTTCTGCTCACTTTTGTCTAACTTCAGCCATTTCCCTGTGGCTCTCTTCTGACTTTGTGGCTCTAGTTACTACTGAAGCCACCTATGCTGCAGCAAACTTTCCTGCCTCTCTGCCTCTACGTGGCTCAATGCGGCTCTCTTTCCTTGCTATGGCCACTACCGTCCACAGTCCCAGAGGCTCTCTTTAACGCACTGGCTCTCATTGCCTCACTGCTGCCACGATTGTTGCTGTTCATGGCTCACGCTTGCTCTCTCCTCTTGCAGCACCAGTCCTCACTTCCAGATTTACAGGCCTGTACCACTGCTGCAAGGGGAAAGGGGGAGAATCCTGTACTCCATCTCTTTGGTATCTCCCAGAGCACACAAACATTGCAGCAGACCTGGAGCACCAGCCCTTACCTCCTCCCAGGTAAAGGAATACTTTTTCAATGGTTTAAAATTTAGTATCTCTCTGTTTCTAACGCTCTGTTTTTGGACAGTATGTTTTATTTTGCAGTTAAAATAAGTAGTTAAACCATTCTTGTATTGTATTTCTCCCAATAAACCATGACTATCTACATAGAAACACAGTAACATAGTAAATGACGACAGATAAAGACCAGCATGGTCCATCTAGTTTGCCCAGTAAGATGGCCAGAATAAGATGGCAGGAGTAGGTGCCACTCTGTGCAGGCCACCCCTCCCCATGTCTTTGTTCAGGGGCGAACCCACCGCTCCCTGCAGGACACCCCCATTTGTTGAGATGTTCAGTAATTTTGTTCTTTATAATGATTGCTACCATTGTGCCCGACACTGATGTCAGGCTCACCATCCTGTAGTTTCCCAGATCACCCCGGAACCCATTTTAAAAATTGTCGTTACATTCTCCAATCTTCTGGTACTACAGATGATTTTGATGAAAGTTCACAGATTACTAATAGTAGGTTCTCAATCTCATAATCCAGTTCTTTCAACAGCCTCAGATGTATACCATGTGGATAATTGGTCAGTGGCGATATTCAGCCATTGTCCAGTTATCCCTCGGCGGTGAAAGTAAGATGCACAAAATCTGGCCTTACTTTTGCCGCTGTAACTAACTAGGCTGAATATCGCTGTTGCATGGTTAGCTTCCTATTTCACAGCTGACGCAGATGTTCAATGCTGGTGGCCGGATATGGCCCCGGTATTGAATATCTGGGTTTAGTGTTCAGTAGCAATGGCTAGCCGCTATAATCGCACTAGCCCCAGCTGCTAAATAATTGGGTGCCATACTTTTAAATATTAACCTTTGCTTTATATGTTATGTGAGTGCCCCACTCTCCTTAGAAACATGATGGCAGATAAAGACCATACGGCTTCTCCAGTCTGCTTTTCCATACTAACTAAATTATCCCCAGCTGTTACTGATGTGTGATGGCTGAGATTTCCTTCTCCCCTGGGCAGGGCCGGATTTACCTTGAGTGAGGCCCTACGCCAACAAAAATTGTGGGCCCCCAGCAGGGGCGGCCCAAGGGGGGTGCGGACCTCATTTGCATAAGGGGCCTCATTTGCATAAATATTTGCATAATGTTACCATATACTAACTTTTAGTAAACGTGCCTCTTAATGAGTGTATGGATAAAGAAAGACTAAAAGATTTCTACATTACTATAATCCAGTGCCAACTGCCAGACACATTAGGAACTACTACAAACACTGCCCATAGTAAACCCGCCGTATCCTAACAGCACTACCAGGACTCACAAAGCACCATACTCTACCAATCAAAAGGCAACACTGCAAATATTAAACCAATACATTTCAGAGAACAACAATACATGACCTACTGGGGAAAGAGAACAAGTGGCAATGTCAAATAGGAATTATATAAACAGAACACCTCAGCTCAGTTACACATGCAGAACATAGACCATCACCAAACAAGTAATCACAATTTAGAAATAGGAAGACAATAATTAAACTGGGAATCCCAAAAGCCAAACTTGGAATGTACAACACTGTAGAAATAAAACTATACATTAATTTGCTCTTGTACTAAACAAAGCACAGATGTTAATGATGCACATTTACCAGAGCTGACATATTCCAATTAATAAATTCAAAATAAAGAGATATTTTTCTACCTTTTGTGCATTTTTTTCAGCTGCAATTGCTCCAGCCACTTCTGGTTTCTTCGTGTCTTCTGCTAACTCTCCATCGTCTGCTGTCCATTTGTCCTTTCTTCTCTCTTCTAGATTTTTTTCCATTCTCTCTACATCTGCTTTAACATACTAATCTTTCTCCTTTTGCTCTTTCCTCATTCCTATTTCATCCACTCAAATTTTACCCCTCCATCCTCAATCCCCACTTACTCTCCCAATACCCGGCCAATTGTAGATTTTTTATCCCTCCCACACAAAATATTTTTCCCTTCTCCATTTTACTCTTCCAGCCCCATCCCATTCTAATCCTCCCCCAACATCAGCTCCCTTCTAGTTCCAGCCTCACCCAGCATCCATTCCCTTCTAGTCCCTGCATCAGCCCATTTCCAGTCCTAGCCATCCATCAGCCCATTTCCAGTCCTAGCAACCCCCCAACCCAATACCAGTCCTAGCCCCCCCATCACCCCACTTACAGTCCTTAACCCCCCATCACCCCATTTTCAGTCCTTAACCCCCCATCACCCCATTTTCAGTTTAAGCCCCCCCTATAACCCATTACCAGTCCTAACCCCCCATCAGCCCACTTCCAGTCCTAACCCCATCAACCCATTTCCAGTCAGCCCCCCATAGCCCATTGCCAGTCCTACCCCCCCCATCAGCCCACAGCCATTACCAGTCCTAACCCCATCATCCCACCTCCAGTTTAACCCCCCAGCCCATTTCCAGTCCTAGCCCCCCATAGCCCATTACCAGACAACCCCCATCAGCCCACAGCCCATTACCAGTCTTAACCCCCCCAAAGCCCATTACCAGTTCTAACCCCCCCCAACAGCCCATTACCAGTCCTAACCCCATCAGCCCACCTCCAGTCTTAACCCCCCAGCCCATTTCCAGTCCTAGCCCCCCCATAGCCCATTACCAGACAGCCCCCATCAGCCCACAGCCCATTACCAGTCTTAACCCCCCCCAAAGCCCATTGCCAGTTCTAAGCCCCCCCCAACAGCCCACAGTCCATTACCAGTCCTAACCCCATCAGCCCATTTCCAGCCCCAGCCCCCCAATAGCCCATTACCAGCCCTACCCCCCCCAGTCCATTACCAGTCCTACCCCCCCCCCATAGCCCATTACCAGTCCTACCCCCCCCCCGGCCTAAAGTAAAATTTAATTTAAAATAAAAACCTGGTGGCTGCCGCCGCGGGGCCCCCTCTGCTGCCGCGGGGGCCCCGTCTACAAGCTGGTCGGGTCCGGTCCGGTCGGGTCGGGTCGGGTCCGGTCGGGTCTCTCTCCCTCCCTCGCTGCAGGCTGCGAGAGACGCGAAGGGAGAGCGTCTCCTCGCGTCTGTGTTAAGCCCGCAGGGGCTGAGGGGAAATCCCATCAGCCCCTGCGGGCTTAACACAGACGCGAGGAGACGCTCTATCTTCGCGTCTCTCGCAGCCTGCAGCGAGGGAGGGAGGGAGAGAGACCCGACCGGACCGGACCCGACCAGACCGGACCGGACCCGACCGGACCGGACCGGACCCGACCAGCTTGTAGACGGGGCCCCCGCGGCCGCAGTGGGGGCCCCGCGGCGGCAGCCACCAGGTTTTTTTTAAAATTAAATTTTACTTTAGGCCGGGGGGGGGTAGGAGTCCTACCCCCCCCCCGGCCTAAAGTAAAATTTAATTAAAAAAAAAAACCTGGTGGCTGCCGCCGCGGGGCCCCCTCTGCTGCCGCGGGGGCCCCGTCTACAAGCTGGTCGGGTCCGGTCGGGTCGGGTCCGGTCGGGTCTCTCTCCCTCCCTCGCTGCAGGCTGCGAGAGACGCGAAGGGAGAGCGTCTCCACGCGTCTGTGTTAAGCCCGCAGGGGCTGAAGGGAAATCCCATCAGCCCCTGCGGGCTTAACACAGACGCGAGGAGACGCTCTATCTTCGCGTCTCTCGCAGCCTGCAGCGAGGGAGGGAGGGAGGGAGGGAGAGAGACCCGACCCGACCCGACCAGCTTGTAGACGGGGCCCCCGCGGCAGCAGAGGGGGCCCCGCGGCGGCAGCCACCAGGTTTTTTTTTTAATTGAGTTGAAAAAAAAAAAACTGGTTCTTTTTTTGTGGGCCCCTGCCGGCTGTGGGCCCTACGCCATGGCGTACATGGCGTATACGTAAATCCGGCCCTGCCCCTGGGGCTGTGAACATTGCCTCTGCAGTATTCGCAGCCCTGGCTGACCCGAGGAGTGGACGACCTCTATTACCTGCACTATTACCGAGCTACAGGACTGGTTAATGAATGTGCTGACGGCCCTTTGAGTTCACAGGTTGTCACTGACAGCATCTACTTTTTATTGACTCCTGTTTCTCTTGGCTGGCCCTCAGAGCTGCTGCCTTAGCCATCCGCCTAATGTTGAGCCAGCCTTGATTGTCAGTAACACTGGACATTCCAAAGGAAAAATCCACAAAATTACTTCTCCATAAATGCCTCCTTTGGGGTTAAGGCCAATTTTTTTAAAAGAGTTCCAGGGGTGATCTGGGAAACTATAGCCTGGTGAGCCTGGCAAAATGGTAGAAACTACTCTAAAAAACAAAACTGCGGATCCCATAGATAGATATGATTTAATGAGATGGAGCTAACAGACTTAGCCAAGAGAAGTCTTGCCTCTCCAATCTGCTACATTTTTTGAAGGTGTGACTCAGCATATGGATAAGGGTCAGCCAGTTGGTATAGTTTGTTTGGACTTTCAGATAGCATTTGACAAAGTCCTTCATGAGACTCCTGAAGAAATTAAAAAATAATGGAATAGAAGGCTGTGTCCTATTGTGAAGTGAGAACTAGTTAAAAGACAGAAAACATAAAATAGGGTTAAATGGCCAATTTTCTCAGTCGAGAGATGTGAATGTTGGAGCACCTCAGAGGTCTGTACTGGGGCCAATGCCTATTAACATATTTATAAATGATCTGTAAATTAGAATAATGAGTGTGGTGATCAAATTTACAGATGACACAAAATTCTTCAAAGTTGTTGACCACATACAAATTGTGACAGGTGGATCTTGTGACTTGATATCTTTGAGTGATTCTAGACAAGCAACTTACCCTCCAACCACATATCAACAAGATATCCAAAACAGCCTTCTTCAAACTCGCAACGCTGTGGAGACTAAAACCTCTCCTCAATAAAGAACATTTCCGCACAGTATGCCATTACACCTGTGCTGGACTACTGTAATATCCTATTCTAAGGTCTACCTAAACAAACCACCCGTCCCCTACAAATAGTCCAGAACACTGCTGTCCACATTATTGCTAGCGCTTCAATACAAGACCATATAACTTCAATACTACATGATCTGGCTACCAATCTCTTCACGGGCAAAATATAAATCAGCACTCACCATCTTCAAAATTTAAAAAAAAAAATGTCAGCAAGAATACTACAGGAACTCATTGGAACCAAAGCAAGCAAAAGACCAGACAGAAGCAGCACCAAAAACAACATACCAACACCTATTCTGTTCACAGGAACCAACAAATCCACATCCATGTGAGCCTTCTCCCTTGCTGCCCCTGCTATTTGGAATGTCCTCCCAGATAATCTAAGATCAATAACAGATGTAAGAGAATTCCGGAAATTGCTCAATACCACCCTATTCATTGAACAATTCAACGAAGACTACCAATCACTCCACAAGCCGATTTACACAAGCCTTGACACCTACACCATTCAAACATCCCATTACCCTCGTTAAGATGTATATAGTTTAGTTGATGTTACAGGAGTCTATACAAAATTTTGAAGTTATGATGTTACCGTTGATATTTGCAAGTTCTTTGTATAAGTTAAAGTTTATTGTAAACCTCCTTGATTGAATGAAAAGACGGTATAGAAAAATTGTTAAATAAATAAAATAAAAATCCATTGGAAAGAATAACTCAAATTATAGCTGTATGATGCCAGGTTTTGCATTAGGAGTCACCTGGGAAAAAGGATCTGGGCATCACTGTGGACAATATATTGAAATCTTTTGCAGCGTGGCAGCCAAAAAAGCAAAGAGAAAGCTGGGAATTATTAAGAAAGGAATAGAGAATAATCAAAGCATACTATAATATCTCGGTATTGCTCCATGGTGCAACTGAATCTTGAGTACCGTGTACAATTCTGGTCATTGCATCTCAAAATGATATAACAGAATTAGAAAAAGGTCCAGAGAAGGGCAAACAAAATGATAAAGGGGGTGCAATGACTCCCCTATTAGGCAGCTAAAGAGGTTAGGGCTCTTTAGCTTAGAGAAGAGGCAACCGAGGGGAGGTATGATAGAGGTTTGCAGGACCATAAGTGGAGTAATACAGGTAAACACGAATGACTGTTTACTCTTTCAAAAACTTCAAATACCAGTGGACACACCATGGAGCTTTTAAGTAGTACATTTTAAACAAATAGGAGTAAATATTTTTTTGCTCAATGTAAAATTAAGCTCTGGAATTTGCTGCCAGAGGAGGTGGCTAAGCCTGGAGTTAGTGTAGCTGGGTTTAAAAAAGATTTGGACATGTTCCTGGAAGAAAAGTCCATAGTTTCCCCCCCACCCCACCATCATGTCCAGCATCATTTCTGTCCGACTCCCTAGTTTCCCCGTGTTCAGCATCCCCTCAGTCTCTACTTCTCCTCCCTTTCCCATGTCCCTCTCCCTTTTCCCATTGAATCCCTCTCCCATTATGTCCAGGCAGTCTAGTGTCTCTCCCCTATGTTCCCTTCCCCTGGTGGCATCCAATCTTTTTCTTTTCTTTCTGCTAGTCCAGGACCTTCCCCCAGGCAGCATCATCCTTCCCACAGCACATCGCTCCCAGATCAGTCACCTGCCGGCTGCTGCTGTATCAGATAGTAAGCGTGGGATCTCGAGCTTGTGTCCGCGCAAGGGGTGAGATGTGGCTGAGCTTGTTCTGTGCAGGCATGGGCTCAAGGTCCCACACTTATTATCTGCTAGAGCGGCAGGTGACATGTGATCTGGGAGTGATCATTGCGACCAGGGCCGGCCCGTCCATTGAGCGAGAATGTTTTTTGCACAGGGCCCTGCGTTTCAGGGGGCCCCGCGCAACAAACATTCTGATTTTAAAGTAAATTTTAAAATTTAAAAAAAAAAAGCTGTCTGCTGCTGCGGCCGCGGCTGCCGCGGCAGAATCGAGTGTCCCATGGGGCCCCCCTGCCCAGCAAAGCCTGCCCTCCCTGAATCAGCTCCCTCTCCGCAGTCGCACTGGCTTTCAGAGCGCGAAGGGAGAGTTTCTCCCTCGTGGCTCTGTTAAGCCCGCGGGTGCTAATGGGAAAGTTCCCATCAGCCCCCGCGGGCTTAACAGAGCCGCGAAAGGGAAACTAGTCTCCCTTCGTGCTCTGAAAACCGGTGCGACTGCGGAGAGGGAGCTGATGCAGGGAGGGCAGGCTTTGCTGGGCAGGGGGGGGGGGGGCCCCGTGGGACACGCGATTCTGTGGCGGCCGCGGCAGCAGACAGTTTTTTTTTTTTTTTAAATTTTCCCTGGTCTGGGGGGGGGGGGCTTAGGCCTGGAAATGGGCTAATGGGATTAGGACTGGAAGTGGGCTGATGGGGGATTAGGACTGATAATGTGCTATGGGGGGGGGAGGCTAAGACTGGAAATGGGCTGATGGGGTTAGGACTGGAAGTGGGCTGATGGGGGGGTTAGGACTGGTAATGGGCTATGGGGGGGGGCTTAAACTGAAAATTGGGGGATGGGGGGTTAGGACTAGAACTGGGCTGATGGGATTAGGACTGGGAGTGGGCGGTTGGGGGGGGGGGTTAGGACTGGTAATGGGCTATGGGGGGCTTAAAATTAAAATTGGGTGATGGGGGTTAGGAATGGAAATGGGCTGATGGGATTAGGACTGGGAGTGCGCTGTTGGGGGGGGGTTAGGACTGGTAATGGGCTATGGGGGGGCTTAAACTGAAAATTGGGTGATGGGGGTTAGGACTGGAAATGGGCTGATGGGATTAGGACTGGTAGTGGGCTGATGGGGGCTTATGACTGGTAATTGGATATTGAGGTGCTAGGAATGGTAAAGGGTATGGGCGGGTTGCTAGGACTGGAAATGGGCTGAGTGGAGGGGGTTTGAACTGCAAATACTGATGGGGACTTGGAATGGAAATGGGCTGAGGGGAAGGGGGGCTTCAACTGCAAAAAGCTGATGGGGAGGGGGGCTTGGAATGGAAATGAGCTGAGTGGAAGGGGCGCTTGAACTGCAAATAGCTGATGGGGAGGGGGGCTTGGAATGGAAATGGGCTGTGAGGGGAGGGAGCTAGGACAGGAAATGGGCTGATGGAGGGGCTAGGATAGGACTGGGAATTGGGTGTTGTGGGGAGCTAAGATTGGAAATGGTCTGTGGTGGGGGCTTGGATTGAAATGGACTCATGGAGGGGCTAGAACTGGAAGTAGGCTCATGGGGGGCTTGGATTGGAAATGGGCTGAGTGTAGGGGAGCTAGGATTTGACATGGGCTGATGGTGGGGCTAGGAAAGGACTAGAAATGGGCTGATGGGAGGCTGGTATTGGAAATGAGCTGATGAAGGGACTTGGATAGGACTGGAAATGGGCTGATGGGGGGCTAGGACTGGAAATGGGCTGATGCGGGGACTAGAAGGGAGCGGATACTGGGTGGGGCTGGAACTAGAAGGGAGCTGATGTTGGGGGAGATGGGATGGGGATGGGGCTGGGAAAGTGAAATGGAGAGGGGAAAAATATTTTGAGTGGGAGGGAAGAAAAATCTACAATTGGCCGAGTATTGGGAGAGTAAGTGGGGATTGAGGATGGAGTGGTAAAATTTGAGTGGATGAAATAGGAATGAGGAAAGAGCAAAAGGAGAAAGATTAGTATGTTAAAGCAGATGTAGAGAGAGAATGGAAAAAAAACTAGAAGAGAGAAGAAAGGACAAATGGACAGCAGACGATGGAGAGCTAGCAGAAGATACAAAAAAATCAGAAGAAAGTGGCTGGAACAATTGCAACTGAAAAAAAATGCACAAAAGGTACAAAGATATCTATTTATTTTGAATTTATTAACTGGAATATGTCAGCTCAGCGAAATGTGCATCATTAACGTCTGCGCTTTGTTTAGTACAAGAGGAAATTAATTTATAGTTTTATTTCTACATTGTTGTTGAACATTCCAAGTTTGGCTTTTAGGGTTCCCAGTTTAATTATTGTCTTCCTGTTTCTAAATTGTGATTCCTTGTTTGGTGATGGTCTATGTTCTGCATGTGTAACTGAGCTGAGGTATTCTGTTTATGGAATTCCTATTTGACATTGCCACTTGTTCTCTTTCCCCAGTAGGTCATGTATTGTTATTCTCTGAAATGTATTGGTTTAATATTTGCAGTGTTGCCTTTTGATAGGTAGGGTCTTGTGCTTTGTGAGTCCTGGTAGTGCTGTTAGGATACGGCGGGCAGGGGCGGCCCAAGGGGGGTGCGGGGCCATGTGCGGAGACTCGGTGCGGGGCCTCATTTGCATAAGTGGCCTCATTTGCATAAATATTTGCATAATGTTACCATACACTAACTTTTAGTAAACATGCCTCTTCATGAGTGTATGGATAAAAAAAGACAAAGATTTCTACATTACTATAATCCAGTGCCAACCGCCAGGCACATTAGGAACTACTACAAACACTGCCCATTTAGAACCCATAGCAAAACCGCCATATCCTAACAGCACTACCAGGATTCACAAAGCGCCAAACCCTACCTATTAAAAGACAACACTGCAAATATTAAACCAATACATTTCAGAGAATAACAATACATGACCTACTGGGGAAAGAGAACAAGTGACAATGTCAAATAGGAATTACATAAACAGAATACCTCAGCTCAGTTACACATGCAGAACATAGACTATCACCAAACAAGGAATCACAATTTAAAAACAGGAAGACAATAATTAAACTGGGAACCCTAAAAGTCAAACTTGGAATGTACAACAACAATGTAGAAATAAAACCATAAATTAATTTCCTCTTGTACTAAACAAAGCACAGACATTAATGATGCACATTTCCCAGAGCTGACATATTCCAGTTAATAAATTCAAAATAAAGAGATATCTTTGTACCTTTTGTGCATTTTTTTTTCAGTTGCAATTGTTCCAGCCACTTTCTTCTGGTATGTGTCTTCTGCTATCTCTCCATCGTCTGCTGTCCATTTGTCCTTTCTTCTCTTCTAGTTTTTTCCATTCTCTCTCTACATCTGCTTTAACATAATAATCTTTCTCCTTTTGCTCTTTCCTCATTCCTATTTCATCCACTCAAATTTTACCCCTCCATCCTCAATCCCCACTTAGTCTCCCAATACCCGGCCAATAGTACATTTTTCTTCCCTCCCACACAAAATATTTTTCCTCTCTCCATTTCATTCTCCCAGCCCCATCCCCTTCTAATCTCCCCCAACATCAGCTCCCTTTTAGTTCCAGCCCCACCCAGTATCCGCTCCCTTCTAGTCCCCACATCAGCCCATTTCCAGTCCTGGCCCCTCATCAGTCCATTTCCAGTCCTAGCTCCCCCATCCATTTCCAGTCCTATCCGAGTCCCTTCATCAGCTCATTTCCAATACCAGCCTCCCATCAGCCCATTTCTAGTCCTTTCCTAGCCCCACCATCAGCCCATGTCAAATCCTAGCTCCCCTCCACTCAGCCCATCTCTAAACCAAGCCCCCCATGAGCCTACTTCCAGTTCTAGCCCCTCCATGAGTCCATTTCAATCCAAGCCCCCACCACAGCCCATTTCCAATCTTAGCTCCCCCCAACACCCAATTCTCAGTTCTATCCTAGCCCATCCATCAGCCCAGTTCCTGTCCTAGCTCCCTCCCCTAAGAGCCCATTCCAAGCCCCCCTTCCCATCAGCTATTTGCAGTTCAAGCCCCCTTCGACTCAGCCCATTTCCATTCCAAGTCCCCCTCCCCATCAGCTATTTGCAGTTCAAGCCCCCCACTTCCCCTCAGCCCATTTCCATTCCAAGCCCCATCCCCAACAGCTATTTGCAGTTCAAGCCCCCTTCCACTCAGCCCATTACCAGTCCTAGCCCCCCCATAGCCCACGCCCACTCCCACTAGCCCATTTCCAGTCCTAATCCCCCATCACCCAATTTTCAGTTTAAGCCCCCCCATAGCCCATTACCAGTCCTAACCTCCCCATCAGCCCACTCCCAGTCCTAATCCCCCATCACTCAATTTTTAGTTTAAGCCCTCCCATAGCCCATTACCAGTCTTAACCCCCCCATCAACCCACTTTCAGTCCTAATCCCACCAGCCCATTTCCAGTCCTAATCCCCCATCACCCAATTTTTTGTTTAAGCCCCGCCAGCGCCCATCACCACTCCTACCCCCGCCCCCGCGCCCATCACCACTCCGAACCCCCCCCGCCCAGCAACTCTCCTAACGCCCCCAGCCAGCCCAGTGCCCTTCACCACTCCTAACCCCCCCCAGCCAGCCCAGTGCCCATCACCACTCCTAACCCACCCCAGCCCAGCCCAGCCCATCACCACTCCTACCCCCCCCCGCCAGCCCAGTGCCCATCACCACTCCTAACCCCCCCAGCCAGCCCAGTGTCCATCACCACTCCTAACCCCCCCAGCCAGCCCAGCCCATTACGACTACTTACACCCCCCCAGCCATGCCCATAACAACTCCTAACCCCCCCCAGCCCCTCCCAGCCCATCACAACTCCTAACCCCCCCCCAGCCCAGCCCAGCCCATCACAACTCCTAACCCCCCCCAGCCCAGCCCATCACAACTCCTAACCCACCCCAGCCCAGCACTACTCCTAACACCCCCCCAGCCCAGCACCACTCTTAACCCGCCCAGCACAGCACCACTCCTAGCCCAGCCCAGCACCACTCTTAACCCCCCCCAGCCCAGCCCAGCACCACTCCTAACCCCCCCACCCAGCCCAGCACAGCACCACTCCTAACCCCCCCACCCAGCCCAGCACCACTCCTAACCCCCCCCACCCAGCCCAGCCCAGCACAGCACCACTCCTAACCCCCCCCAGCCCAGCACCATTCTTAACCCCCCCAGCCCAGCCCAGCCCAGCACAGCACCACTCCTAACCCCCCCCCCAGCCCCTCACTGCACCGCACCACTCCTACCCCCCCCCCAGCCCCGCACACCACCGCCCCAAACCGAACCCCCCCCCCCCCAGCCCAGCCCAGCCCAGGGAAAGTTAAAAAAAATGAAAGAACCTGTCTCCTGCCGATGTCGGGGCCGCCGCGGCAGAATCGAGCGTGCCGCGGGGCCCCCCTGTACCCGGCACAGCCTCTTCTCCCCGTAGCAGCTCTCTCTTCTGAGCTGCAGTCAACGCGCCGGCTTGCAGAGCGCGAGGGAAGAGTTTTTCCCTCGCTGCTCTGTTAAGCCCGCGGGGGCTGATGGGAAGTTCCCATCAGCCCCCGCGGGCTTAACAGAGTCGCGAAAGGGAAACTCTTCCCTCGCGCTCTGCAAGCCGGCGCGTTGACTGCAGCTCCACAGTGAGAGCTGCTACGGGGAGAAGAGGCTGTGCCGGGTACAGGGGGGCCCCGCGGCACGCTCGATTCTGCCGCGGCAGCCCCGACATCGGCAGGAGACAGGTTCTTTCATTTTTTTTTTATTTTACTTTTACAAAAGAATGTTTTTTGCGCGGGGCCCCCTGAAACGCGGGGCCCTGTGCAAAAAACATTCTCGCTCAATGGACGGGCCGGCCCTGACGGCGGGTTTGCTATGGGTTCTAAATGGGCAGTGTTTGTAGTAGTTCCTAATGTGCCTGGCGGTTGGCACTGGATTATAGTAATGTAGAAATCTTTTAGTCTTTCTTTATCCATACACTCATGAAGAGGCATGTTTACTAAAATTAGTGTATGGTAACATTATGCAAATATTTATGCAAATGAGTCCCTTAAGCAAATGAGGCCCCGCACCGAGTCTCTGCACATGGCTCCGCACCCCCCTTGGGCCGCCCCTGATTGCGACCAGTGGCTTTGTGAAGGGTAATGACAGACTGGGGGATAGATCAAAAGCAACAGTAGCAGAAACGTGATGGCAGGTGTGTCAGCATAAATCCAGCATTTGTAATGGCTGGTTTTCTGGTCTGCCAGCTACCGGCCTTCCAGGAACCAAAGCAGCCAGACCGGCAAATATCAGCTGGTTGGCAACCCAAGCCTGGCCAAAATAGAGTCAGAACTTATCAGAGCTTTAAAAAAAGGGTTTAAAAATGGTTTGGACAAGTTCCTGGAGGATAGGTCCATAAACAATTATTAAAGGGGACCCGAGATATCCACTGCTTGCCCCAATACAAGCACTGTGGAACTTGTGCCTTTTGGAGAAACTGCTAAATACGTATGACCTAGATTGGCCACTGTTGGAAACAGGATACTGGGCTTGATGGACTTGGTCTGACCCAGTATGGCATATCTTATGTTCTTATGTTCTATGTTCTTATGAGCTACTATGGGTTGCCTGCCTGACCCTGATTTTATCAGGCCTGTTCTAGGTCAGATTATAGGCCAATACTGTCATAAATCTGGGTTATCAGAAATGAGATAAAAATGTTTTATTTTCCTTATAAAAGCCTGTGAATTTCCACTGCTTGTCTCAGCTTTACTTATGGGTTGGCTACAGACAGTACCAAGGAAACACCATGATGGCTGCCTGATCTGTTGTCATATCACAGGGCTGCTAATAACCTAGACCAGGATGTGACTATGCCTCATGGTGACATTTTACTTACCAGATAATGTCCTTTCCTTGAGTGCTGCTAAACCAGTCCAGACAAATTGGTTGTGTCCCCCTATCAGCAGATGTGGAGACAGAGGAAACTTCCATAGGCTTCTTTATGACATCATCATGCCATACCAATCAGAACCATCAGAGGAAGCCTTCAGTAATTCTCTCTCTAGAAAATGGTGCATGCATGTTTTCAGCTCTGTGAGACTCTGACAAGATTTCAGTAAAATTGAGAAAAAAGATTGCTTTTGCTTGTGAACGACCATCCTTGGTGGATTTCTCATTAGAGTGAGATGCAGGAGGCTCCATTAGGGTCACCCTTAAAACCATTGCTCTTTTTGGTAGCCATAGGAGGAGGGAAATTAGTTCAGCTCTCTTCCCTTTTCTGGCTAAGCTACAAATACTAATAATCCTCACAAGGAGCCCAATGAACATCAAAATCAAACCACAAACTCCTTATATTGACAAGAAAAATAAACCTAAACCATAACATCAGTTTGATACCACAAAAACAGCACCACGTAGATCACCAACCCTATGATCAAGAGAGGAAAAATGACCTTAGTATTTCTCAGGACCACAGCAAGACTCAAACAGAACAGGGTGAGCTGAACCAGACTCCCAACAACTGAGACTGGTAGAAAATCGATACATCAGTGGTCTAAAAAAGCCTCTTTAATAGGCAAAAACTATTTAAATCAGACTTGTATGCCACAAAAATATGCAAAGTCCTCCACACATTCGTATGACGATGGATCTAAAAAGGTTATTATCCAGCACCACGCACAGAATGCCTCTGCAAATGACCATCCAGCACAGGTGACCTCATGCAATCCTTTGTTCAGTATGTTCAATATATTGAGTGTGTTCAATGTATTCAATGTGTGCGATCAAACTATTACCTCAGATATGTAATAAACACATTGCACACAGTCCCGCATGCATAATCAAGGATTGAGCTTTACTGTGAAAAAAACAAAACACTGTAGAGCTTCTGGTTGAACAAATGCACACAAGAAGCCTACAGATGAACAATCAGAGTCATGTCCACATTCACACTGTCACTATCGCTGTTACTTAGGCAAAAATAGCCACAAAGTGAGCACAAAGTCTTCTGCAAATACTTAGCTCAGCGTAGTTTCACCAATCCAGACGCCTGCTGAAACCCAGATAAATAGGGTGTGTTGGTTGAGTGTGTCCCTTCAGAGCCCCGACACCGGGTGTTTCGTCATCCCTGGCTTCCTCAGGGAGCTCATCACAGCTGCAAAAGATGAAAAAAATCTCTTTTGAAACATGCCCCTTTTTAGGTGGTATCGGTATACAGAAAATGCAAATAAAAATCCAATCAGATACTCACTTTGCTCTGGGACAGTCATATACACAAATCAATGCCATGGTGTGCCTTAGCTGACAGAAAGAAAAACTCCGAGCATACGGTCTCTAAAAGGAGACCCCCAATGACATCACTAATCAGAATGAGGCCACAAGCTCATTCAGAAAAAAACGGCCCTTGCAAAAAACTTCAAGGGCCATGAAAAGGAAAAACACACGAAGATCAAACCTACAGCTACATGCCTCAAATCAATACATTATAAATGTTTTTAGGTTTATTTTTCTTATCTGGCTAAGGACATGTTGAGCAGCCTGAAGATTGGGAAAAGAACTGGAAAGATTCTTCAAGATCCACACAACCTCAGTGCCCCCTCACTTCTCCTTCTCTTTCTCTCTACTCTCTCCCAAAGATTGAAGAGGGCTCCTCAGGAGACTGCACGTCTGGCAACAGGGGAGTAGCACTGAGCTCAGCATGGTATTTACATGCCATTGGCTGCCCAGTAGTGAGTACTAAAGGCTATGCCTGTCTGTCTATCTTCTTATGGGGGCTACAGACTTTGTCCATTATTGAAGTTGGGCTTGGGCTGTTCAGGGCATCCATTGGAATCGGCGCCGGTGGTAGCATGTGTGGCTCTCTCAGAGCAGATTGGATGCACGTCTGGCAACAGGGGAGTAGCACTGAGCCCAGCCTAAGCGTGCCTTCAGCCTGCATTGCCTAATTGCTTGGGGGTAGAGAGTGCTTAAGTTACCTTAAAGAAGCGCTGCCTGGATCTCAGTAGGTGGAAAGCCTCGTGACTGGATTCTGGTATCAGCTCTGCTTGCATGGATGCTTTGGGCACACTCTGAGAATGTCCATCCCTCCCTGCGCTGCCGGGAGATAAAGCACCCCAGCCTTATTTTCTGCACTGTCATTGATAGTGGGCACGGCTCTGGAGAAGGATGATCGTCAGCCTTGGCCGTTTTAGTGCACTGTCCTCTGGATGCTCCCCTTCGTGGAAGGAATCATCTCCTGCTGCTCTCCTGATGATGTGGGTCATCAGGCCAGTGGAAAGTGCCCGGGTCCCAGACTGTACTCCCTAGAGTTCTTTCTTCTACAGCAAACTTGGGCTTCTGACATGACAACACAAACCCTAGAGCTTCTGGGTCCTCTCGAGTTCTTCTGTCCATTTGGAGAAGGGACAACAGGTGAGTTGGCCTTCAGCTTGATATCCACCTTCTAAGCCATCTCTGTGGCAGTTGGAGTTGGAATTTGGCTGGTCTTGATTGAGACTTGGATTTCAGACCAGATGCTATGTGGACACATTCTGCTCTGGTGAATGAATGGTCATCTCGCTCTGCAGTGCACGAAGAGTTCAGAGTTATTCACTTGTTCAGGAAGGTCGAATTGGTGGTCATGATTGATAAGATGTCTTATGCCCTGAATTTCTCTGACCTTCTGGTGGCTGAATAAGATCCACTGGTTCACCCTCCTCTGGCGGGGGGGGGGGGGGGGGGGGTTGGAAGTACAAGACAGCTTTCCCTCTGGAGATCATCAATAGCATGGTACATTTGAAATGGGCCCTATCAGATTCCCCAGTGAAAGGGCCGAGAATTGGACCCTCATCGAGTTGCCTATAGCCTTTCTTGTCAGAGGATATATATGATCTTCTCCGCGGTGCGGCTAAAGACATTTTTCTGTCGACCATGGCACGATGTTGGATATGGTTCCTCTTTTGGGCAGCAGTTTCATCCTCCATGTCCCAACTGTCTCAGCTCTCCCTGAAGGCAGGCATTTGTTTGGGCGGACTTGGATAAGATGGGTAAGGACTTGGCTGTGTGGGGTCTTCCAGTTCTCTGGAATGCCTGGAAGTGTCTTCAGTGCTAGGTTAATCACAGTAGGCTCCCAGAGTTGGTTTCTCTTCAGCTTCTTGGCTTGATGACAGCAGCGATAGAACTACAGCCTTGGGCTCATATGAGGCCTCTTTGGAAATCCCTGCTTTCTCAGTGTTCTCTCAGTTCTCTAGAGCTCAAGGTCAGATGGCCCTCTAGTCGGAGGTGTTCTCTAGCCTGCAGGGATAATAGAAGCTGCAGCATTTGAGGAATGGTATGCCCCTGGATGATCACGTCTGGCATCTTCTGCCATTGCATGCCAGCTGGTTATGAGACCCAAACAGCAAAGGGCTATTGGGACAGCTATGAGGCGAGGTGAGGGCCATTGTTTGGCTCACTTGTTCTGCCAGACCCTGTTCAAGGGTGAAGCATTCCGGGCTTTGTCTTGGATGAGGCCATGGCGGTGATGTATGTCAATTGACAAGTGAGCATGAAGAGTGCTGGAGTGGCCTGGGAGATGGAAAGTCTCCTGCCTAAGGTGGTATCTGCCTTCCATGGGAAATCGATATGGAATGTTGATCTATGAAGAGAGGCTACTCCTATGAAGAGAGGCTAAGAAGGCTGGGGCTCTTCAACCTGGAAAAGAGACTGCTGAGGGGAGATATGATAGAGGTCTATAAATTAATGAATGGAATGGAACGGGTAAAAGTAGATCGATTGTTTACGTCATCAGAATATAAAAAGACTAGGAGACATGCAATGAAGCTACAGGGTAACCTATTTAAGACTAATAAGAGAAAATATTTTTTCACTCAACATGTAATCAAACTCTGGAATTTGTTACCGGAGGATATAGTAAAATCTGTAGTGTAGCTGGGTTTAAAAAAGGTTTGGACAAGTTCCTGGAGGAAATGTCTATAAACTATTATTAAAAGGGACACGGGATATCACTGCTTGACCCAATACAAGCACTGAGGAACCTGTCTCTTGGGGAAACTGCTAGGTACTTATGACCTAGATTGGCCACTGTTGGAAACAGGATACTGGGCTTGATGGACCTTGGTCTGACCCAGAATGGCATATCTTATGTTCTTATAGTTGATATCCCTGCTAGTCTGTTTTGTGATCTAGGGCCATTCTCGCTGAGGCCTTCCAGATTTCTTCAGTTGTTCTCTGTGCTAACTTGGCTACATAGTTTAGCATTGCTAGTTTGTCATTGCATATGTGAGAACCTCACTAAAATAGAGGCTCCAGCCCATGTGTTTATTTAAAAACTGACCGATAAAGACTTACCCCCTCCCAGAGCTTTCTGCCTTTAAGGACACAAATCATGGCATGCTTATTTCTAGCTTTGGGAATTACAAAACAGATTTTTCAGAATGCAAATAGCAAACCCCAAAGTGGATTACAAAGATAAAATCTTTGAAACTGCCAAGAAGTACTGGACTGACTTAGCAACCATGGGGTTGGCTCGTGCATTAAATTGCAACCCTTTATGACTGATTGAAACCTCATGATTATTTTTAATTGAGGCAGTTGGTTGCTGGCCAGCTTCTGGATAGGAAGCATCAAGAGGCTGCTCCTAGCTTCAGGAGAAGAAAGCTTGGGAGTTAGGCTTCAACTGTCCTCTAGAGTTCCAAACCTTGGACTCAGACTTAAACAGCAAGGATTTATATTACCCCAGCTCTGGATCAGAGCTCAGAAGGCAAAGATTCTTCATTTCTTGACAATCCTGCAACTTCAAGGTTACCTTAAGACTGGGGTCTGGTCCAACTCCGGTCCTAGTATACCACGATCCAGCCTGGTTTTCAGGATGTCCCTAATGAATATTCATTCAATATTACATACAGTTGGTCATCCCTGCCTTAAGACAAGGTTGAGCTTTGCAACTGCCAGAGACCAAATTGAACTGCCATCCAAATGGTAAGATGTAGCCATAAATAAACTAAAGGAAGCAGGATTTTTCCTAGCCAAAAAAGGCACCAAGGATTTCAATTTGACTGGGTCTGCATCCAGTTCCAAACAGATTTTATAGTTCTTGTGCAACATTCTCAAAAATCTTTGGTTTTCAAGTATGAAATTGATTACCTTAACTGTGTTGAAAAAACTGCCTTGATTTCTGTTGTTAGCCAAAAGTGCAAATTTTTAATTTACATATTCTACCAGTTTACCTTAATTGCTGATATATTTTGGAGGATGTTGTTATTTAATGATTACATTTGTGTCTTTGGTTTGCTTTGGTAAATATCTATTTTTTTTCTTTGTGAGATGTTTCTCGTTCATGAGAGAAAAGAAAAGTATTTTTTGTCTGCATTTATTCTGAACACATTACATTTTCTTTATTGCCAAACTTGATATACCACCTTGAGGTACACACACCAAAGTGGTTTACAAACCAATAAATTGAAAAACAAGCAAACCATAAAAAACAACCAGCCAGAACTAACAAACAGTCTGATAGTTCTGGGTGGTTGTTTTTTTATGGTTTGTTTATGGAGTGCAATCTCCATACTGCCCTGCCTCTACGACCGCCATAGGCTTGTTCAAAGAAATATTTCTTAACCCTGGAATTACTGAGATTTTTTGCACACTCTGAATACCGTTGGGGTCATAAATGACCCCACGACGAATTTTAATTGTTAACCATGAAAATTTTAAACTAAACAGACAAAATATTATTCTGAATTAATTATTTATTATATGAAGGTTAAATGTTTTGAAATTTAGGGGTATGTTTACTAAACTGCGGTAATACCATTCACGTTAGATTCCGCATTGATGATACAGATGCCCATATAAAGGAGTGGGCGGGGCAGCATTAAAGCTGTGTCAGATAAGGCGCATTATAAGGCGCGATATAAGGCACGTTATAAGGCACCTTATGAGGCGCAGTACAAGGCACGCTAGAAGGCACCTTATGAGGCACAGTACAAGGCACATGCCTTGTACTGCGCCTAATAAGGTGCCTTCTAACCTGCAATTACGGGTATGACTGCTTGAAACCACAATTACAAGTCGTTCACTATAACACTTCAAGAATTGGAGTACTGACAAACTCCTTCCTGTTTATTAAAATACAGACACGTTTAGATGATTACGAAGGTCTCAGACTTATATCGGCACTGCTTTTCAAACTAACATCTCGTTTCTGTGCTGTGCCTTATAGCATCAATGACCTTCGATTCATAATCACTTTGGCGGAGCTGATGCACTAACAGCTAGTGCTATGACTTACACCGGTAACCAGGTTTATTATTTCCCTGGGCCAGAATTTTCACGAAACATGTGCTGTCAATAAAAACGTTATGCAAACTATACACTTAGTGGCCACCCATGCTGTGGCCACCCTGTCCATACAGGTGGTGGTCGGCCACAACAGTGTCCCAGCCATTGCCCTCCACCCTGTGCAGATGCATCCTGGCCAGTCCGCCCTGTCTTGGCCATACTCACAATACCTTGATGCTCATTATGCACATTTTCAGGCTAACGCTGGAAGCAGTGTGAGCAATGTGAGCTCAGTGAGGTGTTGGCAGACACAAAACAATGGAGAGATATACGCACACTCCCACACCTATCTCAGCATTGTGCAGAGATGGTGGTGGTTGCCAACCCTACCCCCTGCACTGGTCCTGATCACAGTGCCGACATTGCTAATCTGTGCAGGGGGTAGTAGTAGTGCTCTGGTGATAACTGCAGCTCTGTGCTGGGGCCAACAGCCTGACACTCCATGAAGCTGTGGATAGTGGAGCCCTTGTGAGTGAGGGTCCGTACCCCTGTGCACCACTGCATTGGGATTTGCCCATGTTGTTGTTGTGGCTGCATTGTGGGCTAAAACTATGGGGAGACGCTCTGCAGGATCCACAGATGGGACCTGAACCTCTGACCCTCTGCTCTTGGACATGCTGGTTGAGTGTACTGCACCACACTGTTGCCACAGCAGCACAGTGGTCCCTGGGGCTACCCTTATGTTCCTCGGCCAGACCTCTTCTGTTGCACTGCACACCACGTACTGGTACAGGGCATGGCCTAGGTCCACTGCAGGCGAGTGCCACTGCTCCCTCCAGCACAATCACCCACCCCCTCTGCCATACCGCCATGACCATATGCTGTTGGTGCTGGTGGTGCGCCATCCCAGGCCATCCAGGGGGCAGGTAGGCGGCTGCCTAAGGTGTGGGATTTGGGGTAGAGGTGCCTACATAGATGTCCATGCTTCCCCCGGCACCACCTGTCAATGTTATGCACCCCTTGGGGTGCCTGCTGGGTGAAGTCCCCTGGATGGGACACTGTGGGACACAGACTCATGGGCATGTCTGACCCTGGCCAGTTGCTGTCTTGCTGGTTTCCATTTTTTGCGTTCCTATGTGCCACCTCAGCAACCACCTAGTCCACCCTATGCCCCAGTAGCCCCCACTTCAGGTCCTGCCTGCAGCCCCCATGCCCCATTTGCGCCATCACCATAGTGGCCTTTCATACTAGGGCACTATGCTGTTGCTGCAAATGAAGCACTACTATCACCTTTCTTGGGCTCCCTGCCTATGCTGTACATTGCTGACACTGAAATGGTTTCTCTCTTTTGCAAATGTTTGCTAACGCCAGGTTTTCAGTTGCGTTAGGATTCAGCCCTTAATTTCTCCATGTTAGTGTGAAGGGGCCTCTCCCCGCCCACTCCCCGCCCATTGACCCCTTCTCTCTCCACCCTTTTCTGGCCTTAACGTGGCCGGGAACGTTAAGGTGCGTTATGTGCCGTTAAGGCGCCTTAATGGCACATAACTCACCTTAATGTAGCTGCTGCTGTTAACGCAGTTTAGTAAACATGCCCCTTAATGCTTTATCATAAAATTACATGAAGAAGAGTTGCCATGAAAGCAGTTTTTGCATGCACTTGATGAACACAGTAAAGTACTACAGTCATTTGCATGAGAAACAGACAATTTCTGAATGTTCTTTCCAAAATTGCGCTTGCAGGAGGTGCAAACTATGTTGCTTTTCTTGTCTTTTTCTCTGGAACAGCAGTGACACCTTGCCCTTTTCTTTGGGATCCTGACATTGCAAACAGCATCAGTGGCTTCTTCAATGCTGGAAGACGTCTCGCTGCAATTACTCTGAAGCAGCTGCTTTCCTAATTCCAAGAGGGATAGACGAAGGTCTGTGCTTTGACTTGGACTGCCATTCTGGATTTAGTGACATCCAAACAATGAAGGCATTCAAAGCACTGATGTCCAACATGTTGTAGAAGATTGTCACTGGCCAGCGTCTTGTCATTCCTTTTGTGGTATACGTGCGCAACATTTGATCTACCGTATCTACTCCACCTTTACTAGAATTATAGTCCAAGATCATGCGTGGTTTTTTGTCTGGACGTGTGTTATCTACTTCTTCTTGATCATGCAAACTGCTCAGAAGAACAACCACTTTTCCTTTCTTCGGGCAATAGGAAACCAGAGTGGCGTGATCACGAAAGGCAAACAGTGAAGTGAATACCTCTCGGCCCTTTACTGTTACAAATTGTGGAGGTAATTCTTTTCTGTTTTTCGAATTGTCCCCAAAAGTGTCATTTGTTTTTCTAGCAATTTCCATGACAGGGATAAACTGCAGAAGAAATTGTCAACAGTAACATTTCTGCCAGATCGCGTCAATCCTTCAGTGAGTTGCAGCACAACCCTTTCACCCTGATTCTGTTCCCTGTTTTGTCCGAGTTCCCTTCCTGTATATACTTGAAGACGCAGAACATATGACGTTGCACTGTCACACAACATCCATAGCTTTATGCCATATTTCCCAGGTTTGCTGGGAATATATTGTCTGAACGGAACATGGCCACGAAATATAAGCAGTTGCTCATCCATGGTAACATTTTCACCAGGAACAAAGGCATTACTTGGAGTTGCTTCCCAGGTATGAAAAACATGTCTGATTGGAGCAAGCTTATCCACGCCTCGTTGTTCACGTCTGTTGGTTGCATCATCAAATCTGAGAGCACAAGAAATTTGCTGAAAACGGTTACGGGCCATATTTTTGCCGAAAACAGAACGACCGTCTTCAAGGTTCCACAACTGAACTATGGATTCATTTCGTGACTTGTACAGCCTGAGAGGATCAGAAGTCCAAGAAAAAACGTTGAAATTCTCCGTCTGTCAAATCTTTCCAGGTGTCATCATAAATGTGTCTTCCTTGTTTGCTTGTCCACATCATGATTTCATTCAATAAGTTCTTCCTCATGAACAAGTGGAATGCTGCGAGAGGGCCATCAACATTTCGTACAGCATACCTTGTAGGACCTTGTTGTACGGGCATGACATTAGCTCTGGCTTATCTTCCAGCAGCTTGCTTTATAGGTTTCCTGTTCCATGATGTGGCATCCTTAGATACATAGACTTCAATGGCAACATTTGTGCTTATAGTTGATGACCTCTTAGCTCCTCTACGACCATAACTAAGATTCCTCACAGATGATACTGACACCGAGGACTCCTGCCTTCTTCCCTGTCCAGCACAGCCTCGAACTTTGCCTCGACCTGTAACTTGACTCTTTGCTGCAGGTGATGTTACCGGCTCAACATCAGTCTCACATTCGCTTGGCGACCAACTGCTGTCGCCATCTGAATCATGACTGTCATCATCAGATTTATCGCCCAAACTTGGCTGATATGATTCTTTGATTGCTGAATATGCTGCATCATCAGACGACTCAGAGCCGTCACTGTCAGCATCTCGTTGCAATATTTCTCTTACTTGGGCAGCTGAATACTTTTGTTTTGACATCATAAACAATAACCTAAAATAAACAAAGATAAAGTTGAATAAAACGCAAAGCAGTTTTACTATAGGTGTACAATAATCGTGATGAACGAGCTGAAAGCCTTTAGATTTCATTGGAAATAATGAGAGAACGTATGATATCAATTATAGAAAATGTGTAATTTTCATAAAATAAGAGTACAAAAAATAAATGATACATAATTAATGATAAATACCTTTTGTCAGATCAAAAAATTCACAAAACTGCAAATTGTATCACGATCCAAACCGGATGTAAGCAACTGGGGTCAAAAATAACTCCACTGGTACTCTGTGCTGCAATTCATCACTAGTGTCACCTAGCGGATGAAAATTATTCCTCTCATGGTGCAATATAAGAGAATATTGACATGTGAAAAGTCTTAAAAAGATTGCATTGTTGAACAACTAGTTTCCGAGATATGCGTTGTGAAACTTGCAATGGGGTCATTTTTAACCTCATCGGTACTCCCAGGGTTAAAATTCTTCTTAAAAGACTTAAGAGAATTATCTTGCTGAATGTAAAGAGGAAGTGAATTACACCACAGGGCTCAGTATCCACTATTTCAATTGAAGTTAACCAATCTCACTATCTTTGATACAAGTCCTTTGAACCCTGCAACTATTCCAGGGGCTGGAAGATATATCTAAGGGGTATGTTTACTAAACCATCTTAACGTCGCAGCGGTGGTATTATCGCGCGATAAGTGATGTTATCGCGTGATAACGCGGCGGCGTTAAGGCACACTAACGCTGTGAAATCCGAGTCTCAAGGGTGAAGTAAGGCTTCCCAGAAGGCAGAGAGAAGGGGTCAATGGGCGAAGAGTGGGTGGGGAGAGGCTCCAGGCACACTAACGCTGTGAAATCTGGGTCTGAACACTAACGCCAGTGAAACCCTCGCGTCAGGCACATTTGCAGGAAAGAGAAACCATTTAAGTCAGCAATGTGCAGCAAAGGCAGGGAAACCCAGAAAAGTGATAGTTGTGATACATGTGCGGGAACCAAAAAGGAAAATAAACATATAAAATGACCAGAACCACATTTAAAATCCCAATAACCAAGCTGGACAATAGTGATATTAATGATAAACATAAAGCAACACTACTAACAAAGCGTAAAAATTAAGATATCATGTTTGGAAGGGTCTATGCTCTGTCCCCCTACAACAGGGGTCACCAACCTGCGGCCCTTCGTGCGGCCCACGAGGCTCTACCCCGGTGCGGCCCGCCAAGGATGCTGCTCAAAGTACCGGCCAACTCACCGACTCCTTCTTCTGCAGCCGCGGCTCCCTGCCTCTTAGTGGTGGTAGTGGTAAACAACTTCCTTTAGAGGCGGGACAATGCTGCACGGAGCCCGTCAAGACAGGAAGGGCTCCGCGATGATTTTACAAGCACAGCCGCGGTTCCCTAAGAGGCAGGGAGCCGCGGCTGCAGAAGAAGGGAGGGAGCTGACATGGAATAATTTTCAGGTATGAGCATTGTTTTTTTTTTTTCGCGGGGGGGGGGGAGAAGGGGGGTGCGGCCCGCGAGTCTACTGGTAGTCGGCTGTGCGGCCCGCGGCCCTCTGGAGGTTGGTGACCCCTGCCCTACAAAGTGAATGATCCCACATTGAAATAGCGCTGATCAGGGTTTCTGTCATTTAGATTGGGCAGGTTTGTTATGGCGTGCAATGTGCAGCAACAGCAGAGTGGGCACGTAGGAAAGGGCAACTGTACTGATGCTGTAAATGGGATACAGGGGGCTGCAGGCGGCACATGCTGTGGTCCAGCTGGGGCACAGTGCGGACTAGGCAGATGCCTAGGTGGCACATAGGAATGCCAAAACTGTAAAGCAGCAAGACAGCAACTGACGAGGGTCCAACATGGGCACGAGTTTGTGTCCCACAGTGTCATAGGGGATATTACCCAGCAGGTACTCCCAAGGGCACATAACATTGGCAGGCGGTGCCCGGGGGAAAGCGCGCATGTCCATGTAGGCACCCCTACCCAAGAACCCACACCATAGGCAGCTGGATGGCCTGGGACTGCGCACCACCAGCACCACCGGCATAATGACATGGCAGCATGGTGTCGGAGGGATGCTGGTGTCAGAGGGGGCAGTGGCACCTGCCCACAGCAAACCATGGCCAAGCCCCATTTAGGTAGGTGCCATGCACTGCAACAGACAGGGTCTGTCTGACGAACAGTCATGGTATGCCCAGGGAATGATCTGTCCCTCTGGCAACAGTGTGGTGCAGTACACACAGCCAGTGTGTTCAGGAGCAGAAGGTCACAAGTTCAAGTCCCAGATGTGGCTCCTGCCAACCCTGTCCCCATATTTTACCCAGTACTAAACCGTGGTAATAAAGATGGAACCTTTATTGCAGATAAAATAAACATGCCTAAAATGCCTATATTTTACCCTACAGAGCACAGACACCATAAACATGTGCAATCCCTAGAGCAGAGTTTCCCAGCTGCAGTCCTGGAGGGCCAAACACCATTCAGGTTTCATGCTGTCCCTAATAAATATGCCTGTGCTGCATTTGTATGCACCGCCCCCATTGTATGCAAATGTATCTCATGCATATTCATTAGGGACAGCATGAAAGCCTGAACAGTGTTTGGCCCTCCAGGACTGCAGTTGGGAAACTCTGCTCTAGGGATTGCACATGTTTATGGTGTCTGGAGTTCGGAAATTCTGCCCTAGAGCAGCGGCCAACAGGGGCATAAACACCCACACCCACAGGCTCCACTATCCAAAGCGTCATGGATAGTCAGGCTGTTGGGCCCTGCACGGAGCAGCATCTCCCAATACTGGCACCTGCATACCTTAGTAATGCCGTCCTAAACTTGGGAACTCGTTCCACATATATCAAAAGGTTGCTATAAAAATGTCAGCTAACAAATCCTAAGTTAAACCCAATTTGTTGATAGAGATTCATCATAGCAACCTTTCTGATATCTGTGGAGTGTGTTTCAGTTATTGATTCTGACAGTGTTTACCATCCCGGGGAGAGACCCTAACAGTATTGAGTACCATAGCAATGTCCGCACTGTGCCCAGGACTGGTGTGGCGGCCAGGGCTGCCACAAACCTCTATATTTGCACAATGCTGGCATAGGTGTGGGAGTGTGTGTCTGTCTATCCAGTGTGTTGTGGCTGCCTACACCTTACTGAGCCCACATTGCTTGCACTGTTTCCAGTGTTAGCCTGCCAATGTGCATAATGAGGAGCAAGGTACTGTGGGTATGTTTATGTTTATGTTTATTTAAATTTGTTATACCGCTCAGGCCAAAAGGCATTAGAGCGGTTTACAATAATATATCATTCAAGGAAATAAGAAAAGAACGCCATTTATTTGATAGGACAGAATAGGGGACAGAGATAGTCAGACAGATAAGAGAGAGAAGAACACAGAACAGTAAAGTTACCATGATATATGGACACCACAACTCAGACCATGTCATCAGCGAAACTCCAGAAACAGACGCCACGGACCAACGCCTAAGGGCCACGCCAAAGGGCCCTCTGGCGCGGGCCCGCAAGGCGCGGGCGCACCCTTGAAACGGTGGTTTTTATGCCGTTAGACATGGCAGCTCATTGGTGGCTTGTGGAGGAAGGGGGAGCTCCTGCTCTCACCCCCCGGTAAGATCACTGCTCTCCCGAAGCCCTTGAAACGGCGGTTTTTATGCCGTTAGACATGGCAGCTGATTGGTGGCTTGTGAAGGAAGGGGGAGCTCCTGCTCTCACCCCCGGTAAGATCACTGCTCTCCCGAAGCCCTTGAAACGGTGGTTTTTATGCCGTTAGACATGGCAGCTGATTGGTGGCTTGTGGAGGAAGGGGGAGCTCCTGCTCTCACCCCCGGTAAGATCACTGCTCTCCCGAATCCCTTGAAACGGCCCGGACAGGGTGGCATGGGCAGGATGCATTTGCACAGGGTATAGGGCAATGGCTGGGACATTGTAGTACCCGACCACCACCTTCATGGACAGGGTTGCCAAAGCATGTCATGCTGGGAGGTCGCTCTCACCCTGACTGAGCAGTGACCACGGCATGGCTAGGTTCCCCCATAGTGCTATACAGTATTGCTCTCAAGTGATATTTATGGGTTCTATTTTCTGGGGCCCAATCACTGACATATCTGTGTGGTGTGTGTGCTGACATCCCAGTTTTAGGTGCACACAGTTCCTTCAGGAACATGCACAGTGTATTAGCTAGCAGAGTGTCTGCAGTTAGCATCTGTATGGCTGCACCATCTTGCAGGGTGCAGCAGGTGCACACTAACTGCCCTCTGCTGGTGAATGTCAGATCGTAGTGGGGGGTAGCTGAGCTGACTGGGCCTTCTACGTATCTGCCAGTGGCCCTGTTCCAGGTGCATATCTTCAGCAGCTGCCTGTTTGCCACCAGGACTGCGGTTGCTGGTCCCACAGCTTGTCCTCATGTACCTCCACTGCCCCCCTTGCAAAGGGTGAGAGTGCGGGTCTGTTGGGGGCTGATCATGTCCCCCACCTTGACCCAGAGAGGGCGGTTTGCTAAGTACATTGTCACCATGTGAGCCCTGACACACCCCTGCTCCCTAAACAGGTGACCATAGCAAGTACAGTGGATATGCACTATGCTGTGTGCATCATGGTCCACAAGGGACAGACATGACTGGCAATTACATATGGACACAGAGACCTCCTAAAGGTGTCTGCAACAAATACCTGTCACACAATGGCACTAATGGAGACCTGTAGCACAGCCCACCTCAACCAACCCGGGTACTGCGGACCTGGTGCTGGCCACTCCACCTCACCCTCAGGGTGAACACAGAACACGCACATTGGCATGGCCTGTGCATACTCTGTGCCAGTAACACACACGGTCATTCCCCCCTACCAAGCTGACGTGCTGTAGAGGTGCATACCCCATTTGGTGAGCAGATGTAGACTGCTGTTCTGCATGTGAATTGCATTATGGTTTTATCCTATCCTGGTAGCCACAGCAGACAGTTTTATGGTGACGTGCACTCTTTCTGTAGCCAGCCATTGGTATGATAAATCCCACAGTGATGTAGCACAATGGTTAATGCAATGACTTCAGTAGTAGAGGTCATGGGTTCACTTCATCTCTGTTCCCCTTTTTTATGGCTGTCCTACACAACTACGTTTCATTCGTGTAACAGTCATATTTGTGCAGATCTGTGCTGCTGCCACATTATACCTTCATCACTGTTGCCATCCATCCTTCTGTCCATCTATGTGTGTGTGCCAGCTGTGTGGCGTCCTGCCCTAATGTGCAGACTGCTACCCCATGTCCTGCACTGGCACACATTTCTGCATTGCGGCTCTTCATGCTTGCCTCTCCTGTGTCTGCTCTGCATGGCACTGCTCTCCTCTGTCCTCCTGTCATTGCATTTATCCTGCCACCTCTACCTCCTCTGGTGGACACGTATCCCCATCCTCTGCACACACTGTCCTTGTTGCACTGTACATTACCATCACCCTGTACATCGGTACAGCTGCCCCCGATATGTTTGTCCACTTTACCTGCTGCCACATGGGCTGCATGCAGATTTGGCTGGTCCATGAGCTCCGTCATCTACTTCCTTCGATCACTTGTTCATTGCCTTTCCTTGGTGTTCTGTGCAGTGTTATGGTTACATCTATGTTTGAGCCATACATTTCATGCTTGTGACTTTGGGGCACCTTTGTGCCCCTGGGCACCATCTCCTGTGTCACCTTGGCATCCCTGGGGCATCTTTCACGGCACCTTAGGTTTGGCCAGCTTATGGGGCGCCTTATATGCTGCCTTGGAGGGTGCCAACCTTTCCTGCCTCCCTCTGGGGCACATTATGACCTGCCTTGGATGACGTGGTGCTTTATGATGTGCCTTATGGTGCGCCCTAAAAGGTGCATTAGGTTGCAGCACTGGGGTGAGGCTTTTTTGGCTGGCAGTTGTGGTACTGCAGACCCTCTGCAGACAGAAGAAAATGCTTTTAACTTAGAAAAAAGAGGCAGACACCGGCTGCAGCATCACGAGGAGCCATATAGGGGGAGCAAGAGGGACCTCTGGAGGACTGAGGAGCCACACCCCAGAGCCAATGATGCAATACCGGCCTGCACCCAATCCAGAAAGGGAAGAATTCCTTTTAAATGCCCAGACACAGGAGACACAAGAGACACAGGAAGGAAGCTAACCCTGGAAGGAGAAAGGAGAGCTTTCCTGGAAGGAGAGAAGGACCAGGGAATAGGAGTCCTGACAGAAGGAACCGGCCCAGCAGACTCAGCAGAACCAGGTGAAGGAATCCGCTTCCAATATCCCAAGAGGAGAGAGGATACGCTTTCCAAGTGGGAAAGATACAAAGAAGAAGCTAACCCTGGAAGGAGGAGGACTGTGCCAGAGAGTCCTGGACCTGAGTCTGGCAGAGGCCAGCAACCTTTGAAAGACACCACGAGGAGTAACCAAGAAGGAGGTGAAAGAGTTACTTTGAAAGGTAACATTCTTGGCCCAGAGAGAAAGAAGCTGTGGTGCGAGTGTGGCTTTACCCCAGCAGAAGGCCGGCCGGAGAACTGGAGGCCTACCTTGGTGTCAGAGAAGCCAAACCACAGCAGGAGCAAGCATCAACCCTCACTTGGCCGTGATAAACCCAAAAGGAAAGGTAATCACTATTTTACTGATTGTGATTTTATGAATGCTGTGACGCAGGAGGAGCAGGGCCTAGAGGAATGCTGTCCTTCTAGAACTATTTGTGCTACAAAATACAAACCTGTGCCAAACAAGAAACTCTCTAGTAAAAGAGCAGTAGGCGAGAGAAACTGTCCTCACTCTAGAGGTGTACAAAACCAAGGCTTACCTTTGGATGCAGCGCATTGGGACATCGTACAAACATTGTATAAAAAGCCTGAATGCGAGCCACTAGATATTCCTGACTGTGAACCAATGCAGGTGGAATTCCCGGATGACCTTTCGGACCCCGAGATGGATTGCAGCTATTGCCTGGCAGAAAGCTTTGAGCCCTTAGCCGAGGAGTAGAGCTGTGGTCTGGGGAAAGGTTTGAATCTGTGTTTCTTATAGTACTGCTGTGAAGTTAACAGGTCTAACTCAGTTCATGTTTCTTTTTCTTTCAACCTGAAGCAAGGACATTTTTGTGTTGATGTAAATTCTGAGCTATTGAACCTATTTGCAATACGGGAAATAAAAGCCTTTATTCTCCCTACACTCGGACTGTTATATTCTTTGGAGCTTTGGTTACCCAGAAGGCTACCAGGACTATAAATACTGTGATAAGGAAGCTTATCATAGCTCAGGTAGGAGCTATAGAAAAGATGATGTGACTCTGAACAAGCAACCTGTCAGTTCTGGTAGAAGCAAGAAAACAGAGTTTTCACATAAAAGACTACCAGTCCCAGAATGCACCAGGTTTCCAGCAGCCATGAGAGGGGCTGAAGTGAGAAAACGTGTGTGCAATCAAGAGAGCTATGAGGTAATCCCTAAGCACTCATCTCAAAGGGCAGGGCATGATTCAACACAGCTGCGCTGTGTTAGGGAGGAGCACACATTAGGACAGAATAAGAATAGAGCTTATTCTTCAGATAACAGCTACAGAAAGAGCTTCAGGGAGAGCTTCAGCAACGGCTACAAGCTCCAGCCCAGCTACAGGTTTAAGCATCACCTGGAGAAACAGAAGCCAAGCCAAGCGGATAGAGAAAGAAGGAAACTCTCTGGAAGGAAGAGAAGAAAGGCCATTGGAAGGTCTGGGAGAACCCAAGGCAGTACCTATACTGGGAGGTATTCCAAATGCCAGCAGAGTCCATTGGACTGGAGTCAGCCAGAGGAATGGAATGGCAGAGATAGGAATCACCAGTGGCTACCTGGAAGAGAGAAGACTGCACGTGGAAGGGACTTTCAGACCTATGCCAGAAGGTATGTGAGAGAGGATCCAGTGTCCAGGGATCAAGATTGGAAGGCTGGATATCAGAATTGGATTACATACTGGCCAGGCTATACAGAGAGGAATTATGATAGCAGGAGAGACTCAGGTATGAACACTGATCCAGACCCTATCCATAATAGTGAATGGCAGCAAGGGAATAAGCATTCTCATGATAGTGCCTTAATGAAAGACTCGTCTGTGCCAATGTATGATAGTGACCCTATGCTGATTGATGAAGGGGGAGATACAGCAGATGAAACTATTCATTACATGGACTGTTCTCTATCTAAATGCTATTGCTAGCTTTCTGTGAGCAAACACATCAGCCATCACAAAGAAACCTAACTTTGTTCTTTATTTCCACTGCAAACAGCTCTTAAAGCAGGATTTGGGTTCACACAGTAGCAGCCAGCCAGCTAAAGGGTTTCAGCTGGTCAATTGATAGTAATTAAAGCTGCACCTGATTGTGTGTGTGAGCAAGGGAGAATCACTGCTGGGATCTGCGTGGAAAATAAGCAGAAGTTAACCTAACAAGCAAAGTTTATTCATTTCTTTGTGCCTTTTTATTTGGTAATTATTTGCTAAGAAAACATTAGCTAATTGCCTGACAAGATGAAGGTTGTTTTCTGGTTTGCTTTGTGACTTTATGTTATCCATTTAAACACTGCAAGCAAGTAACCTCATTTATATTGCTACCAAGCATATTTGTGCTGGGTGAATTAAACCCCATCAATAAAAGAAGAATTTTTATTGGCTTTACCACTTGGTTTCACAACTCAATTATTGTCTTCAGCTGTGTTTGGGAGTGAATGAACTACATTACCCACAATACCTTGCAAGAATCATATGAATATATGCATCGTCAAGATTGTGTAAGTTCTCACCCTAGGCAGCCGTCTGACAATACCTGGGCCCTGTCTTTGAGCTAAACTCCACTATAAAATATTTTTGTGTCCACCCTCCCTGCTGTGACATCCCAGTGCCACCAGGGGGGCGTTGTGACACAGTGCAAATTGTTGGGATGTGTCTGACTGTTACAAGCAGGAAAAGGGATTGCCTCAGACAGTCCTTTAACTGAACTTATTGGGGAATCAAACTCATGACCACTGTATCAGCAGTCAATGTATTAACCAGTGTGCTACACCTCTGTTGCTGTGGTTGCTGGTCAGCACGCCTAATTAAGGATAACTTGCGTTAATGTGCCACGGCTCCCTCTATCGCGCGATAATGGACTATCGCGTGATAACCCGAAATGCTACCTTAAGACCAGAACGCCCACTACCTTATATGGCATTCGTCACAGTAAGACTGCAACTAACGCCGGTAACATTAAGACGGTTTAGTAAACATACCCCTAAGTATCAAAAACTCCAGCCTCCAGAAGGTTCTTGGGGTTTATCTCCTGTAGATTTTAAGCAAGTGCAGCGCAGATAAGGCTACACACTTATTTTGATCTGTGCAGTAATATATTAATATTCTCTGCTACTGTACAGATTGTTATTGCATAACCTTTAATAAATAATTTTCCTTTTGCTAATCATCCCGTATCAGATTCTTGTAAATCTGATTCAGAACAAATGGCAATGAGGATGGGAACAGATCCTGGGATGGCCAGCCTGGACTTGTGTTGCACAGTTCATCCCTCAGCCATCAAGCCCAGAGAATTCAGATTTTAATACAGATGAATATACGCCTCATGTTGTTGAGAATTGCTTAGAACCAAAGTAAGGTGTTGCAAAATGAGTTTGCATTTTATTGCCTGGTTTAGAATTTTACGGAGAACTAAAGAGAGTTTACATAACCGGGTGAGGGGTTTAAAGTAGGAATTACTGGACATACAAGAGAGAGGTTGTGTGCTACAGCAGGTACAAGAGAGGGCACTGGAATGTAGAGAAAGAGATGAATCAGACAGGGAGAGCCGCCGTATGGCTGGCTAGAGGTTACTTTTAACTATCAGAAGTGGAAACATGAATCACTATAGGTTTCCCCAGGAAAAGCAAGGGCTCTCTTAGCAAACCAAAACTAGGATCCTGAAAGATGGGATGGAGATATATGAGAGCAGTGGTGGAGGCAGCATGGCAAAATTAACTTACTGTGGGTGGGGGGTGGGGGAGCTTGCCCTGGGTGCTCTTGGGCCTTGTATGGGAGTCATCCAAGGGTGTAAATAAGAACATCAAAAGTGATGGAGAGGCAAGATGTAAGATCCCTTGGAACAAACAAAGCTAAAGGCATGGGACAATTAAACAAACTCACTATCAAGAATCTAAGTTACTGAGGTAATGTTGTTGTTTTTTTGTCAGGCTTAGTTAACCAATCAAGATATTTAAGCCATGGTTTTTAAGATCTACTCAAGCCCATTTAACGTTTTTTAATTAGAACAAATTATTAACTTTACAACATCCCCAACATAGTGAAAATAGTCAGTCAGCCGTACATAAAGAGGTATACATAATAATTACGAAACAGATAAAGAACCTTAGGGGTATGTTTACTAAACTGCGGTAACGTTACATACTGCGCGTTATGTAACGTTAACGATCGTTAGGTAACGTTAACGCGCGTTATGTAACGTTAACGCGCGTTATCGTCCCCGGCTGCGGTAAACACCGCAGAAGGTGGAGAGAGGGCAGAGAGAAGGGGTCAATGGGTGAAGAGTGGGTGGGGAGAGGCCCCTTTCACACTAACATGCTGAACTGAAGGGCTGAATCCTACCGCGAATGAAAACCTGCCGTTAGATGCACATTTGCAGGAGAGAGAAACCATTTAAGTGTCAGCAATGTACAGCCTAGGCAGGGAGCCCAAGAAATGTGATAATAGTGCTCCATTTTCAGCAACACCATAGTGCGAAAGTATGAATGGCCACTATGACGATGGTGCAAATGGGGCATAGGGGGCCGCAGGCGGGACATGTAACATGGGAAGCTGGGGCACAGGGTGGACCAGGCGGGCGCCTAGGTGGCACATAGGAACATAGAAACCGGAAATCAGCAAGACAGCAGCTGACCAAGGCCAAACACAATCCACCTATATCTACTTGGTTCACCCTAGCCAATAGTTGCTAGGGCACTGACCTGACATCCCCCCAGCCATCCCGCCCCCATGTGGAAGTGACATAATATTGGTAGGCAGTGATGGGGGGGGATGTGAGGATGTCCATGTATGCCCCCCCACCCCGGGATCCGCTCTCTAGGCGGGCGCCTACCTACACAGTGGATGGTCTGGGATTGCGCACTACCAGCACCGACAGTAAATGGCCATGTCAGCTTGGCAGGGGGGTGTGTGCCTGTGCTGGAGGGGGCAGTGCCACCTCCCTGCAGTGGACCTAGGCCATGCACTGCATCAGTACGTGGTGTGCAGTGCAACATACAAAGTCTGGCTGAGGAAAAGTACAGGTAGCCTCAGGGACTATTGTGCATCTGTGGCAACAGTGTGGTGCAGTACACCCAGCCAGTGTGTCCAGAAGCAGAGGGTCACAGATTCAAGCCCCAGCTGTGGATCCTGCAGAGCATGTCCCTATGTTTTACCCTACAATGCAGATACAACAGCAACATGTGCAAAGCCCAAAGCAGCGGCGAACAGGGGTACAAACACCCACCCACACAGTCTCCACAATCCAAAGATGCATGGAGAGTCAGGCTGTTGGCCCCAGCATTGAGCTGAAGTTATCACCAGAGCACTACTACTACCCCCTGCACAGTTTAGCAATGTCGGCACTGTGATCAGGACCAGTGTGGCGGGCAGGGTTGCCAATCACACCTATCTTTGTACAATGCTGCAATAGGAGTGAGCGTGTGTGTATGTCTATCCATTGTTCCGTGGCTGCCCACCCTTCACTGGGCCCAAAATGTCCCACTGTTACCAGCGTTAGCCTGAATAGGTGCATAATGAGGAGCTAGGTATTTTGGGTATGGCCGGACAGGGCAGATTAGCCAGGATGCATCTTCACAGGGTGGTGGGCAATGGCTGGGACACTGTAGTGCCTGACCACTACCTGCATGGACAGAGTTACCACAGCATGGCATGCTGGGAGGGCACTCACTCTGACTGAGCAGTGACCATGGCAGGTCTAGGTTCCCACATAGCACTCTACACTACCTGTCTTCAGTGATATATTTGTGTTCCCCAGTGCTGTGGTAACAATCACTGAGATGCCTGCTTGCTGCACATAGTTCCTCTGTGTGCATGCTGTGATAAGGAAGCTTATCATAGCTCAGGAGGGAGCTATAGAAAAGGTGAAGTGACTCTGAACAAGCAACCTGTCAGTTCTGGTAGAAATAAGAAAACAGAATTTTCCCATAAAAGACTACCAGTCCCAGAATGCACCAGGTTTCCAACAGCCATTAGAGGAGCTGAAGTGGGGAAACGTGTGTTCAATCAGGAGGGCTATGAGGTAATCCCTAAGCACTCATCTCAAAGGGCAGGGCCTGATTCAGCACAGCTGCGCTGTGTTAGGGAGGAGCACTCATCTAAGCAGAATAAAGGTAGAGTTTATTCTACAGAGAATTATCCTCATCTTGATCCTCAGGATCATCATCATCTTCATGATCAGCTTGAGCTTGATCATCTTCATCATCAGGAGGATCATCAGAAGCAGAAGCCAAACCGGACGGACAGAGAGGGAAAGAAACCCTTTGGAAGAAAGAGGAGAAAAGCCTTTGAGAGGTCTAGAAGAATCCAGAGCAGTACGTATACTGGGAGGCATTCCAAGGGCCAGCATACACCATTGGACTGGGGAAAGCCAGAGGAATGGTGCTGCAGAGCTAGGAATCTCCAGACGGTACCTGTGAGGGAGACGGCTGCACGTGGAAGGGACCCTAAGACCCGTGCCAGAAGGTATGTAAAGAGAGATCCAGTGTCCAGGGATCTGGATTGGAAGGCTGGACATAAGAACTAGACTACATACTGGCCAGGCTATATAGAGAGGAACTCTAACAGCAATGGAAGCTCAGGTATGAACACTGATCTATGCCCTAGCTATAACCTTGAAAGACAGCAGGGAAACAAGTATTCTCCTGAAAGTGCTCCATTGGGAGATTCATCTGTGCCAATCCATGATATTGAACCCATGCTTGTTGAAGAAGGGGGAATGATAGCAGATGAAGAATGTGTTTACATGGACTGCTCTCTGTCTAAACTCCTTTGGTGATTTTCTGTTATAAAGTACAGCAACCATCACAAAGAAATACAAACTTGTTCTTTAATCTACTCAGAAAAGCTCCTGAGTAGGATTTTTAGCCACGCAGTACAAAGCAAGCCAGCTAAGGGGTTTCAGCTGGATAACTGCTAGCAATTGAGCCTTACCTAATTGCTTGTGAGCTCTGAGAGAATCACTTCTGAATCTATGTGGGAAGATAGAAGTTAACCTGAAAAGAACAGTTTTTCTCTTCTTTGTGGCTTTTGGTTTGTTGTTTGATATATGCTAAGAAAACATTAGCTAATGCCTACAGAAAAGACCAGTTTGTTGCCAACCAGATCTTATTTCTTTTGCTTTGATTGCCTGACAAGTTCAAATGTTGTTTTCTGATTTTGTTTTTCCAAGTTTAACACTGAAAGCAAGTAACCTGATTTATGTGCTACCAAGCATATCTGTGTTGGGAGAAATAACCCCATAAATAAATATTTTATTGGCTTTACACTTGAGCACAACTAAATTATTGTGAGCAGCTGTGTCGGGTGTGAATGGACTGCATTGCCCACAATCCCTTGCAAATCATATTGACATATGCACTTGCCAAGACTGTGAACATTCTCACCCAGGCAGCCGTCTGACAATGCACTATGGACTGGCTGGTGGACTGTCTGCAGTTAGACTGTGCATGGTCAGAACACCTATAAGGTACGGTCTGACTGTGCTGTCTGCTGGTGACTGGCAGACAGTGGTGGGAGGCAGTTGAGGTTTTCCAGACCTAACCCCAGCATTGCTGCAGCTCTGCCACTGCCCCAGTCATAGGTATGGCTCTGGCCCACCAACCCTGGAGGGCTGTCTCATACAAACAGGATGGAGATTGCTTCTCTGGGGCAGGGGCACCTGTTCTCATCAGTATTTTCAGTTGAACTGCCACCAAATTAAGTGAAATGGACATCTTATGAGCATGCTTATAAACGTGGGACCAGAAAACATCTTCTTTCAGACCCAATACTCTCTTCCACTCCCTTCTATGGGATGGAGTGGAAATATATTTAATTTCTAGTAACACTTTAGATCCTCACTTTGTTTACAGCTTGTCGTGCTGTGAGGACTTGTGTGCATCAGAGATGCTGAGGGCTAAGCTATCGGTAGCTTAACTACTGGCAGGGTCTTCCCAGATGAACAGGTGCCAGACCAAGACAAACCACCCATCTGGGCAGCAGATGGTTGGCGGCAGAGGATCATATTTCTGTGACAATGGCAACAACACTAAACATAAACTGTACGGGAGAAAGGCCTGGCAATCTACTTCAGTATCTTGCCACGAAAACCCAATGGAGAGTCACAACAAAACAAACTGCACTATAGTGCTGGAAGATGAGATCCCCAGGTTGGAATGCACTCAACTGGCTACTGGGGAGGAGCTAATGACTTTTCAAAGTAAAGCCAGCATTTATGATGTGGTTGGATCAAAGTCCTCGGGACATCTGACTGCTGATGTAGTTGCGCATGAAATGGGAGTCAGAAGCTGCAAAGATGTCTTACAAATTGGAAAATGGAACATAAAAGTATGAACCAAGGGACATTGGTCAAGAATGAAATGAAACAACTTGATCTGTTGTGTGTCAGCGAACTGAAATGGATTGGCATCAGGCAGTTTGTATCTGATGATCACATGGTCCACTATGCTGGAAATGAAAGACAAAGAAGAAATGGTGTTGCATTTATAATTAAGAAGAAACTTGCAAGAACTGTAATACAATACAATGCAATCAGTGAACTTGTAATTTTTGTTTGTCTATGAAGCATGCCTACCAGCACAACTATAATTCAAGTATATGCCCCAACAACAGCTGCAGAAGAGGATGAAATTGATGAGTTCTATCATTAAAATCATCTCTAATACCTGAAGATTGGAGGATCGCCAATGTAACACCAATTTTTAAAAAGGGTTCCAGGGGTAATCCGGGAAACTACAGACCGGTGAGCCTCACGTCAGTACAGGGAAAAATGATAGAAACCATCATAAAGAATAAAATTACTCAGCATGTAGATAGTCATGGCCTAATGGGAGACAGCCAACATGGCTTTAGACAAGGAAGATCTTGTCTTACTAATCTGTTATGTTTTTTTGAAAGTGTGAATAAACAGGTGGACAAAGGTGAGTCAGTTGATATAGTGTATCTGGACTTTCAGAAAGCCTTTGACAAGGTCCCTCATCAGAGACTTTTGGCAAAACTAAAGAGTCATGGGATAGGAGGCAGTGTACTATTGTGGATCATGAACTGGTTAAAAGATAGAAAGCAGAGGATTGGGCTAAATGGACAATTTTCCCAATGGAGAAAGGTGAATAGTGGTGTACCCCAGGGATCTGTGCTGGGTCCGCTGCTTTTTGACATATTCATAAATGACCTGGAAAGTGGAATAATGAGTGAGGTTATCAAATTTCCAGATGACACAAAACTATTTAAAGTTGTTAAAACCCAAGAGGATTGTAGAAAATTGCAAGAGGATCTTGATAAACTGGAAGAATGGGCATCAAAATGGCAGATGAAATTTAATGTGGACAAGTGCAAAGTTATGCACCTAGGGAAGAACAACCCAAACTATGGTTATACGATTCAAGGTTCCACATTAGGAACCACCACCCAGGAAAAAGATTTAGGCGTCATTGTGGATAACATGTTAAAACCCTTGGCCCAGTGTGCAGCGGCGGCCAAGAGAGCAAATAGAATGCTAGGTATCATAAGGAAAGGAATGGAAAATAAAACAAAAGATATTATAATGCCTCAATATCGTTCCATGGTGAGACCACACCTTGAATATCGTGTGCAATTCTGGTCGCCGTATCTTAAAAAGGATATAGCGTTATTAGAAAAGGTTCAGAGAAGAGCCACCAAAATGGTAAAGGGGATGGAAGGATACTCCTATGAAGAAAGGCTAAAAAGGTTAGGGCTCATTAACCTGGAAAAGTGACGGCTGAGGGGAGATATGATAGAAGTCTATAAATTAATGAACAGAGTGGAACGGGTAAACGTAGATTGATTGTTTACATTATCAGAATATAGAAAGACTAGGGGACATGCAATGAAGCTACAGGGTAAACTATTTAAGACTAATAAAAGAAAATATTTTTTCACTCAACGTGTAATCAAACTCTGGAATTTGTTACCGGAGGATGTAGTAAAGGCTGTCAGTGCAGCTGGGTTTAAAAAAGGTTTGGACAAGTTCCTGGAGGAAAGGTCCATAAACCATTATTAAGAAGGGACCCAGGATATCAATGCTTGACCCAGTACAAGCATTGCGGAACCTATGTCTTTTGGGGAAACTGCTAGGTACGTATGACCTAGATTGGCCACTATTGGAAACAGGATACTGGGCTTGATGGAACTTGGTCTGACCCAGTATGACATAGCTTATATTCTTATGTTCTTATGTTCTATGAGCAAGTACATGCTGAAATTGACAGAACATGCAAACAGGATATCCTGACAGTCATGAGTGACTGGAACGCAAAAGTTGGCAACAAAGAAGAAGGCAAAATGGTTGCAAAATATGGACTTGGCAACAGAAATGAAGCTGGAGAAAGACTGATAAAATTCTGCAAGACCAACAATCTATTCATCTCAAACACCTTCCAGCAACACAAGTGGCGACTGTACACATGGACTTCAACCAATGGATTGTACAAAAATCAAACTGACTACATCTGTGGAAGTCAACGATGGAAAAGCTCTCTAACATCAATAAAGACAAAATCTGGAGCTGATTGTTGAAAAAGAGCAAGCCACTCATGAATGTAGCAAAATATGACCTTGAGAATATTCTACCGGAATTTAAAGACTGCCTGAAAAATCCATTTGTTGTTTAGATACAAATGTCAGAGCTTCAAAAGAGTTATGGGATGACATCAAGAAGGTTGTGTTGGAAGAAAGTGAGACATCTTTACAAAAGGTGAAAAAGCAAAAACAGCCAAAATGGATGACCAAACAAACTCTGAAAATTGCCCAGAAATGCAAAGAAGCTAAAGCCAGAGGAGGAAGAGAGGCAATTGCAGAACTCAACAGAGATTTCCAACATGCAACAAGACAAGACAAGGAGAAGTACTATAATGATGCATGCAAGGAACTAGAAGCAGATACTATTTAGAGCTCATACCTACTATTACCACCATCATTAATACCAGTCTTTCTACCGGTTATTTTCCCTCATCATGGAAATCAGCTATCGTCCGCCCTATCCTTAAGCAGTCTTCTCTTGATCCTTCTGTTCTTTCTCACTGGCGTCCTGTCTCAAACCTTCCTTTCTTAGCTAAGCTCCTGGAATGCCTTGTCTTTGATCAACTTAATTCTCACACTGAATCCACTAATACTCTTCACCCTCGTCAGGCTGGCTTTCGTCACGGACACAGCACGGAAACAGTCCTTCTAGCACTCCTTAATGACTTGCATGTTGCACACGATCGCGGTGATATTTCCCTTTTGGTGTCTCTCGACTTATCTGCGGCTTTTGATCTGATTGACCACCGTACTTTGCTCTCTCGTTTATCGGATGTGGGATTACAAGGCACGGTTTGGCAGTGGTTCTGTTCTTTTCTTACAGCCCGTTCTTTTTCGGTTCACTCTGGTAATCAGTCTTCTGCTGCTTTTCCTCTCACTTGCGGTGTTCCACAAGGTTCTGTTCTCTCTCCTCTTTTGTTTAATATCTTTCTGGCTCCTTTATCTTTGGAAATTCAACAGTTCCCTGTGTCATTCTATATGTATGCTGATGACATTATTCTATTGTTCCATACCTCTCCCCTGACGTTAGACATTACCCAGCTAAATCTCTGTCTTTCCCGGATCTCTGTTTGGTTGTCTCAAAACTTCTTACACCTGAATCCATCAAAATCCACAGCCATGTGGGTTTCATTGACTGGCTCTTGCCCTTCCTTGGCCCCCTTGATTGATTCTACTCCCCTCCCTCTTGTGTCATCCTTCCGCTATCTTGGTATAATTCTCGACCCTACGCTGTCTTTTCACCAATATCTTACTTCCCTTATACGTCGATCCTTTGCCACCCTGCGACAGATTAGGGCTGTCCGTTCCCTTCTCCCCCTTTCCTCCCTAGTCACCCTTGTCTTGGCCTTAGTTTTTAGTCGGTTGGATTACTGTAATGTCTTTCTTGCTAACCTCCCAAAGTATCAACTCCTGCGCCTTCAACGCATCCAAAATGCTGCTGCCCGTCTCGTCACATTCTCACACCGTTTCGACCATATCACACCTATCCTTCTCCGCCTGCACTGGTTACCTCTTTGTTTCCGTTTTCATTATAAGTTTCTTATTCTAATTCACCTTGCTCTTCATACCAATACTCCTCTATATCTTGCAGATCGAATTTCCCTTCACACCCCCTACCGTCAGCTTCGCTCCCTCCATGCAAACCGTTTGTCTCTTCCTTCCCCGTCACAGGCACGCCTTGAACAGACCCGTCACGCCGCTTTTTTCTTTTTAGGTCCAGTACTTTGGAATGCTTTACCACTGTTTCTCCGTTTGGAACCCTCATATCCCCAATTTAAAACACTACTCAAAACCCACCTGTTTCAGCAAGCTTTTCATCTCTCTCCCGATGGTCCTCCCTGATGTTCTCTCAGTTGCTTGTCTTTATGTCCGTCCTGCCCATATATTTGTTTAGTTGTGCCTTTTGTCTACCCATGGTCTGGTTTTGTCTTCCCCTTTCTGGGCCTTTTTATCATGTTTGTTTTTTAAAAAACCCTGTTAATTTATGTTTTAATTATTGGCCCTCTAGTTTTGCTCTGTGCTGTTTTGTTTTTTTGTTACTCTATTTGTCTATGCCTTTATCCTTTTATACTTACTTTTCTGTGTTACTTTGGCGTTCCTTTCCTTGTCTTTGCATTGCCAACCTTTTATTGTACACCTCTTTATGTTTCGACGAAAAGCGGTTTATCAAATTTTAAATAAAGATAAAGATAAAGATATTAGAGGAAGAACAAGATTGGCTTTCCTAAAGCTACGAGAGTTAAAGAAACAATTCCAGCCTCAATTGGAATGTTACAAGATGCTCAAGGATCCATGTTGAATGATGCCAAGAAGATCAAGAAAAGGTGGAAAGAATATACAGAGTTATTATATGATAAAGATCAAGTGAACCAACAGCCATTTCATCCTTTATCTTATGATCTGGAACCATTGATGATGAATGAAGAAGTCAAAGCAGCATTGAAAGCCTTATCAAAGAACAAAGCGCCAGGCATTGATGGCATTCCCATAGAAGTATTACAGCAATCTGATGCAGCTGTTACCATACTTTCAAGGCTCTACCAGGAAATTTGGAAGACAACATCATGGCCAACTGACTGGAAAAGATCTGTGTTTATACCAATACTAAAGAAAGGTGATCCAACTGACTGTGGAAATTATCGCACAATCGCTCTGATCCCACATGCCAGCAAGATTCTACTGAAGATTATTCAGCAGAGACTACAACCATACCTGCTTGTACTACCTGAAGTGCAAGCAGGGTTCAGGAAAGGACGAGGAACGAGAGACATTGCGGATGTGAGAGGGACCCTTGAAAAGACTAAAGAATACCAAAAGGCTGTCTATATGTGTTTTATTGACTACAGCAAGGTTTTTGACAGTGTAAACCATAAAAACCTCTGGGCCACATTAAGAAGTATGGGTATACCAGAACACCTGCTCATTCTCTTGCACAAGCTTTACATTCATCAAAAGCAACAGCTTGAACGGAACAAGGAGAAAAAGAATGGTTTAAAATCAGCAAAGGTGTACAACAAGGCTGCATATTTTCCACCTACCTGTTTAATTTATAAGAAGCAGGACTGTATGAAGGCAACAGAGGTGTGAAGATTGTTGGGAGACTCTTGAACAACTTTTGCTATGTTGATGATACCACATTACTGGCTGAAAGTGAAGACAATCAATAAGTTCATCGTTGATATAGAAGAAATTGAAATAATGGACAACTTTAACCTACTTGGATCAACTATCAATAAAGAAGCAACAAGCAGTCAAGAAATCAGATGACACATTTCTCTTGGCAGAATGACTATGAAGGACCTAGACAAGATTCTCATGAGCAGAGATGTCTCTCTCCATACAAAGATTAGACTTGTTCAAACCATGGTATTTTCAATAACGTCATATGGATGCAAAAGTTGAACAGTGAAAAAGGTAGACAGGAATAAAATGGATGCCTTTGAATTATTGTTGCTGGTGATGAAAACTGTGTATACCTTGGATTGCCCGAAGAACAAATCAGTAGGTACTAGAGGGGATCAAACTTAAGCTTTCTTTAGATGATGAGATGACAAGACTTCGACTTTTATACTTTGGACACATCATACGAAGAGAGAGATCATTACAGAAAGACATCATACTTGGCAAGGTAGAAGGTCAATGCAAAAGAGGAAGGCCAGCAGTGAGATGGATTGATGCAATAACAGCAGCTATGGATGCTACTCTGCCAACAATGAGCTGCCTGATTGAAGACCGCACACATTTTAGGACAACTATCCAGAGGGTCGCCATGAGTTGACACCAACTCGATGGCACTTAACAAGAACAACAACAACAAAGCTTTATAAAGTCTAGAGATAAGATGCTTCCATTTTTCTCTTGGTACAACACCTGCTCAGTCCTTAAAGGGCGTCTATCAAAACCTTTGATCGACAACAGCCCATCAATGAAATGACGCAACTAAAAATACTGAAAATAATGCAAGTGAAGGTTCAATTTCTCTCCCAAACATGCCTTAGACATAAGCACTTTCTCCTCAAATAAGTCCAAGAAGTATAACAGACCCTTACCAGAGATTTTACTCCATATCTGTTTTCCCATATTTCTGAGAAACCTGCTGAGCCCACAATGGAGTAAAAGGGGTATAATAAGGAGACATCTTTGCCAGCTGCGAAACCATATGTTGGCACCATCGTAAGGTCCCTAGAAAGGGATGTGTAAGAACCCACAAAGGAATGTCAGATGGAGGAAGACACAAGAATGCTAGCAGAAGGACAGGGTCCATCCAATGCATTTCAAAATGTATCCACGACAGGGTTTCACTTGAAGAAATCCATTATCTAATCACTCCCAAGCAGGCACTCCAATTATATACCATAATGTTTGCTAAGCCCACTCCTCCACTCTCCTTAGGCATGAACAACTTCTCTTGCACAATGCAAAACCTCTTCCCCTGCCAAATAAATGTCACAGAGATTTTGTATAGTTTCTGGAAAAAGGACAGGGGAACAGAACCGGAAGGTGAGTAAATAGAAAGGTAAGTCTGGAGCATCAACATTTTCATCACATCACTTCTACCTAAACAGATCACTGCTAGGCCCTGCCAGTGTTGCAGATCCACAGCAATAGAGGCTTGGAGAGCTTAGTAGTTCAACCAAAATAATAGTGCAAGGTCACAGGGCACTACAATTTACATAAGAACATAAGATATGCCATACTGGGTCAGACCAAGGTCCATCAAGCCCAGTATCCTGTTTCCAACAGTGGCCAATCTAGGTCATACGTACCTAGCAGTTTCCCCAAAAGACACAGGTTCCTCAATGCTTGTACTGGGTCAAGCATTGATATCCTGGGTCTCTTCTTAATAATGGTTTATGGACCTTTCCTCCAGGAACTTGTCCAAACCTTTTTTAAACCCAGCTATACTAACAGCCTCCGGTAACAAATTCCAGTTTGATTACACGTTGAGTGAAAAAATATTTTCTTTTATTAGTCTTAAATAGTTTACCCTGTAGCTTCATTGCATGTCCCCTAGTCTTTCTATATTCTGATAATGTAAACAATTGATCTGCGTTTACCCGTTCCACTCCATTCATTAATTTTTTAGACTTCTATCATATCTCCCCTCAGCCATCTCTTTTCCAGGTTAAAGAGCCCTAACCTTTTTAGCCTTTCTTCATAGGAGTATCCTTCCATCCCCTTTACCATTTTGGTGGCTCTTCTCTGAACCTTTTCTAATAACTCTATATCCTTTTAAAGATACGGCGACCAGAATTGCACACAATATTCAAGGTGCAGTCTCACCATGGAACGATATAGAGGCATTATAATATCTTTTGTTTTATTTTCCATTCCTTTCCTTTTGATACCTAGCATTCTATTTGCTCTCTTGGCTGCCGCTGCACACTGGGCCGAGGGTTTTAACATGTTATCCACAATGACGCCTAAATCTTTTTCCTGGGTGGTGGTTCCTAATGTGGAACCTTGCATTGTATAACCATAGTTTGGGTTGTTCTTCCCTAGGTGCATAACTTTGCACTTGTCCACATTAAATTTCATCTGCCATTTTGATGCCCAGTCTTCTAATTTATCAAGATCCTCTTGCAATTTTCCACAATCCTCTTGGGTTTTAACAACTTTAAATAGTTTTGTGTCATCTGCAAATTTGATAACCTCACTCGTTATTCCACTTTCCAGGTCATTTATGAATATGTCAAAAAGCAGCGGACCCAGCACAGATCCCTGGGGTACACCACTATTCACCTTTCTCCATTGGGAAAATTGTCCATTTAGCCCAACCCTCTGCTTTCTATCTCTTAACCAGTTCTTGATCCACAGTAGTACACTGCCTCCTATCCCATGACTCTTTAGTTTTGCCAAAAGTCTCTGATGAGGGACCTTGTCAAAGGCTTTCTGAAAGTCCAGATACACTATATCAACTGACTCACCTTTGTCCACCTGTTTATTCACACTTTAAAAAAAACATAACAGATTAGTAAGACAAGATCTTCCTTGTCTAAAGCCATGTTGGCTGTCTCCCATTAGGCCATGACTATCTACTGTGGTGGCGAGGCCACGGAGGAGCAGGAGGAAAGGGAAAAAAACCAGGCATTTTCCCCTAAAAAATGCAGTTAGCTCCAGGACGTCAGGGGTTAAAACTTCAGAGTTAGAAAAAAACTCCGTGCACAGAGTCAGTGGTAGAAAGACACGCCCTAGCTCTATGGCAACCAGCATTGATAATGAGGAACAGCTGGGGGTGGAGCTAGGAGAGGAAAGGGAGATTCACCAATATAAACTGGAGGAAATTAGAGACAGAAGGAGCCTGGGAGACAAGAGGAGCCTGGGAGACAGGAGGAACCAGGGAAGCCTGAGGAGCAAGAGGAGAGGAGGAGCAAACAGAGCTACAGGAGAAGCAGGAAGTGACGAGGCAAGCCGAGAAGGCACTGCAAGTGGCAAGCCTTGCTGGCATGTGGAGCCTAGGCAGCCCAGGAGGCAGCAACAGGAGGAACACGATGCAAGGCCTGTTTGCAGAGTAAGGCAAGAGCCCAAGGAGTCCTGCAAGAGGTATGGAAGTAATCCTGTGAGAGGGAAAGCTTATGAGAGACAGGAAGTAAGCTATAGAAATGGCCGAGAGTTGTCTCCACCTGAGTGTATGGAAATTGAGCCCGTGGCACTAAACTCTGAGGAGAGTTTGTTTCCCCACAGCAAGGTCAGCACTGTAAAAGCTTCTCATAGTTTCCTGAGAGATAAGAAGTCTCCTAATTTTCCGAAGAATCCCCAGCAGAGAGAAGAAGCCATTTGGCAGAAAGTTTTAAAGGTTTTAGAAAGATTAAAGCCTGTTACTTCTGACCCAAAGTCTGACCATTTACCCTCTGATTCTGAAGGGGAAAGTATGGATTTGGGAGAATCTGTGTTGGAAGATTTACCTTCAGATCAGGAGATGGATTGTTCTTTAGTCTATGCCCGAACTGACAAGCCATGAGGTTTTAAAAAGTGAAGAAACCTGAAGGCTTGGATTTCAGTTGAGCAGTGCTGAGAAGATTATGCTAATGCACTGCTGAGCTCCGTGGTTTGTCTCAGACTTGTTAAAAGACTGTGTTACAAGTGAATGCCAGAGTTGTTAACTCAGCCTCTAAGAAACGTTTGTGAAGGGAAGAAGAATAGCTGCAGTAAAAGGGCCATTGGTTTAACTAACTGGAAGAATGTAAAGTTTGTAACCAATCTGGAAGCTGTTTGGCCTAAAGAGTACTGGCTATTTTCTATCTGAAGATACACTGATTGCCTAGTATTGTATATAAGCTGAATGAAGAAGCAAGTTTCTGTTTTTGTTTCACTGCAGAAAGTATCCACCAATTTTTGTGTTCTCCAGGACCAAGCAGGAAGTCAGTCCTCACTTATGGATGACGTCGGCGCTGACGGAGCCCTCGCGGAGCAATTTTCCCCAGCTTTCGCAGAAAGCCTTTGGGAATTGCAGCGCGCATGTGTGGTCCCCTTCCCGCCTAGGGATGCCATCTTGCTCAGTCTTCTTTTTTCCGCAGAGCCCTACAGACGTAGTCTGTTACCGCCGCAGAAAAGTTGATTTCTTTGATTTGTTTTTACGTTAAATTTTTCACGGTTCGTGTGTTCCTCTTCCTGCCGGGCCTCGATATCCTCTATTGGGCCCGTCTATGTTTTTTATTATTTATTTGATTCCAACTGGCGTTCCCGCCACTTTTTCCTTCATCCCTGGCAGCGCGGTCTTTCGACCATGCAGGGGTTCTTTTTCCCCCGATGGCCGCCAGCGGTTTTAAAAAGTGTGATCGTTGTGTCAGACTCATGTCTCTCACCGACACGCATGACTGCTGCCTCCGCTGCCTCGGGGCCGAGCATGACCCTATGAGCTGCGGCCCGTGCAGCAAGATGTCCTCGAAGGCGCTGAGGAGCCGGCAGTCGCAAAGGGATCGGATCTTCTCTGACTCCGCGCGGACCTCATCAGAGGCCTCGACGTCTCGTGGCTCCGGCTCGGAGCATCGTCGGAGTTCTTCTGAGCGGGGCTCCCCCGGCCGGGAAAACCGGCGGGAGAAGAAGCCCGCGAGGGTGGAGCCGGGCGGCGATCCTGGTCCTTCGAGGGCCAAGTCACCTAGCCCGGCCCGACACCCCGGGCCGTCGGAGGGGGAAAAGCTTTCGAAGCTTCCTCATTTCGAAGTGGAGTCTCCTGGACACGTGAGTGCTATAATCCTCCTGGACTCCCCCACGGATGAACCGACGTCGGGCCCGATGCAGTCGGGGCCCGAGTCGGCGGCTGCTGGGTCATCTGAGCTTGATCTCAGACTGACGTCCTTGGAGCGCAGTATATCTGCCTTCATGGACCAGCAGCGGGCATGGATCACCGGCCTCGCCAGTGCATCTGCCCCGACCACCGGGACGTCGACGCTCCAGTCGACCCCGGAGACCGAGTCGATCCTCGAGTCCATGCAAGCTCGAGTCGATCCTCGACCTAGGTCTCCCTCGGCTTCCCATTTGGGACCGAGGTCTTCGACGCCGGCCTCGGCGTCGGGGCGGAGGTCCCCGGGCCCCGCCCGTACGGAACCGCTCGATTCCTCCTCGGAGGAGCAGGGCTGGGACACGGAGGAGGACGAGTCACCCGGTTCTTTCCAGACTCGGTGCGTCCCCTCCGACTCGCCTGAGTCGGAGCCTCGGAGGCGGTCCCCCCCGGAGGATACCCGGTTCTCCGATTTCGTGAGGGGCATGGCCAAGGCTTTGGCCTTCCCCGCGGATCCGGAGGAGGAACCCCGAGCCGAGGAGCTCGAGGCCCTTCAATACGACTCCCCCCCGAGGGAGGCCTTCACTGTACCGGTTCCCCCGATGCTGGAGCGGCTTCTCTTCCGCATGTGGGAGAGCCCAGCCTCTACGCCAGTGTTGAGCAAGCTGGTCGATTCCATGTATCAAGTCCGCAAGAGCCCCGGGTTCCAGAAGGCGCAGCTTCCACACCACTCCATGGTGGTGGAGTCGGCCATGCATCGACTTAAGAGTCAAAAGATGCACTCCTCGGTGCCCCCGGGTAAGGAGGCCCGGAACCTGGACGCCCTCGGTAGGAAGTGCTTCCAGGGCTCTATGCTTGCTTGTCGGGTCCAGACATATCAGCTGTATATGGGTATGTACCTCCGAGACCTGGCGAAAGAAATTGAGGGTTTCTCTGCCGGTCTCTCCGAGGAACCCTTGCAGCGGTTCCAGGCCTTGTCCTCAGGGATTCGAGAATGTTCGAAGTTCATTTCTCGAGCGGCCTATGATGGCTTCGAGGCATCGGCTCGGGTAGCCGGAGCCGGCATCGGGGCTCGCCGCCAGGCTTGGCTTCAATCATCCGACCTCGAGCCATGGGTGCAGGATAAGTTGGTCGATGTCCCTTGCAGAGGGGAAAACCTCTTCGGGAAACCCATGGCCGAAAAGGCGGCGGAGCTCGAGTCAGAGACTCTCACCAGGACTCGCCTTTCCAGGAAGTCCTCTGCCCCTTCACAGAAGAAGAAGGGCTCGGGCAAAAAGCCTTTTTACCCGAGGAAAGTGTTTGCTTATACGCATCACCAACCACAATATCAGGCCACGACCCCCCTTCAGGGGCAGCAGCCTAGGGAACAGGGTAACGGTTCCCGGAAGCAGAAAGCCCCCAAACCCACCACGCAGGCCCCGGCCCAGCAAGGTGGGGGTTTTTGACTATGCCAGCACGGGGGGTCGGCTGACCCACTTTGCTCACAGGTGGCCAGCCATTACATCCGATGCCTGGGTGTTGCAGGTGGTCCAAAAGGGCCACCTTCTACATTTTCACCAGGTGCCCCCCCTCTACTTCCCAGGGGAGCCTCCCAGACCCCCGCTGCACAAGGACGTACTCCTTCAGGAGCTGCAAAGCCTGCTTCAAGAACGGGCGGTGGAGCCAGTGCCCCAACACCTGTGGGGTCACGGGTTTTACTCGAGGTACTTCCTGGTTCCAAAGAGAACAGGAGGCCTCAGGCCCATTCTAGACTTGCGCAACCTCAACAAGTTCCTGCAGCGGGAAAGGTTCAAGATGCTTACCCTTGGAACCCTACTGCCCTACCTCCAGCGGGGAGATTGGCTATGCTCCTTGGATCTAAAGGATGCTTATACCCACATCCTTATTCATCCGGACCACCGACAGTACCTAAGGTTTGTGGTGGCAGGGAATCATTATCAGTACCGAGTGCTGCCTTGTGGCCTGTCCTCCGCTCCCAGGGTGTTCACGAAGTGCCTGGCAGTGGTGGCAGCCTTCCTAAGGCTTCAAGGCCTCTTCGTCTTCCCATACCTGGACGACTGGCTCATCCGGGCGTTGTCGGCTCCAGAGGTTGCCCAGGCCGCCCAACGTACGGTGGCTCTGCTTCAGCACTTGGGCTTCGTCATAAACTTCAAAAAGTCCGTTTTGCTTCCCTCTCAGGACCACGAGTTCATAGGGGCACGGCTGGACACTCGGCGGGCTCGTGCCTTCTTGCCTCTGGAACGGGCCAACAGGCTCATGGCCCTAGCTGGCGGGTTCAGCGGCGGGTCCCCGGTCCCTGCCAGACAGTTCCTGCAGCTGCTCGGGCACATGGCCTCCACGGTCCATGTCACTCCGAACACCCGTCTACATATGAGACATGCCCAGTGGAGCCTTCGCTCTCAGTGGCATCAGGCCACAGGGAGGCTGTCGGACCTGATACAGGTTTCCGACCGTCTGGTCTCCTCCCTGCAATGGTGGCTTCACCTGCCCAATCTAGTGCTCGGCATGCCCTTTCAGTCTCCACCGCCGTCCCGGGTGCTCACGACAGATGCTTCCCTCCTGGGATGGGGGGCGCATTGTCGGGGGACATGCACTCAAGGCCTTTGGACACATTGGGAAGCCGCCCAGCAGATAAACTTCCTGGAGCTCCGGGCGATCCGCCTAGCTCTGCGGACCTTCTCTCACCTAACGTTCGGTCAGTCCGTACTGGTGCAGATGGACAATCAGGTGGCAATGTTCTACGTGAACAAACAGGGGGGCACGGGCTCCCTCCTTCTATGTCAGGAAGCCCGGAGGCTGTGCTCTTGGGCGGTCGATCACGACATCCTCCTCAAGGCGGTTTACCTGCCAGGGCAGGACAACTGCCTGGCGGACAAGCTGAGCCGGATTCTGCTACCGCACGAATGGAAGTTGAACCCCGTGGTGGTCCAGCAGATCTACCTCCGGTGGGGCTCTCCCACCGTGGACCTGTTTGTCAGTCCCCTGAACAGGCAGCTCCCCAGGTTCTGCTCCCGGCACCCTCATCCTCTTCGAGTAGCGCTGGATGCTTTCCTCATCTCGTGGTCCATGGGTCTGCTGTATGCCTTCCCTCCCATGCCTCTGGTGTCCCGGACATTGTTCAAGGTAGTCCAGGACAGGGCCGCCGTGATCCTGGTAGCGCCCCGGTGGCCGAGACAACCGTGGTTCCCTCTGCTTCTACAGCTGGCGGTGGACACCCCTCTTCCTCTGGGGTTTCAGCCCGATCTCCTGACCCAGGATCAGGGGACTCTTCTGCACCCCAACCTCCGGGCTCTGCACCTGATGGCCTGGCTGCTGAAAGGGTAGTCCTAGCTCCGCTTCTGCTACCCCCGGAGGTGGAAGCCATCGTCCTAGCATCTCGGCGACCTTCCACCCGGAAATCTTATGCCCTCAAATGGCGTCGTTTCTCGGTCTGGTGTTCTCAGCGATCTGAGGTCCCCTTCGCTTGTTTAGTATCGGTGGTACTGCAATATTTGCTTCACCTCTCCGATCTAGGTCTCAAATCCAACTCTGTCAGAGTCCACCTCAGTGCTCTCTCTGCACATCATTCACCGGTTGAAGGCCAGCCTCTCTCTTCGCACCCCTTGGTGGCGCGTTTTCTCAGAGGCCTCCTTCTGCTTAAACCTCCGTTGCGCCCCCCAGCCCCTGACTGGGACCTCAACGTGGTTCTGCAAAGGCTTACCTGCCCACCTTTTGAGCCCATGGCTACCTGCCCTCTTCGTTTCCTCTCCTGGAAAACTCTCTTCTTGGTAGCCCTCACTTCCGCGAGGCGAGTAAGTGAGCTACAAGCCCTAGTGTCGGAGCCCCCGTACACTAGGTTCTACAGGAATAGGGTAGTCCTGCGGACCCACCCTAAGTTTCTTCCAAAGGTGGTCTCCCACTTTCACATCAACCAGGAGGTGGTTCTTCCGACCTTCTTTCCCAGGCCGCACACCAGCCGAGCTGAAACGGTGCTGCATACCCTGGACTGTAGAAGAGCCTTATCCTTCTACCTTGACCGTACGCGAGAGCATAGAAAAGCGGTCCAGCTTTTCGTCTCGTTTGACCCCAATCGGTTGGGGGTACCTGTCTCTAAGCGTACTCTGTCCATCTGGGTAGCTGACTGTATCGCCTGGACTTACGGGGCAGCCGGTCTCTCCTTGGAAAGTCGTGTCACGGCGCATCGGGTCAGGGCGAAGGCCGCGTCTGTGGCTCACCTCCGCTCTGTTCCATTGGCAGACATCTGCCGGGCCGCTACTTGGTCTTCAGGTCAGACCTTTGCGGCTCATTACTGCCTGGAAAGGGAGTCCCGCAGGGACAGTGCTTTCGGTCAGGCAGTCCTCCACAATCTCTTTGAGGTTTAGGCAACTCCTACCCTCCAGCCCCGGTGTTGGCTACCGGCCGGATGCGTATTCAGAGAAGATTCCTTCCTTCTGTACTGTTGAGCCTCAGGGAGCTCTTTTTAGGCTTGAGGCCTCCAGTAGCCTTAAGCTTGGGAGTCCCATAAGTGAGGACTGACTTCCTGTTTGGTCCTGGAGAAAGAGTAGTTACTCACCTGTAACAGGTGTTCTCCAGGAGCAGCAGGAATCAGTCCTCACAACCCTCCCTCCTCCCCTCGGAGTTGCAGTCATTCTTTTTGCATATTTTTGCTAACTTTTGCTGTCTTTCTGCTATGTCATCAGACTGAGCAAGATGGCATCCCTAGGCGGGAAGGGGACCGCGCATGCGCGCTGCAATTCCCAAAGGCTTTCTGCGAAAGCTGGGGAAAATTGCTCCGCGAGGGCTCCGTCGGCGCCGACGTCACCCATAAGTGAGGACTGATTCCTGCTGCTCCTGGAGAACACCTGTTACAGGTGAGTAACTACGCTTTCTGGTATTTCTTTGAACTGCCTGGAGAATAAATAAAAATCCTGTGTGCCTTGAAAAACAAAACCTCTCGGCTGAATTACTTTTCACAACTACTTTGCTTAGAGGCTAAACAAGGGACATAAAAAAATAAATAAGTTCCGTCTCCTACCACTAGGCTACCGCCTGGCCACTAGGAGGCACGACACTACATGCTGAGTAATTTTATTCTTTATGATGGTTTCTACCATTTTTCCCGGTACTGACGTGAGGCTCACCTGTTTGTAGTTTCTCGGATCACCCCTGGAACCCTTTTTAAAAATTGGTGTTACATTGGCGATCCTCCAGTCTTCAGGTATTAGAGATGATTTTAATGATAGTTCACAGATTACTAATAGCAGGTCTGCAATCTCATATTTCAGTTCTTTCAGCACCCTTGGATGTATACCAACTGGCCCAGGTGATTTACTACTCTTCAGTTTATCTAATAGTTGTAATATATCTTCCCGATCACTGTTCCCTCTAAGCTGTGCATGTGTGCGCGCGCACACACCTCGCCGAGCGAGCGCACATACTTTATAACAGAGCGCACAAAAATTATAGTTCTGATTCTGATAGAAAACAACACAGACGTCTTAAAATTTAAAAGTTGTTGTGTATTTACGGTTTTCACAAGTTCTACAATATTTTCTAGTGCAATCAATGTGGTGTACATACTGTATTCTGACGTGTAGTCAAATTTTAAAGCATAAAACTGAGTGTCGTTATGTGGCGCACAAAAATTTAACCTTCCTTCAAAAGCTGCACAGCTGATATTTTATGCGCACACAGCCTACAGAAAATTAGAGGGAACATTGTTCCCGATGTATCGATATTTCCTTCAATTCTTCCGCACCTTTAAATACCACTTCAGTCATGGGTAACATCCCTACATCTTCCTCAGTAAAGACTGAAGCAAAGAATTCATTCAGTCTCTCCGCTATCGCCTTGTCACCTCTTAGTGCCCTTTTAACTCCTCTATCATCTAATGGACCAACTGACTCTCTCACAGGTTTTTTGCTGCGAATGTACTTGAAAAAATCTTTATTTCACGTTTTTGCTTCCACAGCAAGCTTCTTCTCAAATTCTCTCTTTGCCTGCTTTATCAATGCCTTGCATTTGATTTGCCAGTGCTTGTGCTGTTTCCAGGTTTCGTCGTTTGGCTCTTTCTTCCATTTCCTGAAAGATGCTTTTTTGGCAACAATAGCCTCTCTGACCTCACCTTTGAACACCTTTAAACATCAAAACTGTTGTACAGTCTAAAACTTTGATGGAGGTTCTTTCCTCACTGCCCCTGATAAGCCCATTTAACTTTTAATCAAATTAAAGAAGGTTTTTTACGTTCAATGACAAATAAGTCTTATTCCTTAAATTCCAAATTTCAGTCTTTCAAATCCAACACAGTGCTATGTTTTGGACTAGACAAAACTTTAGGTCCTGCATTAGGGAACCATTACTTCTGTCATCTCAATTTGGATGTTCCCAGGGCTTGCCCATCCACTAGATGGCAACCTAGGGTGGGCGGCAGACCAGGATTTTTTGAAGTAGCAGTTTCATGCTGCCACTTTGGTGCCCATGGCCGGCCATGGCTTTTGGCACAAAAACCATGGCCTGCCAGTCCTGCCTCACCTCCGATTCAACTTCCTGTTGGACAAGGGCAGAAGCAGCATGCCATGTGTGTAGAAGCATATGGCCTGCCACGGGCACAAATGCAGCAGCACAAAACTGCTACGGCTGACACCAGGCAGGGGTGTGGGGCAGCAGCAGCAGAGGGGGCGGGGGGGGGGGCATGGCACGGTGGGGTCTTCTGCCTGGGGTGGCAGAAACCCTTGAGCTGGCTCTGGATGTTCCTGAGCTAGTCAAAATACTCTTCCATCTTCAAATCCCATCAGCAACACTTAAACGCTGCTCTCTCAAAAAAGATTCACATTTCATAGCCGTTCTGCTATTCTCTTACAGCATCTGACATCAGACATTCATTCCAACTTAAGACCTCTATCCAAATCAGAATCACAACAGAGGCAAGATTCACAGTAGTGTCATCCAATCAATCTCTACATTCATATCCATTCTCTGTCAATCACCCCCCGAAGGGTCTCCTGGGACAAAATCCATAATTCTCCATTGAAGTGATGCAAAGGCAGGTTCCTTCAAAAAGACAGTGGCGCTGTAAGCTTTTCCGTGAGAGAGATGTCTGAGATCTTTCTCAACCACTCTACTTTATTAGGGTCCTTCCAGTGTCTAGCAACAACACAACTGGCTGCCAGCATAAAACACTGAATGAGGTATGTATGACTCTGAAGCCCAATCCAAGGGACTCCTCCCCTAAACCATCACTTCCATTTTTCTCTTGGTCTCCTGGGACAAAATCAATAATTCTCCATTCTACAGACAGTGAGACACCATTGGCACTGTAATAACGTGATTTTTCAGCCTAGACTTATATTCAACCATTCTAGTTTTTGCCGGTCTACTGGTCTGGCCTATGTATAGCTTAGGATAATCACACTGTATCATATCACATAGTAGAAGTTGCAAGGAGTTAGATATTTTGAACGATATATTCTCCCAGTCGTCAAATCAGTCCATTCAGACCCCTTGATTGCTCGCAATACTTACAACTATTACATTTGAAGTGACCTGTCAATGGGTTCATATTTGCATCCAAAAGAGATTTCCTACTGTTTAATCTTTGCTCAATGCTTTTTCATTTTGTAAAAACCATCAAATGGAGGTTGCTGAAAACCAGGTATCAAAGATACAGTATACCAATGATTTAGCAGGATCCTCCTGTTATCCATAGCTTTCATAGAATAAGAATGGACGCGTGTCATCCAGTGCTCCTCCTCTGATAGGAGGGTAACAAAGATCACTGGGCATATAAAGCACTTAGTTATAGTCCACTCAGGATAGCCTTTATTCCTAAAACTTTCACGTTGCTCTTCAGATCTAATCTTTTATGGAGCTAGATATCCTCCTCAAACAGGTCCTAAGAGGATGGTGGAGGGGGTGCTCGGGAGTCCGATGATGATGGCAACAGGTTAACACAGCTCCTGCCCTTAAGATCCTGTAAAATGGGACTGACTACCTAAAAGATCCAAATCTTTATAGATTATGAGCTACCCGGCTGGCAACTTACTTGACCTACATCATTTTGGGGAAAGATCTGTAACATCATTTTGGGGAAAGATCTGCATGATCGGACACTGGTCACCTTTCTGCTTTCCTCTTTGTTTGGAGGGCCATATGAATGCAGCCATGATTTCATATTGACTGGGTAAGGTCAAATATTTATGAGGGCTGACACATCCTAACATTGAATCTGCAATGCTACCAGTCACCACAGAGATTGGATTCAGAATCCCAGTAGTTTTAAAGGGAATTAACATCTCTCCTGATAAATAATTGCACTAGAACAGTTAGATCACTTCTGCCTCTGCACATATGATAGCAGTTTTCTCAGCGGCAGCCAAGAGAGCAAATAGAATGCTAGGTATCATAAGGAAAGGAATGGAAAATAAAACAAAAGATATTATAATGCCTCTATACCGTTCCATGGTGAGACCGCACCTTGAATATTGTGTGCAATTCTGGTCGCCGTATCTTAAAAAGGATAAAGTGTTATTAGAAAAGGTTCAGAGAAGAGCCACCAAAATGGTAAAGGGGATGGAAGGATACTCCTATGAAGAAAGGCTAAAAAGGTTAGGGCTCTTTAACCTGGAAAAGAGTCAGCTGAGGGGAGATATGATAGAAGTTTATAAATTAATGAATGGAGTGGAACGGATAAATGTAGATCGATTGTTTACGTTATCAGAATATAGAAAGACTAGGGGACATACAATGAAGCTACAGGGTAAACTATTTAAGACTAATAAAAGAAAATATTTTTTCACTCAACGTGTAATCAAACTCTGGAATTTGTTACCGGAGGATGTAGTAAAGGCTGTTAGTGTAGCTGGGTTTTAAAAAGGTTTGGACAAGTTCATGGAGGAAAGTTCCATAAACCATTATTAAGAAGGGACCCAGGATATCAATGCTTGACCCAGTACAAGCATTGCGGAACCTGTGTCTTTTGGGGAAACTGCTAGGTACGTATGACCTAGATTGGCCACTGTTGGAAACAGGATACTGGGCTTGATGGACCTTGGTCTGACCCAGTATGGCATATCTTACGTTCTTATGTTCAAGACCGCAGTTCTTTTGCCACTGTGCAAACAAGCTAAATATCTTACCGGCGATCTTGAATGTGTGAGAGCACCCTTGGCTTCCCCCGGGATGGTGGTTGTTGACAGAATGACCATCACCATTGCCCATGTGGTGCTGAAACGCAAGCTGAAACACAGAACAGCCTGTCTCTAGGTGGGAAACAGAGTACTTCTGGGACAGCGGACCCTGCTGATCCTGTGATATACTCAGTAATTGCAGGAAGGGAGCAAATTGAAGCCACTGGCGTTATTTCTTGGTCAGACATCTCTCTACCAGTGAGTGAGTAATCAGAGCCTCTCCTCTCCTTTCTTCTCGTGTCAGGCACTAGCACATATGCGGCACCAACAGAAGGGGATCTATTCACATTTTTAAGGTTGGAGCTCTGTCTGGTGTTCGCAATTGGAACTGCATCTCACAGTTTGCTTTATAAGTTAAGTGCTCAAATCAGGTGGAGTGGGTACACCTCAGCAATTATAATCTCTGAGCTGTTCTACTGTAACAGTGGGGTTATTCTGATAAACATGGCTGCAAAAAATACATATGCTAATGCTGTCTCCAAATTATCGCGAAAAGTTGATCGCCCTGAAACTGTGGTCCCTGGTTCGTATACGTCAAATGCACAATCCGCTATTAAAGCAGGCCTTCAAGAAATTCTTCAAGAGCTTTGTTCATTCTGACTAGATTTTTCCAAAGCAATATCAGATCTCCTCTTGGGTATGAAAGCGCTGGATGACCCAGAATGAAATAAATATTGGAGAACAAATTGATGTTACCGCTCTCTTCCAATTTCACATCCAGAAGCTGGAACAGCTAACCCATGTTCTCAAAGAACGTCATGATGAACTTGAATATCGGCAGCATAGAAATAATATCCACATTACTGGGCTTTTAGAATGCCAGATGGTCAGACAAACACCATACAACTGGTGCAAGATCTTTTCTCTTTCTGCATCCCAGGGGAGCCTAACTCAGTTAAGCTAGAGCGAGCACATTGGGTGGGGCAACTTTGAACCCTGAAGAGAGAGCTGCGCCACTGCGACCTGGCACACCCGCACAGCCATTGGCGGCTCCGGTGAGAGCTGGAGTGAGCCCAGGGGGATCTCCAGTTGCGGCGTCTTCCCCAGTGTTTGGGGGAGTGGAACCAACGAACGATGGCATCTTGGAGAGGAGCGTGAGGGCTGAGGGAAATGTCTCCTTTCCTCTGGGTCCTGGAGGATTGGAAAAACTAGCAGTTATAACTATGGATACTATTTGGGAGGTAATGGCTTCGATGAACTCTTCTCTGCAAGCACTTGTATGTACTTTCTCCTCAGAACTTTCTTGTATAAAGGATTCCTTTGCTGGGGTCTCTCAGGAGCAGACTTTGCAAGCTTCCAGGTTGTCTGTTTTGGAAACAAAGTTTGGGGAATTACAGGAGACTCAGTGTGTGCTGGTCAAAGGCTCCTCAGTGTTGAGTTGGAAGATGGAAACAGAAAATATAGCGAATCAATTACAGCGGTCACGTCAAGCATACTACAAACATGGCAATAAAGTCAGTCGCTTACTTCTATGGCAACTGAAGTGTTGCCGCCAGAAGCATAGGATTGCTGCATTATCCTCCTCACAAGGTTCTCTGACACAGAAATCAGTGGATATGGCAAAAGTATTTGCAAAATTTTATGGGGATCTCTATTCATCTCATTTCGAGACAGATGGTTCGACCATGTGTCAGTGGTTGGCAGAGGCGGAACTTCTCTGTCTTTCCCCTGAGGCATGAAATGCCCTGGAGGGTCCTATTACATTATCTGAGGTACAGTTAGCGAGCCGCATGTTGAAAACTGCCAAAGTAGCTGGCCCAGATATGTTTCCGTCTGAGGTCTATAAAACGCTCCAGACCTCTTTGCTCCAGTTCTTGTATGAGTCTTTAATGAGATCTTGTTTCAGGATAAACTCCCTGACTCCTTTTATCATGCCTATGATCCCAAAGGAGGGCAAGGACCCACTATCATGTAGTAGCTATCACCTAATTTTGCTACTAAATCTGGATTATAAGATCCTAACAAAAATATTATCATCCCACCTTGATTCCTGTATACATGATATCATACATCAGGATCAAATGAGTTTCATATGTCAACGATATGGATTTGAGAACGTTTGATGTCTGCTTAATATTCTGTTCAGGCTGAGGCAGGTCCCCGGGGACTTTGCGATCCTCTCTCTTGACACAGAAAGGCCTTTGACCAAGTTGAATGGACATATTTATTGATGGTTCTTGAGCATTTTGGCTTTGGCCCTAGGTTTCAGGGCTAGATTGAAGCGATGCATGCTGCTCCCAAAGCTTCAGTATTGGTAAATGTTTTTTTTTCCCCATCTTTTGAACTAGGCAGGGGCACAAGGCAGGGTTGTCAGATCTCCCCACTTTTATTTGTGATGGCAGTTGAACCCTTGGTGGCACATCTGCAGAAGAAGGCCTCACAAATTGGAATCCAATTGGGGGGTTCTTACCATACTGTTTTGCTTTATTTATTTAACATTTCTTATATACTGCCTTTCATGATATCAAGGTGGTTTACATTGAACAAACTGAAATTACATTGAACAGGGCATTATAACTTGGAGATAACTATTTTACAGGGAACTTGAGCAATGGAGGGTTAAGTGGCTTGCCTAAGACCACAAGGAGCACCTGTGGGACTAGAAACTCCAGTCCTTCATGGCCCAAGGTTGCTGTCCTCTAGTGGGATTTGAGCCCCTGACCTTCCAGCCTGAGGTAACTTGCCCCAACCACTAGGCCACTCCTCCCTCCAGATGATACTCTTCTTGCGAATTCCGAGTCTGTCCTTAACTCTAATTGGTGACATCTAACAAATGTTCTCATCGGTCTCAGGGTTCTCAGTTAACAAACAGAAGTTGATACTTTTACCTTGTCTTTCGGCTACTAACAGACACAACCCTCTGTCTTCAAATGATTTTTTGATAGTTACGCAATTCCAATATCTAGGAATCATGATCCCCCAAGACTTATCAAAACTATATGCACTTAACTAAGCAGCTCTTTTGAATCTTATTACCTGGGATATTTGTTCCTGGCAGATGTTATCAATTTCCTGTAGGACGTATCAACACAATTAAAATAATACTTTTACCTAAGATGCTTTTCTTGGTTATGCAGTTACATATTTGGTTCCTGGGGTTTTTTTTTTCAAGAGCTATGATGTCTTCTGATGAGGTTCATTTGGCAAGGCCGTCTGGGCCCTCACCTTTCCTTTCACGCCTACATCTCCTCCCTTACACGCTGTTCCCACTACTACCTTCTCCAGATTCGAGCCATCAGCCCTGTGCTTTCTCCAGCTTCTCCACAACTCTTCTCTCTATGGTAATCTCACGTTTAGACTATTGCAATGTTGTTTCTGCCGGTATTCACCAACACCAGCTCTGCCGTTTACAGTTGATTCAAAATACTGCTGCTTGAATCCTTACCCACACCGCTCATTCCAGCCACATCACACCCTCCCTTATCCACTTACATTGGCTTCCACTCCCCCACCGTATCATCTTCAAGCTGTTAACTCTAACTCAAAAGGCCCTTCACATGCACACCCCTCAATATCTAGCAGATTCCATACAGTTTCACCCAATGCCCTGCAGTCTCCAGTCCTTACACACCATACGTCTTGACCTCCCCTCCCCAGCCCATGCTCATTTAGAGTGAACCTGGCACTCAGCATTTTTATTCCTAGCCCCATCACTCTGGAACTTCCTTCCTCCCTCAAACCATCAAGAGCAATCTTCCCCAAGTTCAAATCCCTCCTCAAGACTCATCTCTTCTGTACAGCCTACGACCTCCCCTTTCCTGACCCCTCCTCATCTTCTTTCCCTTACGCTTAAGCTCCTCTCTCTCTCTCTTTCCTAGGCTCTGGTATGACTGTGTGATTTCCTATTTGATATTGTAGTTCTTTTCTGTTTCTGGCTTTGGCCTCTGCTATTTGATATTGTTGTAAACCGCCCAGATGACCCCCGATGGGCTGTCTATCAAGCATCATAATAAAGATAAAGATAAAAATCACGAATCAGATGGTCCACTATGGTTTGTCCTCGTGGATCCGGGGGTATGGGTTTACCGGATATGGAGCTTGTCACAAGGTAGACCTAGGGCAGCCCGAGAAAATGGAGATCAGCACGAATGATCAGAGGAAAAATGACAGGGTAAACAAAATAATGTCAGATGGTTGCTACAGACAACCCAGGCACATGTGCACAAGGGCCAGGAAGACACACCCAGGTAGCGAAGAAAGGGAATTTGCTTTGCCTGATAGGGATCAGCTGGGTAGAGGTGGAGCCCAAAGACACGAGGATAAAATATGCTCCCAAACAGATAGAAGGGGAGAGGTGTTGAAGCAACAAGGGTCACAACCAGAGAGACCGCGGCGAATTAATGGACTTGGAATGAAAGAGAGAGAGAGAGTGAGAATGAGCTATAGGAACAGCAAGGGAGCCAACGTAAAGGTCTGAAAGAATCCAGAGACCTGTATGAAACATTGGAAAGTCAGCAGCCTGATAGCGTGTATGTGCATGGAAGGCACGAGAAACGTGGGAAGACTGCCATAGCAGGTACCAGTGCAAGGAATGAAAGTAGAGGCTATTTGCTACCTAAGTGGGTAAAACCCCAGAGGAATAGAAATAGCCACACAAAGACAAGCTGTAGAGAAGCTGAGAATAACTTTTCCCCTTGTCACAGAAACCCTAGGAGAAGAGAGGTTTCCTTACCTGAAGAAGCTGAAAATTTTCCTAGTAATTGTGAGCTCCCAGCTTTTGGTAAAGTTCCGTCTAAACCTTTGCAATCTAGGTCAGCTGAGTTACGAGAGCTAGACCTGAGCAGGCTCAGAGCCTACCAAAATTACCCTACTAACAAAGCAAGTAAGGATTTCAGTTATCTACTGGGATACCAGCAGGGGCAGAGTTTTGGCAAGCTCAACTCAAAGCCATACGGTATTTCCCAGAAAGGCATTAGTTCAGAGGGAGAAAGAAACTTCCTGTGTGACGGAGCAAGCCAGCCGTACTCTTATCCAGCAGCTGATACTAAGAATACAAATGCATGTGAGCCTGAATTAATGGAATGTGAGAATTCAGAGATATCTATAGTTCCTGAACCGATGGATTGTTCTTTAACTGTGATTGAACCGGAGTTCTCTCTAAGATAAATGCTTGATTGTGACCAGAGTTCCAGTGCTGTAACCTGTGCGCTAATTACACTTACTCTCCAACAAACAGCAGACGTGAGCTGTGCTATCAGCAACAAAAGGAGAAGCCTGTATGTGACAGTAAGGCTGTTTATTCTTTTCTTTTGTTTGATGTTTGGAAGCTGAAGTAAGCTATTTGTGTTATCCATTTGACTTTTGTTATATGCCAAAGTTGGCTCTTATCTGTGTTGCCAAAAAGGAAAGAAACCTCAGGGACGGGGAATAAAGCCCTAAACTTGGAATGAAACTTGTTATGTGATTTATACGAAAGAAGGCACAACTATCACCCTCAGAGAGCCAGGCAATACCGGTTCCTACCGATAGGGCTACGGGGGTGTGACAAGCTCTACTACTGTTGCTCTTGTCTGCTTGCTCTACATCATTGGATGGTGAACCCAAACTTAGCTTGGGTGATACTGGAAGCAGAATGGATATACCCGATACCACTCGGAGCTGCACCATTTGTGTATGCCTCGGATGACCAACAAAGAGTTCTTTCCCATATTTTTCTAGGACCTATTTGGAGGGAGTGGTCCTCGCTGTGCCGTCATTTTCAAATGTCACTGCGATACATACCGTATACACTGCTGGCTGCGTTCCCATTTTATCAAAATCTTGGACCCCGAGCTCTGGCGTCTGGTGGTTTAATTCGCTTAGCAGACCTTTTGGATGGGAAAGCTTTGGTTGCCAAGACAGATTTTGAACAGTTGACACATTTCACGACTTCTCCGTATTAGTATGTTTAGTTACATCATTGCTTTTAGACCTCAAAGTGTGCCCAGAAATGTGGACACCCTCCGCAACTGTGGGAAAAGGTATTGTTTGACTCTACACATTTTACTGCTTTTCTTGCCAGGCTCTACCAAGCTATAGCAGCAGACTTTCTTATGGAATCACAGATACCAATACAGGAAACTCAATGAAACTCCGAGATCCAGCTAAGACCAATGACTTCTGGACAGAAATTTACCATTACGGATACACATGCTGTATCTCACTCTCCTTAGTTAATACCCAATTACGGATTCTCTTTCATATGTCCTCTTCAGATAGGGACATGCAGATGATTTCTTGTGCTGGCGCTTGTGTGGTCACTGTGAGGACTTCGATCACATGTGGTGGTCTTGTCCTAAGATTCAAAAGCTTTGGTGTTCAGTGCATAACCGTATATCACAGATGGTTGGTGTCTGTTTTCCTGTATGTGTGGAATCCTGTATTTTGGGTAATTTGTTCCCAGATTCACTTTCATTGGATCACCGCCGTATTATTAATTGCTTACTGTTAGCTGTTCTTTGAGTTATAAGTAGATAATGGAAGAGATCTGTGGGGGGGGGGGGGGAAGGAGAGGAGGAGAGAAGGACGGAGGGAGAGAGAGGGTGTTGAATTATGGGTGAGTTCATAGGCGTGAAGGCTGGGTTGAGTTGAGAGGGGAACAGATAGGGCCGAACATTCCTCAGGACCTTGACCATAGAGGGAGGGGATCATCCAGCTCACCTGTATGACTCTAGCGCTATCATCATATACTATTGTTAGACAGGGACAGACCAAGGGGGTCACGGGGCCATGTGTGGAGACTCATTGCAAAGCCTAATTTGCCTAAGGTGCCTCATTTTGCATGAATATTTGCATAATGTTAATATGCTAGGAGTGGAGGAGTGGCCTAGTGGTTGGGACAAGGTACTTCAGGCCGGAAGGTCGGGGGTTCAAATCCCACTTAACTCTCCATAGCCCATGTTCCCTGTAAAATAGTTATCTCCAAGTTATAATGCCCTGTTCAATGTAATTTCAGTTTGTTCAATGTAAACCGCACTGATGCAGAATAGCGCAGTATATAAGAGAATGTAAATAAATAAATAAATAATGCTCTAACTTTTAATAATCATGCCTCTTAATGAATGTCTGGATAAAGAAACACTACCAGATTTCTACATTACTATACTCCAGTGCCAACCGCCAGGCACATTGGGAAGTACTATAAATATTGGCCAATTAGAACCCATCTATGATCTATGAATTTGGACGACACACAAACGAATGCGCTTCTTCTCTCAACATTTTAAGATAAGTTTTTTCTATACAATTCACTAAAGAACTGTTTTGTGATTAAAATGGACCTTATTTGACTGGTGTGGTTTGGTTTCCCTCTGAACCTCACTCAATGCGGTCCGACAAAAAGATATATTAATCTTTCACAGGGGAGTCTTCAGGAGATTTTTTCTGGTAGGGCATTTATCTGCATCTCTGATAGCGGGATTTGTTTCGGGTGATCAATTAGAACCCATAGCAAACCCGCCATATCGTAATAGCACTACCGGGACTCACAGTACAATATTAAATATTAAACCAGTACAATATTAAATATTAAACCAGTACATCTCAGAAAATATCAATACATCTTCAACTGGGGAAAGAGAACAAGTGGCACTGTCAAATAGAAGCTACATGAACAGAATACCTCAGCTCAGTTACACATACAGAATATAGACCGTCACCAAACAAAGAACTGGGGTTTCTAGTCCCACAGGTGCTCCTTGTGGCCTTGGGCAAGCCACTTAACCATCTGTTGCCTCAGGTACAAAACAAACAAAAAAAAAAACAGATTGTAAGCACTTTGGGGACAAGGGAAGAATATATATACAGTACCTGAATGTATACTGCTTTGACTGGTAGAAAAACGATATATAAGCCTAGCTAAATAAAATAAATAATATAGAAATTTAGAAATAGGAAGACAATAATTAAACTGGGAACCCCAAAAGCCAAACTTGGAATGTATAACAACACTGGAGAAATAAGACTATTAATTAATTTCCTCTTGTACTAAACAAAACGCAAAGACGTTAGCGATGCACATTTCCCAGAGCTGATATAGTCCAGTTAATAAATTCAAAATAAAAAGTATTTTTCTACCTTTTGTTGTTTGGCCGTTTTACTTTCCAGTTGCAATTGTTCCAGTCACTTTCTTCTGGTTTCTTTGTGTCTTCTGCTAACTCTCCATTGTCTGCTGTCCATTTGTCCTTTCTTCTGTCTCCTAGTTTTTTCCATTCTCTTTCTACATGTACTTTAACGTTCTGATCTTTCCCCTTTTGCTCTTTCCTCTATTTCTTTCTGTATTCCTTTTTCAGACACTCAAATTTTACCCCTCCATCCTCAATCCCCACTTACTCTCCCAATACCTGGCCAGTAGTAGATTTTTCTTCCCTCCCACACAAAGTATCTTTTCCCTTCTCCATCCTCACTCCCTCAGTCCCATCCCCTTCCAGTCCTCGCCCAACATCAGCTCCCTTCTAGTTCCAGCCCCACCCAGCATCCGCTCCCTTCTAGTCCCATTCTTCCATCCCCTCGCATCAGCCCATTTTCAGCACTAGTCCCTCCCCAACAGCCCATTTCCAATCCTAGCCCCACTTCTTCCATTTCCAGTCCTATCCTAGCCCCCCATCAGCCACTTCTAGTCCAAGCCCCACATCAGCCCATTTCCAGTCCAAGCCCCCCCATCAGCCTATTTCCAGTCCATGTCCCCATCAGCCCATTTCCAATCCTAGCCCGCATCAGCCATTTCCAATCCTATCCTAGCCACCCATCAGCCAATTTACAGTCCAAGCCCCCATCAGCCATTTCCAGTCCTAGCCCCCATCAGCCATTTCCAGTCCTAGCCCCCATCAGCCATTTCCAATCCTAGCCCCCCATCAGCCCATTTCCAGTCCAAGCTGCCCCATCAGCCCATTTCCAATCCTAGCCCCCCCTCAGTCCTTTCCACTCCAACCCCCCATCAGCCCATTTCCAGTCCAAGCTGCCCCATCAGCCCATTTCCAATCCTAACCCCCATCAGCCATTTCCAGTCCTATCCTAGCCCACCATCAGGCCATTTCCAGTCCATGCCCCCCCATCAGTCCATTTCAAATCCTAGCCCCCCATCAGCCATTTTCAATCCTATCCTAGCCCCCCATCAGCTCATGTCCATTCCAAAGTCCCCAATCAATCCATTGCCAGTCTCGCCCCCCATCAACCCATTTCCAATCCTATCCTAGCCTCCCCCCACAAAGAGCCCCATGCCTCTCTGAGCGGCTTCAGAGGGAACCGGGGAGACCCCAAGCCCTGACTCACCAAGTAAAGAGCGGTGTGTTTCTTCACTCCGGTAGCTTTATTCTCGTGAAGTGTTCTGAGGTCCAGGAAAGATTAAAAGGCATTCCTGGGCGTCTATCCAGTCCAGTCCCTTCATGCTGGGTTGTGCTCCTATTCCTGCAGCTTGGAGACTAAGTAAACCAAACTCTTGATGACGTCAGGATACATATAGAACTGGCACAACCCACCAGCCTCAGTTTTTACTTAGTCTCCAAGCAGCTGGAGTGAATCAGCAAGCTAGCAGATTAAGGAGAGACTTTAGCATAGGAAGGGTTTTTGTTTTCTTTTCCTGGGTGATGCTGTTTGGTTTAATTTTATTTCTTACAGTTAGCTAGTTCTTGGGCTTCCCTAGTTTCCTCCCCCCCCCCCCCTTGCTGGTGGAGGAGGCTTGCAGCGGCCCGGTCCGTTAAAAAAAAAAAAAAAGAAAAAGAAAAAGGCAGCAGCGCCCGTTTGGGAAGCAGCGGAGACTGGCCTTGTCATTTGCTGCCGGATCTCCTGCGGCGAAGGGCACCTGCTTCGGTCTCCCGCCTCGTGTCTGAAGCCCTGGAGGCGGCTGAGCACATGGGCGGGAAGACAGTGGCTTCCATCCCCTCGGCCGCCTAGCAGCGCAAAGGAGCGGCGAGGGACGGTTGGAAGGCCGGCAGTGGAGATGCGATCCTGGTCGGGAGAGCGTCAGCGGGGCCCGCGGCCTTGTTCAGAGTGTGGCTGCCTGTGCGGAAGAGAGTTCCCGCTTGGGCCTTCGCGCACTTTTCGCCCGCGTGTTGTTCCTTGCCTGGGGGAGGTGAGAGAACGGAGAAGGCACGGTAGGAGCCGGAAGGCAACGTTTTTCTTGCATTTTATTTGGTTTATTTGTTTTATTTAGCTCAGCTTCATGTATTTTGAGAGTTTGTTAATTTCTGTTACTCAGCCGTTTTGGGTTTTATTTTTCTTGCAAAAAAAAAAATAAGAAAAAAAGAAGAGAAAGTGAGAGAGGAATAAGGAAAGGAATAAGGACAATATCAAGGGGAGAGATAAGGGGGGAGAGGTGGCAATGCCTGCGCGTCCGCAGTGCCTTGTGTGTGGGGCCTGCAGGGGCGCGGTGTCCGATACTGGGGTATTCAGGGGCTGCGCTCTGGAGGCGGCCTCTGTGGAGCAGGAGCTCCAGGACCCTGTAAAGCAGCCTCCGTCAGATTCTGCGGTCTTGTACATCATGGAAGAGTTAGATGGGACCCTGGGAGAGGCTTCTTTGCCCTCCTTGCCTGTAGGGCAGCAGGCATCCTCCCACTCCTTGCCGGGTACTTCCTCTGTGGAGGGGGGGCCCGGTGGTTTTTCCCCGGAGTTTGTGCTGTTATTGCACAAAACGTTCTGCATGCGCCAGCAGGAGACCCAAGCCCCTCGCAAGTGGGGAGCGGAGAGCAAGCTGCTTGTTCTGGACCTTCCTGCCAAGAGGGCAAGAACAGCTGAAGATGAGTCCTTTTCCCCGGAGTCTGAGCTTCTGGAATCAGACAGGGATCCGGGGGAAGAGGAGGAACTAGAGGAAGGTGAGATTCCAGAGGAGCAGGCGAGAATTGTGAGAGTTTTTCGCCGTGAGGAGTTACCGGCATTGATTGGTGAGTCAATGAAGGCACTTAATATGTCCTCGGGAGAACAGGAGAATGAGGAGGCCCTCGAGGACCCTTTGATTCTGGCGGTCCGGAAGTCTCAAAGGGTCTTCCAAGTTCATAGGGTAGTCCGTCAGATGATTCATAGGGATGGCCAGGACAGGAAGGTGGACACCTTGCTTAAGCAGGCTTTCGACGTTAGCGCCATGGCCCTTCAAGCCTCAGTATGCGAGGCTTGGGTGGCCCGAGCGTGCTTATGGTGGTCTCAACAGCTGCAGTCAGCCGAGGGTCCGCAGGTGGAGCCTTTGGGGAATGCGGCTCGGCTTGAGTCCGGAGCGGCCTATTTGGCGGATAGTCAGTATGACCTCATTCGTAGCTTGTCCAAGAATATGGCCTCCCTGGTGGCAGCTCGCAGATATCTTTGGCTCCGTAACTGGGCAGCGGATGCTTCCTCCAAGTCTCGCCTCGGCAGGCTCCCCTTTAGGGGGAAGCTGCTCTTTGGGGAGGACTTAGACAAGTTGGTGAAGGACTTAGGGGAGTCTAAGGCCTTTAGACTCCCGGAGGATAAGTCTAAGCAGGGGCGCCCTTCCTCCCAAGGGCGCTCGCAGCAGAGAGAGTTTCGGAGGCCTAGATCAGGTCGGCAGATCTCCTTTCAGAGGGGCAAGTTTCCAGCCAGAGGCCAGGGCTTCCAGGGGTTTCGAGGGGCGGGCAGAGGTTTTGGGGCCTCCTTGACCTCCTCGGCCCAGAGAAAGGCACAGTGAGATAGTGGGGGCTTGGGTGGGGGTGCTGCCTGTAGGGGGTCGCTTAAGGCAGTTTCTCCCCGCCTGGGCCTGGGTAATGTCCGACAAGTGGGTTCTGGAAGTTATAGAATGTGGTTATGCCCTGGAGTTCGCGAGGCCGGTCCTTCCCTCGTTTGTCCAGTCGCCTTGCAGGACGGCAGCCAAGCGCGCTGCGGTGGAAGAATCCCTGGCAAGGCTGGTAGCGTTAGGGGCGGTGGTCCCGGTCCCAAGGGACCAGCTCGGCTGCGGTCGATACTCAATCTATTTTGTGGTGCCAAAGAAGGAAGGCTCGTGGCGGCCCATTCTGGACCTCAAGCATGTCAACCGGTGTCTCCGGGTTCCGCATTTTCGCATGGAGACACTGAGGTCGGTGATCATGGCGGTGAGGCCGGGAGAATTTCTGTCTTCTCTCGACCTCACCGAGGCGTACCTTCATATTCCCATCAGAGAGGCTCATCAGCAGTTCCTGCGCTTCGCGGTGCCGCAAGGTCACTTTCAGTTTCAGGCATTGCCATTCAGCCTGGCAACTGCTCCCCGCGCCTTCACCAAGGTTATGGTGGTGGTGGCAGCAGCCTTCCGCGAAGAAGGCATTCTCGTGCATCCATACCTGGACGATTGGTTGATCAGGGCCAAGTCTAGGGAGGAGAGCCTGAAGGCAACGGCCAGAGTCGTGGCTCTTCTGCAGAGTCTGGGGTGGGTGATCAACCAGGCAAAGAGCAGGTTGGTGCCCTCTCAGGAGATCGAGTATTTTGGGGCCAGATTCGACACCCAGTCGGGCAACGTCTTCTTGCCAGCTCAGAGGGCAGAGAGCCTACGCTGGCTGATCAGAGAGTTCCTGGCTCGGGAGAACCCTACAGCGTGGCGCTCCCTCCAGGTTCTGGGAACGATGGCGGCGACGTTAGACCTGGTACCTTGGACCAGGACCCATATGAGACCGCTCCAGCGTGCTTTGCTGCGCCGTTGGGCTCATCAGCAACAGCCCCTTTCGATGATCCTTTTGTGCACGGCGGTGGCCAGGACATCGCTACAGTGGTGGCTCTCGCCCGGGACTTTGGAGAAGGGAATGCCTCTTGATGCCCCTCGGTGGCTTCAAGTGACGATGGACACCTGTCTGTCAGGCTGGGGGGCGCACTACGAGGGTCGCTTTGCGCAAGGAAGTTGGAGCGTACAGGAGTCCCGGTGGCCCATCAACCGTTTGGAGTTGCGGGCAGTAGTGATGGCCCTCGGAGCGTTCCAGAGTCAGGTTCTTGGGAAAGCGGTCAGGATCCTGTCGGACAACGTGACAGCAGTGGCCTACATAAATCGGCAAGGGGGGACAAGCAGCCGTCTGTTAGAGGAGGAGGCGGAAGGCCTCATGAGTTGGGCCGAGGAACATCTCGTAGCCATCTCAGCCTAGCATGTCGCCAGAGTGGAGAACGTCACGGCTGACTTTCTCAGCAGGTACCAGATAGATCCGAGTGAGTGGGAGCTCAACCAGGAGGTTTTCGAGCGGATCGTCCTCCGGTGGGGGCCACCGATGATGGATTTGATGGCGCGATGGGAATCGGCCAAGACGAGCAGATTCTTCAGCAGAAGAAGGGAAAGAATGTTGGAAGGGCTGGACGCCCTAAGTCAGCGGTGGCCCACGGAGGGGCTGCTTTAAGTGTTTCCTCCTTGGGCCCTCATCGGCCGAGTTCTTCAGAGGATAGAAGCTCATCAGAGGCTGGTGATCCTGATTGCTCCAGACTGGCCGAGGCGGCCGTGGTACGCCGATCTGGTCCGGCTCTTGGCGGATCGTCCCTGGCGGCTCCCGGTGAGGGGGGATCTTCTCAGGCAGGGCCCGGTAAGGATGCCGCAGGTGGGTCGGTTCTCGCTTATGGCATGGCTATTGAGAGGGCGAGGCTCCTTAAGAGAGGTTATTCGGGAGTAGTGATTTCCACCTTGCTGAAGGTTCACAAGCACTCCACCTGTTTGGCGTATGTACGGGTTTGGCGCATTTTTGAGAGCTGGTGTGAGTTTAGGGGCAAGAAGCCGCTGTCGGTGGAGATCTCCGATGTGCTGGATTTCTTTCAGGCTGGCCTGGAGAAAGGGCTGGCGGCCAGTTCCTTGAGAGTGCAGCTCACGGCTATCGCTTGCTACAGGGGCAAGGTTAAGGGCAAGTCGGTAGGCCAGCATCCCGATGTGATTCATTTTCTTAAGGCGGTCAAGCGCATAAGACCACATAGGAGGGTGGTGGTTCCTCCTTGGGACCTTAATTTGGTATTGGATTCTCTGGTTGGGGTGCCCTTTGAGCCTATTGATCGCTCTTCCCTTAAGATTTGACTCTTAAGATCGTGTTTTTGGTGGCCATTTGTTCCGCCCGGCGCATCTCAGAGTTGCAGGCTTTGTCTTGCCGTCCTCCCTTTCTGGTCTTTTCCGCGGAGAAGGTGGTGTTGCGGACGGTTCCGTCCTTCTTGCCCAAGGTGGTGTCTTCTTTCCATGTCAATCAGCCGGTGTCCCTCCCGGTCTTTGCTGGGTCGGGGCAGGGGGAGGGGGATGCACGGCTGCGCCTCCTGGACGTGCGTAGGGTGTTGAGGCATAACGCACTAAGGCCTTTCGCAGATCGGAGCGCTTATTTGTTTTGTTCGGAGGGCCCCGCAGGGGTGAGGCGGCGTCCAAGGCCACGATTTCCAGGTGGATTAGGGAGGCCATTGCCTCCGCTTATGTTCTGAAAGGTAGACAGGTTCTGAGAGGTCTAAGCGCCCATTTCACCCGAGCTCAGGCATTGTCTTGGGCGGAGTTTAGCTTGGTTCCCCCGTTGGACATTTGCAGGGCAGCAACGTGGTCTTCATTGCATACCTTTGCCAGGCACTATAGGTTGGATGTGCAGGCCGCAGCGGATGCGGGTTTTGGGAGAGACGTACTTCGAGCCGGTTTGGCAGGACCCTCCCAAGCCTGAACTGCTCTGGTACATCCCAGCATGAAGGGACTGGACTGGATAGACGCCCAGAAAGAGGTAATTAGACCTTACCTGATAATTAGTTTTCCTGTAGGATATCCAGTCCAGTCCCTGGTCTCACCCGGTTTCGCTGCCGGTTCGAAGCAGTTTAGGGGTGTAGTTGGCGCGGCGGTGTTTTGGTTGCCCGACTTGCTGGAGGTTCCGAGTTCGGGGCGGACTGGGACCGAGGCAGAGCCCCTGTGGGCCGTGGTGCTGCAAACCTTGTTAGGTAGGGGCGGAGCGCGCTGACAGGTAAGCCTCTTCCTCCTCCCTTGGGGGGGGGGGGGGCGTAGGATGCGTCCTCTGGGTGGGGGAGGGGCTGCATAGAGTGGTTCGTCTTATAATTGTTTCATTGGTTAGTTGTCTCTCTGTTAGTTTGCTTTGTCAACAGGATACTGAGGCTGGTGGGTTGTGCCAGTTCTATATGTATCCTGACATCATCAAGAGTTTGGTTTACTTAGTCTCCAAGCTGCAGGAACAGGAGCACAACCCAGCAAGAAGGGACTGGACTGGATATCCTACAGGAAAACTAATTAGCAGGTAAGGTCTAATTACCTCTTTCATGTTTCCCGGCCCTCAGCGCGCTTCAAGTCTCCCAGGCTCCCTCCGAAGCCGGCCCTTTAAATGGAACACATGTGTGGAATGATGTTCATGTGGGGCCCCCTGAAGCACGTGGCCCTGTGCGAACAACATTCTGGCACAATGGACAGGCTGGCCCTATTGTTAGATACTTTTTTGCCTGTTGGGAAAGAATGGCATACAAATTCCTTTAAGCAATGGATAAGTGCACTGACATTTTATATGAGTTGAAGGGAGTTGTCTTTCTGGCTGTATTGCCATGTGAAATGTATGTAACTATTTCTACAGTATATACTAACTACCCTGTCTGTATTTGACTGAAGCGAAGACTCTGTATTTTATGCTCTTGACCTTAATAAAATAGTTTGCATAAAAAAGCAGGATGGCAAATTTCACAACGTTAGAAGACTGAGAGAAGCAAAGAAACAATCCCCTTCCTGTATAAAGGAGGTCTTCAACCAGAAATGTTTTAAGCTTTTCTGAACAGACAGCTAAAGATAAACAAGACAAGACTGTGCATTTAGAGTAATTTTATGGCAAATTCGTCTGCTGGCAACAATATCTCACCGCTCCTAAACCATGCTATCAAGCCATTTTTATTTGTTTGCTTAGCTGCACTGAGTTCTTAAAAGGACAATAAATCCTTCCTTTAATAGATATGATTTTGCCTTGTTTGGAAGCTGCATTGGTGAGTCAGATGAGAGTTTGAAGAAATCCTTATAGTTTGAAAATGTCGAAACATGCAGCCACATTTGGTATGGATCTAAATGACCTAGATCACTTGTAAAAGACAATGCCAAGGTGCTTAAAGTCCTGTTTGCTGTTCATTTGATCGGTTTATGAGAGTATGTGTGGGATAACTCAAGTTTCTGCTTGAAAGTAATGCATATATATATACACAAGTTTATTGGAGACATACATTCCTTTGAAAGAACATAGGAAATGTCAGTGTGACATTTCCTATATCATTTCAAGTCATTTTCAAAATAAAATAGAAGTAAAAACCTAGAAATTGTCACTTTCCATCTGTCATTAATGTGCACTCTTATTGACTGTGTGCTATCACATAATTGTGCCTACCATGGTCAAATAATCACACTATTGAGTGAATGCATGCACTATTGAGTCATTCTATCTTCTATCATTTTGGTTGCCTTTTGTACCCTGGAGTACTCCACTATTCACCTTCCTCCACTGAGAAAACTGGCATTTAACACTATTTTCTATTTTTTGTTTTTAACCAGTTCCTTTTTTAAATTGGACATTTCATCCTTTTCCATGGCTTCTAGTTTCTTCTGGAGTCATAAAGTTTTAACCTTTGCAGCCGTTTCTTTCGATCTGGATTTTCAGAAAACATTTGACAAAGTACTTCATGAAAAAGGTTTACTGAAAATCCAGATCAGCTATATCAGCTGGTTCACCTTTGTCCACATGTTTCAAAATGTTTATCTACTCGTTTTTCCACATGCTTTAAAAAAAAGTGGTACAAAACACCCCCTTGTTTGGCAATAAATAAAGTACAATACAATTTTACAAGAATCACCAAACCACCCGTTAACACCCTTTCAATTCAAAACTTTTTTTGTCAGAATAAACTGGAGGAGGCAGGAGGCAGGAATTTCCATCCAACCACACCAGGCGGCTTTTTACTTTTTAATCAGTTTCTTCATAACTCAACAAAGCCAATGAAATACATTGCGCCCTTTATAAACGGCTGATGGAAGTAGCCGGTTCGCTTATGGCGATTTTTGCTAATACAAGGAAAATGGAGGAGGAAGTGACGTCATCGGTGTGGATGGCAGCTTAGGAGAGGAGCTCCGGAGCTAAACCCTGAAAGTAGTGGATAGTGAGGCCCCACCCCCCCCCCAGCAAGCACACCCCGGATCAAAGGGAGAGATGGCAGAACGGGTGGAGAGTGCCACCGGCGGGATGACGACGCGCAAAAAAACGGCGGACTTGAAGGAATTTGCGTATGGCGGAGGACAGGCCGCAGGGAGAGAGGCCAAGATAGTGTTGGGAGACCGCGTGCCCCGGGACCCGGGGGAGAGGTCGATGCTGCGTGCAGCTGACTCCGAGCGGGGAACGATGGTGGTGAACAATGTGAGCCGGGCCGAGATGAAGGCCTGGTTTGATGAGATCAAGTCTGAGCTGGCGGCCGTTAAATCTGAAGTGGGGGAGGTGTGCAATGAGTTGCGAGAGGAGGTGGGTGAGCTGAGTAGACAAACAACGGAGCAAGAGCAACATATGGAGAGAGTGGAACTCAAGCAAGGGGCCCTGGAGCAATCTGTGCAAGAGTGGGAGTGCTGGAAAGAGCAAATGCTGTTTAAAATGGAGGATCTTGAGAACCGTACACGCCAGAACAATTTGCGCATACGGGGGGTCCCCGAAGAACCAGAGTTCCAAGACAGCAGACGGGTGGCGGAGACCATCTGTAAGGACATTTTATTGGAAGGGGAGGGGGAGGAGGAATCCTTCTCGGTGGTCCTAGACAGAGCGCATAGGGCGCTAGGGCCTAGTCGTCCTAATCGGCCACGGGACATTGTGGTCTGCATGCATGACTTTCTTCTTAAGGAAAAAATAATGAAGAAGGTGCGGAAAGCCCGGGAGTTTGTTTGGCAGGGCTATAAATTGGCGATCTATGCTGATCTGGCAGCGGGGACCCTACAACGACGAAGGGACTTACAGCATATCACTATCAGGTTGTGCAATGAGAATGTGAGATACTGGTGGCTATATCCCTTTGGATTGTGTTTTACAGTGGGTACGTGTAACTGGAGAGTGCAGACCAGACAGGAGGCTGAGAAGGCCTTGAAGGATGCTGGACTGGGCAGTGTGGAGCGGCAGCTGGTGGAGACATCGGGAGACGGGATGGCGCAACTGGAGCAGTCGGAGGTGGCAAAGGAGGGGACGTCGGGTGAAGGGCGATGGCGGAGTGAGAGGGAACCCCAGTCTGTGCCAACCTGAAGCAGCAAACCTGGAATGCTGGGGATCATTCTATATCATTCTATTTCATTCTATTTCTCTTCCTTGTCCTTTTTCATAAGTGCTGGGGGACTGGGGTTGAATGACTGTTTTTGGGGGTGGAGGGGAGGATGAGGTGGTTTGGGAGGTTTGCTGATTTTCTGTTTTGGAGTTTGGTGTTGCCATTCTGTGGGGACTGAGAGGATGGTGGGTGGGTTCTGTGGGGGAAGGTGGTGGGAGGGAGGATTACACGAGGGAGGTGGGTGGGGGGGGGAAGGGAAAGGTATGGTTTATTATATTTCTGCTGGGTAACAGTTTTATGGTTGGAAGGGGCTGGATTGGGATGAGAAATGACCTTTATGGTATGGGTAGGTCTGGCTGGGTACAGTAACTGGGGGGTCCCTAGGGAACGAGGTGGCTGGCTAGGAGTGGGGAGTGAGGGGAGGAGCAGAGGGGGGGGTATTTGTTTGCTTGGCTATTTGTCTGTTTGGCTGTGGGAATATTGGGAGCTGGGGGGAGTGGGGTCCTTCGGGGCTATTAGGGGGGAGAGGGGGAGCGGAGGGGAGTAGGAGCTGTGAGGTGAGGGGGGGGGCCTGAGGAGAGGACTGCAGGAGGGGCGGTGGGGGAGAGGAATGGGTTTGCGAGAGAAGCTGGGTTGCTCCATACCGATGGGCACTACTCTACAGGAGGTCTCAGGGGGGCTGAGGAGTGGGTTGGGGGTGGTAGGGGAGGGGGGAGAGGGAGGGGAGAGGGGGAGGGGTGGGGAGGGGAAGGGGGGGAGGGCCAGTGGAAGATGGGGGGAAGGCAGGGGCCGGACAGGGCTCAGGGGATGGTGGGAGAGCAAAAACTGAGGGTGGTCACTGTTAATGCTAAAGGTTTACGTACATAGAGGAAGCATAGGTTGGTGGAAAAGGAAGGCGGTAGGACCCGGGCAGACTTTGTGTGCCTTCAAGAAACACATTTGAAGGTAGGGCAAGAGAAACTGCTGGAAACACGGAAATATCCCAAGGTAGTTTTGGCGGGGCAATGCGCAGAGTCGAGGAAGGGGGGTGGGTGGGTATTATGGTGGGGGCTGGCATGGTGGATAGGGTGGTGGGGGAATACAGGGATAAAAAGGGGAGATATGTGGGTGTTCAGGTGCAGGTCGGGGAGGAGAGGGTGTGGATTTTCAGTTTGTATGGCCCCAATGAGGGACAGGGGGTGTTTTATGAACGTAAGCGGGTGGATTTGGAGCAATTGGGAGAGGTACCGATCATTGTAGGGGGGGATTTTAATTTGACCATCAATCCTAGGCTCGATAATAGTGGAGGGCGAGGGGAGGGGAAACGGAAGGAGAGGATGAACTTGGTGCAAATGAAAGAAGGCTTGGGGCTGGTGGATGTTTGGCGTTGCCGGAATCCTGGGAGAAAGCAATATACTTACTATTCAGCGCCTCATGGGACCTATAGTCGTATAGATATGATTTGGGCAGGGGGCGGGTGGATGAGTAGGGTGGAGGGGGTCGAGCAGGGTTCCATTACCTGGACGGATCATGCCCCTGTGAGTGTGGAGTTTAATTTGGGTTATAAGGACACTGGAGTGAAATTCTGGAGACTTAATGACTCGCTGTTGAATGACCCAGCAATTGTTGCTAGGACAGGGAAGATTCTTAAAGAATATCAGGATTTTAACTGGAATGGGGAGGTCGGCTTTGGAATGGTGTGGGATGGCCTGAAGGCGGTGGTTCGGGGGCAGCTTCGCATAAATGTAAACAGCGGGGGGAGACGGAGGGGTGCCTTCTGAGGGAAATTAAGGAATTAGAGGAGAGCCATCAATGCGATAGGAATGCGGGAGTATTGACGGAATTGCAGCGGCTACGGGGGCAGCTGGGACAGCTTCGAACTAGTAAAATAGCTTATGAACTTAATGTCCTGAGGCAAGCTATGTTTGAGGGAGGTAATAAGGCTGGCTGACTACTGGCCCGCCGAATGCGAGCCCGGGTGGTGCAAAGTACTATTGGGAGTATACGGAATGGGAGGGGGCAGTTAGTCACTGGCAATAATGGCATTCGCCAGACGTTTCAGGAAACATAGAAACATAGAAACATAGAAATATGACGACAGAAAAAGACCACATGGCCTATCTAGTCTGTCCTTCCATAACAACTACAACAGTCCACTTTTTGCCTTTAGAGATCCTCTGTGTTGGTCCCATGCTTTCTTGAATTCAGTTACTGTCCTCATCTCTACCACCTCCACTGGGAGACTATTCCACGGATCCACTACTCTTTCCGTAAAGAAATATTTCCGCATATCACTCCTGAATCTATCTCCCTTCACCCTCATCCCATGTCCCCTCGTAGCAGAACTTGCTTTCAATTGAAAGAGGCTCTCTCCCTGAACATTTATGCCACGGAGGTATTTAAACATCTCAATCATATCACCTCTATCCCGCCTTTCCTCTAAGGTGTACATATTAAGATCCTTAAGTCTGTCCTCATATGCTTTATAATGAAGCCCATTAATCATTTTGGTAGCAACCCTCTGCACCGACTCCATCCTGTTCACATCCTTTTGAAGGTGCGGTCTCCAGAATTGCACACCATACTCCAAATGAGGTCGCACCAAAGACTTATACAGAGGCATTATCACCTCCTTTTTTCTGCTAGCCATTCCTCTCCGTATGCACCCCAGCATCCTTCTAGCTTTTGCTGTCGCCTTTTCCACCTGTTTAGCTACTTTAAGATCATCAGACACAACCACGCCTAGGTCCCGCTCTTCTTTAGTGGACAAAAGTACTTCACCTCCTATACTGTATTGCTCCCTTGGATTGCTGCAGCCCAAATGCATGACCTTACATTTTTTAACATTAAATCCCAGCTGCCAAATTCTAGACCATTCTTCAAGCTTAGCTAGATCCCTCCTCATGTTATCTACCCCTTCCTGGGTGTCTACTCTATTGCAGATTTTGGTATCATCCGCAAAGAGGCAAACCTTACCCGACAGCCCTTCCGCTATATCACTAACAAAGATGTTAAAAAGAATCGGACCAAGGACAGATCCCTGGGGCACACCACTGGTAACATCCTTCTCCTCAGAGTGAGCTCCATTTACTTGTACTCTTTGTCGCCTCCCACCCAACCAATTTCTAACCCAAGCAGTAACTTTAGGGTCCATCCCTAGGGTGCTCAGTTTGTTTATAAGTCGCCTGTGAGGAACAGTGTCAAAGGCTTTACGGAAATCTAAATACACCACATCTAGAGCTCTCCCTCGGTCCAACTCCCTGGTCACCCAGTCAAAAAAATCAATCAGATTTGTCTGACAAGACCTGCCTCTGGTGAATCCATGCTGCCTCGGATCCTGTAATCCGCTGGACTCCAGAAACCTCACTATTTTCTCTTTCAGCAGCGTTTCCAATAATTTACTCACCACCGAAGTTAAACTAACCGGCCTGTAGTTTTCAACCACATCCTTACTTCCGCTTTTGTGTAAAGGCACCACATGAGCCTCTCTCCAGTCCTTTGGCACCACTCCTGACTCCAACGAGGCATTGAAAAGGTCAGTCAGTGGAGCTGCTAGAACGTCCCCAAGTTCCCTCAGTATTCTAGGGTGTATCCCATCCGGTCCCATCGCTTTGTCTACTTTAAGTTGAGCTAGTTTCTCACGAACACAGTCTTCTGAAAATAGTTCAAGATGTCCCTCGCTTCTGTTCTTATTTGTGGGTGTTTTCTGAGGTCCTGCTCCTGGTTCTTCATCTGTGAACACAGAACAAAAATATTTGTTAAGCAATTCCGCTTTATCCTTATCAGCTTCTACAGATTCCCCCCCTGCACCCTTGAGTCTGACAATACCACTTTTGCTCTTCCTCTTCTCACTAATATATCTGAAAAATGTCTTATCCCCCCATTTTATTGCATTGGCTATTTCCTCCTCCTTTGAATCTTTGCCTTCTTGACTACTTTGCTAGCTTCTCTAAGTTTTTCCAAATACAGATGCTTGTCTTCTGCTCTCTGTGATCTCTTGTATTTCATGAAGGCCTCCCTCTTTTTCTTCACTTTTTCAGCTACTTCCTTCGAAAACCATAGCGGTCTCCTGTTCCTTTTGCCTTTATTTACCATTTTAACAAAAAGGTTGGTTGCCCTTAAAATACCCCCTTTCAGTTTTGCCCACTGTTTTTCTACATCCCCCAGCTGTTCCCATCCCACTAACGACTCCCTGAGGTATTGGCCCATCTTCGCAAAGTTAGTCTTCCTAAAGTCTAAGATCCTCACCTTGGAATGGATTCTTACAGCCCTAGTCCTAATACTGAACCACACCATCTGGTGATCACTGGAAGCAAAATGATCTCCCACTACAACATCAGAAACACTTTCACCATTGGTAAGCACCAAGTCCAGTATGGCCCCTTCACGTGTGGGGTCTGTTACCAATTGCCTGAATAGTGCTCCCTGTAGAGAATCCAGGATCTCCTTACTTCTAGATGATACTGCAGCAGGAATGTGCCAATCAACATCTGGCATATTGAAATCTCCTATCAGTAGCACTTCCCCTTTCTTAGCAATGCTGCGTATGTCTTCAATTAACTCTCTGTCCACCTCTTCCTCTTGTGAGGGAGGTCTGTATATCACTCCAATGCAAATAGATTTCTCTTTCCCTCTTTCTAGTTTAACCCACAATGCCTCCTCTCTCCCTTTTAAGCTCTGTAATTCCAAAGCTTTAATAGTAGTTTTTACATATAGTGCCACTCCTCCTCCTCTTCTTCCTACCCTGTCCTTCCTGAATAAAGTATAGCCAGGTATAGTTACATCCCAGTCATTGTTTTCTGTGAACCATGTTTCTGTAACTGCCACTAAATCCAAGTCAGCCACTCCCACCAAAGCTTCAACCTCAGGGATCTTATTTCCCATGCTACGGGCATTAATACACACTGCTTTCCATATGTTACCCCTGTTACCCATTTCCATAAAGGAGTACTATCGGAAACTATATAGTAGTGAGGTCAGTGGGGGGCAAGAAAAGAGCAAGTGCTATTTGGAAGAGTGCGCGTTGCCTAAGTTAGAGGCGGAGGAGGCGGAGTGGTTGGGCAGGCCGATAGAGGAGGGTGAGGTAGATGAGGCCATTAAATCTTTGAAAATGGGAAAAGCACCGGGGTTAGATGGACTGACGGGTAAATTCTACAAGGTGTTTCAGGCGGGTCTTAGGCCATTGTTGTTGGAGGTATTTAATGGAGTACTTAAGACTGGGGCGGTTCCAGGCTCCATGACTGAAGCGGGGATTACAATCCTGCTTAAGCCCGGAAAGGACCCTATGGTCTGTGGTTCATATCGGCCGATATCTTTATTGAATGTAGACGCTAAACTTCTCGCTAAAATCTTGGCTACTTGATTGCAACAGTTCCTTCCTAAATTGATCCATGTGGATCAGACGGGATTTGTGGCAGGGAGGCAGGGAGGGGATAACATACGTAGACTCTGTAACTTAACATGGGAAGTGCAACGGATGGGGCAGAAGGCGGTTTTTATTTCAGTGGATGCCGAGAAGGCCTTCGACAGGGTAGAGTGGGATTTTTTGCTGGCGGTGTTGGAGAAGGTAGGGCTTGGGGAGAATTTTATCCACTGGGTCAAGGCTTTTTATACGGGGCCGCAAGCTCGGATCAGAGTGAATGGCAGTTATTCTGAGGTAATTAAGTTAGAACGGGGCACCAGACAGGGCTGCCCGCTCTTGCCCTTATTGTTTGCGCTTGCTATAGAGCCCCTGGCTGACAGGGTGCGTAGAAGGGGGGATGTTAAAGGGGTGCTTATGAATAATTGGGAATCTAAAATTGCTCTCTTTGCAGATGATGTTATTTACACTCTCCGAGAGCCCTTACTCTCGTTGCCTGTATTAATGCGGGAAGTAGAACTCTATAGTGCGGTCTCCGGTTATAAAATCAATGGTACCAAGACGGAGCTCTTAGGGTTTAATTTGGGGGATAGGTTGGAGGAGAGCTTACGCAGTAGCTTCCTGTTTAAATGGGTGAAGGGAATGTATAGATATTTGGGGATTCAAATGGGGAAAGATTGGAAGCAGCTCTGGGATAGGAATTTCCTTCCGTTGCTGAAGGCGGTGAAGTCTGACTTGGCCTGATGGAAGAGTCTCTACCTGACTTGGCTCGGGAGAATTGCTGTTATTAAGATGAACGTTTTGCCCCATTTTCTCTTTCTGTTTAGTTCCATTCCCAGTAAGATTCCTTCCATCTACTTGAGACAGGTGCAGCGATGGATTTTGGATTTCATCTGGGCTGGTAAGAAGCCTCGAGTGTCACAATATACTCTCTATCGGAGTCAGAGGGAGGGGGGTATGGGGGCTCCATGGCTGGACAAATATTTTGTTGCGGCTCAATTAAAGGTATTGGCTAGTTGGCAGGCGGTGGGAGAGACACCTATCTGGGTGGAGTTGGAGCAAGAGAGAGGGGAAGGGGAGACTTTGGGTATGTGGATTTGGGATCCAGGAGCAAAAAAAGGGGGGGAGTGCAGGGAATCCTTTTAAAGAGTACACGCAGGGGTTATGGTTGGGGGTAAAGAGGAAGATGTTGGATGGGAAGCGGTATACGAGGGAAACTCATATAAGGGGAATGCAAGATTTTGGTCCGGGTAAGGATGGGGGGGTGTTCAAGGAGTGGGGAGCTAAAGGATTGTGCACACTGGGGCAACTCCTTACTAGCAGTGGGGAGCTTCGCTCCTTTGTGGAACTGCGGGAAGAATATGGGTTGGAGGCTCGGGATTATTATGCGTATTTCCAGCTAGTATCCTATCTGCGCAAGACTAGGGGTTGGGATGATCTACGGAGGGTGGCCACCCCATGCGAGGTGGCGCTGAGGAAGGGGGGGAGTGCGGAGGGGGCTGATAACTCTGTTGTATACGAAGTTGTGTCTGCATGCAGCGGAAGGAGGCCTGGGGCGGAGTAAAGGTGAATTGGCTTGGGAGCAACAACTGGGGGGGGAGGGAGTGGGGTGATGAGAGGTGGCATAATATTTATCAGTGGACGAGGTGTTTGGCTCCGGGTCCAGCTTTTTTGGAGAATAGTTTAAAGATCCGGTATCAAATGTACTGGACGCCCTGGAAGTTAAAGGTCCTTCGTCCTGAGGAATCCGGAGGAGATGTGGGCACAGGGGGGATTTGGAACATATTGTATGGGGCTGTGGGGCAATTACGCAGATGTGGGAACAATGGGGAGACTGCATTCGGGCAATGGTAAAGGTGGTCATAGACCTTACGGCTCCCATGGTGTTATTAAATGAGATGCCCGAGGAGGGGGAGAGGAGCATTTTAATGTTGGTGGGGTACTGTATTGGGGCAGCGAGGGGGGCCATTATGGCGCGGTGAAAGTGTGTGGAGGTGCCCACGGTACCCATGATCCTGCAAAGATTGGAATACCTCTGGGTCATGAGCGCTATCTCGGCCCATAAGAATCACACTTTGACAGCCTTTAGGGCGGTATGGGATAGATATGAAGAATGGCGGGAGGGGGGGGACATAGGGGGGAATAGGGGAAAGGACGGGAGGGGTGGTAGGGGGATGGAGAGGAGGGTAGGGGGACGGTAGGGGTGGGCTGGGGGGGGGGAAGGGGAGAAAAGGATTGTTTGCATTGTCTGAAGTGTGTGAATTGGTTAAACTGTAGAGGTACTAGATGTAATGTTCTATCTGCTGTGTTGTTATAGTTTGATTGTTTAACTCTCCAATAAAAATTTGTCAATCAAAAAAAAAATACAAGGAAAATGGCACTTGATACAGGGCAATAGTCCCGAAACGTGCACGTCGTGTCTGCTTGATAATACCGCGTTGATACATTTACTTAATTCAGTATTGGAAGATATGATGACATGCAGATAAGTGCTTTTTGTTGAGTTATAAGGAAACTGATTAAAAAGGAAAAAGCCGCCTGGTGTGGTTGGATGGAAATTCCTGCCTCCTCCGGTTTATTCCGATAAAATAAGTTTTGAATTGAAAGGGTGTTAACGGGTGGTTTGGTGATTCTTGTAAAATTGTATTAAAAAAAAGTGGAGCAGATTGTTTGGAAAGAATTCCCTTGGCTAAATTCATGTTGACCTTGTTCCATTAAACTATGGGGCTTGTTTACTAAGCAGCGGTAGCAGTTTCGATCGATATCGGAGCCGGGGCCCCATTGAATTCAATTGGGCTGCGGCTCTGATATCGATCGGAAACCGCTACTGCTGCTTAGTAAACAAGCCCCTATATCTATTTATATGTTCAGTAATTTTGTTCTTTATATTATTTCTATTATTTGGCTCAGCATTGACATCAGACTTATCAGTCTGTAGTTTCTAGAATCTCTCCTGGATCCTTTTTTCAAAAAGTGGCATTATGTTGGATCTCCAGGAACAAGCAGGAATGAGTCTTCACATATGGGTATCGTCGGTACCGACGGAGCCTGCACGGGAACGCTCCCCAGCGTCCAGTAGGAAAGCTTTTGGGAGCATCCCACAGCGCCTGTGCGCTGCCTTCCCGCCTTTCCCAACCGTCTCTCTCCAGTTCTTCTTTTCTGCGGAGCCAGCAGGTCGTGTTTCCTGTCACCGCTGAAGAATTTCTTATTTTCTTTAGTCGCGTGTCTGCCTTCTCGAGGACCGGTACCACCGGTCTTTTTTCTTTCTTCTAAAAAAAAAAAAACAACTTTTCTTTCTACTTCAGTGCATTTTCTTCTGTGGCCTTAGGCCTACAGATATTTTCCTCATGGAAAAACCCGCCTCCGGGTTTAAAAAGTGCACGAAGTGCAGTGGCACTATTTCTGTCACGGACACTCATGACTAGTGTCTAAAATGTTTAGGTCCTGATCATTCCATCGCGGATTGTGAGTCCTGCTCCATGATGTCTAAAAGAGCGTTACAAAATCGGGCAGCCAAGCTCAGTACCCTGTTTCCCTCCGATGCAGCTTCTGTGGCATTGACGTCTTCCAGGGCGGCTTCTTCATCCCATGGATCTCAGGTGACAAAATTTAAGTCCGGTCAATCCTCAAAGGGTACATCTCCCTCCAAGTATCGAGATGCACCCGAGCTTAATATTGAGGAATACACACCGGCAAAATTACCCCGGCGGGAGGCTCCGGCTTCCAAAGCATTATCTATGGGGTCACAGGTTGACATCGATGGCTCGGCCTCGACCGATCACCTGTTACAATGTTCTGGGGTACCGGCGGTTCCTACCGGTACCGACATCCAGACATTGGTGGCGTCGATGGATCAGAATATTCTGACCATGCAGCGTGCCATTACAGCGTTCATACAAGCTGCGACGCCCACGGTACCGCAACAAACTCCGTTGTCGATACCGATTCCGGTACCGGATCCGGCTCCGGTTCCGATACCAGTACTGCTTGCATCGGCATCAACGTCGACAGCAGCGATACGGTATCCAGTGATGCCCATTAGTACCGACTCGGTACCTATGACTCCCGATGTCGATACCCCCCGGTACTCATATGGGGCTCTGCGAGAGCATCCAGACAGTCGATACTTCGATTCCTCTGAAGAATCTGATTCATCAGAGGTCTCCATCGAAGCATCGGGGATCCTTCCTCAGGAACCCTCTTCTCCAAAAAGGAGAATGTCTCCTCCTGAAGACTTGTCTTTTCATGACTTCATCAGAGAGGTGGCCAGAGGCCTGTCCATCTCAGTAGCCTCTGAAACTGAGCCCAGAGCCAAGAAATTAGATATTCTACAATATTCTAAGGCTCCTAAAGAGGCAGCCATTTTACCAATACATGAGATTCTTTATGATCACATGTTGGGTATATGGGAAACTCCTCTTTCCACCTCTCCTTTTTCTCGTAGGTTGGACACTATGTATCGTGTTCCTCCTTGTCCTGGGTTTCATAAGACTCAGCTTCCTCACCACTCTATTGTGGTAGAGTCTGCTATGAAAAAAATCAAGAGTACAAAAAGACACTCCTCTGCTCCTCCAGGAAGAGAATGCAGAACCTTAGATGCTTTTGGCAGGAAAATTTTCCAGGCCAGTATGCTTGTAGCTAGAATCAACTCCTATAGTCTCTATATGGGGATGTTTCTAAAAAAAGTTACAGATCATCTACACACCTTATCTCCTTTTATGTCAGAAGATAAGAGAGAGGAATATATTACCTGTCTTAAACATGCACAGGATGTATCCAAGTTTTCCAACCGTGCAGCCTTTGACTCTTTTGAGGGTGCCAGTAGAGCTTCGGCTATTGCCATAGGCGCACGCAGAGTAGCTTGGTTACAAGCCTCTGATTTGGAATCCTGGGTACAGGATGGTCTGGGCAACCTTCCATGTATAGGGGAAAACCTGTTTGGCAAAGATTGGCAAGCAAAAGCCACCCAGATGGATGCTGAAAATTCTGCTTTAGATAGACTCTCAAAGTCTACTACTACTCCTTTCAAGATGAGGTTATTCAAAAAAGGATCTTTCCCAAAAAAAGGGAAATTTTCTTCTGGTTATGGTCAGGCCTCTTCTCAAGGTCGTTTTGCTACAAAGAGACAGCAACAACCAAAACAGGCCAAGCCTCAAGCTGCGAGGACTGCTACGGCCCAACAGCCTCAGCCTCCTCAGGGCCTTTGACTTTCCACTAGAGAACTTAGCATTTCTGGCTCTAGAACATCCAGAGCCTCTCACCATCCCAGGAAGGTTAGCTCACTTTGCTCCCAGATGGGAACAAATCACAGCAGAGCAATGGACCCTCTCCATCATAAGGGAGGGGTACAAGCTACATTTCCTAAACCTTCCTCCTCACACCATGGTGAAACAGTTCAATTCTCCAACATCTCTCCTCGACCTTCTAGGTCAAGAGATTGCTACCCTTCTTGCCCAAGGGGCAATAGAAGAAGTACCCCTTCTTCAACAAGTATCAGGGTTCTACTCCCCCTATTTTCTCATCCCAAAGAAAACAGGGGGCTACAGACCCATTCTAGATCTCAGAGAGTTGAACAAGTTTCTGTGCAAGGAGAAATTCAAGATGATTTCTGTCGGAACTCTCCTTCCATACCTCCAGAGTCAGGACTGGCTTTGTTCTCTAGACCTCAAGGATGCGTACACCCATGTCCTCATCCATCCAACACACAGAAGGTTCCTTCGGTTCCTTTACCAAGGAAAGCACTACCAATACAGAGTGCTTCCTTTCGGTCTGGCCTCTGCTCCAAAAGTGTTCACAAAATGCATGGCAGTGGTAGCTGCATTTTTACGCACTCTAGGGATATTCGTATTCCCATATCTGGACAACTGGCTCATCCGAGCTCCATCCCAGTTAGAGGCCCAGACTTCCCTGGCCTGCTCAAAGCATGTTCTTCAGTATCTGGGACTGGTAATCAACATTCCCAAATCCCATCTCACCCCTACTCAGTCTCTAGAGTTCATAGGGGCCTTACTGGATACCACAACTGCAAGAGCCTATCTTCCCCAGGCCCATTGCCTACGCTTGGTGCAGTTAGCCTCCCAGATTCAGTCAAAATCCCATTTAACTGCTCGAGAGATGTTGCAACTCTTAGGTCACATGGCATCCACAGTGCATGTGGTTCCTTACGCTCGCCTTCACATGAGGGCAGTTCAGTGGACTCTATCCACCCAATGGACCCAGGCATCTGGTTGCCTGTCAGACAAAATAGCAACCTCCAGTCGCCTCTTTTGGTCCCTCCACTGGTGGAAGTCCACTCAAAATCTGTTGCTGGGGTCCCCCTTTCAACAGGTGCTACCCCAAGCAACCCTTACAACAGATGCCTCTCCAAGGGGTTGGGGAGCTCATCTACAAGATCTCTCCACTCAAGGCATCTGGTCTCCACAGGAGACATCTCTCCATATCAACCTCTTGGAGCTCAGAGCAATCTTTTTGGCTCTCAGAGTCTTCCACACCCTGCTCAGCTACAAGACAGTCCTCATCCATACGGACAATCAGGTAGCCATGTTCTACGTGAAGAAGCAGGGGGGGACGGGTTCTCTGTCGCTTTGCAACGAAGCTCTGAGATTATGGGCCTTCGCCAGAGAGCATCAAATCCATCTCATGGCAGTGTATCTTCCAGGGGTTCAAAACTCTTGGGCAGACAGACTCAGTCGAGTTCTGCTTCCACATGAATGGTCCCTCCATGGGGACCAGATAGCCAGGATTTTTCGGATTTGGGGTACCCCAGACATAGACCTATTTGCAAGTCTGTGGAATGCCAAACTTCCCCGGTTTTGTTCCAGGATTCCGTGTCAGGGAGTTCAGGCCAAGGATGCCTTCCTCCTTCACTGGGGGCAAGACTTCCTCTATGCCTTTCCACCTATTCCCCTCATCCCCAAGACTCTGGTCAAGCTTCAGAGAGACAAGGGGTCTATGATCCTCATAGCACCATGTTGGCCACGCCAAGTGTGGTACCCTCTACTTCTGCATCTCTCTCAAGCTCCCTCCCTGGACCTGGGGTCTGCTCCAGATCTGCTCTCCCAGGAGGAGGGAACCTTGTGGCATCCAAATCCTCAGTCTCTTCACCTCAGGGCCTGGTTGCTGAAGGCCTAGACCTTCAAGATTTACACCTTTCTCAGTAAGTGAAGGATATCCTTCATGCTTCCAGAAAGCCTTCCAAAAGACGCTCTTATGCTTTTAAATGGAAAAGGTTTTCAATTTGGTGTGCAGAAAATGGTCTTAACCCTTCTGCAATACCTTTGAATTCTTTACTAGACTATTTGCTGCATTTATCCCATGCAGGCCTTAAAACAAATTCAATCAGGGTCAATTTGAGTGCTATTGCAGCATCCCTGAAGCCCCTTAATGGACAACCTATTTCCTCTCATCCTCTTATAGCAAGATTCATGAGAGGCCTTCTTCTGACTAAACCTCCCATTAGACCACCTCCAGTGGCATGGGACTTAAATCTGGTTCTTGGCCAGCTTATGAAGCCACCCTTTGAACCCTTAGCCACTACCTCCTTGAAATTCCTTTCCTGGAAGTTTATTTTTATCATTGCACTCATCTCAGCTCGCCGTATCAGTGAGTTGCAAGCTCTAGTGGCTAATCCTCCTTATACAAGGTTCCATCATGACAAGGTAGTTCTCAGAACTAATCCACACTTTATGCCTAAAGTGGTCTCACCTTTTCATCTGAACCAGGAGGTATATTTACCTGTCTTCTTTCCAGGACCTCATGCATCAAGTGCAGAGAGGAGTCTTCATACCCTGGATTGTAAAAGAGCACTTGCTTTCTATTTACAAAGGACACAGCAACATAGAAAGTCCTCTCAACTTTTTGTTGCTTTTGATCCTTCTCATTTAGGACTTCCAGTCTCTAAGAGAACTCTGTCCAATTGGATTGCTCAGTGTATTTCCTTCGCCTACCAGAGTAAGAACCTTTCTCTGGAAGGCCATGTCACTGCTCACAATGTGAGGGCCATGGCAGCCTCTATGGCTCATCTAAACTCTGTGTCCATCGACCAAATCTGTCGAGCAGCCACCTGGGCCTCGGTTCATACCTTCACAGCCCATTACTGCTTGGACAAGGATTCCCGCCGGGATGCCTTGTTTGGTCAGGCTGTTCTCAAACACCTGTTCCATACCTAATCAACTCCTGCCCTCCATCCCTGACTGGATGCCTGAGATTCATAGGTGGAGATGGAGCCCTTCCAGGGACTCACAATCTGGGTGATCTCCCAGGCATCTCTAGCTGGGGAGTCCCCATATGTGAAGACTCATTCCTGCTTGTTCCTGGAGATAGCATAGTTACTTACCTGTAATAGGTGATCTCTGGGAACAGCAGGAATTAGTCTTCACAACCCTCCCACCTCCCCTAGGAGTTGTATCTCTCTATCTATCTTTCCTTTCCTCTCTCTCTCTTTGTCTCAGCTTTAAAACTCGAACTGGAGAGAGATGGTTGGGAAAGGCGGGAACGCAGCGCGCAGGTGCTGTGGGATGCTCCCAAAAGCTTTCCTACTGGACGCTGGGGAGCGTTCCCGTGCAGGCTCCGTCGGTACCGACGATACCCATATGTGAAGACTAATTCCTGCTGTTCCCAGAGATCACCTGTTACAGGTAAGTAACTGTGCTCTACCCTCTAATCTTCACGTACAGTACCATGGATAATTTTAATGAAAAGTCACATATTACTAATAGTATATCTGCAATTTAATTTTTGAGTTCTTTCAGGACTATGGGATTTATACCATCTGGTCTAGGTAATTTGCTGTTCCTTAGTTTGTCAATTTGCCCTATTATATCTTCCTTGATTATGAGATTTATTTCAGTTCCTCAGAACCATCGCTATTAAAAAACATTTCTGTCATGGGTACATATTCCTCAGTAAAGTCTGAAACAATTCATTTAATATAGCCGCCATGTCCTTGCCATACATGAGTGTACCATTCACCTCATGATCATCTAATGATCCAATTGACTTGTTCACAGGTTTCTGGTTCCAAATTATCTGAAAAAGATTTTATTATGAGTTTTTGTTTCTTCATCAAGGGTTTTTTTTTCAAATTTTCTTTTTGGCTTCCTTATCATATTTTGTATCAAGCTTGTTAGTGTTTATGCTGTTTTCTGTTTTCTTAATTCAGATCCATTTTCCATTTTTGAAAGATTTTCTTTTGGCTATGACAGCCTCTTTCACATCACCTTTTCGTCATGCTGGCTGTTGTTTGGCATTCCTTCAGCATTTTTGAAAACATGGAACATATCTGGTCTCAGTTTCCAAGTTGGAATTTTTAAAACCCTTTCTAGGCCGAGCCCAAAACTCTCGGGATCCAAAATTCTGACTAAATATTCCTATCAAATGGTATATAATACATGACCAATAGCAGAAGGAAAATCACTATTAGAACATATTGAATAAGACGGCTACAATTTTCCTGAAATACGCAAAAATTAACCCGGCTGCAGAATGTAGATTAAAAATTTAAAGTAGGCCTTCAAAGGGTTACATCCAAACCTGATATAAGTTTTAACCTTTGTAGCTGTTCCTTTTAGTCTTTTTTGTTTTTTTACCAATTTCCTCATTTTATCATAGTTCCCATTTTGAAAGTTAAATGCTAGTGCAGATTTCCTTAATGTCCTCCCTCCATTTATTAAATCAAATTTTAAATGGTGCTGACGTCATTACTTCTTGGACTAGATCCTGTGTTCCATTATGTACTAGGTCTAAAATAGCTTCCCCTTGCGTCTGTTTCTGAACTAGCTGCTCCATAAAGCAGTCATTTATTTAATCTAGAAACTTTATCTCTCCAGCGTGTCCTGATGTGATATTTATTCAGCCAATAATGGGGTAAATGAAATCACTCATTATTATTGTGTTGCCAAATTTGATAGCTTCTCTAATTTCTGTTAACACTGAACCCTCCATTGCTTTGGGTACAAACATGTAAGCCCTCCAAGAATAGGGAAATATCTACCATACCTGAGTGTAGGTCACCTTAAACTATTACTGGAAAGGAATAGGCTACATACAAATAAGAATATAAACATGTAACATAAAAAAGTAAATTTACTAGATTAATACTTGGTATTAAATTGTGTTGTCAGGAATTGAACTGGAATAGAAGAACCTTATCTATCACACCTTTTCCATGGTAGCTCAGGGTGCGTTACATTCAGATTCTTAACTGTAATTTCAGGAGCAGATCATCCTTTCAACCAGTACACTGCTGTGGGTGCCGCTGGATTCCTTGTGTTGTGTTGTTCACAATATGCTTCCAACTTTGGCAATTGGTGGCAATATATCTGGCCTTGTCGATGGTCAGTTGCTGGTTCCTTAGGTCTTCCTCGATGTGTTTGAGCCACATTTTCTTTGGTGCTGCTCATTGAACCCTCCAGTGCACAGGTCACTTTCACCAGAGGAGTTTGTATGGCAACTGATTGGTGTTCATTCTAAGCCATCCTAGACTGCGTGTTTGGATTTGTTCTTTGACTGAAGGTTGATAGTCAAACCTTGTCCGAATTGTCTTATTTCGATGGCAATCATGAAAGAGACATCTAAAATCTGTCCACATTTTAAAGACCTCAAGTTTGTTCATGTCAGGTTTAAGCAGAGTCTATGTTTCCAATCCATACAGGAGAATTGGCAGGATCAGTGTTTCGGAAAAGGCAAATTTTGGTCTTGGTAGAGATATTGGCCTTCTTCCAGAGGTATCATTTGAGCGAGGCAAATGCCACTGTTGCTTGGCCAATCTTGCTCTGGAACCTGCTTGATTTGAATTCCATTGAGGTGAACAATGGCCTGTGATACATCCGTGGTCATAACTTTGGTCTTGTCTTCATTGATTCTTAGGCCATAAGATTGGGTGATGCGGACAATGTGGTAAAGGATGTCGAAGGCCTCTGCATCTGTGTCAGCAAACATGGCACTGTTGTCTGTGAACATCAAGCCGGTCAGGAAGCTGTTCACATCATACTGGACCCCGCATCTGTCTTTGAATGTTTTTCTCCTAATGGCATCAATCATGATATTGAAAAGCAGGGATGAGGCAACATCTTCCTGGCGGACTACAGTTTGGATAGGAAATTCCTTGGATAGTTCATTTTGGATCCACAACTGCTGGTTGAGCCATTGTATGCTTGGAGAAGTTAGATGATCTTCAGCGGCACGTGCTCATTCTCCAATGCTCTCCACAGGGCGGGCCAGTGAACACAGTCGAATGCAGATTTGAAGTCAAAGAAGACTATGATGGTTCGCTTTCCACACCTAATCCTTTCCTCCCCCAGTTGATGAATGGTGAATATTTGATTGGTGCAGCCCCTATGTGGCCTAAATCCTGCTTGCTCTTCTCGGCTGGTCTGTTCACAATGTGTCTGCAGCCTTGATTGTATGACCTTCTTGAGCAGCTTGCCAATGATTGAAAGGAGGCTGATGCTGTGGTAGTTCTTGCATTTCCGACTGTTGCCTTTCTTCAGGATTGGCACGATGATGGCTTTCTTCCATGCAACTTTGCTCTGTGGTAAAACATTTGTGGTGTTGTTGTTGTTAAGTGCCATCGAGTTGGTGTTGACTCATAGCAACCCTCTGGATAGTTGTCCTAAATTGTGTTCGGTATTCATTCAGGTGGCTTATTGTTGACAGGCTGGTGTCCGTAGCTGCTGTTATTGTATCGATACATCTCATTGCTGGCCTTCCTCTTTTGTGTTGACCTTCTATCTTGCCAAGCATGATGTCTTTCTCTAATGATCTTTCTCTTCGCATGATGTGTCCAAAGTATGAAAGTCGAGGTCTTGTCATCTGAGCTTCTAAAGAAAGCTTAGGTTTGATCTCCTCTAGTACTGACTGGTTTGTTCTTCGGGCAGTCCATGGTATACGCAGTATTCGCCGCCAGCACCATAAAAGGCATCAATTTTCTTCCTTTCTATCTTTTTCACTGTCCAGCTTTTGCATCAATATGATGTTATTGGAAATACCATGGCTTGAACGAGTCAAATCTTTGTATGGAGAGAGACATCTCTGCTCTTCACAATCTTGTCTAGGTCTTTCATAGCCATTCTGCCAAGAGCAGTGTGTCGCCAGATTTCTTGACTGCTTGTTGCTTCTTTATAGTTGATCCAGGTAGGTTAAAGTTGTCCATGATTTCAATTTCTTCTCCTTCAAAGATGAACTAATTGATTTTGCCAGTGTCATGATCTTTGTCTTCTTTACATTAAGGTGCAGGCCCATTTTATGAATATATTCCTTGATCATGAGAAGCAGATGTTTCAGATCATCTTCACTTTCAGCCAGTAATGTTATATCATCAGCATAGCGAAGGTTGTTGATGAGTCTTCCTCCAATCTTCACACCTCTGTTATCTTCATACAATCCTGCTTCTCTGATGATTTGTTTTGCATATAAATTAAACAGATAGGGGGAAAGTATGCAGCCTTCCTGTACACCTTTGCTTATTTTAAACCATTCTGTTTCTCCTTGTTCCATTTGAACGGTTGCTTCTTGATCAATGTACAGATTGTGCAAGAGAACGATCAGGTGTTCTGGTATACCCATGCTATCTTAAAAAGGATATAGCATTATTAGAAAAGGTGCAGAGAAGAGCCACCAAAATGGTAAAGGGGATGAAAGGATACTCCTATGAAGAGAGGCTAAGAAGGTTGGGGCTCTTCAACCTGGAAAAGAGACGACTGAGGGGAGATATGATAGAGGTCTATAAATTAATGAATGGAGTGGAACGGGTAAACGTAGATCGATTGTTTACGTCGTCAGAATATAAAAAGACTAGGGGACATGCAATGAAGCTACAGGGTAACCTAGTTAAGACTAATAAAAGAAAATATGTTTCCACTCAACGTGTAATCAAACTCTGGAATTTGTTACCGGAGGATGTAGTAAAAGCTGCTAGTGTAGCTGGGTTTAAAAAAGGTTTGGACAAGTTCCTGGAGGAAAGGTCCATAAATCATTATTAAAAGGGACCCAGGATATCACTGCTTGACCCAATACAAGCATTGAGGAACCTGTGTCTTTTAGGGACACTGCTAGGTACTTATGACCTAGATTGGCCACTGTTGGAAACAGGATACTGGGCTTGATGGACCTTGGTCTGACCCAGTATGGCATATGTTATGTTCTTAATGTGGCCCACAGTTTCTCATGATTTACATGGTCAAAAGCCTTGTTGTAGTCGATAAAGCACAAATAGATATCCTTTTGGTATTCTTTAGTCTTTTCAAGGATCCATCTCACATCTGCGATGATGTCTCTCATTCCTCGCCCTTTCCTGAACCCTGCTTGCACTTCAGGTAGTTCTTGTTCCAGATATGATTGTAGTCTCTGTTGAATAATCTTCAGTAGAATCTTGTTGGCATGTGGGATCAGAGCGATTGTGCGATAGTTTCCACAGTCAGTTGGATCACCTTTCTTTAGTATTGGTATAAACACAGATCTTTTCCAGTCAGTTGGCCATGATGTTGTCTTCCAAATTTCTTGGCAGAGACTTGTAAGTATGGTAACAGCTGCATCAGATTGCTTTAATACTTCTATGGGAATGTCATCAATGCCTGGTGCTTTGTTCTTTGATAAGGCTTTCAATGCTGTTTTGGCTTCTTTTTTCATCACCAATGGTTCCGCATCATAAGGTACAGGTTGAAACAGCTGTTGGTCCACTTGATCTTTATCATATAAAAACTCTGTATATTTTTTCCACCATTTTTGATCTTCTCAGCATCATTCAACATAGAACCTTGAGCATCTTGTAACATTCCAATTCGAGGCTCAAATTTTTTCTTCAACTCTCGTAGCTTTAGGAAAGCCGATCTTGTTCTTCCTCTAATAGTTTCTGCTTCTGTGGGACTGGAAGGAGAAGTGTTCCATTGTAGTACTTTTCCTTGTCCTGTCTTGCTGCACATTGGAAATCTCTGTTGAGTTCTGCGATTGTCTTTCTTTCTCCTCTGGCTTTAGCTTCTCTGCGTTTCTGTCCTCAAAGAAAATACCGCAAGTAACCCTCTTCATCCGTAAATCTTTTTTGTCGGACATAAACCGTGGGAGGAGGATATAGTTAATCGTCCCCACCAAAACAGTACATGTCCCTTTTAATCACTTTTATTCGCAAAAAATAAGAAACATTAAACTTTTAATTACTAAAAAAGACACTTATCTGATCATGTCACACGACGTGCACGTTTCGGGGCCATCCAAACCCCTGTATCAAGTGCTCCAACGTGATCCAAAGTGTCACTCTCGCAAAGATAACCGCCAGAAAACGCCGAAAAGCAGGCTGATGAAGTAAGATATACTAACTCTGGATTGGCTAACCGCAAAATAGTCACACCCACAGAACTGACATCACATCACTGGGAGGTCCCACTCATCAAGGAACCCCCAAATGGGGGAGGAGACTGGTCAAGTGAAACCCAACCAATCAATTTCATGATTGAGCCCCGATGGAGAAACGGCGCGTAGCTGAAAAATCCACCGCTGTTCCAGGCGACGTAACTGAGCCAGGCGATCACCACCTCTAGGATCAAAAGGAACATGGTCGATAACAAAGGCATGATTAAAGTCCAGACAATGTTGGACCAGCGGAGCGATCTGCACAGAGTTTCGCAATCTTGAAGAGTGCTCGCCTAAACGCACCTTAATAGCTCGAATAGTGCTGCCCACATACCGAAGTGGACAAGGGCAATCCACAAAATAAACTACAAAAGTAGATGTACATGTGGTATTCCACCGGCGGTGAAAAATCCGACCGGTGTGCATGACTGCCCAAGATGGACCCGGAATAGTGGACGCACAGTAACTGCAGGCATTGCATGGTAAATGTCCACCCGCCCCTTTTGCCGGGCGCTCCGGCCAATCCATAGGTGTGGCAGATCGGATCAACATGTCACGTAGATTGACCCCTCTAGAATAAGCGACCCGTAAAGGTCTATTGAAACAAGAGTGCAGTGACAACACCGACCAATGGCGCTGCAAAATCCAGGTCACGGAAATAGAATGGCTCATGTAAGGTAAAACCCCAGTAAACCAATCCCCACCAGGGGACTCGCAGGGCAACGCAGTCTGTACATCAGAGGAGGGGACCGAATCCAAAAGCCATTCTCGATGAGTAAATCGTGCTCTGCGATAAGCCCGGGATACCACCAGTCGAGGGTAACCCCTGGCGAGCAGCCACGCTGTCAGTTCACGTGCATGATGTTTAAATTGATCCAAAGTGGAGCAAAGTCGCCGAACACGTAAAAATTGACCATAAGGACTTCCGGTTTGGCAAATGAGCTGATCGGTCGCGTTCTGATCAGCTCCGGGTAGCCTACCCTGCAAATCTGCTATAAAAGCCCACTTTATGTGGATTTCCCTACTACCTGATACTTGTGTGTGTGGCAGGAGGAGGTGTGCCTGGGACGGCGTGCCAGTAGCAGGATAGCTTGCCAGATGGCATCGAAGACGGTGCGGCGGGAAAAGCCGCGAGTCCCAGAGGCCAAGATGGCGGAGGGGGCGCCCAGTAGCCCGGGATCGGGAGGCGCCCAGGAGCTGGTTGCGGAGGTGTCGAGGGTATCTGTCGAGCGTGTACCCATTCCAAGGAGGCCAGAATTTTTCGAAGATTCCGAACGGCGTATCGCCCCTTAACAAAGCCCACTTGTGCTTCATGAATTAAGTTCCCCAATACTTCAGCCAGCTGTAGGGCCAAAACCTTTGCAAGAACCTTTAAGTCAAAGTTGAGGAGGGAAATAGGCCGATAAGAGGCTGCTAACATCGGGTCTTTACCCGGTTTGGGAATCATAGTAATATGAGCATGATTCTGCCCCCAACGAAAGGTCCCCCGGTCCCCCCTCACACTGAACACCTCCCTTAACACAGGACTAACACAATCACCAAGTATCTTGTAAAATTCCGCACCCAAGCCATCCGGTCCTGGGGCCTTACAACAACTGGCCGCAGAAATAACCAACTGTATCTCCTGGGAAGTAAGGGCTGGTCCAGCACCTGCCTCTGTAAGCCGCGGCAAATTCAGATCTCGCAAGTAGTCAGGCAGGGTCGTACCGGATCCAGACTCAGCTTTGTATAGTGACTGGAAAACCCCCCGAAAACCCCTGGCAATATCCCCACTCTCCTTATACACGGTCCCCTTATCATTGCGAAGGGCCGCCACCAGAGTGGAGCCTCGCCTGCCCCTCAAACAACGAGCCAACAATTTCCCAGGCTTATCGCCATAACAATGCAACCAATAGCGATAATAAAGAACCGACTTCTTGGCTTTCTGATGCAAAAGCTCGTTAAGATCTACTTGGGTCTCCCAAAGCTGCTTCCTATTCTCGACCGACGGTAGTTGGGCACACCTACGCCCTCCTCCCCTCCTCCCCCCCTCCCCTCCCCTCCTCCCTCCCCTTCCCCCCTCCCCCTCCCCCTCCCCCTCCTCCCCTCTCCCCCCTCCCCCTCCCCCCCTCCCCCACCTCCTCCCCTCCCCCCACCTCCCCCCCACCTCTCCCCCCCCTCCCCCCCACCTCTCCCCCCCACCTCTCCTCCCTCCCCCCCACCTCTCCCCCCACCTCCCCCCTCCCCCCCCTCCCCCTACCTCTCCCCCCCCTCCCCCCACCTCTCCCCCACCTCTCTCCCCCCTCCCCCCCCCACCTCCCCCCCACCTCTCTCCCCCCCCCTCCCCCCCTCCTCCTCCCCCTCTCCCCCCTCCTCCTCCCCCTCTCCCCCCCCTCCTCCCCCTCTCCCCCCCCTCCAGGTGGATCGATTCTTGCTTACGGTCTGGCCATTGAGCGGGCGAGGTTAAAAAAGCGAGGTTATTCGGCAGCGGTAATAGCGACTTTGCTCAAGGCGCGGAAGATGTCTACTTCTCTGGCTTACGTGCGCATCTGGTGGATTTTTGAGGATTGGTGTTCTCGGGGTCAGATCTGGGCGGCGACGGCGTCGGTGCCGGTGGTACTCAGTTTTTTGCAGGATGGTTTTGAGAAGGATCTGGCTGCTAGTTCATTAAGGATCCAGCTAGCGGCTTTGGCATGCTACAGGGGCAAAGTGCAAGAGGTGGCGTTAGGAACGCACCCGGATGTGCTGCGCTTTCTGAAGGCTGTTTCCAACCTTCGTCCGGCTCGTGGAGTCACTGTTCCTTCGTGGGATCTCAACCTGGTCTTGGGGGCTTTGACGAGGGAACCTTTTGAGCCATTGCGCAGGGCATCGGTGAAGGATTTAACTCTGAAAATGGTGTTTTTGGTGGCTATTTGTTCGGCACGGCGGATTTCAGAACTACAAGCTTTGTCTTGTCGGGAGCCGTTTTTGTCCTTTTATAAGGATAAGGTAGTTCTTCGGCCTGTTCCTTCCTTTTTGCCGAAGGTGGTTTCGCCGTTTCACTTGAGTCAAACGGTGTCTTTGCCAGTCCTGAATGCGCTGGGAGACAGCGAGGCGGACCGCTGCTTGCATCGGTTGGACTTGAAATGCGGGTTGCGGCACTACCTTAAGGTATCTGAGGGCTTTTGCAAGTCGGATCGGTTGTTTTGTTCGGGGGTAACCGCAAAGGTGAAGCAGCGGCAAAAGCGTCTATTTCTCAGTGGATTAGAGAAACCATTGCTTCAGCTTATCTCTTGTAGGCAGTGGTGCCGGCAGGCTTGCGGGCTCATTCTACCAGGGCTCAGGCAGCATCATGGGCGGAACACAGTTTGGTGCCTCCGGTGGAGATTTGTAGGACGGCCACGTGGTTGTCCCTTCATACTTTCAGCAAACATTACCGGCTGGACGTGTTTTCAGTGCAGGATGCAGTTTTCGGATCGGCGGTTTTGCATGCTGGTTGGAAAGGTCCCTCCCAATAGTTACTGCTCTGTTACATCCCAGAAGTATAGGACTAAACTGGATGACCGAAAAGGAAATGGAAATTACACTTACCTGGTAATTGTGGTTCCTTGAGGGAATCCAGTTTAGTCCTCATTCCCACCCGGGTTGCCTTAAGTTTCTGAGAGGATTTGAGTGGGCGGTAGTTACTGGTAAGTAATGTCCAGGGTTTCGTTTCTTTGCTTATCTGTCTGTGGATTGGTTCGAACAGTGGGAGGCAGGCAAAAGAAATGTGGCCTGTCGGCAAAAAAAAAAAAAAAGGAAAATTATGTAAAAAGTTGAGACATTTGGGTTTGTTATGTTGATATGGCTATAGGTAGATACTTATTGCTCCTCTAAGTGTGCTTTGTCAATAGTTCACTGGCGGTTGCTGGGAGAGCAGAGGTGCTACATGCAGTGATGTCACGTTTTTGGACATGCCCAGTCTCCAGGCTGCAGGAAGAGGTGCACTACCCAGAAGTATAGGACTAAACTGGATTCCCTCAAGGAACCACAATTACCAGGTAAGTGTAATTTCCATTTATAGGGCGCCCTATAAAGCGCCTTATAAGGCTCTTTATAGGGCACCTTATAAGGTGCCTTATCAGGTGTCCTCTAAAGCGCCTTATAGGGTGCCCTATAGGGGACATTATAGGGTGCCTTGGCGGACAGTGCACTTTATAATGTGCCCTATGGAGTGCCTTATAGGGTGCCTTATGCGGCACCTTAGGTTACGGCATGTGAGGTTGTGTTTGCTGGCAGCACTAATTAAACTACAAATAAAATGCCTTAAAAATCAATACTTACACGTAAAAGCTACTACCTCAGCCAGCCTTATGGATTAGGTACACTGGGGGATCAAACTTATGACTCCTGCACCATCAGTCAGTGTATTAACCATTGTGTTACACCTCTGTTTCTGTGTTTGTATGTCTGCGCGCCTACTTAAGAATTGCACGTTAACGTGCTTAGCGGCATCTCACCCAATAATGTGCACAGCGCATGTTATCGCGCGATAATCCTGTTTTGCTACTTTAAGACCGACACGCCCACTCCTTTTATGGCAGCCTGCACACTATCGCCGGGCGCACGTTAAGACGGTTTAGTAAACATACCCCTATGTCTTGCCTTTCTGACTTTGCTTTCCTGTCATTGAATGGAAGTTTCTTTGTCCTACCTCTACTACTAATGTTTTTATGAATTTGTAAACCACTTAGACTGTGTACAATGTTGCGGTATGTCGAATGTCCAATAAACATAAACTAACATTTATACGAGCCCTTGAGGTGTGATAAGTGCTAGCATCATTATGTACATGCATTCTTTCACGCCTATGCTAGTATTTTATAGTCAAGATCAGGTAGGTGTGTGAAAATGCACATTAGTGCAACTTTATAACATTTTTTTTTCAGTGCCTTCAAGTCAGTGCTGATACCTGCCGACCCAGCTGCCTCTGAGTTTTCTTGGTAATGTATCAGTGGAAGTAGATTGCCAGGCCTTTTCTTTGGAGGCAATGGAGGGTAAAGTGACTTGCCCAAGGTCACAAGGAGTACCAGTAGGAATCAAACCCATGATCTTCTGGGTAGTAGGCTATTCTTGTAGGATGCAGAATAATACATTTGAGCACCCCAACCATTCCACAATTTCACATGATCCTGTGTCTCTTGTAGAAGTGTTATGACCATTCCTTGTTTGCTAACATATGACATCATCGTTTTCCTTCTTTTATCGGGCTATTGAAGTCACCTCCATTCAATGTAGCAATATCAATATCAATGCTTCTAGTTTTCAGGCTGAGAAAACACAACTAATCCCTTTGGTACATACTGCATGGAACATATGAAGTTGCTGTCCATTTATCTCCAGGATCAAACCCTAATAGAAAAACAAAATGAACACGTTAAACGTGCTAAAGCTAGAAGCAGTGTACTCAATGGATCAGATTTCTCCATACAAATAAAGAAATATTTGACTTCTAAACTTATTGTGAGCATTGATTTATTGTATTATAGTCAATGTTTATTATAATGTTCCATTCTTGCCACATTTCTCTCCCCCCACTGAAATTCCACACTGTAAATTATTTTTATAGAATGTGCATTTGAAAATATTACATCATTCATTCTTTCTTGGCAACAGCTACTCACAGACTCTGTCTCCATGTTTTTTTTTTATCATTGGCTCTTTATAAGGGGGTGTGAGGGGGTAATGGGGGGGAGGAGAAGAGAGGGAAGTGATAGGCAGGGGGATATGCGTGCAATGATGAGGGATAATGAGTGTGGGAGTGTGGGGAAAATAATGAAAATGGGGTGATTCGGTACCACTGGCATTAGTAATGAGTTTGTGATTTGTGCAGTGTTACTGTGGGCACTGTGAAAATGTTGTTGAGAGGGTAATGGCTATTTTATCCTCTGTATTATTGATAGTCTTTTTCGGCAGCTTGTTAGATCTGTCCCTTGTACTTTCCTTCTTTGCCTCCCTCCCCCCCCCCCCACCCATGTCCCGGCTCTGCCTTACTCAGTTTTGCCTGACTTGTGCTAATTCATTATCTAGTTTATGTACACAGGGCTGATAAATGCTCATCTTAGCTGGTCTCCCTCGTACATTCATATCTCTCATTGCTGCTTGATGACATTTTTCTTATATTTATTTATGAATGTAACTCTCCTGTTTGTGTGTAGATCCTATATTAGTGTTTTTTGCTGTTAGGCAGGCAGTGGTCACATCAATCCAAGCGCGTTACAGTCTTTCACTCTCTACTTTTGGAGTTCAATTTTAGGGTTCATCGAATGACACCAGTGCACACTGGGAGGTCTTGGTACTTAAATTCTATCTTACTTCTTCCCGTCTCAGAATGAACAAGTGCAGTCCAGATTTTGTGTTCTATAAGAACATAAGAACATAAGATATGCCATATTGGGTCAAACCAAGGTCCATCAAGCCCAGTATCCTGTTTCCCACAGTGGCCAATCTAGGTCATACGTACCTAGCAGTTTCCCCAAAAGACACAGATTCCACAATGCTTGTACTGGGTCAAACACTGATATCCTGGGTCCTTTCTTAATAATGGTATATGGACCTTTCCTCCAGGAACTTATCCAAACCTTTTTTAAACCCAGCTACACTAACAGCCTTTACTACATCTTCCGGTAACAAATTCCAGAGTTTGATTACACGTTGAGTGAAAAAATATTTTCTTTTATCAGTCTTAAATAGTTTATCCTGTAGCTTCATTGCATGTCCCCTAGTCTTTCTATATTCTGATAACGTAAACAATCGATCTACGTTTACCCGTTCCACTCCGTTCATTAATTTATAGACTTCTATCATATCTCCCCTCAGGCGTCTCTTGTCCAGGTTAAAGAGCCCTAACCTTTTCAGCCTTTCTTCATAGGAGTATCCTTCTTTCCCCTTTACCATTTTGGTGGCTCTTCTCTGAACCTTTTCTAATAACGCTATATCCTTTTTAAGATACGGTGACCAGAATTGCACACAATATTCAAGGTGCGGTCTCACCATGGAACGATATAGAGGCATTATAATATCTTTTGTTTTATTTCCCATTCCTTTCCTTATGATACCTAGCATTCTATTTGCTCTCTTGGCTGCCACTGCACACTGGGCCGAGGGTTTTAACAGGTTATCCACAATGACGCCTAAATCTTTTTTCTGGGTGGTGGTTCCTAATGTGGAACCTTGCATCGTGTAACCATAGTTTGGGTTGTTCTTCCCTAGGTGCATAGCTTTGCACTTGTCCACATTAAATTTCATCTGCCATTTTCATGCCCAGTCTTCCAATTTATCAAGATCCTCTTGCAATTTTCCACAATCCTTTTGGGTTTTAACAACTTTAAATAGTTTTGTGTCATCTGCAAATTTCATAACCTCACTCGTTACTCCACTTTCCAGGTCATTTATAAATATGTCAAAAAGCAGCGGACCCAGCACAGATCCCTGGGGTACACCACATTCACCTTTCTCTATTGGGAAAACTGTCCATTTAGCCCTACCCTCTGCTTCTATCTTTTAACCAGTTCCTGATCCACAGTAGTACACTGCCTCCTATCCCATGACTCTTTAGTTTTGCCAAAAGTCTCTGATGAGGGACCTTGCCAAAGGCTTTCTGAAAGTCCAGATACACTATATCAACCGACTCACCTTTGTCCACCTGTTTATTCACACCTTCAAAAAAACATAACAGATTAGTAAGTCAAGATCTTCCTTGTCTAAAGCCATGTTGGCTGTCTCTCATTAGATCATGACTATCTACATGCTGAGTAATTTTATTCTTTATGATGGTTTCTACCATTTTTCCCGGTACTGACGTCAGGCTCACCAGTCGGTAGTTTCCCGGATCACCCCTGGAACCCTTTTTAAAAATTGGTGTTACATTTGCGATCCTCCAGTCTTCAGGTATTAGAGATGATTTTAATGATAGTTCACAGATTACTAATAGCAGGTCTGCAATCTCATATTTCAGTTCTTTCAACACCCTTGGATGTATACCATCCGGCCCAGGTGATTTGCTACTCTTCAGTTTATCTAATAGTTGTAATACATCTTCCCGATGTATCGATATTTCCTTCAATTCTTCCGGACCTTTAAATACTACTTCAGTCATAGGTAACTTTCCTACATCTTCCTCAGTAAAGACCGAAGCAAAGAATTCATTCAGTCTCTCCGCTATCGCTTTGTTGCCTCTTAGTGTCCCTTTAGCCCCTCTATAATCTAATGGACCAACTGACTCTCTCACAGGTTTTTTGCTACGAATGTACTTGAAAAAGTCTTTACTTCGCCTTTTTGCTTCCGCAGTAAGCTTCTTCTCAAATTCTCCCTTTGCCTGCCTTATCAATGCCTTGCATTTGACTTGCCAGTGCTTGTGCTGTTTCCAGGTTTCGTCGTTTGGCTCTTTTTTCCATTTCCTGAAAGAAGCTTTTTTGGCAACAACAGCCTCTCTGACTTCACCTTTAAACCATGATGGCAGTTTTTTGGACTTCCTTCCACTTTTCTTAAAGCATGGAATACAGCTGTTCTGGGCTTCCAAGATAGTATTTTTCAACAACACCCAAGCTTGATGTAAGTCTTTTACCTTTGCAATTGCTCCTTTTAGTTTTTTCTTAATTATTTTCCTCATTTTATCATAGTCTCCCTTTCGAAAGTTAAAAGGTAGTACTGTGGATTTCCTTGCTATCCCTCCTCCACTAATTAAATCAAAGGCGATCATGCTATGATCACTATTGCCAAGTGGCCCCAACATCCTTATCTCTTGCACTAGATCTGGTGTTCCACTAAGGACTAGATCTAATATGGCTTCCCCTCTGGTTGGTTCATGAACCAGCTGCTCCAAGAAACAGTCATTAATTTCCTCCAGGAACTTTATCTCCCTAGCATGTCCTGCCGTGACACTGACCCAGTCGATACCAGGGTAATTGAAATCACCCATTATTATTACTGCGCTGTAACTTTTGTTAGCTTCCTTGATTTCTTTGAGCATTTCATCATCCATTTGTTCATTCTGGCCAGGCGGTCGATAGTACACCCCCACTGCCATCGCCTTCCCCTTTTTACATGGAATTTCAATCCATAGAGATTCTACAGCAAATTGTGTTTCCTGAAAAACTTTAATCCTTTCTGACTCAATGCCCTCTCTAACATAGAGCACAACCCCTCCACCAATTTGATCAGCTCTATCATTACGATATAGTTTGTACCCAGGTATCACAGTGTCCCACTGGTTGTCCTCCTTCCACCATGTCTTTGATATTCCAATCATAACTAACCTCTCATTTAGTGCTATATATTCTAACTCTCCCATCTAATTTTTTAGACTTCTAGCATTTGCATACAAGCATTTTAGAGACTGTATTTTATTCATATTAATTTGACTATTGGTAGACAAGGGTAATTTGGGATCTTTAAGCTCTGTCTGCTCCATACTCGAGGACATTTGGGCTGCTTTACTCTTTTTTGGAACCTCTCTGCTTTTGGTAGTATCCTTCAAGGATTCATTCTTCTGAACCATCTGCTCTTGGGCAACTGTCGGCTTTCCCCTATTAACTAGTTTAAAAGCTGCTCTATCTCCTTTTTAAAGGTTAATGCCAGCAGCCTGGTTCCTACCCGGTTAAGGTGAAGCCCATCCCTTCGGAAGAGCCCGTCCTTTCCCCAGAATGTTCCCCAGTTCCTAACAAATCCAAAACCCTCATCTCTGCACCATTATCTCATCCACGCATTGAGACTCCGGAGCTCTGCCTGCCTTTTGGGTCCTGCGTGTGGAACGGGAAGCATTTCAGAAAACGCTACCCTGGAAGTTCTGGATTTCAACTTCCTACCTAAAAGCCTATATTTAGCCTCTAGAACCTCCCTACCACATTTTCCTATGTCATTGGTGCCGACATGTACCAAGACAGCAGACTCCTCCACAGCACTATCTAAGACCTTATCTAGGTGGCGCGTGATGTCCGCTACCTTCGCACCAGGCAGGCATGTTACCAAGCGATCCTCACGTCCACCAGCCACCCAGCTATCTACATGCCTAATGATTGAATCACCAACTATAACAGCTGTCCTAACCCTTCCCTCATGGGCACATGGCCCTGGAGAAACTTCCTCGATGCGAGAGGGTTTTACATCACCTGGAGGACAGGTCCTAGTTACAGGATCACTTCCTGCCACACCAGGGTGATGCTCTCCTGTCACGTGACCTCTCTCCTCAATGGCAACAGGGATGCTGCCAGACTGGAGGTGGGACTTCAGGACTATAGCCCTGTAGGTCTCATCTATGTACCTCTCTGTCTTTCTTATGTTTTCCAAGTCTGCTACTCTAGTCTCTAGAGAACGGACTCGTTCCCTGAGAGCAAAGAGCTCCTTGCACCTAGTGCACACGTAAGACCTCTCACCAACTGGGAGAAAATCATACATGTGACATTCAATGCAAAAGACTGGAAAGCCTCCATCTCGCTGCTGGACTGCTGTCTGCATCCTAGTTTTAAGTTTGTGTTTAGATCTTTAAGTTCTTTACTTACTAAGGGTTGCTATGGATATTTATACTAATAAAACTGTACCTAATACGTTTAATATACCTTGTTCACCTGAAGCTTAATTAATCTCAGGTCCTTAGTGTATGACTGATTTGGGTAACGAGCTTCACCTGAGAGCACCTCCTGTCTTTTAAGATGTGTAAGTACATATAAAGCTACGATTATCCCAGGGGTGGGTGGGTGTTGGGGAGGGAGGGAGGGAAATAACACTTATTATAAGAGGGCTGCTACACAGTACCCTGTCCTGTGCTGCTGAGGTAAGCTATATTCTGATTTGATTTAAATTATAGCTATTTCCTGCTCCTAGGCTCTAACTTATTATGAAATTTAAACTACAATCTCTCTGCTGGGTTCTAAATTTAACCAGAAAGCTTTCTTCTGTGTTTTAAATTTAAACTAAAAGTACTTTGCTGATGCTAGGCCCTGAGTGACTATTACATTTAAACTACAAGCTCTCTGCTGGTTATGAAATGTAACCAGAAAGTTCTCTTCTGTGTTTTAAATTTAAACTTAAACTGCTGCTACTAGGCCCTGACTGATTTAACAAAAAATAGTGGGTTCACAGATTAATTAGCTTTAATAGAAAGAATTCCTTTGAGAAAATTCCCAGAAGTATATACTCACAATTGCAGATCTCTCTCTAGAAGTAACAGTCGCCTTTTCTAGTCCTTCAAGACTGCGGATCACAGAGCTCTGGTTGAGCTATTTATGCCTGTGCTGCTGAGGTAAGCTGTGACCAACTTCCTGGGTGATTAACAGTCCTTGCTTGGATAGAAGGAGGCTTTCAAAATGGCCTTTTGACCTGCCACCTGGTGTTAACACCTGTTGAAAATGTTTCACAGGTCTCTTGCCCCCTAGGTAGAAGGCCTCTTTGTAAAGGTCTCTAGAAGCACCAGCACCACCGGCATAATGGCATGGCAGTATGGTGGCGGAGGGGTGCTGGTGACAGAGGGGGCAGTGACATCGGCCAACAGCAGACCATGGCCTAGCCCCATTTAGGTGGGTGCCGTGCACTGCAACAGACAGGGTCTGTCTGACGAACAGTCATGGTATCCCCAGGGAAAGAACTATCCCTGTGGCGACAGTGTGATGCAGTGTGTTCAGGAGCAGAAGGTCACAAGTTCAAGTCCCAGCTATGGCTCCTGCTAACCCTTTCCTCATATTTTACCCAGTACTAAACCATGGTAATAAAGACAGAACCTTTATTGCAGATAAAATAAACATTCCTGCTATAATTTACCTTACATAGCACAGACACCATAAACATGTGTAATCCCTAGAGCAGAGTTTCCCAACTGCAGTCCTGGAGGGCCAAACACCATTCAGGTTTCATGCTGTCCCTAATAAATATGCCTGTGCTGCATTAGTATGCGCCGCCCCCATTGTATGCAAATGTATTCATGCATATTCATTAGGGACAGCATGAAAACCTGAACAGTGTTTGGCCCACCAGGACCGGAGTTGGGAACCTCTGCCCTAGAGCAGCGGCCAACAGGGGCATAAACACCCAACCCACAGGCTCCACTATCCAAAGCCTCATGGAGAGTCAGGCTGTTGGGCCTTGCACGCAGCAGCATCTCCCAATACTAGCATTTGCATACCTTAGCAATGTTGCCCTAAACTTGGGAATACGTTACACATATATCAAAAGGTTGCTATGATTAATGGCAGATAACAATTCCTAAGTTAAGCACAATTTGCTGATAGAGCTGCATCATAGCAACCTTTCTGATATCTGTGGAGTGTGTTTCAGGTTTGGTTTCTGACAGTGTTTACCACCCCTGGGAGTGACCCCAACAGTATTGCGTACGATAGCCATGCTTGCACTGTGCCCAGGACTGGTGTGGTGGCCAGGGCTGCCAAAGGCCTCTATATTTGCACAATGATGGCATAGGTGTGGGAGTGTGTGTCTGTCTATCCAGTGTGTTGTGGCTGCCTAGACCTTACTCAGCCCACACTGCTTGCACTGTTTCCAGTGTTAGCCTGCCAATGTGCATAATGTGGAGCAGGGTACTGTGGGTATGGCCCGGACAGGGTGGATTGGGGAAGGATGCATCTGCACAGGGCATAGGGCAATGGCTGGGGCATTGTAGTGCCCGGCCACCACCTGCACGGACAGGGTGGCCACAGCATGTCCTGCTGGGAGGTCACTCTCACCCTGACTGAGCAGTGACCATGGCATGGTTAGGTTCCCCCATAGTGCTATATAGTATTTCTCTCAAGTAATATTGATGTGTTCTTTTTTCTGGGGCCTAATCATTGATTTATCTGTTTGGTGTGTGTGCTCACATCCCAGTTTGCATGCATCTTCTCCAGGAACATGCACTATAGATTAGCTAGCAGACTGTCTGCAGTTAGTATGTGTATGGCTGGAACATCTTGCAGGGTGCAGCAGCTGGAGACTCAGTGTGCTCGCTGCTGGAGAATGTCAGATAGTGGTGTGGGGCAGCTGAGCATTTCCAGGCTTGCTCTCTGTCTGCCATTGCTTTATGGATGCGTACAGATCTGCATTGACTGCGCTGTAGGGTGCCAGTTCGCCAGCAGGACTGGGGTTGATGGTCCCCTCTACTGCCACCATTGCAGGGATGTAGAAAGTGGATCTGTTGGTGAGAGATCCTGTCCCCCACCCTGAGCCCCAGAGGGCAGGTTGGGTGGTGCTACATAATCCGCCTGTGGGTCCAAACACCCCCCTTCACTTAAATCATGTGACCATAGCACCCACACAGGATATGCACTGTTCTGGGTGCATCATAGTCCACAAGGGCTAGACATGACTGGGAAATACGGATGGACACAGGTGTATCCTAGGTGTGTCTGCAAGGACTACCTATCACACACTGACACTGATGGTGACCTGCAGCATAGCCCATCTCAGCTAAGCCAGGTGCTGCGGACCTGGTGCTAGGCGCCCTGCCTCGCCCTCAGGGTGAGCACAGTACCCCCCACAATGTGACGGTCTGTAGCTACTCTGTGCCAGTAACACACACGGTCAGTTCCCCCTACCAGGCCGAGGTGCTGTGGGGGTGCATACCCCATCTTGTGATCATCTGTAGACTGCTGATCTGCATGTGCAGAGCATCATGGGTATGGGTGGGTTAACCCTATCCTGGTAACCACAGCAGACAGTTTGTGTGGTGATCTGCAGTCCTTCTGTAGCCAGCCAGGGGTTTGCTAGTAGCTATAGAGATGTAGCCCACTGGTCACTTCACTGACTGTGGAGGCAGAGGTCATGGGTTTGATCCCACAGTGGTGTTATTTGATAGGGCTGTCTGAGGCATTTCCTTTTTTAATTTGAATTAGTGCTGCCAGCAATAACACCTTCGCAGTGCTGTAACCTTAAGGTGCCTGATAAGGCGCCCTATAAAGTGCCCTATAAGGCGCCCTCGTATAAGGTGCCTTGGCGGACAGTGCACTTTATAATGTGCCCTCTGGAGTGCCTTATAGGGCGCCTTATGCGGCACCTTAGGTTACGGCACTCTGAGTGTGTGTTTGCTGGCAGCACTAATTTAAATTAAAAAAGAAAATGCCTCAGACAGCACTGATTTAAAGTAAAAGGTGATGCCTCAGACAGCCTTACTCATTAAGCCCATTGGGGGATCAAACTCATGACCCCTGTATCATCAGGCAATGTATTAACCATTGTGCTACACCTATGTTGCTGTGTTTCTAGGTCAGCACGCCTAATTAAGGCTAACGTGCGTTAATGTGCCACGGCTCCCTCTATCACGCGATAACGGACTTTATCGTGCGATAACCCAAAATGCTACCTTAAGACCGGAACGCCCACTACCTTATATGGCATTCGTCACAGTAAGACTGCAACTAGCGCCGGTAACATTAAGATGGTTTAGTAAACATACCCCTATGTCTTGGTCATGGGTGGTAAGCGGATCCTAGGTGCTGGTAATTATGTCGGGTCAATGTTTTTTTTATCTGCTTTCTCTCCAAAATTTTCATAGAATAGGTATGTTGTAAAGTGTTTTCGAATAGTGGAGATGTCCTTTATAGCCCTTAAATTGTGTGGGAGTGAGATCCAGAGAAGCGGTACATAGAAACATAGAAAAATGATGACAGAAAAAGATCACATGGCCTATCTAGTCTGGCCTTCCATATCAACCACTACAATAGTCCCCTTTTTTCCTTTAGAGATACTCTGTATTTGTCCCATGCTTTTTTGAATTCAGATACTGTCCTCGTGTCCACCACCTCCACTGGGAGACTATTCCACGGATTCACCAATCTTTCCGCATAGTATGTAAAAGCTCTGTTACTGGTTACACAATTGGTTTTCCTAAATTCAGGGGGAATGGCTAGTGTGTTTTGTGTTGTACCTCTCCTTTGTCTGTTATTTGGTATGGTGGTTATGAGGGAACTTAGATTGTTGGATGTATAGTAATTTGAACATGGTTATTATGGATTTGAATTTTATTCTACTTTCAGTAGGTAGCCAGTGTAGCCGTTGGAGTATAAAGGTTATGTGTTCAGATTTTGGTAATTTGAGTAGGACAAATGCTGCGGTATGTTGGGCCATCTGCAGCTGGTGTAGAGATTGTTTGGGGAGGCCTTGTAGGATATCGTTACAAAAGTCCAGATGTGGTGATATCATTGATTGAAGTACTATACGGAAGTCGTTAGTTGAAAGTAGGGGTCTCAGCTGCTGGAGGATCTGTATTTTGTTATATATTGCTCTTGTAGTTTTATCAATGTGTGCCCTTAGGTTCAAGTTTTGGTCCGGGTTTATGCCTAGGTATTTTACTTCATTCTTTACTATCAATGAGGCTTTTTAGACCTTCAATTGTGGTGGTGGGATGAAGTCTTTATCTTTGGAGATGAACAGAACTTCAGTCTTTTGTAAGTTTATCTTCAGGATGTGAGAAGCAAGCCATTCTGAAATATCAATGAATATTGTAGTTATCTCTTGGGTGCTAGACTGGGCAGGATTGTATGGGAGGTAAAACTTAGGGGTATGTTTACTAAACCATCTTAACATAGCAGCGGTGACGTTATCGCGCGATACATAATGTTATTGCGCGATAACGTCGGCAGCAGTGTTAAGGCACACTAACGCTGTGAAATCCAGCTATGAAGGGTGGAGTAAGGTCTCCCAGAGGGTGGAGATAGGGGTCAATGGGCGGAGAGTGGGCGGGGGGAGGCTCCAGGCACACTAACGCTGTGAAATCTGGGTCTGAATAATAACACCAGTGAAACCCTCGCATTAGAGGCACATTTGCAGGAGAGAGAAACCATTTCAGTCAGCAATGTACAGCAAAGGCAGGGAAACCCAGAAAAGTGATAGTAGTGATACATGTGCAGGAACCAAAAAGGCAAATAAATATATAAAATGACCAGAACCATATCTGAAATCCCAATAACCAAGCTGGCCAATAGTGATATTAGTGATAAACATAAAGCAACACTACTGACAAAGCGTAAAAAGGAAGATATGTTTGGAAGGGTCTATGCTCTGTCCCCCTACAAAGTGAATGATCTCACATTGAAATAACGGTGATCAGGGTTTTTGTCGTTTATATTGGGCAGGTTTGTTAGGGTGTGCACATGTGCAGCAACAGCAGAGTAGGCACGTAGGAAAGGGCAACTGTACTGATGCTGTAAATGGGATACAGGGGGCTGCAGGCGGCAAATGCTGTGGTCCAGCTGGGGCACAGTGCGGACTAGGCAGATGCCTAGGTGGCACATAGGAATGCCGAAACTGTAAAGCAGCAAGACAGCAACTGATGAGGGACCAACATGGGCATGAGTGTATGTCCCACAGTGTCACAGGGGATATTACCCAGCAGGTAGCCCCAGGCACATAACATTGGCAGTCGGTGCCGGGGAGGGGGGGAGGGAAGCACGCATATCCATGTAGGCACCCCTACCTGAGAACCCACACCATAGGCAGCTGCCTACTGGCACACTGGATGGCCTGGGACTGTGCACCACCAGCACCACTGGCATAAGGGCATGTCAGCATGGTGGCGGAGGGGTGCTGGTGGCAGAGGGAGCAGTGGCATTTGCCCAAAGCAGACCACTGCCAAGCCCCATTTAGGTGGGTGCCGTGCACTGCAACAGACAAGGTCTGTCTGCCGAACAGTCATGGTATCCCCAGGGAATGATCTGCCCCTGTGACAACAGTTTGGTGCAGTACACCCAGCCAGTGTGTACAGGGGCAGAAGGTCACAAGTCAAGTCCCAGCTGTGGCTCCTGCCAACCTTGTCCCCATATTTTACCCAGTACTAAACCGTGGTAATAAAGACGGAACCTTTATTGCAGATAAATTAAATATGCCTGAAATGCCTATATCTTTATCTTTATCTTTATTCACATTTGATATACCACCAACGCCAAGGCATCAGGGCGGTTTACAATAAAATATCCAAACATTGCTGCAGAAAGAGAAAAGAACACCATATTGAGACAGGACAGAAGGAGAGAGAACAGCAGAAAATAGACAAACTAATGGGTATATTTACCCTGCAGAGCACAGACACCATAAACATGTGCAATCCCTAGAGCAGAGTTTCCCAACTGCAGTCCTGGAGGGCCAAACACCATTCAGGTTTCATGCTGTCCCTAATAAATATGCCTGTGCTGCATTTGTATGCATTGCCCCCATTGTATGCAAATGTATCTCATGCATATTCATTAGGGACAGCATGAAAACCTGAACAGTGTATGGCCCACCAGGACCGGAGTTGGGAACCTCTGCCCTAGAGCAGCAGCCAACACGGGCAGAAACACCCACACCCACAGGCTCCACTATCCAAAGCCTCATGGAGAGTCAGGCTGTTGGGCCCTGTGCGGAGCAGCATCTCCCAATACTGGCACCTGTATACCTTAGCAATGCTGTCCTAAACTTGGGAACACGTTCCACATATATCAAAAGGTTGCTATGATTAATGTCAGCTAACAAATCCTAAGTTAAACACGATTTGTTGATAGAGATTCATCATAGCAACCTTTCTGATATCTGTGGAGTGTGTTTCAGTTATTGCTTCTGACAGTGTTTACCACCCCGGGGAGTGACCCCAACAGTACTGTATACCATAGCAATGCCCGCACTGTGCCCAGGACTGGTGAGGCGGCCAGGGCTGCCACAAACCTCCATATTTGCACAATGCTGGCATAGGTGTGGGAGTGTGTGTATGTCTATCCAGTGTGTTGTGGTTGCCCACACCTTACTGAGCCCACACTGCTTGCACTGTTTCCAGTGTTAGCCTGCTAATGTGCATAATGAGGGGCAAGGTACTGTGGGTATGGCCCGGATAGAGTGGCCTGGGCAGGATGCATCTGCACAAGGTATAGGGCAATGGCTGGGACATTGTAGTGCCCAACCACCACCTGCATGGACAGGGTGGCCACAGCATGTCATGCTGGGAGGTCACTCTCACCCTGACTGAGCAGTGACCACAGCATGGCTAGGTTCCCCCATAGTGCTATGCAGCTTTTCTCTTAAGTGATGTTTATAGGTTCTCTTTTCTGGGACCCATTCACTGACCTACCTGCTTGATGTGTGTGCTCACATCCCATTTTTGCGTGCACACAGTTCCTCTGGGAACATGTATTAGCTAGCAGATTGTCTGCAGTTAGCATGTGTATGGCTGGAACACCTTTCAGGGTGCAGCGGGTAGAGATAGTGGTGGGGGGCAGCTGAGCTTCTCCAGCATTCTGCCGATCTCCCATTGCCTTATGTAATGTGTACAGCTCTGCATTGACTGCCCTGTAGGGTGCCTGTTTCCCAGCAGGACTGGGGTTGATGGTTCTCTCTACTGCTACCATTGCAGAGATGTACAATTTGGATCTGTTGGTGTGCAGTGCAACAGAAGAGGTCTGGCCGAGGGCCATAAAGATAGCCCCAGGGACCACTATGTTGCTGTGGCAACAGTGTGGTGCAGTACACTCAGCCAGCATGTCCAAGAGCAGAGGGTCAGAGATTCAGGTCCCATCTGTGGATCCTTCAGAGCATCTCCCCATAGTTTTAGCCCACAATGCAGCCACTCAACAGCATGGGCAAACCCCAAAGCAGTGTTGCACAGGGGTACGGACACCCACTCACAAGGGCTCCACTATCCATAGCTTCATGGAGTATCAGGCTGTTGGCCCCAGCACAGAGCTGCAGTTATCAGCAGAGCACTACTGCTACCCCCCTGCACAGATTAGCAATGTCGGCACTGTGATCAGGACCAGTGCAGCGAGCAGGGTTGTCAACCACCTCCATCTCTGCACAATGCTGAGATAGGTGTGGGAGTATGCGTATGTCTCTCCATTGTTTTGTGTCTGCCAACACCTCACTGAACCCACATTGTTCATACTGCTTCCAGCGTTAGCCTGAAAATGTGCATAATGAGCAGCAAGGTATTGTGGGTATGGCCCAGACAGGGCGGATTGGCCAGGATGCATCTGCACAGGGTGGAGGGTAATGGCTGGGACACTGTAGTGTTCGACCATCACCTGCATGGACAGGGTGGCCACAGCATGTCACGTGGGGGGGGGGGGGTGGTCACTCTCACTCTGACCGAGCAGTGACCATGGCATGTCTATGTTCCCACATAGTGGCACACATTATTTGTTTCCAGTGATACTTGTGTGTTCCCAGTTTTGGGGCTCAAGCACAGAGCTACCTGCTTGTTGTCTGTGTTGTGCATCCTATCTCTGGTTGCACAGGTTTCCCCTGTGAGCATGCACTATGGACTGGTTAGGGGGCTGTCTGCAGTTTGCCTGTGCATGGTGGGAGCACCTTATAGGATACTGCAGGTGCAGTCTGACTGTGCTGTTTGTTGATGAATGGGAGACTGTGGCATGGGGCAGTTGAGCCTACCCCAAGCATCACTGCTTTTCTGCTATGGTCACATGTATGGCACCGGGCTCTGGAGGGCTATCATCTGTCAGCAGGACTGTGGTTACTGATGCTGCAGTTTGCAAGTACCTGTCCCACCCCCCCTCCCCCCTTCCCCCCCTCCCCCCCCCCCCGTCTGGCCCTGGTTGATGAGACATCCATGCTTATACCTGCACCTGACCATGAATAAAGTGAAAAGAAAGGCTTGTTGCATGGATGAATCTCTTCCAGAGGAAAGCACATAATTCACTTACATTGCCACAGTTATTATTGCCTGCCCAGAGGGATCAGGAGCATAAATATATACTCCAAAGATATTATTAACGCGTCACTGCATGTCTACTTTAAGTATCTGAAATAGCAGACTGGGACATGCAAGCCTCATACGTACTCACACCCTTTTGGAATATTGCTGCTGGCACATCCAAGTTCCCGGTTCTGAGGTCATGTAGTTCGGGGACGTCCACATTTGTGAAATGGTCTACACCTCTCCACATAACCAGCCTTGCAACCTGTGCAGGGCCCACCTCCATTAACGGTTACATGGACGTTCATTTTTCAGGGCAGAGATGGAGTGATTTCAGATGGCACTGAGACGTGCCTCATTTCACTGCTGCCATGCCCCCTGGTTTTTGGACGTTCTGCTCTGGACGTTCCAGTGTCTTACTAGAAATCCCTTCTAAAATCCCACTTTAGTTCTGATATTGTCTCTTATTTGTTGTGGTGATCAGTGTCCTAGCAGTGGACCAGGCTTGCAGTTAGGCGCTTCACTGTTAGTGTGTCTCTTCTGGTGGAGGCCGTGGAGTTCCTAAGACAAATGATTTGCTTCTCTTCTTTAGTCCCTGCCTAGTCCCTGAGTTTTGGGTCAACTGCCAGATTCCTGTCCATGAAGCAGCTGATTTCCAGAAGCAATCGCCAGAATACACTTCCTTCTGGCCTTGCTTCTTGCTGTGGGACATTAGATGTTTGGACAGAAAGAGTTCCATTAGGCTGGGTACCACCATGTTAAAACATTTAACTTTTGAGGGAAAACTAGTAGGATGCTGAGGACCCCAAAAGTGTCTCTCCTCATCTTCCCTCACAGACCTCCGTGGCACAGCTCCCTCTGACGGATATCGTCCGTTCTACCACAGGATAGCAACTGCAGGGGAGTACTGGGAACAGTCTAATACCCCATCTGAATACTTTAAAATAAATGTTGCCCTTCAATTTTTATCATGTTCATTCTCTTGTTTACTGACAGTTACCTACATAGCCAAACCATAATTCCAGAGAAAGGTACAGAGACACATAGGTACATCTGCACCCACATACCCCCTCATAGAGCTTCAGGCAAAAGGATAGGGAAGGGAATTAGGATTTAGCTCACTGTTGTCAGGAGTAGCTCAAGGTACTGCCCTGTCCCTGGAGACTTTCTTTTTTTTTTTTTTACAATAACCAAACAAAATTAAAGAAACATATTGTACACCAACAAACGAAAAGAAAAGAAAAAACATTCACCCACATTCAGGAAATACAATATAAAATGTCGTGACAATATTCAGCCCTCATCAAGGGAGCATACCTGTATCAAATATTTAGATAAATATAATATCAGAGAAAACATCAAACGGAAAAACAGGCCTTGACGGCCAACAAATTAGGGGTCAATTAATTTTGGACCTCACCATCCCCAGCTGTGCCCTGCTTATCACTGAGAAATTTTTCCAGATGGGAAATATCAAGAAAAACATAAGAAGCATCCTGATAAGAGATTAAACACTTACATGGGAAGCGCAGGAAAAAAGTAGCACCCATTGCCAATACACGGGAGACTTTCTAATTTTGAACCTGAGACAGCAGAGGGTTAAATACAAGGAGCAACTGCAGGATTCAAACCCCTATTTCTCTGACTCTGCACTCAGGGCTCTAACCACTAGGCTACTCCTCCACACAAAGACATTGCCATACAGCTACATGGAAGGGAGAACAGGCTTCTTGTCTCCCCAAGTCCCATATCTGCCTCTTGATGCCACTGATCCGATGGACTGTTTCAAAAGAGATCACCAGTGGGCAGCAGTTTTATAGTGTTACAAACTACAGCGAATGAACGCACATATCCACTATTGCTAGAAACAATGCTACACTGCTATTTACTGACTAAGGGGCATGTTTACTGAAGTGTGGTAGGGAGCACGGGGTTAATGTGCAGAATTTGCACGTTAGTACTGTGCTGGAGCCCAGCAGCTGCATTAAACATAAGGGGTGTGCTCATGATACACTACTACTACCACCACGCTGGTCACAGACTAGAGCAGTCATAGCAAACGCATGGTCCACTGCATGTGCAGAGGGCACACACATAGCCCAATGCATGTGCACAGTACACGTGATCTCTGCATGTCGGAAAACGGAATGTTACATGTGTGATATTGGGGCATCTGTGGGCCTTGGATCCACAATGGACAGTAAGAACTGTGTCTCTAGCTCCCATATAGGAAGGGAGCAACTGGGTAGTTCAGAACTGACTGATGTCCGGAAGTGGGCAGAACAGCCAACACAACTCAGAGCACAGGGTCTAAGTAGAAGAGTGTTTGGAGCATAACTGGAGTCTTTCAGCACCAGCTGCCCTGGCATCATTGCCACCATCTCTTTTGTGTTGCGCTTCAGCAATGACCTTGACCTCAGAGCACTGCTCCTGCAGGCTGGGAGATGCATCTGAACTGCTGCATGATTTCTTGAACCAGTGAGGAAACCTTGAAGCAGTGTACAAAAGTTGTGAATGTGAGGTGAGTGGAGGGCTTCAGGTCAGTCTTCTACAGGTGCCAAAGCAAACCCCTTCTATAAATCCTGTGTCATGAAAACATTTTGTTATACCACATTCCAGGCCATCTTTATGAACCAAGCCGCTCTCGCAGTTGTGTTAGCTCTTTTTGGTTCTCTAAATTTTATCTTGCATTAAGTACAATTGTAGGACAACAACTCAGGTTCCAGGTACATATGGACCATTAATGGGGGATGCTTGTTTCTGATGTTAAGGTAGCTAAATAGGTAGAAATGGGGACGATGAAAGCCAGAAAGATGCTTGGGTGCGAAGGGAAAGAATGGCCAAGAGGAAGATGGAGGTGATAATGCCTCTCTATAAGTCTTTGGTGAAACCCCATTTAGAGTATTGGGCGCAATTCTGGAGACACCTTCAAAAGGATATAAAGAGAATGGAGTGAGTACAGAGGGCGGCTACAAAAGTAGTCGGTGGTTTTCATCATGAGGCATATGGGGACAGACTTAACGATCTCAATATGTATGCTTTGGAAGACTGTACTACTACTATTACTTAAACCAAAAAGAAGAGCACCTACTTGCAGGGACCTCAAAGATACAAAGAGCAAGAGGTATGGTGGTCACATGCGCTTTATTAATATTATTAATTTATTAATTAATAAGGTTTTACACTACAAGCTGGCACACTGACAGCTCAACTATTATAGCATTGATTCAGGTCTACAAAATTGTTCTCTTCTGTGCGCTTCATCATTCTAATGATATCTAGAAATTTCTCAGCCCCCTGATGAAGGCATTGCCGAAACGCGTTTGGGTATTTCGTTATTAATAAAGCGCATGTGACCACCATACCTCTTGCTCTTTGTGTCTACTACTATTACTTATCATTTGTATAGCACTACATGCATACACAGCAATATACACACACACACATAAGAGACAGTCCCTGCTTGATAGAACTTACAACGAAGCAAGACAAACATGACAAATAGGGGACAAGAGATAGTTCTAACATACATGCATAATAAACAGGAGAGTAAAAGATCAGGATCCAAAAGCAGTCTCAAAGAGCTGGGCTTTTAGCCTGGATTAGAATAGGAGGAGAAATACAGCCTGACACAGGAAAAGGGAAATATGCTAGAAAGATTTAAATACCTCCGCGGCATAAATGCACAGGGGGAGAATCTCTTTCAATTGAAAGAGAGGTCTTCAATGAGGGAGCATAAGATGAAGGTGAAAGAGTGTAGACTCAGGAGTAATCAGTGGAAATATTTCTTTACAAAAATAATAGTAGATCCATGAAATAGCTTCCCAGTGGAGGTAGTAGAAATGAGGACTGTATCAGAATTTATCTTTCCCCAATTTTCAAGTGATCTTTTTAGTTTGTTTCATGCATTTGACCTAATATAACTTTTTTACGTTCATTAGAATTTTTGATGAGTATAAATTAATTGTATGCATGCTAATTTGCAGATAAATGTGTAAAATTGATCTTGCATGCATTAAAGTTTTTAACGCACACTAACAAACTGAATGCATATCCCTATAACTGGAGAAACATTTCCAGGCAAAGCTACAATAATCCTATGTGTAAACCTACTGAGACCTTGTTTAAAGTGCATGCAGTGTGACAGGCATGCTTATAAAAAGGCATAAGACTTGATACCAGACAATGGAAGATCGGAATAGTTACCAGATACCTGAGTTCCAAACAGAATGCAGATGGTTATTGTCAGTAAATAGGAGTAGCAAAATCAGTAGCAGAAACTTACATATTCTTAGACAATTTTCCTGAGATCCAGTGACTGGAAATATTGTATTTATGTTTAATGGATTTGATAACCCACCTTTTCTTTAGACACCTAGAAAGTGGATATTAACTTCAAAAGAGTCAATTGACAGCTATGGCAGCTATTGCAATTTTTTAAATACCAGTCGCATTTAAAAAATATATATCTTTATAAAGCGTGGTCACAGCCATCAGCTATACATATAAAAGCAAGTGGAGGAGTAGCCTAGTGGTTTGGGCAAGTTGCTGAGGGCTGGGGGTTCAAATCCCACTGAAGGACAGCAACCTTGGGCTGGAGGGACTGAGGTTTCTAGTCCCACAGTCACTCCTTGTGGCCTTGAACAAGCCACTTAACCCTCTGTTGTCTCGGGTACAAAATGTAGATTGTGAGCCCTTTAGGGACAAGGGAAATATATACTGTACCTGAATGTACACCACTTTGACCCAGTGAAAAGCAGTATATAAGCACTGCTAAATAAATAATTATATAAACAGGTAATTAGTTAGCACGATTTCACCTGTATGCATGACACCTATTTTATACAGTCAAGAACACATGGAAGGGTGAAGGTATTAGAGCAGAATCACTTACACCACCCCTAAGGTTTTCAGGTAGTCCATCCAGATAGTGGATTGAATATTGTCGCTATCTGGATATTAGCACCAGCCACTATCCAGATACGGGGCAGAGAAAGTGTAGTTATTCACCTGTAACAGGTATTTTCCGGAAGCAGCAGGAATCAGTCCTCGTGTAACGTCATCGATGGAGCCCATGTAGGAACAATTCCCAGCTTCCATAAGAAGCTTTTGGAACGTGCACCATGCATGCGCATCAAGCATAAAACAATAGAGAACTCCATGGGGAGGAGGGAGGGTAGTGAGGACTGATTCCTGCTGCTCCCGAAAAATACCTATTACAGGTGAGTAACTACACTTTCTCCAGGACCAAGCAGGAAGTCAGTCCTCACTTATTGGACTCCCTAGATACAGGCTACCGATAAACCTGTAGAAAGCCCAACAGGGCAACCAAAAAAACTAATCGAGAAGCAGCAGAAGCAATCACTGAAGGATCTGAGAGTCCTGGCCCAGCAAGGACCTCAACGGCAGCACGACTCAATGGTAGCCTGGATGGACAGAGGGCTGGTGGGAAGGAGTTTAATATCAAACTCCCCTGTACCTCTCTGATCTCTTCCACTTCCACAATCCCACCCGTAACCTCCACTCTGCTCACATCAACCATCTTCATTTACCCTCACAAGCTGTGCCCACCTTGAATCTACCCATCATTCTGCCTTCTTCTTCCTGGGTCCCTCCCTCTGGAATTCCCTCCCATCCATTTTCCGCCTCAAACCCTCCTTCCTCTAGTTCAAATCTCTCCTAAAAACTCACCTGTTCCTTTCTGCTTTTGACCTACCTCCTACCACCCCTTAAACCTTTCCTTGTTTTTCTACCCTTGCTCTGATAGTTTGAGTGACTATCTCTTGTCCTATAAAAAATGTGTAGTTCTTTTTCTTTTTGGCCATTGGCCATTTTTTATCATTTTTAAATATTGTAAACCATCCTGTTTTCATAAAGGGCTGTATAGAAAGTCTGTGAATAAAGATACAGTTGCTTCAATTCCCAAACAGGTGCCAGAGTATGGCTTGGCCGAAGTTGCTTTCACACCGTGAATCCTTATCCAGGCAGAAATGGACTGTGAAGGTATGGACAGATGACCATGTAGCAGCCCTACAGATTTCCTCTGTGGAGACCGAGTGCAGATTGGCCACTGAAACAGCCATAGTTCTCACATTGTGCGCCATCACATGGCGCTCCAAGGAGAGGCCGGCTTGTGCATAAGCATAGGAGATGCAGTCCGCGACCCAAAGAGAGACGGTGCATTTAGACACCGCCCCACCCAGCTTGTTAGGATCACAGGAGACGAAAAGCTGTGTGGAATGGTGATGGGCTTTCGTCCTCTCCAGGTAGAAAGTGAGTGTTCACTTGCAGTCCAGAGTATGAAGCTTCGCCTCAGCTCTGTTAGTGTGAGGCTGAGGAAAGAAGATGGGTAGCACCACCAACTGATTAAGGTGGAACGTAGATACCACCTTTGGAAGGAACTTAGGATTTGTGTGAAGGACTACCTTGTCTTTGTGAAACCTTGTGTATGACAGGTGCGCCATCAACGCCTGGGCTCACTGACTCTTCGCACAGAAGTGAGCGCTACCAGGAAAATGACTTTCCAAGTTAAGAACTTGAGGGGGCAAGAGCTGAGCAGTTCAAACGGGCACAAGTAGTTGTCTAAGCACCACATTGATGTCCCAAGCCACCAGAGGTGGCTTAATGGGGGATCGTGAGAGAAGAAACCCTTTCATGAAGCGGGTGATCAATGGGTGAGCTGACAGGGGCTTATAAACCACCGTGACGTGATAAGCAGCAACTACACTAAAGTGCACCCTGTCAGAGTTGGACTTCAGGCTAGATTTGGAGAGATGCAATAAATAGGACAAAATGTAGTTCACTGGGGAAGAGAACAGATCCAGAGCTTTGCTTTCACACCAGATGGAAAACCTTCACCACTTAAGGGCATAGGCCCGCCGCTTGGAATCTTTGCAGGAGACTAGGAGAACATCTTGCACATCCTGAGGGAGCCAAAGGCTGACCAGAGTTAGCCTTTCAGCATCCAGGCTGTAGGTGACAGGAATTGAAGGTTGGGATGCAGAAGCGTAGCCAAGATAGAGAGGAGGGTGCTGTGTTAGCTGGAACAGCAGGGGAAACCACGGCTGTGGGGACCAGTAAGGCGCAATGAGGATCATAGAAGCTCTGACATTGCTGCTTGAATGTCTCACTGCCACTTGAAATTGAACATGGCCAAAACTGAGCTTCTTATTTTTCCCCCTAAACCCTCCTCTCCCCTTCCTCCTTTCTCAGTCTCTGTGGATATCTCTCTACTCCTCCCTGTCTCCTCAGATCTCAACCTTGGGGTCATCTTTGATGCCTCTTCCCTTCTCCACACATATCCAACTGCTGTTTCCTTCTCTACAACATCAACAAAATTCATCCATTACTTTCTGAACACACTACTAAGACACTTATCCACTCCTTAGTCACCTCTTGTCTAGACTTTGTAACCTACTCTTTGCTGGTCTCTGAATCATCTCTCTCCTCTTCAATCTGTTCAACATTCTGCTGCATGGCTAATCTTCCATCAGCCTCATCATGCTCATATTACCCCTCTTCTCAAGTCATTTTATTGGCTCCCTATCCATTTCCGCATCCAGTTCAAACTTCTGCTGACCTTTCAATGCATTCACTCTGCAGTTCCTCCCTACCTTTTCTCTCTTATCTCTCCCTACACCCCTCCTCAGGAACTCCGCTCTTCTGGTAAATTGTTTCTGTCTGTGCCCTTCTCTTCTACTGCTAACTCCAGACTTCGCTCCTTTCACCTTGCTGCTCTATATGCCTGGAACAAACTATCTGAGTCTGCGGCAGGCTGAAACTCACCTCTTCGCAGCCGCCTTTGGATCTTGACTCACCTGATTTCCTTTGTGTTTCCTTACCATTCCCCCTAGATGTATCCTATGTCTACAGCTACTGTGTCTTCTGTCATGACTAGATTGTAAGCTCTGATGAGCATGGACCATCTTTAACATGTATCTGTGCAGTGCTGCGTACATCTTATAGTGCTATACAAATGTTCAGTAGTAGTAGTAGTCTGTCTGCTCAGACCTTGAAGAGGATCTTGGCCACCAGGGGAGTCAGTGAAAAGGCATAGAGAAGATCCTTGCTCCAATCAAGCAGGAAAGCATCTGTGGCTATGCATTGCTGGCAGAGTATTCGGAGCAAAAGGATGGAAGCAGGGCGTTGGTGGGCAAGGTTAAGAGGTACATGGATGGCAAGCCCCATGCCCGAAATATGCGACAGGCTACCAGCTTGTTGAGAGCCCACTCATGTGGCTGGGGCACCTGACTCAGGGCCATCAAGTGTTATGCCCTGTCTTCCAGGAGAAAAGCTCTAGACTGTGGTGTTGAGTAGAGCCCCAATGAACTCTAGCCTTTGTGAATGTTCCAGGTTGGACTTTGGGGAATTGATGAGAAATCTCAAGCTGTCCAGCACCTGAATGGTCTGCCAAGCCAGTCGTCCAGGTAGGGAAAGACAAAGATTCCCCTGGTACAGAGGTATGCAGCCACCACCGCGGGACATTTGGTAAATACTCTGGGAGCAGAGGCAAGGCCGAAGGGTAGCACCTGATACTGGTTGTGCTTCCTGTTGAGCATGAAGCGCAGGTACTGTTGGTGCAGGGGATGGATTAAGATGTGAGTGAACACATCTTTGAGTTCCAAGGTACATAGCCAATCCTTGCTCTAGAGGCAGGGAAAGAGGGTGCTTAGAGAGAACATCTTGAACCTCTCTATCGCTAGGAAACTTGAGATTCTGTAAGTCCAGAATAAACTGGAAGCCTCCCATCTTCATGTGTACTAGAAAGTATCTATGCCACCTGAGACACTAGGATGGGCTCTACCGATCGATCCCGCAGGAGTTTTTGGACCTTGGTCTGAAGTAGCAAGCGACGGTGAGGGTCCAGGGGAAACTTCCCAGGGAAGTACCCGGGCGGGGTTTGATGGAAGTGGAGGTGGTAGCCCAGGCATCCATGTTAATGATGGTCCACTGGTTGGGAAAGGGAGTTATGGCAATGTCCTTGGAGAGTGGTCAATCCCCACTCCAGGCTGCAGTTGCAGAGTTGGGTCAGGCTTCTGCTGCTTGAGTCAGCATGGGGTGCGCTGATTCTGGCCCTTCTGCTACGTCGCAGGCTGAGGGGCCTTGTAGGCGTGATAGGAAGGGTAAGCGCCATAGACCTGTCTCTTCTTCGAATAGAAGAACTTCTTGGCAGCAGGCTTCTTCTTAGTGGGATCAGCTGTCTTCTGGGACAGCTGGTTCATTGTGAGCTGGTCCTGTTTCAGCTCTCAGGCTATCACATGCATAGGGGTCCCAAAGAGATTCTCCCCTCTGCATGGGATGTCCACCAGTTTATCTTGGACCAACTATTCAAGGTTCAAAGCCTGGAGCCAAGCTAAGCGGCATGCACCAATGCTGGCGGCAGTTACCCAGGTCACCGACTCAAATCCATCATAGGCCCCTCGGGTGAGGTGCTTCAAGCACTCCTTGACCGTCTCCACCAGAGAGCTGAACTGCTGTCAAAGGTTCTCAGGAAGGCCCAAAGAGAACTGGCCAGGTCACTGGAGAGATCCCAGAGGAACATGCTGATGTATAGCTGATAGGCATGGATCCTGGCCACCAGCATGGACCCCTTGTAGCATTTATGCCCAAAGGCATCCATGGTCTGAGCCTCCCTACCAGGGGGAATGGAGGAGTGTTTCTTCTGGCTCTAGATGTTTCTCATGGCCGACTGCACCACCATAGAATGGTGGGGGAGCAGAGGCTTCTCAAACCTGGGACATTTGCTGACTCAATATTTGGAGTCCTAGCATTTGCTAACAATGGGCACTGACAATGGGGCCTGCCACATTTGAAATAGCAAGCACTAGAGTATGCAGTGCACTGGCACTGCAACAGACTCCTTTGAGGGGTGAAGAATACTGGAGGATCTCCAGCTCCTCTGCTCGGGGTTCTTCCTTAGCCTTGACCTCAAAGGGGAAGGCAGCACCCATGTCCCTCATGAAGTCAAGAAAGGAGAGGTTCTCCTGCAGGGACTGATGCCACTTGTAAGGAAGAGGGGTCCAAAAAGATATCTCTGTGTCTCGCCATCTCCAACGATTCCTCCTTCGTCTCCCAATCATCGAAGTCGGAGCCCGAAAGGAAGTCAAAATATCTCCAGGACTCCTCTCGATGTTGGCTTCAGGACTCCCAATTCTGGCTGCAGCGTGGAGGCATGCATGGGATCAGGCCCTGGACAGAGTCCTGGCCCTTCCGAACCCGAGGCACTCAGCAGCAAGGGTCAGTGGATGGAGAGAGACCAGCAGTCTGAGGCACCATCCCTCCAAGAGTGGACCTTGGGGATCGGTCACATGTCCTCCAGTGAGACCACTGTAGTGGATGGACCCATCGCTGGGCAGAGGAACTTGAGGTGGTCGGTTCCCTCCTGGCCTGTTGTGCAAGGAAGGCTGCACTCCAGGATCTTCAGTCAATGGGTCAAGAGGGCAGTGTCTGAGAGAATTGGCTCCGGTGCCGCAGACTCTGATGTTGACTCTGGTTCCCTTGGCCGGGTCAACATAATGATCATCAGATCGGGAGGCATCTGCCGGCCCTCCTGAGCTTTGGGAGGCTGCTTTTCCCACAGGGGTAGTTTGGCAGGCCGCTCTTGGTTCTCTCCCTCAAAGTCTTGCCAAGGGCTCCGATGCCGGTGTGAAGAGGTCTTCGACCGGCCATCGGCATCACCTTTCGATGCTGACTTGAGATGAGACTAGCCCTCCAGAAGAGCCGCTGATCCGAGGTACTGCGGCCCCATGGCTCAAAGAGAGCCATACCTCCATGCGATGCTGAAGCCTTGTCAAAGGGCTTCATGGGTGACGACTCTGAGGAACCAGAGTGATTCCTTCTGCTTCTCACTGCTCCGAAGCCCTTTGCACATAGACAGAGAGGGCAGGTCGAGGGTTAATGCACTGTAGGCACCAGTTGTGCGGTTTGGTCATTGAGATGGTCCAACTGCATTGGGTGCATTTTTTAACCCACTAGGTGGCTTGGACATATTTGTTTCTGCCAAGTCAAATGACACCAATGTCTAGCTGACCCAGGGGAGCACAAGAGAAAATAGCCTCATACCACAAAAGAAAAAGCAAAAAAACCCAATGAAAAACGTGATGCTGAGGCACAGATGCTCACAGGACCAAGTGGGAAGACACAATGAGACATGCACACTCGAGAAAACAAGAAAAGCATGAAAAATGTACCGAAAAAGAGAATACAATTTTCTGAGGTGTCAGACATCATCCGTTGGGCTCCACGGAAAAACGAAGACTGAGGTAAAGATGGCTGCTTTGGGCAGGAAGACAGACAGGCATGCATAGTGCACATTCCAAAAGCTTTATGTGGAAGCTGGGAATCATTCCTGCGTGGGTTCTGTAGGTGACATCACCCGTAAGTGAGGACTATCTTCCCGCTTGGTCCCGGAGAAAGCCAAAGACACTTGGGGGTATATTTACTAAGAAGCATCAACTGTTAGCTTGACTCAAGTGCAAGCTATCCAGTACATGCTGACCTGCACTAACAGTTTAGTGCTGGCATTAAACAAACAATACAGGGGGTAGGGGGATGGCTGGGGTTCATACCTGGGGTAGGGGATGCCTGATTGGGATGGGTGGTGGTGTGGGAGGCCTTGGGAAGGTTGCACATGGTTGGATTCAGTCTGCGTGGGGGAGGGGTTACTGAAGGGGAGGATTATTGTGGGGGGTTTCTTGAGGAAGGATTTGCTCAGGGAGGGTTTCTCAGAGGGATAGCTGAGGAGGGGGCTTAATGATGGTGATTTGCGAGACTTCAGCCGGGACAGAGAGCCATTGACCCTGGAATGGAGGCAGCATGGCAAGCCAATTGGCTTTTACATAAGCTTGCCATGCTGCCACAGAATTGTGGACCCAGAGGAGGTGCACCCCCTTACCGTTCGGCACTCAGGGGTGGGTTGCCCCCATCACCCTGCCCTTGGAAAGCCACTGCATATATATACAGTCAAAACAGCAGTGGTTTCTAATATATGCCTGGAATGAAACTCTAATGAAATGAGGGACACTACAGAAGGATAGAATAGGGCAGAAGATGTAGAAAACCCCAGGGATGTCTATGTCCCTGGCTGATTTTAGCAATATAGACATTCTGCTGGTGGCCTCATAGATATTGCTGTTAGGACAGTGTGGGGCAGGGACGACCATCTCATGCAAGCTAACATAAGGATACATTCAGTGGCATGCAAAAAATGCAATGTGGCCTTTGAGTCAGTGTCAGATCCTGGAGTTTTTTGGCAGTGTGACTGGAAGTAGATTGCCAGGCCTTCCAAAGCAATGGAGGTTTAAGTGACTTTCCCAAGGCCACAAATGTGCTATTGGGAATCAAACCCTGGTTAATTCGTTACTAAGCAAGTGTGCTAATCACCAGGCTACTCCTCTACTCTGTCTTGTAGCATGGCAATTATGAAAACATGCCCCCCCCCCCCAATTCTCCATCAGTGTTCATTAATATATTGTAAAATAAAAGGGATATTAGTGCAGCTCCTTCTTCACACACTCATGACTTTTGCCTGACAAAACAATAATTTTTCAGATGCCTGATTGTTTCTGGAGGTGTGATTCCGGATGTCCAGGACATTTTTGAGATCAGACAGGACTGTTCAAGTTGTTGGGAATATCCTGGGCATGCCTCAACCATGCCCCAATTCAGATGTGGCTGTCCTCATGCTGGGGATGTCCATAGACCCAGCTTCTAAAATGGTGCAACCTCTCTGGGCTTTGGACGTCTCAATGCCTGTTTTCAGCATCCAAAGCATAAATAGAGCTTCTACAGTAAAATAAACTCCTTAATGCTTAAGAACATTCATACTTCAGTGTCTGATTGGTTGGATCTGAGGATCTCCTCTTGTTGGAAGACCCTTTCAAGAGCCATCTTGATTGAGCTCTGACACCTCTGCTTGCTCTGTCTCCCCACTAGAAAGTATACAAAGGGGTTGGCTGTGCTGTTGATGACAGAGAATAACTGAGCTGAGTAGAAAAGAGCTTCTGGAATGTCGTAATCATGGATATTCAAAGTCATCAACAACTGGAAGGGCAGAGCAAAGACAAGGAAGATCAGAACTGCGACAATGATGATCACATAGAGCTTTGGTGGGTGCTGATGCTGGAAGCTCCTTTGAATCTTGAAGAACAGAGTCAGGCTGGAGAACACCATGAGTGGGGTGAAGATAAGAAAGGTTAAAGCACCACTGACAAGTAGCACTGATAGAGCACAGGACTGGTCCGTGTTCGAGTCCACTGAAATGCAGAAAAATGATTCTGTTCCAGTCATGAACAATGACAGTACCCACAGAAAGACACATACAACAATGGACTGGTGTTTTGGGCGCCGGAAGTGGTACCAGAATGGATAAAGAACAGAGAGACAGCGTTCCAGACTGATGGCTGTCAGGAAGGACAACCCTGAGTTATACGTAAATTCTTGGATGGCATACAGCTTGCTCCATTCTATATCAGAATCAACCATTGCTGTTGAGAGAACAATCAGTGCTTCAGCACAAGAACAGAGGAGGAAGAGGACGTCAGCTAAGGCTAGGTTTAGAATGTAGACGGTGAATTTGTTCCTCTTCATTCTGAATCCAAGGAACCAGAGAACAATCCCATTCCCAACCAATCCCAAGACAGATACAACCAAAATAGTAGAGAACAGGCTTATTTTTAAGGGTGAGAAATACTCATCAACACTGTCATTTTCTGTCGTATAAGATTCCATCAGAGTGGTTCTCACCGAGTCTGTGCTCATCTCAGCCATAGTATGTTTTTTTGGCAGGAACTAAGAAAATAAGTAGGTAGACATTCTCTCTTGGTTCCTGGATGTACTGCTCTCGGATCGTTCCCCTTCTATCTTTTAGGTGGTGCTGCAGTGCACTCTCTCTCTCTCTCTCTCTCTCTGTCTTGTACTTGGTGTTGTCACTCTCGTTTATTTCATCTCTTGTCTCCAGAGAGCAGTACAGTTCTCCCTTTATACTGTGAACACAGTAAGAAATGGGACATGTTAATTTTGATTAGACAGTCTAAAGACTTTGTTTAAACATGAACCTATAGTTGCTGTACAGGCCTCACTGTATATAAGGTTACCGGATTCTCCCTGATTTTACAGCTGTGTCCCCAGTTCCCACCTGTTTGGCAGCTTCCTGTCCCACATTTCAGCAATAAGGACAGAGTGGATAGAAAAAAATATTATTTTCAAATTAAAGATGTCAGCTTTTACGATTGACATCCATTATCTTTATATTTTCCACAGTACGGGGCAAATGCATCACTGTTTCTTTTTCTGTCGATTTGTCTGCTTGGAAGTGATATTATTGCTATCATGGGATGGAATGACCACTCTGCAGTCCTTCACTCTTTGTTGCTCAAACCTGGAATTAAGGTGCCCCTTCCTCCCCTCTCCCCCATATACACTTTGTATACGTATCCCAGATTCCAAAAATCTGGTAACCTTGGCCTTACAATCTCAAGTGCTTGAAAACAGCCTTGTAAATGACGATAGGAATATCCACAGTGCAGTGTTTGGTCAAGGTGTGCTTGATGCAGTATCACACATTTCTGCAGGACCGTACCAAGCTAAATAATAGCTGCTTTGACCCGGAGAAAAGCGGTATATAAGCATAGCTAAATAAATAAATAAATGCACCCTGTGCGACTAATGAATCTGGTACCCCCCTGGCTATCTGCAACGAGATCACATGTTATTCAATGGGACCTAGTTGCAGATAGCCCAGGTTAACCGTTAGCCTGGTTTAGTAAACATTGTTATAAATGCTGATTTCTGCTAATTACGGGTATAAGTGCCAGCAATTAAACGTATAAGAGCTGCATTCCATGTAACGATACATTTTAAAGGTGATAGAAATTAAGCACAGGTGCACTCCCAATCACTTTTTTCATGCTCTAGCTGAAATGAGCATTTTGTTGTCTTACGAGTGCATTAGAGGAAGTGCAAAAAACAATGGGGAAATTGGAAAAAAAGTATGTGGGTTTTCCCGTGCAAGATCGGAAATACACATACCAGTTTTTGAACCAGCTGAACCGTTCCCGGAATACATCCTACAGCAATTCTGCATACCCGTAGCAGCATCCTAAAACCAGCATTTACATGTATGTCACCTACACACAGAAATGCCACTATGAGCATGCAGACCTACAATTTAAGAACTAAATCAGACCGAGGTCCATCAAGCCTAGAATCCTGTCTCCTGTAAGACTTCTACTATCACCTCCAAAAAGAAACAAAATGACATTTTTTGTATCTGCAGCCCTACCTCACCTCATAATCCATCTAATTGTTTAAAGTCCCTCTATTCACCTACTAGCACACGGATGTTTTAGTAAGTTCTTGCCAATGAAAGCATTCTGCCCCAGTTAGAGCTACAGTTCAGAGGCCATGAGATTTAATAACTCGGAATTATTTTCCTTTTTATTCAAATGCAGGATTACTCTCCCCAACCCCCCCCCCCCCCTTAAAAAAAAGCTTCTGCAGTCTACACCTCTCTGCTTTCAGTTTTTCAGGGACTGCTTTAACAGAAAATTATCACTTCCTAAGTAAAAATTCCCATTCTTATTTAAAATGTTCTATCTTATCATTTCACCTATCCATTAAATAAGAGTGATATTTACTGGAAAGAAAATACACAGTGATGAAAACGTCTGGATTTCATTCAGACTATTTCATTTCAAACATCACCCGTGGCAAAAACCTCCCATTTCTTTAAACTACTATACAGAGTGCTCCACTCTTTTCTATAATTTATGAAAAATACATTTTAACTTATCTTAAAATAGCCGTGTCATACCTTATTTATCCCAACATTGGGCTCCTCGAGCAGCTTGTGAAACTAAAAAGCCAGGGCAGCCGTTGGACAACATCAGTGTCTATCCTCTTCTGAATCAATCTGCATGATATAAATGTATTCCAAATTTATCCAAAATTAACGAGTCTTAAAATATGAAAATAATCTTAAATAAAGCTCTAACTGAAATGAACCTTCTTGAAATCAATTTTTGACACATTTTTTAAGTGCTCTCAAGTCAATGCTGACTCCTGGCAACCCAGCAGCCCCTGGGTTTCCTTGGCAAGGTATGACTGGAAGTAGATTGCCAGGTCTGTTCTTCCAAGGCAATTAGAGGGTAAAGTGACTTGCCCAAAGTCACATGGAGTGCCAGTGTGAATCTCGGGGGTGTTAGGCTGTTCGCTCTAACCACTAGGCTATTCCTCCACTCATTACAGGTCAGCATCCCTTCTAATCAGTCAATTAAAAATCTTTTTCTGACCTGCCAATCCAAAAGCCTTATTCACAGTGGGTTATTTTAGACAAAATGCGTTAAAATATTCTCTTTGGTGACTGTCACTTTTATCCTTCCCACTGAAGAGCACAGACTGACCATCTTTGCGGCTTCTCTCAGCCCCACAGTTAGCGGATTCAGGAGGAATAATTGGCTGCAGTCTTGCAGTGACTCAAGGTTGTTACTTTTGGGTTCACTACCTGGACCACTGGAACTCAACGGTTCTCTTCACTGACACTTCCAGGTTCACCTCTCAGCAACAGCTGATGAAGTATATAGTTCTGAAAGGTCTCCCCATCACTGCTGTAAATTTTCCATTCTCCCAATAAGATTTAGTTGTTTCTCCTACCTTTTCTCTTTCCTGTTGCCCAACTGACCAGGCCTTTTAAAGAAGCAGATAGTTCTCTTCCACCAATGAATTCAGAATAATAATAATAGCAATAACTTTATTCATTGGGTACATTTCATTGACTCTGAGAGAGGTACATGTATAACAGCCAAGCTTTTCCTGACAATTCCTTCCATCTCCTCCTCAGTAAGTAGAACACTGCGTCTTCGACTCTAGTGACTCTCAGAAGACGTGAGCAGCATGGAGAGATAGAGAACTACCGGCTGTCATTTCCCCTCCAACGTTTCTGTCTCTTATCAGTGCTCTGCACAAGGTCTGTTCTATTTATCTTAATCAAAACAAGACAATCCCATATGAAGAGGTTCTTCGAGTAACAGCGCACTGCAAATAATCTCTATGAGGGGAATTTTAGAAGATCTGTCCAAGTGCAATCTGGGATGTCTAAGCCAGAATGTCTGAAAAAAATGCAGGCAAATACAGGTACAGACCTGATTTCACAAACCTAGATGTGCCCACTTGAGACGTCTGCAGGGGCATCCCCAGAACCATGTTTCAGAACCCAAGCATCTAGGATAACATGGTTAGAGTAGTGGGTTAGGAACAAAGTAACCAAGGTCCAAATCCCGCTGCTGCTGTATTTGAAATTGTGTTGAGTATTGTGGATGATAGAGTGTGTTCTTCTCTATACACTGCATGTTTTTCAACTAAAATAAGCAGGTCTGAAAGTAGGTGGGATGCTTCCAGGTATCTGCGTACGCCATGGCCATCCCTCCTCCACACCCCCATTCAGATTCAGATGTTCACACAACCAACTTTGAAAATGGCTCTGGAGACTGTCTCTGTGCTTTGGATGTCTCTATGCCTGTTTTTGGATGTCCAAAGCATGAATAGGGCTTGGAATATAACCCCCTATATGTCCGTATAGAAAAAAATGCTTTTGTAGACTTCAGTAATAGGAGACCCCTCTATATACAGCAAAAGGAGATTGAAAAAATCACTAGTTCCATTTTTAGGGGTGATCTTATGATAGGATGCTTCTGTGCCAAGTCCAAAAAGGCGTCTATTTGAAGCATACAGTATCTTATAAAGGCAAGTTAGGTGTCTATGTGCTTTTATAAAACAGACTTCCAGATCCAGCTCCTGTAGTGCACGAATTCTGATGCATAGTCACACCTATGAGGAAGCAGGTACACATGAGGGTGTGTATCCTGCAGGTGTATCCATGGATTTTATAAAATAATGCAGGAACATTGCAACTCAGCCTCTGTTCTACTCAAATTAAGCCCCCTGAGAATGTCTATATGCAGTTCGTGTATAAGTGTGTTGATAGAGACAGGACGAAACTGTGGTTGGTGGTGGGTAAAGTGAATGTTAATGGATGATTGTCAGATAGAGGAAACACTGAAGTGGAGAAGTTAGAGAGTGAGCAGATGGAGAAACAAAATGAGGCAGTGGCCATGCTGGTGAGTAGGGGGTGATAGAACACAGTTGGAGGGTTAATGAGGATGCTAAGGCAAGAGGTTTTATGGCATAAGAGTAAGAGGGGTCATCAACATGAATTTCAAAATGCCCACGAATGAGGGAAGAGGAAGATTGGTCCAGAAAGAAGGAAAGCCAATAGTCAACGTCTGTGAGAAAGGAAGAGGTGGAAAGTTCATTTGAACTTGATCCTAATATTTCACTAGTACAATGTGCTCCATGCAATGTTCCAGTTGCCATAAAGCATGAGGTGAAAGCCCAGGTAGAAAAGCATAACGGTGATGATCATAACACACCAGAGACTGAACCAATAGACTAGATCAGCAATATGGTCATAGTAAAAACATCTAAGAAGCTGAGAATTTGTATTGATCCAAAGTTTCTAAACCTTGCACCAAAGAGATATTATGTGAAAACTTGAAGATGCCTTAAAATACCAGAAGTTCACTTGTTTATACTGTGATAGGCTATGGCCTAGAATAGCCTGTAAATGTATGTTATGTAGCAGAAGCCTGTAGGTTAGGCCTGAGTCCCCAACCCCCACTTCAGAATATTATAGCTGAACAGAGTTGAAAGCCAGAGAAAACAGAAATCTGCTTCAAGCTGCTCTGATAAGAAAGTAAAACTTTTCCATTGAGTTTGTTATGTTATTCACAGATGTATTTCAGAATCCTGCTTTCCACACACAGCTTCTGTACTGTAGAGTGACCTTGTAAGCAAAAAGCAAGGCAGAATATGTTATATCTAGATACTGAGCATGGCTAGGAAGGCCTGAGAGCAGGGGGAGAGCGGTGTGGGCCTCCATTGGATGGGGGGGGGGGGGGTGAGGGGGCCACCGGGACCAATGAGGAGTTTGTCTGTATAGAACTGATGAAGAAAGCTATAAATGCTGTTGTTTTACTGAACGCCATGCTCAGACCATTTTGAAAGTGACAATTGACAAGCGTCTGAGACTGTGCACAAATAAACTGGTTTGAATTCTAGTAAATAGACTCCTGGTGTATTCGTTGCGTGCACTTCGCTACTACAATACTTGTTGATGCACGTGATGCATTCCTGCAATGTAAGTTACATGAGTTTGGAGTCAAGAGAGTCACTCTGCTCTCTAACCTACTTCTCCTTCTGTCATTCAAGAATAGGAAGGCATGGGCGTGACTGGAGCAGGTATGCATAGCAAAGATGAGAACCTACACCAGCTGCTCCAGTCCTTTTCTCTTCTGCTCTAGAGTCAAAAGGCAGAAGTTACGGATGTGTTATGGATGGCTATTGGGAAAGAAGGGAGCCAGAAAGTAAGGGATCGAAGGAGAAACAACCTAATTAGGGGGAGATGGAGAGATGTGAGGAACCAGTGCTTTAACAGGAAGAATTTGAGGGTAAAAGATGGTAAAGAGAGGTGAGATCTGGTTGTGACTGCAAACTGTTTGAAGAGATGATGCTGTAAGGGAGAGATTAAAAACTACAGAAGAAAGAGAAGGAGGAAATTCAATAAGAGAAAAAAGATTGGTAGAGAGAGTAGTAAGGGAGAAAGTGATGAAGTCAAGCAAAAGAAGAAAGGTAATGTAACCAGTGGGTTATAATAAGAATAAAAATGCATGTTTTTACCTGGGGTGTCAGGTGCCTTTGGTTTGTTGGTGGTGCTGGCATTTGGCAGGAGAAAGCTGGAACAGTGTCAGAAATAAAAGAAATAGCTGGGTTGATTAAACATCATTGGTGCACCCTGCGGGTTTGCAAAGTATTCTGGACCATCCTCCTTGTATGGCCTATAAACATGGTAGAAATATCAGTAATTGACTGCAGAGGAAAAGGGATTCCATTGAAGGGAACCATACCAGCTGTGGACGTTGCCATTGGTGTCAAAATACTATTGCAGGCCCCAGGACTGTACTAAGGTAGAAATACGCCCTGTGCAACTAATGAATCTGGTGCCTCCCTACATCCCAGACATGTGCAGTAACTCATTCTTTTTGAGCTTCCTGAAAGCCCAGGGTTGATATCGGCACCCCTTTCTATACTTGCACCCTGTGCGGCCGCACCACTCGCACAGCCCTTGGTACGGCCCTGGCAGGCCCTACCTGGATTCATCCCATAACCCGTGAGCACTTTACAACAAGATATGTCACATCTTGCCTTTCAACTTGTCTATGTGATCATCTGCCCTTGTCCGAAGATCTATATGGGGTGGACAATTTGTCCTATTCGCAAATGCCTGAGTGAACATCATAGTAGGTTGTCTAATCAGGTCTTGACGGCACCTATGGTTGCTCACTTTGTGGCCAATCAGCATCAGGCTAACCAGTTTTATTGACGTGTGATTGATCAAGTGGTATTGGATTGACGTGGGGGTGGGGATCAATTGGGATACTTAAATTATGTAGAACAAAATCACTGGAATCAATTGGTTTAAAAAATCATATTGAGTGGACCTTTCTAGTTCATGATTTATGATATGGGTGCTTAATTGTAGTGGATTAGCATATATAACTGTATTAAGTTAGGCTGGGATCCTTATATTCTGGAGCTGGGCTTAGAGGAGCACATCAGCTTAGGAGCGTTTTTTTGTGTGAAAGTGATTCCTTGAAGCAAGACGTGTGAGTCTGAAACATGATGTCATGTCGGATGCTGTGATGAAGTGAAGGTATTACAATGTAAGTTTTGTTATGTATTGTGGATTTACGTACAGATGAGGCCTGTGAATGACAAAGCTGGGAATTAAAGCTATGCAGGGATATCCTGTTTGTTGAATCCTTAGCAAAGCTCTGATGGTTTCTCTGTTCGTTATGTGGGAAACAGCTGCATGTTTCAAAATTATGTCTTGTAAAGCTGGTGTTTAGCCTTTCTTTAAAAGATTTAGAGGGAATTTGTGAGAGTGTATTGTAGAGAAATAAAAGAAAAGCAGGACTGACATGCCCCATATAAACAAATTAAAGTTTGGGCTTGCTGCAATTCAGGGCAGCAAGGGTTAAAACCTTAATAATGCTCTACAGTTTTAAATGAGAAAGAAAGTATGGCAGCTGTTTTAAAATGAAAATAAAGAAGAGAGTATGGCTATAATACTGAGCAGGTTTTAAAAAGCACAACTGCAGTATAAAGTTAAATAAAGACTGGGGCTGCTGGCTGACTTGAAAGTAATTAAATATTTAAATAAAGAGCACGAGGCTGCAACTCATCAGGCAAAGCAGGGATCTCCCTGGAAAGCTCTGCTGAAGCTTATTGCAGGCAGGAAGGCAGAGTTTCAGCGAAGCAATTTTGTAACTTATTTATTTATTTATTTATTCTTATTTACTGCATTTTCGAGGATCGGTGCAGTTTACAGGGAACAAAGTTTAACATTACATGAAACAGGTGTACAATGAACGGTTAACTTATAAATGGAATTTGTATTTCTAATTTATTAGGATTTATAGTACTAAAAATCCTTTAAAACAGTAATTAGGGATGTTGTAGAGGGAGATTTTCTTTAATTTGTAGGATAGAGTGTGTTTTGAAGGGTGCTTGGAACTATTTCTTTGGGAAGTGAGTGGAAGAATATTTTTCTGGCTTGTTTGGAACTCTGGTGTGTGTGTTTGAGTTGAGAGGCAGTTGGGATTTGGCGATGATGAGAAAGGTTGGTGTGCTGACTGTGGTAGTGAGGAAAGGTTTACTTTTAGAGATTTTGGGGAAATAAAAGAGAGAATCATTGGGTAAGCAAAATAAATTGGATGTCTTTCTATAGTTTTGTGGAGAAGAAAGAGGTAAAGGTGATATTTTTGGAAAAGGATTGCCTGAAGAAATTTCCTTGGGTCTCCTTTGAGCAAGTGGTTTAAATATTATTCTGAAATTTACTTAGATGTCTAATACTTTCTTCAGGAACAAGTAAGAAGTCAGTCTTCACATATGGGTGACGTCAGTACCAACATAGTCTGCGTAGTATTCACTCTCCAGCTTTCATAGAAAGCCTTTGGGAGTTCCATCATGCATGCATGGTCACCTTCCTGCCCAAAGGTGCCGTCTTACCTCAGCCTTTGTTTTTCCACGGAATCCATTGAACATGTTGACTGTGTCCCTGGGAAAAGTTAATTTTTTTGTTGTCGTGATTTCTTTGCAATCCGTTTTTCTCCTCCAGTTGTGTACTGTCACTTTTCCAGTTCCCATATCCGTTGCCTCGGCATCACGTTTTTTTCAGGTTCCCTGTTTTTTTTTTCCTTCCTCTTCAGTGCACAGTTTTTACTCGTACCCTCCTGACTGAGACATTGGAGTTTGATCTTGCGGGTGCTGTCTTCCCCGCTATGTCTTTGGTCAATGACTTTAAGCAGTGTGATTGTTGCAGCCATACCATATCCTGCACAGATGGCCATGACTGTTGCCTGCAGTGCCTCGATGCCAACCATGATGACTCTTCCTGCCCACTCTTGTCTCTAGATGACGAGCAAAGGCTGGAAGAATTGCAAAAGGCAGTGGGAGTCGCTGTTTGGACCTAAGACCTCCCATTTGGCACTGGCATTATCCGGAAAATCAGTGCCCTCAGGGGCCATGGATGAGGTCTCAGACTCATGTGTGGACCATGCTTGCTCTGAGCCATGAGGTTGCGGGGCATCAGACCAGGCATCAACCATGGATGACTGTCCCCAGAAGGATTGAACCCTGTAGAAGCCATCATCGAAGCCTGATTCCGGAACTGTGGGTAAGTCTTATGGTCATTGGCTTTAGAGTCCTCGAGCTGATGTAGAGGGTGGGGGTAGGGAGTGGCCTTCGAAGCTGCCTCAGTGGGAGGAGACTCCCAAGGCCTCAGGAGATTGGCACTAGACCTCTGAGGCCATCCTCGATGGAGTCGGCCATGAATTGGATCAAGAGTCAGAAGATGCACTCCTCGGTGCCCCCAGGCAGGGAGGTCCACAGCATGGATGCCTATGGTAGAAAGTATTACCAGGGCTCGATGCTTGTGACCGGTATCCAGGCTTACTAGCTGTACATGGGCATGTACCTGAGACACCTGGCTTCTATCTGTGCCCTTCTCTTCTATTGCTAACTCCAGACTTCTCTCCTTTCACCTTGCTGCTCCTTATGCCCGGAACAAACTACCTAAGTTTGTACATCAGGCGCTTTTTCTGGCCCTTTTCAAATCCAGGCTGAAAACTCACCTTTTCGCTGCTGCTTTCGGATCTTGATTTGCCTAATCTTCTTTGTGTTTCCTTCCCATTCCCCCTAGATGTATCCCATGTCTACAGTTACTGTTTTGTCTGTCTTGACTAGATTGTAAGCTCTGATGAGCAGGAACCATCTTTGACATATGTCTGTGCAGTGCTGCGTAAGTCTTGTAGCACTATAAAAATGTTCAGTAGTAGTAGCAGCAGTAGTAGTAAAGGAGCTTGCTGGGTTCTCAGCTGGGCTGTCTGATGAACCTCTCCAGCTGTTCTGGACCCTGGTATTGATGATCAAGAAGTGCTCCAAGTATATAACTTGGCGGCCTATGATGGCTGTAAGCCTATGGCTCGAGTAGCTGTGGTGGGCATCGGCGTCCAGCACCTGGCATGGCTGAAGTTCTCAAAACTGGAGCAATGGGTTCAGGACAAATTGATTCATCTCCCTTGCATGGGAGACAACTTCTTCGGCCAGCCCATGACAAACAAGGCCGCAGAGTTGGAGTCTGAGTTCATGACCAGGACTAGGCTCCTCAGGAAGACTGCAGACCCGTTCTAAGGGAAGGCTTCAGAGAAAAATCCTTTTATCCGAAGAAGAGGAAGGCTTATGGAACTTACCCCCAATTTCCGGCCTATCCAACTCCCCCACAGGGCAGCAGGCCAAGGGCCAGGGACATGGCCTTCATAAGCCTAAGGTCCCTAAGCTGCAGCCAGCACCCCAGTTGCAGTCTGGGGGTCTTTTGACTTCCTGAGCATAGCAGCTGTTCCCCTCCCAGATCAGGAGCCCAGCACACTGGAGGGTGTCTAGTCTTCTTTGCTTATTGATGGCTCACCATAACCACCAACGCTTAGGCCTTGCAGGTGGTCAGGGAGCGGTACCTCCTCCACTTAGAACAGAAGCCCCTTCCATTCTTCCCCAGAGATCTTCCTATGACTCTTCTTCACTGAGGGATTCTGCAGCAAGAGCTTGTGGAGCCCGTTCCCCTCACTCAAAGAGAAACAGGGTTCTACTCCCACTACTTCCTGATTCCAAAAAGGACGGGAGGTTTTCGGCCCATCTTAGACTTATGGGACCTCAATCAGTTCTTGGTGAACGAGAAGTTCAAAATGGTTTCCCTTGGAACGTTGCTGCCCTACCTCCAGTGGGGAGATTAGCTATGCTCCTTGAATCTCAAAGATGCCTATACCCACATCCTGATCTACCACTGCACTGGCAGAATCTCTGCTTCGTCATCGGAGGACAACACTACCAGTACTGTATTCTGCCATTCGGACTGGTGTCTTGTCCCAGGGTGTTCACGAAGTGCCTGGCGGTGGTCACAGCTTACCTATAACTGCAGGGGTTGTTCATGTTTCCCTATCTGGATGACTGGCTCATAACAGGTGGCTCTGTGGATGAGGTCCATCAGGCGGGATGTCGCACCATCTTCATCCTTGGGGTTTGTCATCAACTATGCCAAGTCCCACCTGCAGTGTACAGTACATAGCACCTTGAGTTCATCGTGGCTCTCCTGGACATGGCTTAGGCCAAGGCCTTCCTGCCTCTTGAATGAGCTTGACACCTAGCAGCCATCGCCAAGTATCTGCAGGATTGCACGGCAGTCCCGGCTCGCCTGATGTTGCGCCTTCTGGGGCATATGGCCTCGACTGTGTATGTCACCCCCGATGCCTGCCTCCACATGCATCAGACTCAGTGAACTCTCAGCACTCAATAGACTCAGCAAGAAGGTGCCTGAACGACCGGGTCCAAGTGACCCTGTTACTCATAGCATCCCTTGATTGGTAGCAGCAGCCACATCCTGATGGGAATGCTTTTTCAGTTTTCTTTCTCTCAGGCAACCCTAATGTCAGACACCTCCAAACTGGGCTGGGGGGCCCACTGCAGTAGACTCTGGACCCAGGACATCTGGTTGACAGAGGAGTGTCTCCATCAGATCAACTTCCTTGAGCTCAGAGCCATTGCATATGCTCGGCGAGCATTCCAACACCACTTGTCGAACCAGGTGGTCCTGGTTCAGACGGACAATCAAGTGGTGATGTTTTATCTCAACAAACAGGGGGGTATGGGGTCCTACCTCTTGTAAGAGAGGCAATTCATCTTTGGAAAATTGTCATGGCTAAAGGCATGCTCCTTCAGGGAGTATGCCTCCCAGAACAAGAGAATGTCCTCGTGAACCACCTCAGTTGGTTCTACAGCCCCTGCCAACATGGGTTTAGAGAATATCATGGAGTCGAGACCCTCCTTACTAGCCTATTCAACGTTATAATCACAGGCATAGACAACATCCATAAAGGTTTTGTGCTCATCTTCTTGGACATTGCCGCTGCGTTCGACTCGGTGAGTCACGAAATTCTCCTGGGAAGGTTGAAAGAGAAGGGCATCTGCAACAGTGCACTAAGGTGGTGTAAATCCTATCTGGAAGCAAGATGGCAATACGTGAAGTCTGGACCAGAGGAATCAAAACACTTCCATCAAAAACAAGGTGTACCTCAAGGCTCCTCCTTGTCCTCTCTACTATTCAATATTTACATGCAGCCCATCTGCAACATCATAAGATCATTTAACGTGAGCTGTTTGATATATGCAGATGACATTCTTTTATACATGCCATTCTCCACAGCCCAAATGGACCTAGCACCACTAATAGACTGTTTCAATGCTGTCTCAGCGTGGCTCCAATCACAGAATCTACGCATTCAACATAAAAAGACGGAGGTTCTTTTCATCTCCAGAGACCCCGACTTTACTCCTCCATCCCATGTCAGTGTTAAGGAAGCAGACTTACTAACCAAAGAAACAATAAGATACCTTGGAGTTACGTTGGACCAACGCCTGGATATGAAACACCACATAAACAACATTGTCAAAGCTGTATACTACAAAATCCGCACACTCAGACATCTGCGCTCCCTGCTGGACCCAGATGACTTCCGGACCATATACCAAGCACTAATCCTGCCTCACTTCGACTTTGCAAACGCCATCTTACAAGGGCTCCCTCAATCCACACTAGCCCCATTACAGCTGGCCATGAATGCTGCAGCAAGGGTCCTACACGGAGCCTCCAGAACCTACCACGTGACCCCCATTCTCAAACAACTTCACTGGTTACCTATCCATGGGAGAATCATCTTTAAAACCCTACTCCTAGCATTCAAGGCAATCAAGGGTATTTCATCCCTTTCACTCACAGATCTTATTCACATGTTGCCCCCCAACAGATCTAGAAGAGCGATAGCCATAAACCAACTAGTAATACCAAAGGAATCATCAAAGTGCAACATATCAACCACAAACAGGGCGTTCAGTTACTATGTACCTAAATGCTGGAATGCTCTACCCCCTGACATTAGGGCTATTGCCGACCTATCGCAGTTCAGGAAGGCACTCAAATACCACCTTTTCCTCCAATACTACCCAACCACCAATGGCACCTAGACATCCCCTCTGAAGAGATTACCTACGTTCACTATGATAATTTTACTCATTACTATGTAAATATCTCATGTATATCATAATTGACCCCTGTTATACAAGTTACTCCTCACCATGTAAATATCTCATGTATATAGTTACCCCTGTTATCCAAGTTTGATCACCTGTTCGATGTAAAACCAAACAGCATGTTGTTATGGTCGTTGTGTTATAATGTAAACCGCGCTGATGCCAAATAGCGCGGTATATAAGAGATTGTAATAAATAAATAATAAATAATGAGTGGCCAGCCAGCTTTTCCTGACATGGGGCTCTCCTTCACTCAACCTCTTTGCCAGTCCCAGCAATGCTCAGTTGCCATGTTTCTGCTCCTGGATACCAGCCCCGAAATGAGTAGCGACTGATGCATTCCTCATATTGTGGGGCGAGGGTCTGCTGTACGTGTACCTTCTAACCCCATTGGTTTCCAAGACCCTTCTCAAGATTCAGCTGGAACAGGCCTCTGTGATCCTCATAGGTGGCCCCGGCAACCATGGTTTCCCCTGCTGCTCTATCTCTCTCGGGTGCCGCCGATTGCCTGTGGTGCAACCTGGACCTGATTTCTCAGGAGGATAGCTCCCTCCTGTACCTCTTCCTCAGGTTCTGTGCCCAGATAGCCTGGCTGCTGAAAGGGTAGCCCTGGCCCAATTTTGTCTGCCCAGGGATGTTGAAGATGTTCTCCTGGCATCCTACAAGGATTCCACAAGGCAGGCATCTGCCATCAAATGGCATAGATTCTCTGTCTGGTGTGCAGATCGAGCTATCAACCTCCTGTCCTCGTCCGTACCAACAGTATTGCAGTACTTGCTGAGCTTTCCCAAGCTGGCTTGAAGTTGAACTTGGTGCGGGTGCACCTCAGCCAATTGATTGACCGACAGCCCCTGTCCTTCCATCACTAGTGGGCTGCTTTATGAGGGGTTCTTGCTCACATGGCCTCCCATTCATTCACCTGCGATAGTCTGGGACCTGAATGTGGTTCTTGGTAAGCTCATGGTTCTGCCCTTCAAGCCACTGGCCTCGTGTCACCTCAAATACCTTTCTTGGAATGCCACCTTCCTGGTAGTGTTCACCTCTGCTCGCAGGGGTAGTGAGCTGCGGGCACTGGTGGCGCAAGCTCCCTACACCAGGTTTCATAAGACTAGGGTGGCCTTGCACACGCATCCCAGGTTTCTTCCTAAGGTGGTGTCCCCCTTTCATCTGAACTAAGAGGTGGCCCTTCTTCCCCCTGCCTTATGCAATTCAGGCGGAGGCCGCACTCTACTCCTTGGATTGTAAGAGATCATTAGCCTTCTATCTCGAGCGGATGAAAGCCCATTGCTACTCCTCACAGCTCTTCATCTCCTTTGACCTGAACAGATTTGGGGTCACGCTCTCTAAGTGCACCATGTCCATCTGGGTAGTGGTCTGCATCTCCTTTGCCTATGTGCAGGCTGGTCTCTCTCTGGAGCAGCACATCACTGCTCACAATGTGCGAGCAATGGCAGCCACAGTGCATAACTTGTGCTCTGTTTGTGGAGATCTGCTGGGCAGCCACCTGTTCCCCAGTCTATATTTTCGCAGCACATTACTGCTTGAAGGAGGACTCCCAGCGTGACAGTGCCTTTAGCCAGGCAGTACTCCGTCATCTGTTCGGAGAATAATGCAACTCCTTTCCTCTGACTCTTCTGTGTGTCCAGGCTACCGGAGAATGCTTGGTCATGTCGGAGGTCTTGGGGCCATTCCACGCTCTCTGCTGGCATTCATGGTTCAATTTTTTGGTCGTTCATGGCCTTTTACATGTTTTTACGGTAGCCTGTAGCTTGAGAGTCCTTATTTGAGGAATGACTTCCTGTGTTTTCCTAGAGAAAGTGTAGTTACTCACCTGTAGCAGATGTTCTTCGGGTACAGCAGGAATCAGTCCTCACTGCCCTCCCTCCTCCCCGTGGAGTTGTTTTTTTTCTGCTTGATTAAGCTATGACAACATATTGAGGTAAGATGGCACCTTCAGGCGTGAAGGTGACCACACATGCGTGGTGGAACTCCCAAAGGCTATCTGTGAAAGCTGGGGAATGGATACCATACGTGTTCCATCAGTGCCAATGTCACCCATAAGTGAGGACTGATTTCTGCTGTTCCCAGAGAATACCTTCCCAGGAATGAAGGATCTTAAGAAGCTTTGCCAGTTTTAAACTGGTTTTCTGTGAGAGGTTCTGAGAGAAAAAGGTTTTAGTGACTGTAAAGGGTAATGGCTGTTGTGTGTAGAGATAAAGGCTGTGAAACTGGGATTTGACATTAGTTTGTGTGCACTGGTTGCCAGTAAAGATCAATTCTGAGAACAGCCTCCAACTTTAAAACAAATCAGATTTATGATCAGTTCCTTTTTCTATTAAATCAGTCCTGAAGTCCTGTAGCTGTAGCACAATCTGAGGTTGTGCTACAGCTTTGATTCTGATACTAGAACACTGCTTTTAAAAGCAGACAGCTTTTATTTTTTTCCTGACAGCCTGCATGGTCAGCCACAGCAAAGCTCTTGAGAAGGTGTGCCACAGATTACATGGTGTATGTGTAAGAGGGTGGGGGGTTTTAGTTAGAGTTTATTGAATTACCTTTTCTTTAAGGGCAGCAAAGTTCCAGCAAATGAAACTTCACCTGAGGCAATATAAAGGAAGAATAGGATTTTGCCTTATTGGTTTTGTAAAGTCAGGGAGTAGGGACAAGACCAGATGAAAAGTCACCGGAGGAAGAGTCAACTGTACATCAGGCCCCTTCTCTAGCCCTACTCAAATCCAAGCTAAAAACGGAGCCGACCCATAGGTTTCTGCCACCCTAGGCAGAAACACCAGCTGCACAGCCCCTGCCAAACCATGTCGTCACCCCCCTCAGCTGCTGCCACCCCCCCCAGCTGTCACCGATTCGGTTGCGGCTGGGGGGGGGGGGGGGCGGCAGGCTGGCAGTAGCAGTATTTCAGAAGGCGGCGGTTTTCTTCTGCCACTTTCTTCCTTATGTCCTTCAGCACACATGGCCTGCCGCTTAGAAGTGCCGGCCATGGGTCAGGCGGTGGGAAAATGGAGGGCTGGAGCTGCAGATGTCAGGGGGCCCTGCAGGGAGGACGTCCCCGCAGGTGGAGCGGGCCATCCTCGGGCCTGATTCTGGCTACCGTGGGAATGTTTTGTTCCTGCAGACCAGAATCGGGTCCACACAGCCCCATCTTCATCGGGGATGTCCAGACGGCCTGGACGTCCCCCTCCGTGAATCGGGCTGCACGTGTTTTGTCTTGATTAGATTGTAAACTCTGATGAGCAGGGACTGTGTCTTACATCTATACATACAGCACTGTGTATGCCTTGTAGCGCCATACAAATGATTAGTAGTAGTAGTAGTAGTAGTGGTGTTCATAGAAACAGATTGAGAGGACCAGATCCTGAATTGGACCAGAATCAATGTAGACATGAGCCCCAACCCCAAGAAAGAATTTCTGATTGGAAGATAAGTGTACATTTTTGTTTGTTTAGAGTCCTGTGATGGGGTATATAGAATGCTACCCATCCCTTTCCAAAGGGACTATCAACAGTTCCCTTTAAGAAAGTCTGCAGCCCAGAGTTCAGGACTAGGAGGGCGTGGCTCACAGGGAGAGATTAAGAAACCAACAGGCTGCAGGAAGGAGAGAGGCCCATGGAGCCAGAGCAAGTCGTGCAAAGGAGTTCAGAGGTAGGAACTTTAACTGGGGCTGGAGGAAGGGCCAGCAAAACAGCTGGTAATTTTATCCCCCCTCATTCCTTTCCCTGGCAGGTAGAAGCAGCACTTGTACTCTTGTGCCTCCCCTCCTGGTTTCAATCTGACAAATCCTGGGATCCTGTAGTCTTGCAGGACCCGCTGGCTTCATATGTTCAGGTATGAGATAGAAGACAGGAGAATGAGAAACACAGGCAGGGTTGGTGTAGCATGGTAAGCGTAGCAGGGGTGCACAAATATCTGGGGGTGTCAGCACCCAGGGTTGGTGCTATAGTTTTTGCTGTCCTGTGCGAATGATTACTGGGCTGTCCCCCCCCTCCCACCTATTCCCACTGTCATTGCTCTCCTTACACTCACCAGTTCCAATGGAGCCCTTCACAAGCCTCTCTCTTGTCTCAACATGTTGAGAATTCCAAGATGGTGACCATGTTAGTCTGAAGCAGCAAAAATGACAGAGGCAGGTGGCACCTTTTACGATAACCAAGTTTTTGAGGTATGAACTTTTGAGGATAAGAGTCCACATCAAAGTGAAGTTTGTCTACAAAGGTTAATCCATCAATAAATGGTTCATGTATGGGTGAGGATATAAATGCAGCATGTCATCAATAACTGGGATCTGTCTTAACTTTATTGATAAAATATGTCCCTTCCTGTGCATCTGGTTGGTACAAAAAAGAAATGTGCCTTGAGTGGGAAGATCATTTAAGCTTTGATGTTTTCCATTCCTTGGGAAAAGCCCCTTGTTTCCTTTCCCTGTGTAATGACCCAGTATCATTATAGGCAAAATTAGTGTCTATGCAAAGTGTTCCTCTGGGCCTCATGATTCATTTTCTTAAATAAAGTAGTGTGGCGGCCACAGAAATAAAGGTGAACAAATGATACCAGTTAGTGCAATAAAAAGATAATATCTTATGTGGCTTTTTACCTTTAGTTCTTTTTCCCTAGAGAAACTGAGGATGGAAAGAAGAGAGAGCAAACCACCTTCTGAGATCAAGAAAATTCCACTCAGCAATAAAATTGAATCTCTCTGTCAAATAATTAAGGGTGCAATCACTGAGATAAAAAAGCTCCAGCAAGTGCACAAAATGCACAATTTGCAGGTTCCCTAATTACTGCTTTCAAATCGGGTAGTTCAAAACTCAGGTACATTTTAAATACTCTTTCTTTCTGAAGTCCCATCATGTCCAGAACACCTGCATCCCCTCCCTCCCAAAACTCTCAGACAGGAACTGACAATTTGGTTCACCAACAGTGGTCCCAAATTGGCCCTCTCCCCTCTTCTTTTGGATACCCCAATCCCCCTTGTAACCTCACTCCAGTACCTGGGGTTATCCTGGATCCTGACCTCTCCTTCCACACTCACATCTTCTCCCTTTTGCGCTGCTCCCACTTTTTTCTTCGTCAGATTCGAGCCATCAGTCTTGTGCTCTCCCCAGCATCCTTCACAACTCTTCTCTCTATTAATTTCACGTCTCGACTATTGTAATGTTGTTTTTGCCGGTATCCCCCCACTATCAACTTCACCGTCTATAGCTAATTCAGAACACTGCCACTCGTCTCCTTACTCATAATCCTCGCTTAAATCACATCACTCCCTCCCTGGTCCACCTGCACTGGCTCCCCTTCCCCTACCACATTACCTTCAAACGCCTAATCCTAACACACAGGGCCCTGCATCAGCACACCCCTCAGTATCTCGCAGACTCAATACACTTTCATACAGTACCTCGTAGCCTCCGATCCCTGCACACCAACCGCCTTGACCTTCCCTCTCCTGCCCGTGTCTGCCTGGAGCAAACCCGGCATTCCACCTTCTTTTTTCTAGCCCCATCACTGTGGAATTCCCTTCCTCCCCTAATCCTTCAAGAAGAATTATTTCCCAAATTCAAGCCTCTCCTGAAAACCTATGACCTCCCTTTCCCTGGCCCCGCTGTTTCCTCCTCTCCTTCCACTTAGGCTCATTTCTCTTTAGTCCTGTACGGGTGGGCACTTTCCTGTCTGGCATTGTAGTTCCTTTTCTGTTTCTGGCTTTTCTGATATATATTATTGTTATTATAAACCGCCCAGATGGCTCGCAATGGGAGGTCTATCAAATGTTTTAATAAAGATAAAGATTTTATCTTTATTTTGTGGAGTAAAACATATTGTCTACAGAAATTCCACCACCTATGGGGAATAATAAAAGAGAAATTAAAAATTGCAAGTCCTATTAAGGCAAAGGCTCTGAGGGAAGTTTCTGAAGGCAGCGCACTGATAATTAATTACTTAAAAAATGTTGATATACCGGCATTTCGCCATTTGACTTGTACCTAATAATAGGCAGCAAATAATACAGAACGGCAGGACACATGATCTCATTTACTCGCATGGCCAAGATGGCGCTGTCCTTGGCCCATGAAGAATGCAGTGGGGCTGCTCTTTTGCTCCCTTGTGCCTCTCAGAAAGCGTCCTGGTGCATTCTCTGCCATCTCTCCTCATGAAGATCATGCAAGGGACCCACTTCCTGCTAATCTGAATACGGTAACAGAGCCATGCCTCACTTGCTGACATGGCTCCCATCTCACCTTGCTCGGCCTTCCTTCTCCTTTTCTTTAATGATGCCTAACTTGTTACTGCTACAAATCTGAAAAAGAAGAAAGTAGTGTAGGGCTTTGGAGCCCACGGACATGCTGTATGTTTGAGGCATCTCCGCCTCCTCTGATGCAACTTCCTGTTACTGAGGGGCGGGGACACATCAAACATACTGCATGTCCATGGGTTCCAAAGCCCCAAAATAGCTTTTTCATCTTCTCTGCTGTCCACTGCTTGCTGCCATTCATCCCACACCTAGGCCCGGCCTGGCTCACTGTGCCAACCGTGCTGCCCTCCAGTTACTTCTGCCCTATGCAATTACACAGTTTGCACAGTAGTTCGTGCTGGCTCTGCCAGGACCATCCCTACCACCATTCTGGACATAGGGAGGGAGAGGGAAAGGGCACCAATTTATGGGTTGCAGGGCGGCGCTAGGAACCCTTACTTCATCCCAGATAGAAAATGCTGCTGTTGTCCTCCTAATGGAGGGAGGATGTGGGATTGAGGATTACCCAAAATTTAGTGTAGTTTAGTTTAGTTGAACACACTCAGAACTGTGCAACAAAATATAAAAGGCTGAGAAATACTATCATAAAGGATAAGCCAGCCCTGGTTTTATGCATTGTACCTTTAAGAATTTAGATGTACGAGAACACAAATGCAATGGGGGTAAAGCCAAGACTAACACAATCTGTCCTACTGACGTGCAACTCACTGTAACTTTATATGGAAATCTTGTTACATTGATTTAAGTAATTTTAGGTGTTTTAGGTGGCATTTTAGAAGCCCTATTCATGCTCTGGACATTTGAAAAAGAACATAGAGACATCTCCAGAACCATTTTAGAAGCCGGCTCTGGTGATGTTCCCAGCGTGAGGATGTCTCTGTCTAAACTGGGGTGTGGTGGAGACATTCCCAAGAGTCCTGATGTCACTGTCTGATCTCAGAAATGTCCTGCATCAGGTTTAAGCTTATAACTGCTCCAGGCATGATCAGGGGCAGCCCAGGGGGGGGGGGGGGGGTGCAGGGCCTCATTTGCATAAAGGGCTCATTTGCATAAATATTTGCATAATGTTACCATACACTAACTTTTAGTAAACATGCCTCTTAATGAGTGTATGGATAAAGAAAGACTAAAAGATTTCTACATTACTATAATCCAGTGCCAACCGCCAGGCACATTAGGAACTACTACAAAAACTGCCCATTTAGAACCCATCCAAAAAATTGAAAACCCCTATCAGAATCAAATTAAAATACCTGAGAAAAGATTCTGATCTAACTAAGAAACAATTTCCATTTTGTGCACCGTTTTTTTGTTGGAGCTGCCAACCAAAGTGAACAGAACAAAATCCGTACACCACTGTGGTTTCTCCGTTTTAATCAAATAGTTTTTAATTTTTTTAAAACAAGCCAATAACTTAGTAGCTTGTACTTAGCTTTATGTTGAGCTTATGAAGAACTGTCGTAAAGGTCCAAAAATGACAACGTGTCATGTATCGGGTTTACCAGTTCCCAACCCTGCCTCAGGTCAATCCAAATGCGGTAGTTACAAAGCTGCTGTCCATTTGTCCATTCCAATCCCAGCCCCCCCATCAGCCCATTTCCAGTCTTAGCCCCCCCCCCCCCCTAGCCCATTACCAGTCCTAACCCCCCTCCCCCCCCATCAGCCCAGGGAAACTTTAAAAGAGAAAACAAACTTGCTGCCGTGGCAGCGGCAGAATTAAGTATGTCCCGCGGGGGGCCCATGGCGGCAGCAGCAGCAAGTTTGGTTTTTCTTTTAAAGTAACAAATGAAATCCCACTTTCACTAACAGATTCGCGTTCAGTAACTCAGGACTAATCCAACATAAGCCTCAGAACCAACCATAAGGCACTCACAGCTGGGTACTATTGTCTCCCCAGTTATGTGCCGGTTAACATCAACGGCTAATGTTGGCAAAAAATCATATCACACTATGTAACAAACACAGTTCATAATTATTGACCAAAAAAATACTTAGCTTTTCTGTGTGATATGAAAATGTCAAGTTGCTCTTGTCATTTAATTCCCTTAGTGGTAGATATCATATTTTTTCATAATCTTCAAAAAATCTTGTCCCATCATATTTTTTCTTTCTCCGTGATCTTCAAAAAATCTTGTCCCAATGCCGACCGCATTAGGCGCCCGTGCGTTTCTCCTTATAGGGTTTTTCAAGGGACGAATGTTAACATCAATATCTTGTGTATCTGCTGCTCAGCGCATCTAGAGACTCACCCCCTCTGATTCTCCGGGGAATCCCAAAGACGCTGTGCATGGCTGATGGGCAGAATGTTGTTTGCGCGGGGCCCCCTGAAACGTGGGGCCCTGTGCAAACAGCATTCTTGCTCAATGGACGGGCCGTCCCTGGGCATGATTAAGCATCATGAAAGTGCTGTTTTGGCTGAAAAACATCCAGAGGATATAGAGAAGATAAAATCCCATCATCTCCAGTCCTCAGCACAATTTCAGTGTTAGAAGTAGTGAAGTTGAACCATCACTTTCCTGTTCCTAATACACTACTCTAACCATTAGGCTATCCTAAAGTTCTCAGGGCTGATGATCTATATAGGGATGTCTATATAGATGTCCATAGCCAGAACGTCTAAAAAAATGCAGGCACATCCAGGTACAGCTATGATTTCATGGCCATGCCTTGATGTGGTGACATCTACAGGGCTGGCCTGTCAACTAGGAGAACTAGGCTGTTGCCTAGGGTGGGAGGTCCTGATAGGTAGCATTGGCCACCCTCCGCCCCAGTGAAGTGACAGTTCATTATCACCTAGCTCACCCTGCCGCCCCCTCCCTCCTAGTATCCATCTTCTCACCTTGGGGAGGGGGGATGGCACGATGATGCCACCGCTGTGCCAGGCTTTAAATTGACCAGGCTAGTATGCTCATGGCCTACCGCTCCTGCCCCCCTCCGATTCAACTTCCTGTTGGAGGGGGCAGGAATGGCAGGCCATGAGTACGCTAGTGGGGGCATTTTAAAGCCCAACAGTGGGCACTTGCTGTGCCACCCCACCTGTAGATGTCCCCACATCAGGCACAGCCAGGTTTGTGAAATCACATCTGTACCTGGACGTGCCTGCATTTCTGGCTTAGACATCCCAGATTGCACTTGGATGTCCCTTCTACAGTAAAAATTCTCTCAGCTCTCTCTTACTCCTCTCCACAACTAACTGCAACTTTCCTTCTACTATCTGGTCTGTCTGAGGAGACCAGGTTAGCATTTCATTCAATACCTATCCTAACTCTGTCTCCATTGCTGCAGAGTTTAAAACATTTTTGCTGTCTCTTCTGTAATCTACCTGAGTGTCTAACCCCTCCCCCCCTGCTGAGGTGTTGTTTAGCCCCTTTTCCAGTCTTCCACTTGTGTTTAGCTCTGTTTGCCTCTCTCTTCTGGGAAGAGAGGTGGCTCCATTGCAAGCCCTGCTAGAATGGTGAATTCTGCTTGCTTCCTGTGAGTGAATCTGCTGGTTTTCTGTGAGTCCTGTCTGTCTCTTTCTCTATATTAATTTATTTATCATTGTTAGTGTGATCTCTTACCTCATTGCACCTTTTTTTGCACTTTTGTTCAGCTTTTCTCAGCTGAATAACTTATATCCCACCCCCTCCCCTTTACCCAAACACTCCCTGGCACTCAGTGTCTTATAGCTGTCATCTGCTCATTATCTCTCTTATTCAAAGATGCACCTAATCCTCTGTGGGCTCGCTTCCACCTACCTATTTCGTTTGGCCTCTGTTCTCCTCTCCATCCTTCTTCTATGGCTCCTCATCCCTTTCTCTTCCTATTCTTCATACTCCCTAATTGTCTCCCCTCCTACCAACACCTTCACTCCTCTCCTCCTTATCTCCCCTTTACCAGCCTCCCTTCCCCCTCCATCTGAGCTTCACCACTTTCTCCCTCTCATTCAGTCATCTCCTCTCTCTCTCTCTAAGACAGCCTCACCCTCATTTCCGCCGTACTGTCTCCCCTCTGCCCCGCACTCTTCTACTCCTTCTCTCATCCAGAGATATCAACCCCAACCCTGCCCCCCCCCCCCCAGACTTCTGTCATACTCTGAGAAGAGATCTTCACGCAACACCTCTAATCTTATTCATATCCCTTTCCATTCCCCTTCCTCTCTCCCTTTCTCATGTGCCTTATGGAACGCACACACTGTCTCTAATAAACTTGCTTTTACTCACGATCTCTTTATCGCTAGTGCTCTCCATCTTCTTGCTCTAGCTGACACCTGGCTCCTCTCTGAAGACATGGTGCCTGTCGCTGCTCTCTGTCATGGTGGTTATCAGTTCTCCCACACACCTCATCCCACTGGCCGTGGTAGTGATGTTGGGCTTCTAAATTCTCTTTCCTGCAAATTCCAACCCATCCTGCTGCCTCAGTCTCACTCCTTTCCCTCCTTTGAAGTCCACTCCATCTGTCTTTTCACTCCACTACCTCTCCAGGTAGCTGTTATTTATCGACCTCCTGACATGTCTTCTACCTTTCTCACAGACTTTGACTCATGGCTTTCCTTCTTTCTGGATTCCTCTTCCCCCACTCTTATTCTTGGGGATTTTAACATTCTTGTTGATAACCCCTCTGATCCTCATGCTTTAAATCTCCTTTCCCTTACCTCCTCATTCAACCTCCAGCTTTGCTCTACTGCCCCCACTCACCAGCATGGCCACTGCCTTGACCTGTATTTTTATCTAATTGCTTACCCTCAAATTTCTGTACCTCAATTCTTCCCTTATCCAACCATCACCTGCTAAGTTCCACTCTTCATCACCTGCCACCTCAACTTCATCCTGTCTCGTCCAACCTCTTTAGAAATCTTCATGCTATTGACCCTTTGGTTCTCTCCTCCACTGTTTCTTCATCTCTTTCCTCCACTATCACATCTGAGTTTGTTGATGAGGCAGTAGCTTCCTATAACGCTGCACTTTCCTCTGCTCTAGATGCTCTTGCTCCGCCCATGCCATATCCTGTGAAGTATACTACACCCCAGTCCTGGCTTTCATCCACTACTCGCTATCTACGTTCCTGTGCCCATTCAGCTGAGCATGCTTGGCTCAAATAATGCTCTCTTGCAGACTTTCTACACTTCAAATTCATGCTTATCTCTTTCCAGTCAGTCATTGCACTTACCAAACAAGACTATTATGTCCATCTGACTAACTCTCTTGCCTCTGACCCTTGTTGTCTCTTGACTACTCACAGCTTTATCCTCAAGGTGCCTCCGCCTCCAACCCTATCGTCCCTCTCTGCCCAAACCCTGGCTGACTGTTTTCATGACAAAATCCACCTGGTCACCCTCCAATTCCCCACAAAGTCAGCTACTTCCCTTTCTTCCACTCCTCCCCCTCTTCACTCCCAACTTTCCCCTTCTATCTCTGCTACCCTCTCTTCTTTTTCTATGATCTCTGAGGAGGAAACCACACACCTTCTTTCCTCCTCCAAACTCACTACCCGCTCCTCTGATCCTATTCCCATCTGTCTCCTAAGCCCCAACTCTTCTACTATTGTTCCTTGATAAGATATTTGAAATTTGTAAATATTTAAATCTGTATATATGTTTAAACTATTTATATACCTAATCAGCATTTACTCAGCATTGTAACCCTCAAATTACCATTTTTATTATATACAATTTAATGTTCACTGTAATTTCAATTGTTTGAATAAGTTTCAATGTAATGTTCAAGTTTTGTTCTATGTAAACTGCTTTGATTTTTCTGAAAGGCGGTATATAAAACTGTTCAATAAATAAATAAATAAATAAACACCTTGTCCTCGCTTGGTTTTAAGGGCTCTGAACTATCCTGGCTCTCCTCTTATTTCTCCCATCACTCTTTCAGTGTTTGTTCTGGTGGATCCTCCTCTGCTCTTAGCCTGCTCTGAATTGGTGTACCCCAGGGATCTGTCTTGGGTCCACTCCTTTTCTCTCTATATACCCAGTCCCTTGTTGTGCTCATCTCTTCCCATGGCTTTCAGTACCATCTTTACACTGATGACTCCCAGATCTACCTCTCTACACCTGAAATCTCTACGGCAATCCAGACCCGTATCTCTGCCTGCCTTTCTGACATTGCTGCTTGGATGTCTCATTACCGCTTGAAATTGAACATGGCCAAAACTGAGCTTCTTATTTTTTCCTCTAAAAACTCCTCTCCTCTTCCTCTTTTCTCATTTTCTGTGGATAACTCTCTACTCCTCCCTGTTTCCTCAGCTCGCAACCTTGGAATTGTCTTTGACTCCTCTCTCTCCTTCTCCACACACATCCATCTGATAGCTAAGACCTGATGTTTCTTTCTCTATAAAATTTCAGGTCGGAAGGCTGGGGGTTCAATTCCTGCATGGGGACAAGCAACCTCAGGCTGGAGGGACTGGCGTCTCTAGTCCCATGGCCACTCCTTGTGGCCTTGGGCAAGCCACTTAAGCCTCTGCGCCGGCTTTCAGATACGCGAAGGGAGAGTGTCTCCCTCGCGTCTCTGTTAAGCCTGCAGGGGCTGATGGGAAGAAGGGGCTGATGGGAAATTTCCCATCTGCCCCTGTGGGCTTAACAGAGACGCGAGGGAGACACTCTCCCTTCGCGTATCTGAAAGCCGGCGCAGAGAGGCTCAGCCGGGCAAAGGGGGCCCCGCGGGACAGTCCATTCTGCTGCTGCCGCGGTGGCAGCAGCAGCAGACAGCTTTTTTTTTTTTTTTTAAATTTTCCATGAGCCGATGGGGGGGGGGGGTTTGGACGGGTAATGGGCTATGGAGGGGGTTAGGTCTTGACTTGAGGTGGGCTTGTGGGCTGTTGGGGGGGGGTTAGGACTGGTAATGGGCTATGGGGAGGGGGTTTAAGACTGGTAATGGGCTGTGGGCTGATGGGGGCTGTCTGGAAATGGGTGATGGGGGGTCAGGATTGGTAATGGGCTATGGTGGGGTTAGGACTGATAATGGGTTATGGGGGGGGGGCTAGGACAGGAAATGGGCTGATGGGGAGGGGTTAGGACTTGAGGTGAGCTGATGGGGTTAGAACTGGTAATGGGCTGTGGGCTGTTGGGGGGGTTAGGACTGGTAATGGGCTATGGGGGGGGGTTTAAGACTGGTAATGGGCTGAGGGCTGATGGGGGCTGTCTGGAAATCGGGTGATGGGGGGTTAGGACTGGTAATGGGCTATGGGGGGGGGCTAGGACAGGAAATGGGCTGATGGGGAGGGGTTAGGACTTGAGGTGGGCTTATGGGGTTAGGACTGGTAATGGGCTGTGGGCTGTTGGGGGGGTTAGGACTGGTAATGGGCTATGGGGGGGTTAAGACTGGTAATGGGCTGTGGGCTGATGGGGGCTGTCTGGAAAGTGGGTGATGGGGGGTTAGGACTGGTAATGGGCTATGGGGGTGGGTTAGGACTAATGGGCTATGGGGGGGCTAGGTCAGGAAATGGGCTGATGGGGAGGGGTTAGGACTTGAGGTGGGCTGATGGGGTTAGGGCTGGTAATGGGCTGTGGGCTGTTGGGGGGAGGTTAGGACTGGTAATGGGCCATGGGGGGGGTTAAGACTGGAAATGGGCTGTGGGCTGATGGGGGCTGTCTGGAAATGGGGTGATGGGGGGTTAGGACTGATAATGGACTATGGGGGGGCTAGGACAGGAAATGGGCTGATGGGGAGGGGTTAGGACTTGAGGTGGGCTGATGGGGTTAGAACTGGTAATGGGCTGTGGGCTGTTGGGGGGGTGTTAGGACTGGTAATGGGCTATGGGGGGGTTAAGACTGGTAATGGGCTGTGGGCTGATGGGGGATGTCTGGAAATGGGGTGATGGTGAGTTAGGGCTGGTAATGGGCTATGGGGGGGTTAGGACTGATAATGGGCTATGGGGGGGGGGCTAGGACAGGAAATGGGCTGATGGGGAGGGGTTAGGACTTGAGGTGGGCTGATGTGGTTAGGACTGGTAATGGGCTGTGGACTGATGGGGGGGTTAGGACTGGCAGTGGGCTATGGGGGGCTGACTGGAAATGGGCTGATGGGGTTAGGACTGGAAGTGGGCTGATGGGGGGTTAGGACTGGTAATGGGTTATAGGGGGGGCTTAAACTGAAAATGGGGTGATGGGTTAGGACTGGAAGTGGGTTGATGAGGGGCTAGGACTGGTAATCGGTTGGGGAGTTGCTAGGACTGGAAATGGGCTGAGTGGAAGGGGAGGCTTGAACTGCAAATAGCTGATGGGAAGGGGGCTTGGAATGGAAATGGGCTGTGAGGGAAGGGAGCTAGGACTGAAAATGGGCTGTTGGAGCAGCTAGGATAGGACTAGAAATGGGCTGTTGGGGGGAGCTAAGATTGGAAATGGGCTGTGGTGGGGGCTTGAATTGAAATGGACTCATGGAGGGGCTAGAACTGGAAGTAGGCTCATGGGGGGGCTTGGACTGGAATTGGGCTGAGTGGAGGGGAGCTAGGATTTGACATGGGCTGATGGTGGGGCTAGGAAATGACTAGAAATGAGCTGATGAAGGGACTCAGACTGGAAATGGATGGGGGAGCTAGGACTGGAAATAGGCTGATGGGGGGCTAGGACTGGAAATGGGCTGATGCAGGGACTAGAAGGGAATGGATGCTGGGTGAGACTGGAACTAGAAGTGAGCTGATGTTGGGGGAGGATTAGAATCGGATGGGGCTGGGAGAGTAAATTGGAGAGGGGAACAATATTTTGTGTGGGAGGGATGAAAAATCTACAATTGGCCGGGTATTGGGAGAGTAAGTGGGGATTGAGGATGGAGGGGTAAAATTTGTGTGGATGAAATAGGAATGAGGAAAGAGCAAAAGGAGAAAGATTAGTATGTTAAAGCAGATGTAGAGAGAATGGAAAAAAAACTAGAAGAGAGAAGAAAGGACAAATGGACAGCAGACGATGGAGAGTTAGCAGAAAACATGAAGAAACCAGAAGAAAGTGGCTGGAGCAATTGCAACTGAAAAAAAACTGCACAAAAGGTAGAAAGATATCTCTTTATTTTGAATTTATTAACTGGAATATGAAAGCTCTGGGAAATGTGCATCATTAACGTCTGCGCTTTGTTTGGTACAAGAGGAAATTAATTTATAGTTTTATTCTACAGTGTTGTTGTACATTCCAAGTTTGGCTTTTGGGGTTCCCAGTTTAATTATTGCCTTCCTGTTTCTAAATTGTGATTCCTTGTTTGGTGATGGTCTATGTTCTGCATGTGTAACTGAGCTGAGGTATTCTGTTTATGTAATTCCTATTTGACATTGCCACTTGTTCTCTTTCCCCAGTATTCTCTGAAATGTATTGGTTTAATATTTGCAGTGTTGCCTTTTGATAGGTAGGGTATGGTGCTTTGTGAGTCCTGGTAATGCTGTCAGGATACGGCGGGTTTGCTATGGGTTCTAAATGGACAGCGTTTGTAGTAGTTCCTAATGTGCCTGGATTATAGTAATGTAGAAATCTTTTAGTCTTTCTTTATCCATACACTCATTAAGAGACATGTTTACTAAAAGTTAGTGTATGGTAATATTATGCAAATATTTATGCAGATAAGGCCACTTATGCAAATGAGGCCCCACACCGAGTCTCCGCACATGGCCCTGCACCCCTCTTGGGCCACCCCTGCCTATCACCCCATCAAAGAAGGACACAGGAATGGAGCTACATTATATATATTTATTTTTCTCATAAAGGGTCCTTGTTCCTTCTAGCTCGAAGGGGGTTCTATATCTCATGGGGGAGAGAACATCTATCTGTATCTTTATTGGTTTCTCAGTGCTGCAGTGAAATGCTAGGAACAAGAATCTGAATCTGATTCTATTTCACACCTTCTCTCCTGGGACAGAAGATAAGTTGGAGGACATAGTTCTACTCTGTCTCACACACAGAAAGAGGAAACAGAGGACGCAGAGTACCATTTCCATCTGTAAGTGCTCTTATTTATTCCAAACTATCTAGGCTCTTCCTTAGGCGGTTACACTTCTCTTTACCAAATCCATTTTTCAAGAGTCTGTCGCTGAAGAAGAACTAAGTGACAAGAGGTTTCCTCTGCTTTGCGAGCATATTAATACATCAGATCGTTGACACAGCAATACAGAGCCTTTGCCCTCTTGAACTGCGTGGACTGGTGCAGAGATGGTGACAGAAACCAAGTACTGAAAGGGCACTTTAAACCAAATTTCTCCTACCTTGAGATTCAGTTCAACCTGGCCAAGGTTAAAGTTTATTGCGCAGTATGAGGTTTTCATTACTCCTGGGCAATTTCTTTTATTTATTTAAATTAAAAAAAAAATAGATGTATATATATAAATAAGGATTCTTACATGTGGTTCACGTAAATAAACATACATAATTCTAAAGAAAATTAAAGCATTTAGCAAGTTTGTGATTGGCTTCTTTTTATTTTACTGAAATGTTTAAGTTAAATTGTACACTGCCGTGATAGTTTATTTCCAGAATGGCAGTCTGAAAAAATATTATATAATAATAATAATGTAATTCTTTTCATTAACTTTGTTTCAATTTCTTCGTAGTAAAGTTCTTTAAAATCTTCTATTTTATATATAACTTATATAGATATAGATAGTTAGATATAGATATAGATATATAGATATTACTGCACTGTGTTCTGATATTTCACATTTTTAAGGAGCGTGAAACTGCTTGCATTCCAGAGGCAATAAACTGTGAAAACATCTGTGGTGGGTTTTGTTGAACAGGCTGTAAATCGCTAGATCATAGGCCTGATGTTTTTATTACAGCAACCTCTAGGACATGGACACTTCCTCCCATACTCGGACTGAATATAGGCATTCTGTCAGGAAAAGCTCCACAGGTTCTGTAATGCCTCAGACAGTCTGTCCTTAGCATTCATATGGTCTTCCTTTCTCTCTCATGTAAAGCTTTCCAAGAAACACTGCTCGAGTGAAATCTGTTGCTTCAGTCGGTGTTCAGGGTTCCTCTAAATGCCGTAATGTTTCCTCCATATCACTTTCTCCATACCGCTTAAGACCTATTTGATCAGAATATTCCTCTCAAAATGAAGGGATTGCAATTGTTTTCTTGATGTTTCTGCTATGTTTTATTTGATGAAAACCCATTTTCTGGCTGCTTTTTACCAGATTTCGAGATGCAGAATGGTTAAAATCCAGCTTCTTCCGTACTATTCCCATGTTACCTTCATCCATCCACTTGGAAAATACTAGCACAAACCGTTTCTTAAAATAATTATCCCACGTTGGACTATCATAGAGAAAACCATCTAAACAATTAAAAGGCTTTGGTTGCTGATGGAGTATATTAGAGAAAGCGTGTGCCAGCACAGTAAGGCGTAGGGAAGTGGTACAATGAGAAACTCTGCTGCCAGTGGGGTCTCCAATGTAGTTCCAATGATCAGTTCTAGAACCATTGGGAGTCCTCCAAGAGAGCAAATGGGAAGGCTGCAGAGATAAACATCAATGTGCCTAAGTAACCTTTTCCTGAAAACCTCCATTCTGAAGACAGCACTGTCCCAAGACTGGGGACTTTGCTCCAGCCCTGATGGAGTAATAGGCTTAGAGAGAACTCATGATAGCCTACGTGGAAGGGGGACACGCGTGTGTATAAGCACACCTCAAAATACTTTCTTGATTACCTCCTCCTTGCTGACAACATGCTCTGAAGAATAAGGATGGGTGGGTTGTTTGGGAGGGGCAGTTTGAGACTTCGGAAGAACACTGAAGGAATCGGTGTGATATGAAGCTTAAAAAGAGATAGAACTAGGAGAGGATCAAGCCCAGGTGAGAGAAGTCGGATTCTATTTAGAACAAAAAAGCGACTGACTGGTAGGGATGTGCAAAGGCAAGACAAATTTGGTTGATTTCCATTTGTTTCACATGCTTTTCCAAATCTTCAGGTGTGTTTTCAATCAGCTTCATATGCTAATTGGGAATTTTTAGTACACGTTAAATTGATTTAAGATGAATTAACTGATGAATGAAGGTGTGCTAAGATGATCTGTATACGTTAAATCAATTTAATGCACATTAAAAATTTTTAAGATAAATTAACAGACCTAATGATCACTACTGAATGCACACACTACTGACTAACTGGGACAGGGTAACAGATTGAGAGTAACAGAGAGAATGAGACATGCTGGTTACTCAGTGAGTGTGGACTTGTAGGGCAAGGGTTGGAGAGAAAATCAGAGAGACAGACACTGGTGGAGAGAGGTTAGAAGGTTATAATAGACAGATAGGAAGACCGATGGGGACATCAAGGGAAGACTGAGAAACAGGTTGAATGAATGATGGGGGGGAGAGAGAGAAATAGAAGGAGAGGTAGAGGATTGAGAATGAGTAAAAGATGGGCAAGGAAGGGGGTGGAGGGAAAAAGAGAGAGTGGTGGGGACAGGGAGGGGAGACTGAGAGAAAGGCAGCTGGGGGTATTGAGAGAGAGTGAGAGAATGAGTGCTGGTTTCATGTATTGGAGCTCAGGCTGGAGCTGGGCTGCAGGGCTTGGGATGAAAGCCGAGCCAGTGCTACCATTAGACAAACTAGGTAGATGCCAAGAGCGTCGATGGTCATAGGGAGGCCAATGTCATAGTGCCATCCTTCTCCGGGATGTCCAGTGGCAGCAATGCTTTTAAAATGGCACCAGAGCACTTACCATCCCTCTGGTGCTGCACTGCTGTTCCTGCTACTGCCCCCTCCGATTTGCACGTGGTCAGAAGCAGCCTGCACGTCTAAGATTCCTGAGATAATTGGGAAATACCTGAAAGCCTTATCCATGGTGACACCCGGGGTTGGACTCGCTGGCTTAAGTTCTGCACAAATAGCTCCCACAATGCAGGGGGGCCCAGGCAGAAAAGGGGCTACATAGCAGCGGCGGCAGCAGATCAGCAAACTTTCTTTAACATGTTTGCCGCATTACTCCGCTTTTGTCAGTTCCTCACTGAGCTGAAGTCTTCCGAGGGAACAGCCACCGAGCCCACATTTCCCACAGCAAACTTACAAGAATGGAGCAGTATGGCGAACATGATAAAGTAAGTTTGCCACACTGCTGCCACATGGGGGGCCCACCACCACCACAACAACAGGGGCTGTCAGCAAAATTTTGCTTGTTGGCCCCTCATTGTAACTTACACCGCTGGTTGGACTCTTAAAATAATGTTATATTCTTCTATTGTCCTACTTATTTCCTGTCACGTTAGCTCCTGGTCTAAGGATTGGAACCTGAGTGTTGAGGGTGTTTTGGGACTGCATTGCTTGTGTAGATGAGCCAGTACTGTTTGAGTAGCTGCTGTCCCTGTATCTTTCTTTGAATGTCTTTGACTCTTTCTTTTGTGTTTCTCTTGCTGTAAATGGCTCTGAGAGCTGTCAAGTTACCCAGTTCCAGGAGGTACCTTTGTGGGCAGCCCTGATTTTGAACTTGCATTCCAAAATAAGTGTGTTAATTGTAGTCTATGGTAACATGGCAAGCATTCAAGTTCTGGGCCTCTTAGTACATCTCCAAACAAATAAAAAGCTATAGTTTAAGGCAACAACTCTGTATTCGGCAGTTCAGATTTAAACATAACCAGCAACTTAAATTCCAACACCAACAAAAAAAGCTGCTATAGAAGTGGAGCTCCCAGATTTAATTGATCAAATAAAGGCTTAAACTGGAGACAGGTTTTTTATTGTTGGAATTTAACTGCATACAGGCAAAAGTTGGCATTTCACAACTTCCACATGGAAGAGCTGGCACTTCCATATGTAGGTCTCCCATTTAGCAAAGTTACACGTATATACGCTGCCTATGAACTACAGATATTGCTATCTTTGTCTAATTTCTGTTTGGAGGGGGAAATTTAAAGGGGAATAATTAGGATAACCCACTTACTCCATCCTGCAAAGGGTTGGCCAAATCGAATACTTTTTAAAAACTTAAACATGCCAAGGAAGAGCTGTGAATCCTGACGCGGACAATTGTAGTCATCAGGAAATGGGTAAAAGACACGTCACTTTTAGAACTACCAGGCCACTCCCTGACACGCCCCCTTGCATATTCTATGGAGTACGGACATTCATGTGTAAATTCAGTCCTTTCTAAAATTTCCATTTACATGTAGAAAATAACCTCCTTAACCTTTAAATGACAAAATGTTTATGGTTCCGTATCTGTTCTGTTGGAATTAAGGGTAATTTCTTCTTCCATCTCGTACTTGAAGACTCTCTGAAGAGCAACCTTGATAGAATCCCGATGCACCGTCTTGCTCCGATTCCCTACTAGGAAGTATACATAGGGATTGGCTGTGCTGTTGATGACAGAGAACAAGATGGTTGAAATGAAAACAGTACGTGAAAAATAATAATGTTGAATGTTTACTAACATCAGCGTCAGTTTTAAGGGGAGTCCAAATACAAGGAAAATGAGGACGGTGACCATGATAACCACGTAGAGCTTCGGTGGTTGCTTGTGCTGGGATCTCCTCTGGATCTTGATGAGCAGAGTCAGACTGGAGACCACCATGAGGGGGGCAAAGAGAAGAAAGGTTAAAGCAGAACTGAGAAGCTGTATTGATTGTTCACAATTTTGGAATTTATTCCAGGGCTGATCATTGCAAACAAATGATTCTATTACAGTGACCAAGCAAGACAATGCCCACAGGAGAGCACATACAATAGTGGACAGGTGCTTTGGGCGCCGGCAGCGGTACCAGAGCGGGTAGAGGATGGACAGACAGCGCTCCAGACTGATGGCAGTTAGGAGGTACAGCCCTGCATTATACATCAATATGTAACTGACTGCAATGATATTTGAAAGTGGAATATATCCTATAATCCTAAGGACAATAAACAGCAATAAAACACAAGAGCAGAGCAGAAAGAGGAAGTCAGCCGCAGCCAGGTTCAGGATATAGACTGTGAATTTATTTCTCTTGATCTTTAAAGTGAGGAACCAGAAGACAATCCCATTCCCAATCAATCCAAAGACAGAGATGATCAACGAAAGCAAGATCAGACTTGAATCTAAGGGTGAAATATCTTCACAACTATTTCCTGTCCAATTAGATTCTAATGTTGCTGTGGTGCCGAGGGAGACTGTGTTGAGCTCAGTCATGATATGATTTTTGGTGGGGTTGGGGATAGTAAGTTCTTTCTCTGTTCCTAGAAGTTCTGCGGTAAGATCTTTCCACTTTAGTCTTTGAAATGGTGGTGGAACACTCTCTCTCTGTCCTGTAGGTGGAGCTGCAGCTCTCTTTCTCCACCGGATAGTAGTACAGATTTCCCTAGACCAGCGATGGCGAACCTATGGCACGCGTGCCAGCTGTGGCACGCGAAGGCCTTGCAGCTGGCACGCGTGAAGGTCCGCAAAAAAAGAAAAAGCGGGCTCTGGCTGCTGCCGCGGACGCGGCAGCATGCAGTGTCCCGCGGGGCCCCCTCCGCCCGCTAAGCCCCTCTGCAAGGGCTTTCAGATTCGCGAGGGAGACAGCGTCTCCCTCGCGTCTCTGTTAAGCCCGTAGGGGTTAATGGGAAATTTCCCATCAGCCCCTTTAGACGCGAGGGACTGATGGGAAATTTCCCATTAGCCCCTGCGGGCTTAACAAGAGACGCGAGGGAGACGCTGTCTCCCTCGCGAATCTGAAAGCCCTTGCAGAGGGGCTTAGCGGGCGGAGGGGGCCCCGCGGGACACTGCATGCTGCCGCGTCCGCGGCAGCAGCCAGAGCCCTCTGTTTCTTTTTTTAAATTTGCCGGGGGGGGGGGGGGGGTGGTAGGACTGCTAATGGGCTGGGGGGGGGGGTTAGGACTGCTAATGGGCTAGGAGGGGGGGGGGTTAGGACTGCTAATGGGCTAGGGGGGGGGTTAGGACTGCTAATGGGCTGGGGGGGGTTTGGACAGCTAGTGGGCTAGGAGGGGGGGTTAGGACTGCTAATGGGCTAGGAGGGGGGGTTAGGACTGCTAATGGGCTCGGAGGGGGGGATAGGACTGCTAATGGGCTAGGGGGGGTTAGGACTGCTAATGGGCTGTGGGCTGATGGGGGCTGTCTGGAAATGGGGTGATGGGGGGTTAGGACTGCTAATGGGCTAGAGAGGGGGGGTTAGGACTGCTAATGGGCAAGGGGGGGGTAAGGACTGCTAATGGGCAGGGGGGGTTAGTACTGCTAAAGGGCTAGCGGGGGTTAGGACTGCTAATGGGCTGTGGGCTGATGGGGGCTGTCTGGAAATGGGGTGATGGGGGGTTAGGACTGCTAATGGGCTAGAGAGGCGGGGTTAGGACTGCTAATGGGCTAGGGGGGGGTTAGGACTGCTAATGGGCTGGGGGGGTTAGGACTGCTAATGGGCTGGGGGGGTTAGGACCGCTAATGGGCTAGGGGGGGTTAGGACTGCTAATGGGCTGTGGGCTGATGGGGGCTGTCTGGAAATGGGGTGATGGGGGGTTAGGACTGCTAATGGGCTAGGGGGGGGTTAGGACTGCTAATGGGCTAGGGGGGGGTTAGGACTGCTAATGGGCTAGGGGGGGTTAGGACTGCTAATGGGCTGGGGGGGGTTTAGGACTGAGAATGGGATAGGTGTTGGGGGTTAGGACTGCTAATGGGCTAGGGGGGGTTAGGACTGCTAATGGGCTAGGAGGGGGGGGGGTTAGGACTGCTAATGGGCTAGGGGGGGGGTTAGGACTGCTAATGGGCTAGGAGGGGGGGTTAGGACTGCTAATGGGCTAGGGGGGGTTAGTACTGCTAATGGGCTGTGGGCTGATGGGGGCTGTCTGGAAATGGGGTGATGGGGGTTAGGACTGGTAATGGGCTATGGGGGGGTTAGGACTGCTAATGGGCTAGAGAGGGGGGGTTAGGACTGCTAATGGGCTAGGGGGGGGGGTTAGGACTGCTAATGGGCTGATGGGGAGGGGTTAGGACTTGAGGTGGGCTGTTGGGTGGGGTTAGGACTGGAAATGGGCTGATGGGGGGTTAACACTGGAGGTGGTCTGATGGGGTTAGGACTGGTAATGGGCTATGGGGGGGTTTAGGACTGATAATGGGCTATGGGGGGGCTGGGACAAGAAATGGGCTGATGGGGAGGGGTTAGGACTTGAGGTGGGCTGATGGGGTTAGGACTGGTAATGGACTGTGGGCTGATGGGGGGTTAGGACTGGCAATGGGCTATGGGGGGGCTGACTGGAAGTGGGGGGTTAGGACTGGTAATGGGTTATAGGGGGGGGCTTAAACTGAAAATGGGGTGATGGGGGGTTAGGACTGGAAGTGGGTTGATGAGGGGGGGATAGGACTGGTATTGGGTTGGGGGGCTGCTAGGACTGGAAATGGGCTGATGCAGGGACTAGAAGGGAATGGATGCTGGGTGAGGCTGGAACTAGAAGGGAGCTGGTGTTGGGGGAGGATTAGAATGGGATGGGGCTGGGAGAGTAAAATGGAGAGGGGAAAAATATTTTGTGTGGGAGGGATAAAAAATCTACAATTGGCCGGGTATTGGGAGAGTAAGTGGGGATTGAGGATGGAGGGGTAAATTTTGAGTAGATGAAATAGGAATGAGGAAAGAGCCAAAGGAGAAAGATTAGTATGTTAAAGCAGATGTAGAGAGAGAATGGAAAAAAAAAAACAAGAAGACAGAAGAAAGGACAAATGGACAGCAGATGGAGAGTTAGCATAAGACACGAAGAATAAACCAGAAGAAAGTGGCTGGAACAATTGCAACTGAAAAAAAATGCACAAAAGGTAGAAAAATATCTCTTTATTTTGAATTTATTAACTGGAATATGTCAGCTCTGGGAAATGTGCATCATTAATTTTTGCGCTTTGTTTAGTACAAGAGGAAATTAATATATAGTTTTATTTCTACAGTGTTGTTGTATATTCCAAGTTTGGCTTTTGGGGTTCCCAGTTTAATTATTGTCTTCCTGTTTCTAAATTGTGATTCCTTGTTTGGTGATGGTCTGTTCTGCATGTGTAACTGAGCTGAGGTATTCTGTTTATATAATTCCTATTTGACATTGCCACTTGTTCTTTCCCCAGTAGGTCATGTATTGTTGTTCTCTGAGATGTATTGGTTTAATATTTGCAGTGTTGCCTTTTGATAGGTAGAGTATGGTGCTTTGTGAGTCCTGGTAGTGCTGTTAGGATACGGCGGGTTTGCTATGGGTTCTAAATGGGCAGCGTTTGTAGTAGTTCCTAATGTGCCTGGCGGTTGGTACTGGATTATAGTAATGTAGAAACCTTTTAGTCTTTCTTTATCCATATACTCATTAAGAGGCATGTTTACTAAAAGTTAGTGTATGGTAACATTATGCAAATATTTATGCAAATGAAGCACCTTATGCAAATGGGGCTTTAATTGACGTGCTGGCACTTTGAGGAAATTCTTTGGTTTTGTGCGGCAGTTTGGGCACTCGGGCTCAAAAAGGTTAGCCATCACTGCCCTAGACTGTGAATAGAAAAGGAAATGGGACAAGGTCATTTTAAGGTAAGATTCTGCAGCTGCTGTAGAAGCCCAAAAAATCTCAAGTTCACACAGAGATACTAAGAATGGTCCATTCCAAAGAGTGAGATTTACTGTCTCAGTGAATGAAGTTTTTCTCATGGCACATTCTTGTTATAAATCTGGAAAGATCTGCATATTTCCTTGTTTTGCAAATAAAAGGAGCACAACAAAATGATATTTAACTTTCTTTGCTTTTATTTTAACTTGTAAATTGTCACTCTTCTCTCCAGAGGAGAACTAGACATTTCTCACTAGAGCTTACAAAAAAACCCAAGAAAATTGGATTCTGTTTTCTTCTCAGTAATAGCAATATAAACCCTTTCCTTACCAGGTGTTTTGTGAATTAATACAAAACCCTACAAAGGTCGCTGAGGGTAGAACATATAGTATCTACCAAGCCATAACAGCTCCACTATCATGGAAAAAACAGCACTGTAAATATTGCAGTGAACCCTATAACATCAATACCACCTATTAGGAAAATTGAACGAGTCGGATTGCTACAGATCTTTACACAGACACTCATTGCCAACACAAGACCTGGCCACACTCATACATGCTAAACAAAAGCAGAGCCTCAGTATGACTAGAAACTAGCAATAGAAATATGTACAAACCACATAAAAATGATACCAGAGACTAGCAATAAACCAATTAATATTTCAAAAATATACATTCAAAAAATATACATTCAAAAAATATAACCACAGGACAAAAGGAATTTTAAAATTATTTTTGGATACTTCATTCTAACACTGCCATAAAATATATGGATTTAGATTTAGATATCGTCCAACTAGATATCTTCTTTGTCAACTCACGCTTATGGTCAAAAAACTCTTTTCAAGCTATACCAAACAAATTTATTTATTTAACATCTTTTATATACCGCGCTATTTGTTGTCAGTGCGGTTTACATATAACAAAGGTTGCACACTCAGAGGACAATTGTGTGCTTACATTATAACAGGAAACTTAAACTTGGAACAACAGGGTAAAAAAACTGTAACTATGTGCAAAAACATATTAGATTCATTAGTATTCACAGGAGGGCTAAGGCAAGACCGCAGAGAACTTGATCTTTTATAGCATGTATATGAGAAGGTCTCAGACTTAATGGCACTGTTTTTAGACTTTGAATTGTGTCCAACTCATGTGCCTACTTGCATCAATGACCTATTCTCAACTTCCTGCTATAATCACAAAACATGATACACAACTGGTGAACCAATACTGCCAAAAGCACTACAAGCAAAAAAGTAATAATATAATAACTTAACTTCTATTTCTCACTGTAACCTTATTTTTGTTACGTACTTAATTTGGCTTGGTTACAATGGTATAATAAGTGAATCCCAACGCCTTCCCAGGCGCTACCGTCGCGTTTCACTTGTCAAGTTTCCTCAGGGGATTACCCAGACTCATATTTCTATAAAATATACCAAAAAAACATAAAATGACCATTAGTGATTTAAAACTCTTCACTGTTATATGTCCCTTTGACATATCTTTCATATCTATATCAAACAAAATTGCACAAACAAACAACACCTACCCAAACGGCAATAGATGCTGCATGCATCTCACTAATTACTGAACATGGATCCTCTCAACCAACTTGATCCTCACGAACGCCGCATATGTGGACTAGTAACAACAACCCGTGATTTAAACCCCTCTATGCGTCAGTCTTTTAATGACATCAATACAATACTCTGTGAGTGAAGCAAATGAAAACCACATTGTGCCAGCACTTTCGTATTATACCCTCTCACTCTCCTAAACTATCATTAACAGTTTCCCAATAGGCAGCACTGAAGGTACTCTTCCCTCTCCACATCTCTACACTGCTAACGGAATAGTGCCCCCATCTCATTAATGAATGTTATCTAACCAATTCGTTGACTTTTATAAACATGCTGCCCAGTCTATGCCCGCATTCAGGCCATCTGGCATCACTGATTTCAACTTAAAAATCCATTTTTGTTCTCTTATGAGCAGCGATTGTTCCTGTGACTTTCCCGCCATGCCTGACCTTATTTGATCTATGCAGAAACACCTCAACTGTTCAAATGAATGGCCCATAGTTAAACAATGCTGTACCAGTGGTGCCTCTTTAACCTTACATTTGTCAGATAACACACCTTTGTATATAGTTTCCCCTATTTCCCAAGTTTATATCTCCTGTTAAATGTAATTGACCAGACATATGTAAATTGTCGGATGTTTTTGTTCAATGTAAACCGCGCTGATGTCTAATAGTGCGGTATATAAGAATTGTTAATAAATAAATAAAATAAATAAATTTGAGCCGACTTTTATGTTCTCCCATCCTTATCTTGAACAAACAAATTGTTTTCCCCACATAAATTAAATCACAAAGATATTTGATGATATATACCACAAAAGTGGAATCACACGTTGTACGTTCTCTTAAAGAATATATAATTCTATGCTGTTCAAGACTCTTCCATCTCGTATCACTCAGAGAAAAAGACCTTGGTTTAACTGTTTCATCAAACATATGGAAGCAAAAATATCTCAGTACTTACTGAACTAGCCGTGCAATCGACTTAGATGTATTCCATCACTGGTCATAAAGGACCTTCCATCCACCAATTGAAATGCTTTATATTAAGTGCCTAAACCACATAAAGAATTACATGGTTTTATCTTAAGGATCATGTTCTTCACAGCCCAGCAACACTGGCAGTGTTTTGCATAAGCTGCATCAGGGAGTGTTTATAATGCTAGCAACCATCATGCTCTCTGCCGTATAACTGAGGTCTTTTTCCTACCATATGTTTACTGTGCCAAATATTAAAAGAGCAGATATAAATTCATTTAATTTTACTAATTGTGTTAGTTCCAGTCTTTGGTTTCTGCTTTCTCTCCAAGGTCTCCCTTTGTGTTCCTATTCCCCCCCCCCCCCTGTGTCCAGAATCTCACCTGTTACCCTATTTCTCTTCTTTCCAGCACCTTCCTGATGTCCAGCATCACCTCCTTCGTGTCTCTATTATTCCCCCGCTAACCTGAGCTAAAATATCTCCTCTATCATTTTCAGTCTCTTCCATGTACACCATCCCCTCTCCCGAATCGAGCATCTCCTCTTATCTATACCCTTCTTCAGCATCTCCCTCTTTTGCCAGTGCCTATCTCCACTGTGGCTGAATCCAACATAGGCTTAAAACTTCTAAGGGGTGGCTGAGGTGGGCACTGGTGAAGGGGTGGGGAGAGATGCTGAGCTGGAAGGTGTCATAAGCCAAATGCTTGGGACTTATACCATCTGTTCACAACAGCAATCTTTTAGGCAAATTTCTGGGATATCCCTATTGAATGTTTAATTTAACTGTGGACTTGGCATGTGACCACTCCTTTCTGGTTGACGAATGCGATCAGCATGACCTTGATCCTTGATTTGGACATGCGCACCTTCTTGGATCTGGGCGACAGTCGAGTCTTCCACTGCAGGCTCTGTCTCTTGCTTTCAGGGTCATACTGGAAGACCCAAGTCTCGTCTCCTGTGATGACTTGGCCAACAAACTCTGGATCTTCTCTGATCTTCTCTAGCAAGTCTCGACAAACATTGACCCAGTGCTCTTTCTGGTCGTCCGATAAAAGCTTGGGCACCATCTTGGCACATACCAAGAGGATGGAGGAGGGCCTAGTGGTTGGGGCAAGGTACTTCAGGCCGGAAGGTCGGGGGTTCAAATCCCACTAGAGGACAGCAACCTTGGGCCAGAAGGACTGGGGTTTCTAGTCCCACAGGTGCTCCTTGTGGTCTTGGGCAAGCCACTTAACCCTCCATAGCCCATGTTCCCTGTAAAATAGTTATCTCCAAGTTATAATGCCCTGTTCAATGTAATTTCAGTTTGTTCAATGTAAACCACACTGATGCAGAATAGCACAGTATATAAGAGAATGTAAATAAATAAATAAATAAATACCTTCCGCATCCCCAGCTCCTGCACCATGATGTTACACACTGACTCCCTGTTCAGGATGAGCTCCTCAGCTATCATACGCACCGTCAATCTGTGACCACTCCGCACCAGCTGGTTCACTCTGTCAATGTTCTCAGCCATCTTTATCATGGAAGCCCGTCCTGACTTGGGGTCATCCTCCACATAAAAACATAAGATATGCCATACTGGGTCAGACCAAAGTCTGTCAAGCCCAGTATTCTGTTTCCAACCGTGGCCGAACTAGGCCATACGTAACTAGCAGTTTCCTCAAAAGACACAGGTTCCACAAGGCTTCTATTGGGTCAAGCATTGATATCCTGGGTCCCTTTTTAATAATGGTTTATGGACCTTTCCTACAGGAACTTGTCCAAACCTTTTTTAAACCCAGCTATACTAACAGCCTTTACTACATCCTCCGGTAACAAATTCCAGAGTTTGATTACACGTTGAGTGAAAAAATATTTTCTCTTATTAGTCTTAAATAGTTTACCCTGTAGCTTCATTGCATGTCCCCTAGTCTTTCTATATTCTGATAACGTAAACAATCGATCTACGTTTACCCGTTCCACTCCGTTCTTTAATTTATAGACTTCTATCATATCTCCCCTCAGCCGTCTCTTTTCCAGGTTAAAGAGCCCTAACCTTTTTTAGCCTTTCTTCATAGGGGTATCCTTCCATCCCCTTTACCATTTTGGTGGCTCTTCTCTGAACCTTTTCTAATAATGCTATATCTTTTTAAAGATACAGCGACCAGAATTGCACACAGTATTCAAGGTGCGGTCTCACCATGGAGCGATATAGAGGCATTATAATATCCTTTGTTTTATTTTCCATTCCTTTCCTTATGATACCTAGTATTCTATTTGCTCTCTTGGCCGCCGCAGCAATTTTGTTCTTTATGATGGTTTCTACCATTTTTCCCGGTACTGACATCAGGATCACCGGTCTGTAGTTTCCCGGATCACCACTGGAACCCTTATTAAAAATCGGCGTTACATTCGCCATCCTCCAATCTTCAGGTATTACAGATCATTTTAATGGTAGTTCACAGATTACTAATAGCAGATCTGCAATCTCATATTTCAGTTCTTTCAACACCCTTGGATGTATGTCATCCGGTCCAGGTGATTTGCTATTCTTCAGTTTATCAAATAGCTGTAATACATCTTCCCGATGTATCGTTATTTCCTTCAATTCTTCTGCACCTTTAAATACCACTTCAGTCATGGGTAACATCCCTACATCTTCCTCAGTAAAGACCGAAGCAAAGAATTCATTCAGTCTCTCCGCTATTGCCTTATCGCCTCTTAGTGCCCCTTTATTCCCTCTCTGATCTAATTGAGCAACTGACTCTCTCACAGGTTTTTTGCTCCTCGTGGACAGTCTTGAAGTGTTTGTGCCATGCGAAGACTCGTGGCCTTGACATTGCATCTTCTCCATAAGCCTTTTGGAGAAGTTGGAGACATTCAGTTAGGCCTTTCTCCAACTTAACCAGAAATTTCAAGTTGATTTTCTGCTCCATATTTCTGCCACCTTTAGTTGCGTGACAAAGAGATGGAACAGTGTACTATAAAAAAAGCTTAAAAAGAAAAACAGAGTGAGAGAGATGAAAAATATTATAGCAGAATAGTGGCGAGATGTTGCACAACACAGTGACATAAGCGGTTAGCCAATTGGCATTGAGTTATGTGCATGGCTGCCACAGTCTCATTGCTTTTTTGTCACACCTCGAATGCGGAGAAAGAAAGAATTTCAGATGGCGGTGAGGCATCCAGGCACTAATGTCAGATAAGAAGGCAGAGATCCGAGCCTGGATTCTTGGAGAGATTTCAGGCGCCGAGAGGTAGATCTGAGAGTTGTCAGCATAAGGATGGTACTGAAAACCATGGGAGGAAATAAGTTCACCAAGGACCTGAGTGTAGATAGAGAAAAGGAGAGATCCCAAGACAGAGTCCTGAGGTACAACAACTGAAAGCAGGATGGCTGTAGAGGAAGATCCACCAGAAAATACACTAAAAGTGTGATGAGAAAGATAAGAAGAAAACCAGGACAGAACAGAGCCCTTAAATCCAAGCGAGGACAGGGTATTGAGGAGAAGGTGGCAGTCAGCAGTGTCAAAGGCAGCAGAAAGGTCAAGAAGGATGAGGATTGTGTAAAGGCCCTTAGATTTGGCAAGGAACAAGTTACTGGAGACTTTGGCAAGAGCCGTTCTTGGAGAATGCAGAGGATGAAAGCCAGATTGCAGTGGATCCAAAAGGGCTTGAGAGGAAAGAAAGTCAACACAGCGGCAGTGATACAGTGTATCTGGATTTTCAGAAAGCCTTTGACAAGGTCCCTCATGGTGAAATTAAAAAGTCATGGAATAGGAGGCAGGGTACTATTGCGGATCAGGAACTGGTCAAAACAGAAAACAGAGTAGGGCTAAATGGCCAATTTTCTCAGTAGAGAAAGGCGAGCAGTGGAGTACCCCAGGAGTCTGTGCTGGGCCTGCTGCTTTTTAACATTCATAAATGACCTGGAAATGGGAATAATGAGTGAGGTGATCAAATTTGCAGGTGACTCAAAATTATTCAGTTGTCAAAACAAAAGAGGATTGTTAAAAATTGCAAGAGGATCTTGATAAATTGGAAGACAGGGCATTCAAATGGTAGATGAAATTTAATGAGGACAAATGCAAATTTAATGAGGACAAATGCAAAGTTATGTACTTAGGGAAGAGCATCCCAAACTATGGTTATATGATGCAAGGTTCCATGTTTGGAACCACCACCTGTGGATAGCAACCAAGAAAGCAAATAGAATGCTAGGAATCATAAGGAAAGGAATGAGAATAAAAAAAAGGATGGCATCATAATGACTTGGTATTATTCCATGGTGCGACTGCAAGTTGAATATAGGGTGTAATTCTGGTCACCATATCTTAAAAAGGGTATAGCAGAATTAAAGATAAGCGTGACCAAAATTATAAAGGGGATGGAAGGATAACTCATTGAGGAAAGGCTTAAAAGGAAAGGGCTCTTCAACTTGGAAAAAAGACGTCTTGGGGAGATATGATAGAGATCTATAAAATAATGAAGGGAATGGAACAGGCAAACCTAGATCAGTTGTTTACTCCTTCAAAAGGTAGAAAGACAGAACACACAATGAAGCTAAACTATAGCCATTTAAGACTAACAGGAGAAAATATTTTTTCACTCAACACGTAATCAAACTCTGGAATTCATTGCTGGAGGATGTAGCAAAAGCTATTAGTGTAGCTGGATTTAAAAAAAAGGTTTCGACAAGTTCCTGGAGAAAAAGTCCATAAACCATTATTAAAGAGGACCAAGGAAATCTACTGTTTATCCCTGGGATAAGCAGTGTGGAATCTGTGTATTATTTATACTCTCTCTTATATACTGCGCTATTCTGCATCAGTGCGGTTTACACTGAACAAACTGAAATTACATTGAACAGGGCATTATAACTTGGAGATAACTATTTTACAGGGAACATGGGCTATGGAGGGTTAAGTGGCTTGCCCAAGACCACAAGGAGCACCTGTGGGACTAGAAACCCCAGTCCTTCCGGCCCAAGGTTGCTGTCCTCTAGTGGGATTTGAACCCCCAACCTTCCGGCCTGAAGTACCTTGCCCCAACCACTAGGCCACTCCTCCACTCCATCTTTTTGTATCTTTTTGGGAACCTGACAAGTAGTTGAGACCTGGATTGGCCGCTCTTGGAAACAGAATACTGGGCTTGATGGACCTGGTCTGACCCAATATGGCATTGTGGTAGCCAAGACCTATAGACTAGGCCATAAGCCTGAACCTGAAAAATGACAGGCCTAAGAACCAAGCCTGGATTTCAGTAGTGCTGAGACATAAAATTAAAAGACAGAATTAAATGCTGCTTTAGAATGAAATGCTGCTATTGCAAAGTTTGCACAAAGTGAATACAATGCCTGTATGTTAAATCGTTACTCCAGAATTGTTACTTACACATTTTAGGAGCTAGATATGACCTTGATGTAGAGAAGTAACCAGGTTTGAACCAAACCATTGTTCAGCTAGCTGGAGAAAGCAGAGCAAAGGGCATAGACCCTGATTGGTCAAATTCAGGGAAATGTCAGACCAATAGAAAGTTTGTAGAAATTAGCATGAGACCAATGGAAAGTTTTCATGTATCAAGCTAGAAAAGTGGTATAAAAAGTTATGTCTCTATGAAGAGCTCCGCTCAGTTCCTTTTGCTGCTTTGACTGACTGAGCCTGTGCACAAATAAACTGGTTTGGACCCTGTAAATTGACTCCTGGATTTATTCATTGACTGCAGTTTGCCGCTACATTTCTTGGTGCATTGGCCGGGAAGTGCGAGTGGTGGATGGTATTCAAGTGAGTAATCCACATAATTCGCCTTGAGGTTTGGTCCGGTTGGAGCCATGTCTGTCCGACTGCAGGGGAAGCCTCAGGCGCCGCCGATCACTTTGTATCGGAGAGGGTTCTGCCTGCCTCGGCGGGCCATCGGTCCAGCTAGTCAACACCTCCGAACCGGGGGAGTCCAGGGTCCAACTCAGAAGCTGGTGTGCTATCGGGAACCGGATCCGGTGAGTATAGAATTTTTGTATTATTAAGTCAGACAGTACTGGAACCTGGAACCATATGGCAATGGGAAAAATGGTAAAAGGACACTGATCACGTCCGGAGCGGTCCGAGTACTCTTGCAAGGGCTATTAAGAGCACAAGAGGAAACCACTGACTCCTTCTGGTAAAAAAAAAAATCATGATTATCGGTAATGGTAATAAAAAATTTTGGTAAGCCTAGGTAGTCAGGATTGGGCTTTTGGGAAATGCAATTGTGTTTGTGTGTGAGATGTGTGAGTGAGAGGTCTTGAAAAGGCCGAATGAGAGTGGACTCTGGACTAGCGCAGTTCCTGGCCAGGCGACTTGCGTCCAGGTTGCGAAAAGGAGGAAGCGTTTGGAGTTTGTCTGTCCTTACTATGTGTTTCTGTATCTGATTTCTGTTGTCTGTTAAAACCGCGCGTTTCCCTTCTGGTATGATGTAAGATTATTCTGTTAGGTAATTTGTGACAGTTTACCGATTAAGAAATAGTATTAAGAAAAGGAAAAAGAGGCAAACACTTCACTGTAGAATCAAGAAGCTGTTTCATTCATTTTAGTTTCTGTTCCTTCAAGCACAGCTAGTGGGGAAGGAGACGGGGCATGTTTGAAGACAGGAATGTGCAGTGTCTTGTTAACCCTGTGAAGGCTTAATTTCAGCGTTCTATAGCTGAGTTAATTTATGCTTATTTCAGGAAAATTGTACCTGTTTTATTCAATGTGTTTAATAGTGATGTTCCTTCTGCTATGGTCATGTATTATATATCATTTAATAAGAATGTTTAGTCAGAATTTTGAATCCCGATAGTTTTGGGCTTAAGCCTAGGAAAGGGTTAAGTTCTTATTAACCCCGTTCGAGTTCCTGGACTTGTGCGGACCAAGTGAGATAGGTATAATGCAGTTGTGGGCTTAGCTTTGTTTTGTGTTTATGTTCAAAATCTTCAGTAAGCACTGTAATAGTTTAAATAGGCAGTGATAGAAAAATTCAGGAAACTGCTTTTGTTTTCCCTTTGTCCTACGAAGTAGAGGTTAAGAACATGAGACAGGACTATGAAGCCTCCCGAGCCAGTAGCACCAGATTGTGACTTGAAAATGATTTAAATCCTGAGTGAATAAGGAGTTTATCGTGCTTGAATTCTAGTTCCTGATATACTGCGGCAAGCACCTCATAGAAGACATGCTTATTGTTAATAAAAATAAAATGAGGAAAAAAGTGTATATGTATTCCAGATATCCACCTACTTTATTGAAAAAGTATCCGGAATGTCTTTTGAATATCTCCTTCCTAAACTGTAAGATTTAAAGTACTTTCTTTTGTAGAGACGCTGTTCAGCTTAAGTGCGGATTACGGCTGGCAGTTAGCTTCCATGCCAAGTATTATCATTCCAGTCATAAGTAACAGATATGTGGTCGTCATGTTCGGTTCTTTCTATTGGAATTGTTGTTATCACATGTTGCAAAATAATAGTTTTATATTTTAAGGACTTTATCTAAATTGTTCCTGTTTAGAATGAGCACACACACATCTATCATGCTTATTGCAATCAATCTATGCTTATGTTTTCAGCCTACCCTTTGTTTACAGCAATAATATGTTTTTTTTAATAAGTGCACCCAGAGGAATATTATTGTATAGTTCTGATTCGTAGTCCATAGGAAAATGCAGCCTGACTGGCCGCCCCCTCTGTCTGTTGTTAACTACTTCACCATGGGGGGAGGAAGGGGGGTCAGAGTCCATGCAGATTTCAGTGTTAGTTAGAAAAAAAAAACCCTGCTCGTTTATTATCTTTATAGGCCAGTTCCCTCAGCTCTGCCATCATCCCGGGCAGAGCCTGGAGCAAGGGGGGGGGGGATACCTCCCTGCAAATGTCACTAGCCACCTCCGCAGCAGGAGAAGAGAAGCCCCGGCACAGTTTAAAGTACCGATGACACTACAAGCAGGGATTTATTTGCTAGTTCAGCCTGATTGCCGTATGCCTTCAGATGTACAACTACCAGTAAAAGAGAGGGTCAGGCAATCCCATTGCACTAGGTCCAGGGCCAGCTTTGCACTAGCCAGCTGACCAGCTTTGTTTCTGCCACTAAATTGAACGATAGTTAATGGAAGTAGCGCAGAAAGTATTTGTAAATTGTGAAAATAAATATGAAATAGAAAGCGAATCTAAAATAAAGAAGAAAACAGATCTTCTTGCTGATACTTTAGTTGAATGATGTGGAGGAGGTTTTCCTAATCGAAGGAGCAGAGGAAGTGAAAAGGGGTCGTGAAAATGATGGCCCCCACTGGGTGTGAGTCAGTGCGCCCATTGCAGAGAAGAAGGACGTTAGAGAAGTGAATGCCCGTATCTTGACTCCACCCCAAGAGGGGAGGAGGGAGTACTTGATTTAAAAAAAAAAATAAACCGAGCACAGTGTTCCAGCAAAGAGAGGGAAGCAGCCATAGAGTGAGTGGCAGCCAAAGAGGGCTAAAGCATGGATGAAGACTAGGCCAGACCGGACTCCAAGTTTCCCTGAGTCCCCAGGAGTCAGTCTGAAAATAGGGGACCAATATATGGACTTTATGGGGAATACAGGAGCAGAAAACTAAAGCCAGTAGCCCCTTTGTTTTCTTGATGCATCACCATTGTCAGAGCTACTGAGGCTAAGGCCATAAAGCCTCTCCTGCAGAACCACATGTGTGGACTAGGGGGACAGAAAATAACGCACCAGCTCTTGTATATGCCTGAGTGTCCAATTCCACTTCTGGGCCGAGACATGCTTGTTAAGCTCCAGGCACAAATATCTTTTGCTGAAAGGGGAGAAATGCAAATGACTGTGAACCTAAAGCCTGCTGGATTGATGGTGCTGACTGTTCCCCAAGAAGAAGAATAGCGGTTCTATAGTGCATCTCCAATCAAGCCAGCTAGTTCCTGTATACCCACCAACCTCATAGCCCCATCTGAAGTATGGGCAGAAGATAATCCACCTGGCCTAGTGAAGAACATAGCCCCTGTCATTGTCACCCTCAAGCTAGGAGTGGAACCAGTGCATGTGACCAGCCATTGAAGGAATTCACCACCATCCGATGAAACTGCTGAAGTATGGACTTCTCAAGGAATGTCAGTCACCTCAGAACACCCCCCCTTCTCCCAGTAAAGAAGCCTGGGACAGGGGATTATCACCCAGTACAGGACCTGAGGCGAGTAAATGATGCAGTTAAAACTATCCACCCTGTAGTACCAAACCATTATACTCTCTTGGGACTGATCCCCGCTGAGGCTGCTTACTTTACCGTTTTGGACCTGAAAGATGCCTTTTTCTGTGTGCGCCTAGCCCCCACCAGTCAACTTTTGTTTGTTTTTGAATGGCAAGACCCCACAACAGGAAGGCGGGGCCAACTCACCTGGACTAGATTACTTCAAGGATTCAAGAATTCACCTACTCTCATCAGTACTATTTTAAATCAAGATCTTTCCAGCTACTATGTGAACCCAGGAGAAAGGGTTCTTCTCCAGTATGTAGACAACTTGCTCATAACCACCAACTCAGAAAGTGAATGTCCACAAGCCACCAGTGAACTCTTGCACTCTATTTAATGAGGCTGGATACAAAGTCTCAAGAGCCAAGGCATAATTATGTCAAACAAGTTAAATACCTAGGATTCCAGTTGTCCAGCAGAATTAGACGCCTGGGACCAGAACGCAAAGAAGCTGTATGCAGTATTCCTACTCCAACCACCAGGAGGCAAGTGAGAGCCTTCTGGGGTGCCGCAGAGTACTGTCGTATATGGATCCCCAACTTTGCTCTAATTGCAAAACCACTATATCAAGCCATCAAAGGATTGGAACAATCTCCATTAGAATGGGGACCTGAACAAGAAACAGCATACAAAACTCTGAAGACAGCCCTGATGACATCACCAACCCTTGGACTACCAGATGTACAGAAGCCATTTCGTCTATATGTTCATGAGTCACAAGGAAATGCCTTGGGAGTGTTGACTCAGCCACTTGGATCTTGGCAGCGACCTGTAGCGTATCTATCTAAGCAATTGGACATTGTTGCAAAAGGATGGCCACCTTGTCTGAGAGCCATTGCAGCTACAGCACTTCTAGTAACTGAAGCAGACAAGCCCACTCTAGGACAAAATCTCTGTGTAATAGTGCCACATTCTGTTCAAACCCTCATGGACCACAAAGGAAATTACTGGTTCACCAACTCACGAATGCTAAAGTACCAGAGCATGTTGTGTGAAAATCCTCGATTGCAATTGATGGTCAGTCAGGCCTTAAACTCAGCTACACTGTTACCAATTGGAACTGACCCTCCTGATCATGACTGCATAGAAGTCATGGATACTGTATTCTCAAGTCGACCAGACTTGACAGATGTACCTTTTGAAGATCCAGAACAAACTTTCTTTGTGGATGGAAGCAGTCTTGTAGTCAATGGACATCGTTGTGCTGGATATGCAGTAGTAACCCTGGATCTTGTAATTGAATCATCAGCCCTAGCCTCAGGAACATCAGCACAGAAAGCAGAATTGATAACACTCACAAGAGCACTAATACTGGGAAAAGGACTCTGTATAAATGTATACACAGATTCTAAGTATGCATTCACAACATTGCATGCTCATGGAGCCTTGTACAGAGAACGGGGATTGATAACTTCAGGAGGAAAATCTATCAAATATGGCTCAGAGATATTGACATTGTTAGATGCTGTATGGGCCCCCGAGCAAGTTGCAGTTATGCACTGTCGAGGACATCAAGCAGGGAAAGGAGAAATTGCACAAGGGAACAGATTTGCAGATGCCTCTGCTCGTAAAGCAGCCATTACCGGACAGACTAACTCAGAATACTACAATTCAAGCAGTTCTATTTCCTGTACCTCTTAATTCATGGGATCCCCGATATACTACAAAAGAATTGGACTATTATTGTGAACAAGAAGGGGGAGTACTGTCATGAGGTAGACAGCACAGACCCTGAAATATTAAGAAATAATAGGAAAGAAGAGCTTACCTTACAGCCACAGGTGCAGTTGCAGCATTCACAATGCAGAGAGGCAGGGAAAAGGAAAACAAACTTTCCACATGGTTTTAGTGACGCAGTAAGAATTGAGGGTTCCAATCAGGCTCACCTGGACCCAGACTCACGTTCTACGTTAGTTGAGCAGAGAGATAAAAACAGGTGGGAAATCCCAGAGAGGCAGAACTGTAAGGAGAAGGAGAAGAAGAAGGAGAAAGGAGAAGGGAAGCTGGAGCCTGGATTAGGGCTGGAGCAGGAGTTTGATTGTGAGGAGGAAAGCAGAGACCAATGGAAGTCTGACTGCAGTTCCAGGCAGGCTTGGAGAGAAGGTGAGAACAGAACTCCCAAGCAATTACAGAAAGACACGTTGCCTTGGAGAACCAGGGCTGAAGAAAGGCAGGCTGATAAACCTAGGAGAGCTAAGAAAGACAGTAGCAAAGTCTTCCCAGCCAGAGGGGTCCTCATACCGAGGCAAACAGCCCAGCCAACAGAAGGCAGAGGTCACGTCCAGGGAAGCTCACTGAAGGCAGGAAGTGAGTTTCCTTCAGCCAAGCACAGTAACCGGTGTTCCCAAAGAAGAGCAGGCTGCAGGGCAGAGAGAAAGCCTTGGCTAGAAGCAGAGGAGGTTGAAACCATCTTCTCCACAGGAAAATATAAGTACCCTATCTTTTGTGAAGGGAGAGAAGGGGGTCTCCGTAAGAAAAGCCAGGCTTACAACAAGCTAGTGATCTCTTATTGGCCTAAGCCGTGGGAAGAAATCCCCAGCACAGCTCCAGCTATCTGGGACACCCAAAAGCAACTCCAACTTGCAGCAACTGAGGTTTCCCCAGGGCAAGGCTCGGAGAGCAGCGTCACAGGGGCTCAGTGTCCATACACAGGACCAGGTCCTGGCCCTATGCAGTGGGAGAGCTATAGCACAGAAAACATCCCTGAGCCCATGGAATGTGCTTTATGTGTGGCTGATAACATAGACTCTCTCTGTTAAGGAAAGGAGCAAGAAAGAAAGTGTATTTTTGGCCATTGGAAATGTGATGGACTTTTACTTGCTGGAAAGAAGCATAATTATTATTTGTTAAGCATCTTCTACACCGGTGAAGCAACCGTTCTTTTCTGTTGTCCTTATTCTATGACATCCTCAAGGGAAAGGGAATAAAACCCAACCTTAATTTCACTCTGGTCACGACTACAGTGTCCTTAATTTCCACAACTCAAGGCTATACCCGGGTCTAGGCAACCGCCTAGGACCGACGTGGTCTCACAGTACTCAGAAATGGATGGATAGAACTTCCACCACAGGAGGGAAGTCAACCTCCTGGACAAATAGTGATTCCTGAAGCATTAAGTTTAGCCTTTGTTCAAGCATTTCATCAAGCAACACATTATGGAAAAACTGCAATGACAAAAGCTTTGAAACCTCTTTTTTATATTTCTTTGTTGGGACCTTTGACAGCTTTAGTAGCTCGTCAATGTAAAACATGTGCCAAGAACAATGCCAAGCAAGGTCCTAATCTACCAATAAGAATTCAATCAACAGGATTTACTCCCATGAGTAATTTTCAAGTAGACTTTACTGAAATGCCAAAAGCAAATGGATATCGTTACTTGCTTGTTCTAGTGTGTACCTACTCTAGGTGGGTAGAAGCTTTTCCCACCAGGACTGAGAAAGCCAGAGAGGTCACTAAAGTCCTACTTCGTGAAATTGTTCCAAGATTTGGAATACCATTAGTCATAGGGTCAGACAATGGGCCCTCATTTATATCCCAAGTAACTCAACAGTTAGCTAAAGCTCTACAGATACAATGGAAGTTGTTCAGGGAAAGTAGAGCGTATGAATAGAAACCTGAAATCTCAGTTGTCCAAACTTTGCCAAGAGGTTTACCTGAAGTGGCCCCAGGTTCTTCCTATAGCCCTTCTTAGGATATACTTAGCCCCTGCTAAGTCTTTAGGAGTTTTCCCTTTTGAAATTTTGTATGGGCGACCCTCGCCTATTGTATAGGAAATAAAGATAGTATCTGAAATTACTAGACAAGAACTATTGGTTTTAAGTTCTGTTTTGCAGAGTCTTCATACGTGGATACGAGATCAGCTACCCATCAACTTGACTGAACCGCTGCATCCTCTCAAGCCTGGAGTCTCAGTGTGAATCAAAGAGTGGAGAAAGACACGTTGGCACCGCATTGGAAAGGACCTTATGTTGTCATCTTGTTAACCCCAACAGCAGTTAAAGTTTCAGAACTCAAACCCTGGATTCATCACAGCAGAGTGAAATCAGCAGCAGCTCCAGAGCCAGACCAGTGGACATCAGAACATGATCCAGAAGTTCCATTGCGGCTAACTTTGCGAAGACAAGCAAATTGAAAAATTCAGGAAAATTTAAAAAAAAAAGAGACTGTGCTAATATAGAATTCCTGAATCCCAAGAGACTATTTGTTTATTCTGAAGAGATTATCATCAACAGAAAGAGACTGTATTATGGACTATATTATTTGAAAATCTTTGTGCCATTTTGATCAAGGACAGTGCAAACTAAAAGGACTGTGTCTATTGAAATATGTTGGAATCTACAGCTCTACACACCTACCAATGAAATTGGTAAGGTCATGTACAGTGGAAGCTTGAGGATCTACAATCAACGCTACACCTGTTGCATGCTACTGAGAGCAAAACAGGTCAACGTACAGTAAAGAAGAAGAAGACTTCGTGGTCAAGAATTATCAACAGTTGCACTGGTTTTTCAAAGACTTGTACTAATTCTTCAGAGACTTTTCATCATGATTCTCTACGGTTTCATCTTGATAGCAGCCTTGAGATGCTTTGAACTGACTTTTGCCTTGCCACCTTGTGCTGCATGCATAACTACTACTCGTACTGGAGAAAAGATTACACAGACTTTGCTTTATCATACCTACTATACTTGTACAGGTATAGTGAGTCAATGCATATATAATGGCACGGAACTGAACATTTGCACAAAAGGAAAGAGCAGAACTTGTTTTCACCCACGACAGAATCCATCCTACTATGTACTGATAATACGATGGAATGATGAAGATGGAGCTCTCTTAAATGCTACTCGACAACTTGAAGACTCTACAAAACCTGCAGCTCTATACTTTGATGCTTGCAATGCCATAAACAGAAACTATAATCAGAAATGTGGGACTTGGGAGAGAAATTATTATGTTGGTAGTTGCAGCACTAGTAGTAATAACATGTTTAATACTTCCATGCATTTTACCCCTCTGCCTACGTAATATATCTGCAATCATTGAGAATATTGTCGAAAGAAAGACAACAGCTAAGCTCCTAGCTATGAGACGGTATCGGCCTATACCACATAACATGGCAACAACTCAAGTATAAGTGATTTGTTTCTCACCCATCTTAACATTCAGGGTGAGAATAATCAAAGGGGGGAATGTGGTAGCCAAGACCTATAGACCAGGCCATAAGCCTGAACCTGAAAAATGACAGGCCTAAGAACCAAGCCTGGATTTCAGTAGTGCTGAGACATAAAATTAAAAGACAGAATTAAATGCTGCTTTAGAATGAAATGCTGCTATTGCAAAGTTTGCACAAAGTGAATACAATGCCTGTATGTTAAATCGTTACTCCAGAATTGTTACTTACGCATTTTAGGAGCTAGATATGACCTTGATGTAGAGAAGTAACCAGGTTTGAACCAAACCATTGTTCAGCTAGCTGGAGAAAGCAGAGCAAAGGGCATAGACCCTGATTGGTCAAATTCAGGGAAATGTCAGACCAATAGAAAGTTTGTAGAAATTAGCATGAGACCAATGGAAAGTTTTCATGTATCAAGCTAGAAAAGTGGTATAAAAAGTTATGTCTCTATGAAGAGCTCCGCTCAGTTCCTTTTGCTGCTTTGACTGACTGAGCCTGTGCACAAATAAACTGGTTTGGACCCTGTAAATTGACTCCTGGATTTATTCATTGACTGCAGTTTGCCGCTACAGCATATCTTATGTTCTTATGGGAATGGGATCAGAGGAGCAGGTAGTCAATTTAGAGGAGAGGAGATTTGCAATGTCCTCAGTGACTTTAGAAAAGGAAAAAAAGGGTGACAGAAGTTGAGGGAATGTTTTGGGATTGAAGAGGGGGAAGGTGAGGTAGAGGTGACCCTGTGGAGAATTCAAGGTTAATCTTCTGGACTTTGTCCTGGAAATAGCCAAGGTCTGGGAAGAAGATGAAGGAGGGATTGGGGGAGAATGGACCTTGAGGAGAGAGTTGAATGTGGCAAAGAGACAGCGAGGGTCAGAGGCAAGAGAGTAAGTGAGATGGACATAGTACTCTTGCTTGGCAAGTGTTATGGCTGACTGGAAAGAGATTAGAATGAATTTGAAATGTAAGTAATCAGCAAGGATACGTGATTTAAGCCAAAGGCACTCCACTGAGCGGGCACAGGAATATAAGTAGCGGGTTTTGAGGTCAGCCAGGGTTGTGGTACAGTATGCCTCGCAGGGCATGAATGGGAGGAGCCAGTGCATCCAGAGCAGAGGAGAATATAGTGTGATAGGAAGATACTGCCTCACCAACAGACTCAAATGACATAGAGGAGGAAAGGGGTGATACGACAGCAGTGGAGAGAGCTGAAGGGTTCACAGTTTGAAGATTCCTAAACATGTTGGTGGAGATTGGATGAGACCAAGATGGGGGGTGGTTAAGGGTGAAGGTTAGCAGGTGATGGTCAGATAAGGGAAGAACTGAGATGGAGAAGTTTGAGGGTAAGCAGTTGGAGAAAAAGACAAGGTCAAGGCAGTGGTCATGCTTGTCATAAAGGAGAGGTAGAGCACAGGTGGAGGTTGAATGAAGATAACCAGGCAGCAGCGATATGCAGCCGCCATCCAATTAGCTTTTGCAGTGAAAGATAGGGCAGACTTTAAGGTGTTGAATATTACCACTGCCCGGTTATTACCGTGTGCTATGCCCCAAGATTGCCCCAATGCCAGCCAGCTAGCATTAGGGTGTTCAGCAGCGGTATCTGGGGATATTCAGTGGCACTAACCATACTATTGCCACTGAATATCCAAGTCACCACCATTAATGTGGTCAGCAGGTTTGCTAACCATGTTAATTACACTGCATATCGGACCCAAAATAAATAAGTAATACATACATAATAGCCAGAAGTTGTTCTTTATCCCCATTTACATATACCACTGATGATATTGTCACAGGTCTATTATTAATCGATGCTGGCCTACATTGGGAATTCACAAGGAGTTTTAACTTGCTCCCTGCTTTGCTTTTACCAATGGAAAAATTGTGGCATCAACAAAGTTTTCACAGTTGAAACCAGCCCTTCAATGAATGGGCCACCACCCTTTGGGAAACATGATACCTGTAATTTAGTTATTCCATAACCAGGGCCATAACCAGGACCAGTGTTGGACATGTAGGGGCTCAGGACAGAAACTGGTGAAGGCGCCCTGAAGCCCACCTGCAGGCTATGCCTCTTTCAGCTTGAGGTGGAATTTGGGCACCCTGTTACATGGTAGCCCAGGCAATTTGCTTCCCTGGAAAGGGAAGAACCAGAGCTCTAGCAAAGTTGCAGAATCATTGACCACAAGGAAGCAAAGGGTAGTGGTGGTTTGTGACTGTCTTCTGAGGGGTACTGAGGCACCCATCTGCCAACCAGACTTGATGTCTAGAGAGGTATGCTGTCTGCCAGGTGCCAAAATCCAAGATGTTACAGAGAGTTTGCTGAGACTCATCTAGCCCACTGACTATTACCCAAAGTTGCTAATGCATATCGACACAAATGATATTGTCAGGTATCCCTCTGAACGTATAAAAAGTGACTTCATGGCTCTGGGACAGAGGGTGAAGCAGATAGGGGCGCAGGTGGTGTTCTCTTCAATCCTCCCTGTTAAGGGTAAAGGCCAAGGCAGAGAAGCTTGTATCCTGGAGATGAATGCATGGCTGTGTGCATGGTGTCATCGAGAGTGTTTTGATTTTCTGGACCATGGGATGCTATTCCAAGGGTTGCAGAGCAGAGATGGCATCCATCTGTCCAAGAAAGGTCGACGTGCCTTCAATAGCAGACTGGCTAATCTACTGAAGAGGGCTTTAAACTAGATGGGTGAAAAATGTCCCCAGGTAAGTGAAAGTCTCCAGGTAAGTGAAGCATCAAATACCTTTATGGAAATGGGTAAAAGGGGCTACATATGAAAAGCGGTGTGTATAAATGCCCGTAGCATGGGAAATAAGATCCCAGATGTTGAATCTTTAATGGGAGAGGCTGACTTGGATTTAGTGACAGGTAAAGAAACATGGTTCACAGAAAACTGTGACTGGGATGTAACCATACCAGGTTGTACTTATTCAGAAAGGAGAGGGTAGGAAGAAGGGGAGGAGGAGTAGCACTATATATAAAAAATAATATTAAAGCTTCGGAACTATAGAGCTTAGAAGGGAGAGAGGAGGCACTGTGGGTTAAACTACAGTGTAGAAAGAGGGACAGAGAAATCTATTTGCATTGGCGTGATATACAGATCTCCCTCACAGGAGGAAGAAGTAGACGGAGAGTTAATTGAAGACATATGCAGCATTGCCAATAAAGGAGAAGTGATACTGATAGGGGATTTCAGTATGCCAGATATTGATTGGCACATTCCTGCTGCAGTATCATCTAGATAGTGTCTCTCTTTCCTATTGAGAATTGTAGTTCTTCCTTCACCTCTGGGGCTGTGGCCTCATTTTCCTTTGCTTTTGGAATATTGTAAACTGCCCCGATGTTATGTGGGGTGGAATAGATTCTAAGCTCTGATGAGCAGGGTCTGTCTCTTACATGTTTGTACAGCACTGCGTACGACCGGTAGCGCTATAAAAATGCTCAGTAGTAGTAGTAGTAGTATATCAAGTAAACGATTAAACATAAATATAGAAGTAAGGAGATCCTGGATTATCCACAGGGAGAACTATTCAGGCAACTGGTAACAGAACCCACAGTGAAGGGGCCATACTGGACTTGATGCTTACCAATGGTGAAAGTGTTTCTGATATTATAGTGGGAGATCATTTTGCATCCAGTGATCACCAGATGGTGTGGTTCAGTATTAGGATTAGGGCTGTTAGAATCCATTCAAAAGCAAGGGTCTTAGACTTTAGGAAAACTAACTTTGCCAAGATGGCCAATACCTCAGGGAGTCATTAGCGGGATGGGAACAGCTGGGGGATTTAGAAAAACAGTGGGCAAAACTGAAAGGGGATATTTTAAGGGCAACCAAGCATTTTGTTAAAATGGTAAATAAAGATAAAAGAAAAAGGAGACCGCTATGGTTTTCGAAAGAAGTAGCTGAAAAGTTGAAGAAAAAGAGGAGGCCTTCATAAAATACAAGAGATCACAGAGAGAAAAAGACAGGCATCTATATTTGGAAAAACTTAGAGAAGCTAGCAGTCAACAAAGCAAAGATTCAAAAAGAGGAGGAAATAGCCAATGGAATAAAATGGGGGGATAAGATATTTTTTAGATATGTTAGTGAGAAGAGGAAGGGCAAAAGTGGTATTGTCAGACTCAAGGCTGAAGAGGAGGAATATGTAGAAACTGATGAGGATAAAGCAGAATTGCTTAACAAATATTTCTGTTCTATGTTCACAGATGAAGAACCAGGAGCAGGACCTCAGAAAACGCCCACAAACAGGAAGAGAAGCGAGGGGCATCTTGAACAATTTTCAGAAGACTGTATTTGTGAGAAACTAGCTAAAGTTAAAGTAGACAAAGCGATGAGACCAAATGGGATTCACCCTAGGATACTGAGGAAACTTGGGGACATTCTAGCAGCTCCACTGACTGACCTTTTCAATGCCTCATTGGAGTTGGGAGTGGTGCCAGAGGACTGGAGAGAGGTACATGTGGTCCCTTTACACAAAAGCGGAAGTAAGGATGTGGTTGAAAACTACAGGCTGGTTAGTTTATCTTCGGAGGTGAGTAAATTATTGGAAGCACTGCTGAAAGAGAAAATAGTGAGGTTTCTGGAGTCAGCGGATTATAGGATCGAAGGCAGCATGGATTCACCAGAGGCAGGTCTTGTCAGACAAATCTGATTGATTTCTTTGATTGGGTGAACAGAATGTTGGACCGAGGGAGAGCCCTAGATGTGGTGCATTTAGATTTCAGTAAAGCCTTTGACACCGTTCCTCACAGGTGACTTATAAACAAAATGAGCACCCTAGGGATGGACCCTAAAGTTACTGCTTAGGTTACAAATTGGTTGAGTGGGAGGCAACAAAGAAGGTAAATGGAGCTCTCTCAGAGGAGAAGGAGGTTACTAGTGGTGTGCCCCATGGATCTGTCCTTGGTCCAATTCTTTTTAACATCTTTTTTAGTGATAAAGAGAAAGGGCTGTCAGGTAAGGTTTGCCTCTTTGTGGATGATACGAAAATCTGCAATGGATTAGACACCCAGGAAGGTGTAGATTACATTAGGAGGGATTTAGCTAAGCTTGAAGATTCGAAAATCTGCAATGGATTAGACACCCAGGAAGGTGTAGATTACATGAGGAGGGATTTAGCTAAGCTTGAAGATTGGACTAGAATTTGGCAGCTGAGATTTAATGTTAAAAAATGCAAGGTCATGCATTTGGGCTGCAGCATCCAAGGGAGCAATATAGTATAGGGAGTGAAGTACCTTTGTCCACTAAAGAAGAGTGGGACCTCTGCTCTTGAGAATCTTCTCTAGGTCCTTCATAGCCATTCTACTAAGAGCAATGTGTCGATGGATTTCTTGACTGCTTGTTGTTTCTTTATTTATTATTGATCCAAGCAGGTTAAAGTTGTCAACTATTTCCATTTCTTCTCCATCAACGATGACTATTGATTTTTGCCAGTTGTCAGGATCTTTGTCTTCTTTACATTAAGGTGCAGTCCAATTTTAAGACTTTGTTCCCTGATCTTGAGAAACAGATATTTCAGATCGTCTTCTCTTTCAGCCAGTATTGAAGTGTCATCAGCATAGCGAAGTTTGTTGATGAGGCTTTCATTAATCTTTACACTTCGGATGTCTTCATACAGTCCTGCTTCTCTGACGATTTGTTCTGCATACAAATTAAACAGGTCGGGGAAAGTATGCAGCCTCATCATACATCTTTGCTGATTTCAAACCATTCTGTATCTTCTTGTTCCTTTCAAACTGTTGCTTCTTGATCAATATAAAGGTTGTGAAAGAGAACTATAAGCTGTTCTGGTAAACCTGTGCTTCTTAATGTGACCCAGAGTTTCTGATGGTTTACACAGTCAAAAACCTTTCTGTAGTCAATAAAACGCATATGGATATCCTTTTGATATTCTTTTGTTTTTTCAATTATCCATCTCACATCCGCAATGATATGTCTCTTTCCTCGCCCTTTCCTTAACCCTGCTTGCACTTCAGGCACTTCTTGTTCCAGGTATGGTTGTAGTCTCTGCTGAATGATCTTATATAGAATCTTGCAGGCATGTGGGATCAGAGCGATCGTGAGTTAATTTCCATAGTTGGGTGGATCAACTTTCTTCAGTTTTCGTATAAACACAGATTTTTTTCAGGCAGTTGGCCATGATGTTGTCTTCCAAATTTCCTGATGTTATAGAGCTTTTCCATCATTGACTTCCACAGAAGTAGTCAATTTGATTTTTGTACAATCCATTGGTTGAAGTCCATGTGTACAGTCACTGCTTGTTTTGCTGGAAGAAGGTGTTTGAGATGAATAGATCATTGGTCTTGCAGAATTCTATTAGTCTTTCTCCAGCTTCATTGCTGTTGCCATGTCTATATTTTCCAACAACTTTTCTTTCTTCTTTGTTGCCAACTTTTGTGTTTCAGTCACCATGACTATCAGAATATCTTGTTGCCTATTCTGTCAATTTCAGCTTGTACCTTTTCATAGAACTCATCAACTCAATCCTCTGGGGCATATACCTGAATAATAGTTGTGTTGATGGGCATTTCTCATAGATGTATTTCATTGTATTTTCATTGTATTCTCATTGTATTTCATTACAGTTCTTGCAAGTTTTTTCTTATTTATTAATGCATCACTGTTTCTTCTTTGTCTTTCATTTCCAGCATAGTAGTCCATGTGATCATCAGATGCAAAGTGCCCGATGCCAGTCCATTTCAGTTTGGTGACACCCAACAGATTGAAGGACTAGAAAAAGGGACTGACTTCTGGAGAGAGATCTGCAACTGTGAGTATATACTTCTGGTAATTTTCTAAAAGGAATTATTTGTATTAAAGCTAATTAATCTGTGAACCCACTATTTTTTGTTAAATCAGTCAGGGCCTAGTAGCAGCAGTTTAAGTTTAAATTTAAAACACAGAGGAGAACTTTCTGGTTACATTTCATACCCAGCAGAGAGCTTGTAGTTTAAATTCAATAGTCACTCAGGGCCTAGCATCAGAAAAGTACTTTTAGTTTTAAAACACAGAAGAGAGCTTTCTGGTTATATTTGGAACCCAGCAGAGAGCTTGTAGTCTAAATTTAATAGTCACTCAGGGCCTAGCATCAGCAAAGTACTTTTAGCTTAAATTTAAAACACAGAAGAGAGCTTTCTGGTTAAATTTAGAACCCAGCAGAGAGCTTGTAGTTTAAATTTCATAAGAAGTTAGAGCCTAGCAGCAGCTAAGAGCTATAATTTAAATCAAATCAGAATTTAGCTTACCTCAGCAGCACAAGACAGGGTACTGTGTAGCAGCCCTCTTTTACTAAGTGTTATTTCCCTCCCTCCCTCCCCACACCCACCCACCCCTGAGATAATCGTAGCTTTATAGGTACTTACACATCTTAAAAGACAGGAGGTGCTTTCAGGTGAAGCTCATTACCCAAATCAGTCATACACTAAGGACCTGAGATTACTTAAGCTTCAGGTGAACAAGGTATATTACACGTATTAGGTACAGTTTTATTAGTATAAATATCCATAGCAACCCTTAGTAAGTAAAGAACTTAGATCTAAACACACACTTAAAACTAAGATGCAGACAGCAGTCCAGCAGCGGGATGGGGGCTTTCCAGTCTTTTGCATTGAGTGTCACATGTATGATTTTCTCCCAGTTGGTGAGAGGTCTTACATGTGCACTAGATGCAAGGAGCTCTTTGCTCTCAGGGAACGAATCCGTTCTCTAGAGGCTCGAGTAGCAGACTTGGAAAGCATAAGACAGACAGAGAGGTACATAGACGAGACCTACAGGGATATAGTCCTGAAGTCCCACCTCCAGTCTGGCAGCATCCCTGTTGCCATGGAGGAGAGAGGTCACGTGACAGGAGAGCATCACCCTGGTATGGCAGGAAGTGATCCTGTAACTAGGACCTGTCCTCCAGGTGATGTAAAACCCTCTCGCACCGAGGAAGTTTCTCCAGGGCCATGTGCCCATGAGGGAAGGGTTAGGACAGCCGTTATAGTTGGTGATTCGATCATTAGGCATGTAGATAGCTGGGTGGCTGGTGGACGTGAGGATCGCCTGGTAACATGCCTGCCTGGTGCGAAGGTAGCGGACCTCACGCGCCACCTAGATAAGGTCTTAGATAGTGTTGGGGAGGAGTCTGCTGTCTTGGTACATGTCGGTACCAATGACATAGGAAAATGTGGTAGGGAGGTTCTGGAGGCTAAATTTAGGCTTTTAGGTAGGAAGTTGAAATCCAGAACTTCCAGGGTAGCATTCTCCGAAATGTTTCCTGTTCCACGCGCAGGACCCAAAAGGCAGGCAGAGCTCCGGAGTCTCAATGCGTGGATGAGACAATGGTGCAGAGATGAGGGTTTTGGATTTGTTAGGAACTGGGGAACATTCTGGGGAAAGGAGGGGCTCTTCCGAAGGGATGGGCTTCACCTTAACCGGGATGGAACCAGGCTGCTGGCATTAACCTTTAAAAAGGAGATAGAGCAGCTTTTAAACTAGATATTAGGGGAAAGCCGACAGTCGCCCAAGAGCGAATGGTTCAGAAGAATGTATCTTTGAAGGATACTACCAAAAGCAGAGAGGTTCCACAAAAGAGTAAAGTAGCCCAAATGCCCTCAGGTATGGAGCAGACCGAGCTTAAAGATCCCAAATTACCCATGTCTAACAATAGCCAAATTAATATGAATAAAATACATTCTCTAAAATGCTTGTATGCAAATGCTAGAAGTCTAAAAAATAAGATGGGAGAGTTAGAATATATAGCACTAAATGAAAGGTTAGATATGATTGGAATATCAGAGATATGGTGGAAGGAGGACAACCAGTGGGACACTGTGATACCTGGATACAAACTATATCGTAATGATAGAACTGATCAAATTGGTGGAGGGGTTGCTCTCTATGTTAGAGAGGGCATTGAGTCAGAAAGGATTAAAGTTTTGCAGGAAACAAAATCTGCTGTAGAATCTATATGGATTGAAATTCCATGTAAAAGGGGGAAGGCAATGGCAGTGGGGTGTACTATCGAGCGCCTGGCCAGAATGACCAAATGGATGATGAAATGCTCAAAGAAATCAAGGAAGCTAACAAAAGTTACAGCGCAGTAATAATAATGGGTGATTTCAATTACCCCGGTATCGACTGGGTCAGTGTCACGTCAGGACATGCTAGGGAGATAAAGTTCCTAGATGAAATAAATGACTGCTTCTTGGAGCAGCTGGTTCATGAACCGACCAGAGGGGAAGCCATATTAGACCTAGTCCTTAGTGGAACACCAGATCTAGTGCAAGAGATAAGGGTGTTGGGGCCACTTGGCAATAGTGATCATAGCATGATCACCTTTGATTTAATTAGTGGAGGAGGGATAGTAAGGAAATCCACAGTTCTACCTTTTAACTTTCGAAAGGGAGACTATGATAAAATGAGGAAAACAGTTAAGAAAAAACTAAAAGGAGCAGTTGCAAAGGTTAAAGACGTACATCAAGCTTGGGTGTTGTTGAAAAATACTATCTTGGAAGCCCAGACCAGCTGTATTCCACGCTTTAAGAAAAGTGGAAGGAAGTCCAAAAAACTGCCAGCATGGTTTAAAGATGAGGTCAGAGAGGCTGTTGTTGCCAAAAAAGCATCTTTCAGGAAATGGAAAAAAGAGCCAAACGACGAAACCTGGAAACAGCACAAGCACTGGCAAGTCAAATGCAAGGTATTGATAAGGCAGGCAAAGAGAGAATTTGAGAAGAAGCTTGCTGCGGAAGCAAAAACGTGAAATAAAGACCTTTTCAAGTACATTCGTAGCAAAAAACCTGTGAGAGAGTCAGTTGGTCCATTAGATGATCAAGGGGTTAAAGGAGCACTAAGAGGCGACAAGGCGATAGCGGAGAGACTGAATGAATTCTTTGCTTCGGTCTTTACTGAGGAAGATGTAGGGATGTTACCCATGACTGAAGTGGTATTTAAAAGTGTGGAAGAATTGAAGGAAATATTGATACATCGGGAAGATGTATTATAACTATTAGATAAACTGAAGAGTAGCAAATCACCTAGCCCGGATGGTATACATCCAAGGGTGTTGAAAGAACTGAAATATGAGATTGCAGACCTGCTATTAGTAATCTGTGAACTATCATTAAAATCATCTGTAATACCTGAAGATTGGAAGATCGCCAATGTAACGCCACTTTTTAAAAAGGGTTCCAGGGGTGATCCGGGAAACTACAGACCGGTGAGCCTGACATCAGTACTGGGAAAAATGGTAGAAACCATCATAAAGAATAAAATTACTCAGCATGTAGATAGTGTCATGAGGTAGACAGCACAAAACCTGTAATATTAAAGAGTAGTGCAAAGGAAGAGCTTACCTGTCATGAGTTAGATAGCACAGACCCTGAGATATTAGGAAGTAAAAAGAAAGAAGAGCTTACCTTGCAGCCACAGGTGCAGTTGCAGCATTCACAATGCAGAGAAGCAGGGAAAAGGAAAACAAACTTTCCACATGGTTTTAGTGACGCAGTAAGAATTGAGGGTTCCAATCAGGCTCACCTGGACCCAGACTCACGTTCTACGTTAGATGAGCAGAGAGATAAAAACAGGTGGGAAATCCCACAGAGGGGAGGGAAACTGGAGCCTGGACTAGGGCTGGAGCAGGAGTTTGAGTTTGAGGAGGAAAGCAGAGACAAAAGGAAGTCTGACTGCAGTTCCAGGCAGGCTTGGAGAGAAGGTGAGACCAGAACTCCAAAGCAGTTACAGAAAGACACGTTGCCTTGGAGAACCAGGGCTGAAGAAAGGCAGGCTGATAAACCTGGGAAAGCTAAGAAAGACAGTAGCAAAGTCTTCCCAGCCAGAGGGGTCCTCATACCGAGGCAAACAGCCAAGCCAACAGGGGGCAGAGGTCACGTCCAAGGAAGCTCACTGAAGGCAGGAAGTGAGTTTCCTGCAGCTAAGCACAGTAACCGGTGTTCCCAAAGAAGAGCAGGCTGCAGGGCAGAGAGGAAGCCTTGGCTAGAAGCAGAAGAATTTGAAACCATCTTCTCCACAGGAAGAGATAAGTACCCTGTCTTTGGTAAAGGGAGAGAAGGGGGTCTCCGTGGGAGAAGCCAGGCTTATAACTGTCTAGTGAACTCTTATTGGCCTAAGCCGTGGGAAGAAATCCCCAGCACAGCTCCTGCTATCTGGGACACCCAAAAGCAGTTCCAACTCACAGCAACTGAGGTTTCCCCAGGGCAAGGCTCGGAGAGCAGCTTCACAGGGGCTCAGTGTCCATACACAGGACCAGGTCCTGGCCCTATGCAGTGGGAGAGCTATAGCCCAGAAAACATCCCTGAGCCCATGGAATGTGCTTTATGTGTGGCTGATAACATAGAGTCTCTCTGTTAAGAAAAGGAGCAAGAAAGAAAGTGTATTTTTGCACATTGGAAATGTGATGGACTTTATTTGCTGGAAAGAAGCATAATTATTATTTGTTAAAAATCCTCTGCACCGGTGAAGCAACCGTTCTTTTATGTTGTCCTTATTCTATGACATCCTTAAGGGAAAGGGAATAAAACCCAACCTTAATTTTCACTCTGGTCACGACTGCAGTGTCCTTATTTCCACAACTCAAGGCTATACCCGGGTCTAGGCAACCGCTTACGACCGGCATAGTCTCACAATAGTCATGACCTAATGGGATCACCAAAAATGCGTTCAAGTTGAACAAAAAAGTAAATTAGAGCAATTCACTCATTTCAATTGCAACACTGTTATCAGGTCACAGACTTGTACCGCACTCTTATTTAGACTTGCGTCCAGTGATATGGTGCTATATTTTGAATCAGTGACCTCAGTGTTTTAATCAACTGCTGTGATATGCAAGTTATATATACGGTGGACAAAACGTAACTTAAAGTGCACCACGAATACTTGACACAGCTGGTAAAATGGATCCCGACGCTCTATTCAGGCGCCATAAAGGCGTTTCATCAGGAGATCCTTTCCCATTATCTAAAAAGACAAACAGACAGCATTGAGCTATTAAAACCTCACCATGTTACAATTCACTCTCAAACTTCTAAAACCATAAAAACTCTCTAACTTACTAGTATCGATGCTGCCCACGTCATTTAATATTTATCACTCCCAGGCATACTACTTCTCATGGCTCCTCAGGACGCCGCGCATGCGGGATGGAACAAACCGCCATTATTTAAACCCCTCATTGGAATTATCCGAAGTCCTACACCTGTTCAACACTCTATGTAACTTACCCCTTGTGATTAGTACTTCACCTATCAAATGACTTATATTTCACCATACTACAATAGTCCTCCAAAAAAAGAATTACCAATTGACTAATCTTTTCCATTATAATAGACTACACATACGCTACGTTCTTGTACTGCCATTCAATATGTGAAAAGCTAAAACATCAAATCTAACAACTAACTATACAAATATTCTACAAAACTCCCAGATGACACCTGCTAATAAAATTTGTCTTTTTATCTTAGTTTATAAAATTTTTATTCTAACAGCCCGTCCTTACGATTCTTCCGTAACTTCTAATTTAAAGGGCACTACCATCAACAACGTAACTGCTGATCTGTTCTCTTCAAGCACATAATTTAATGGAGTTATCAAGTACACACCAGCCAGTCTATGGCGGCATTTAACCCTCCCGGAGCAACTGTGCCTGACCGGTATATCCATCTCTGTTCTCTCAACAACAGAGTCTCATCTAAAGTCCTACCTCCTTCTGGTTTTAATACCTGTTCAATAGCAAAACCCCAGTCCCCTTTTATGAAAAATCTGATTGTGTGGAGAAGGTATATAGATGACGTGTTTGTACTGTGGAAGGGGTCTCAGGAATTGCTGTTGGAGTTTTTTGAATGGATCAATCAACGGGATGTTAATATCAAATTTACCCATAATTATCATAGGGATGTGATTACCTATTTGGATGTACAAGTTATCAGGGGTAATCATGAATGGCATACGTCCGTGTTCAGAAAATCCACTGATAGGAACACCTTTCTTCATTATACTAGCAAACATCCTCGGCAGTTGAAGGATGCTCTTCCTTTTTCACAGTTTTTACGTTTTCGGAGGAACTGCTCCGATGTTCAGGATTTTCAGCGACGAGCAAAAGCTCTTAAGAAGGATTTTTTGGATAGGGGATATCCCAAATTAGTTATACAGCGAGCTTATCGGAGAGCCCTTTATAACCATAGACCGGGGTTGTTACGAATGGGATCGCCTTCGAGGACAGCACGAACCAATTCAGACATGGTTAATTTGATCACAGCTTTTTCTCCTATGAGTTTCCATATACAAAAGCTTCTTTATAAACATAGGAATGTTTTAACAGTGGTCCCTGGCTTAAGCGCTAAGAGGATCCGATGTGTTTGAAAGAGAGGAAGAAATTTGAAAGAATACCTTAGCCTGACAGTGCTCCCACGTTTAGAATCCATCTCGGCAGAGGGTGGCCATAAAAAATGTGGAAATTGTGATATATGTGCAGTGATGTTAGAACTATCACAGATTCAGTATCATGGTGTTAGGTTTAGCTTTCGGTTTTGTACAACATGCACTTCAGAGGCAGTAGTATATAGTATTTTATGCCCATGTGGGTTAATGTACATTGGTAAAACCCTGCGCCCTTTGAAGATCAGATTGAGGGAGCATAAAAGCCGACTGAAGTGCCGTAGACTGGAGGCCCCGATAGTAGCGCACTGCGTATCACAGGGACATGAATTTGAACAATTACGTAGTTTTGCTATTGAACAGGTATTAAAACCAGAAGGAGGTAGGACTTTAGATGAGACTCTGTTGTTGAGAGAACAGAGATGGATATACCGGTTAGGCACAGTTGCTCCGGGAGGGTTAAATGCCGCCATAGACTGGCTGGTGTGTACTTGATAACTCCATTAAATTATGTGCTAGAAGAGAATAGATCAGCAGTTACGTTGTTGATGGTAGTGCCCTTTAAATTAGAAGTTACGGAAGAATCGTAAGGACGGGCTGTTAGAATAAAAATTTTATAAACTAAGATAAAAAGACAAATTTTATTAGCAGTTGTCATCTGGGAGTTTTGTAGAATATTTGTATAGTTAGTTGTTAGATTTGATGTTTTAGCTTTTCACATATTGAATGGCAGTACAAGAACGTAGCGTATGTGTAGTCTATTATAATGGAAAAGATTAGTCAATTGGTAATTCTTTTTTTGGAGGACTATTGTAGTATGGTGAAATATAAGTCATTTGATAGGTGAAGTACTAATCACAAGGGGTAAGTTACATAGAGTGTTGAACAGGTGTAGGACTTCGGATAATTCCGATGAGGGGTTTAAATAATGGCGGTGTGTTCCATCCCGCATGCGCGGCGTCCTGAGGAGCCATGAGAAGTAGTATGCCTGGGAGTGATAAATATTAAATGATGTGGGCAGCATCGATACTAGTAAGTTAGAGAGTTTTTATGGTTTTAGAAGTTTGAGAGTGAATTGTAACACGGTGAGGTTTTAATAGCTCAATGCTATCTGTTTGTCTTTTTAGATAATGGGAAAGGATCTCCTGATGAAACGCCTTTATGGTGCCTGAATAGAGCGTCGGGATCCATTTTACCAGCTGTGTCAAGTATTGGTGGTGCACTTTAAGTTAAGTTTTGTCCACCGTATATATAACTTGCATATCACAGCAGTTGATTAAAACACTGAGGTCATTGATGCAAAATATAGCACCATATCACTGGACGCAAGTCTAAATAAGAGTGCGGTACAAGTCTGAGACCTGATAGCAGTGTTGCAATTGAAATGAGTGAATTTGCTCTAATTTACTTTTTTGTTCAACTTGAACGCATTTTTGGTGATTATAATATAAGTGAACGCGTTCAGAAAAAGACCTAGTAATTTGTGTATGACCTAATGGGAGACAGCCAACATGGCTTTAGACAAGGAAGATCTTGTCTTACTAATCTGTTATGTTTTTTTGAAGGAGTGAATAAACAAGTGGACAAAGGTGAGTCGGTTGATATTGTGTTTCTGGACTTTCAGAAAGCCTTTGACAAGGTCCCTCATCAGAGACTTTTGGCAAAACTAAAGAGTCATGGGATAGGAGGCAGTGTACTATTGTGGATCAGGAACTGGTTAAAAGATAGAAAGCAGAGGGTAGGGCTAAATGGCCAATTTTCCCAATGGAGAAAGGTGAATAGTGGTGTACCCCAGGGATCTGTGCTGGGTCCGCTGCTTTTTTGACATATTTATAAATGACCTGGAAAGTGGAATAACGAGTGAGGTTATCAAATTTGCAGATGACACAAAACTATTTAAAGTTGTTAAAACCCAAGAGGATTGTGGAAAATTGCAAGAGGATCTTGATAAACTGGAAGACTGGGCATCAAAATGGCAGATGAAATTTAATGTGGACAAGTGCAAGGTTATGCACCTATGGAAGAGCAACCCAAACTATGGTTACACAATGCAAGGTTCCACATTAGGAACCACCACCCAGGAAAAAGATTTAGGCGTCATTGTGGATACCATGTTAAAACCCTCGGCCCAGTGTGCAGCGGCGGCCAAGAGAGCAAATAGAATGCTAGGTATCATAAGGAAAGGAATGGAAAATAAAACAAAAGATATTATAATGTCTCTATATCGTTCCATGGTGAGACCGCACCTAGAATATTTTGTGCAATTCTGGTCGCCGTATCTTAAAAAGGATATAGTGATTTTAGAAAAGGTTCAGAGAAGAGCCACCAAAATGGTAAAAGGGATGGAAGGATACTCCTATGAAGAAAAGCTAAAAAGGTTAGGGCTCTTTAACCTGGAAAAGAGACGGCTGAGGGGAGATATGATAGAAGTCTATAAATTAATGAACGGAATGGAACGGGTAAACGTAGATCTATTGTTTACCTTATCAGAATATAGAAAGACTAGGGGACATGCAATGAAGCTACAGGGTAAACTATTTAAGACTAATAAAAGAAAATATTTTTTCACTCAACGTGTAATCAAACTCTGGAATTTGTTACCGGAGGATGTAGTAAAGGCTGTTAGTGTAGCTGGGTTTAAAAAAGGTTTGGACAAGTTCCTGGAGGAAAGGTCCATAGACCATTATTAAGAAGGGACCCAGGATATCAATGCTTGAACCAATACAAGCATTGTGGAACCTGTGTCTCTTGGGGAAACTGCTAGGTACATATGACCTAGATTGGCCACTGTTGGAAACAGAATACTGGGCTTGTTGGACCTTGGTCTGACCCAGTATGCCATATCTTATGTTCTTATGTTCTTTTTTTTTTAAATTATTTATTTAAGCATTTTTCAAATTTCATGAAATTACAGAAACAGGATAATAATCCAAAACAGTCAATATACAATCCGAAATCAACAAGGAATCAAATTCACAACCACATCAACAGAGAAAAATACAGTAATATAAAGAAGAAAGCAAACAGTGAGAAAAAAGGAGTATTACCTCCAAAATATGGAGCAAAATAAACTATGTCAATTCCTCCACCAAATTCTGGTTAGCCTCTTTCCCATCAAGAACTGTTGCAAGGATTTCATACCCGTATACACATAAGTGCGTCCCTCCAGGGTAATAATGCAGCGGCAGGGGAACTTTAAAAAAAAATACAGCCCCCAATGCCATTACACGAGGTTTAAGAAGAAAAACTGTCTCCGCCGAGCCTGAGTACTAGGACAAACATCAGGAAATATCTGAATTTTATATCCACAAAAGAGAGCATCTCTAAACTTGAAGTATGCCCTCAAAACGCGCAATTTGGCGGTCTCTGATTTAAATCTAACCACCAAAATACAGCGTTTAGAAATTAAGTCTAAGGAACCCTCCAGAAAAGCGGTTAGGTTCTGGTCCACAGAGCAACCCGAGGGGGACAAGCCCCGCTCAGGTTGCTTAGTGGAAGCAGAAACCACCGGAAAGTAATACATATGAGCAGCTGCTACGTCCCCCTCTAAATGCAATACTTCTAAAGTATATTTTCCCAGCAAAATCTCTGCTGACAACAAATGCGTACAGGGAAAATTTAGAAAACGTAAGTTGCAAGCCCGTGAATGATTCTCCAATACCTCCATCCTGTAGGAAACTGAAAAAAGCTCTTTAGTTAAGGAAATATCCACATCAACGCAGGATTGGAGTCGGAGATCAGACCGAGCAGCCAACTTAGTACAATCATCAATTTGCTTATCTATAAGCTGCAATTTATCCACTACCTGTTGGGAAAAAGTACATAGAGAGGACACAGAAGAGGTCAATCGCTTATCAATATTCTGTATAGCTGACCAAATGTCCATCAAAGTCACCTCCCGTCCAGGGGAGGAAAATGACCCTGTGTCTTCCTTAGCCAAAAACACCGGCTGTACAACAGACGCCAACCCCCCACAAGGAGAGTCCAATGGAGTAGATGAGAGAGACGGCATAGGCAGAGGAGGAGGAGACCGGAGTACGGGGCTCAACGAAGCACCCTCCGGTGATTGAACCTCAGGTAGTAACGACTGAACATGCTTATCCACGGGGCCAACCACTCTCCCAACAACAACTTCTTCTGCAGATTTTAAACCAGTCTTAGCTTTACGCTTACCCATTCCTATAGGTCAGGCCACACCGACAGCAGGAACACCTCCGGTGCACCTAAGGGGGACCAAAGGGGGGCGTAACCTTAGGCCACGCCACGCGGGCCGCAACACGCGGCCGCGTAGAACCCACCAGGCTTTTATCGAGCAGGGAAGGGTCCTCCAAGGCAGGGCACATCCTCCTCCTGCCTGCACGCTGACACTGCAAGCCTCCACCGGGTGCTACAGTCCCGAGCCGCGCAGATGGAACCGCGATGACTCCCTCACGCACAGATCTTTCTCCAGCAACTGCCAGGTTCCTCGGGTTTTTATCGAGCAGGGAAGGGTCCTCCAAGGCAGGGCATGTCCTCCTCCTGCCTGCACGCTGACACTGCAAGCCTCCACCGGGTGCTACAGTCCCGAGCCGCGCAGATGGAACCGTGATGACTCCCTCACGCACAGATCTTTTTCCAGCAACTGCCAGGTTCCTCGGGTTTTTATCGAGCAGGGAAGGGTCCTCCAAGGCAGGGCATGTCCTCCTCCTGCCTGCACGCTGACACTGCAAGCCTCCACCGGGTGCTACCGTCCCGAGCCGCGCAGATGGAACCGCGATGACTCCCTCACGCATAGATCTTTCTCCAGCAACTGCCAGGTACCTCTGGGTTTTATCGAGCAGGGAAGGGTCCTCCAAGGCAGGGCACATCCTCCTCCTGCCTGCAAGCTGACACTGCAAGCCTCCACCGGGTGCTACAGTCCCGAGCCGCGCAGATGGAACCGTGATGACTCAATCACGCACAGATCTTTCTCCAGCAACTGCCAGGTACCTCAGGGTTTTATCGAGCAGGGAAGGGTCCTCCAAGGCAGGACACGTCCTCCTCCTGCCTGCACGCTGACACTGCAAGCCTCTACCGGGTGCTACAGTCCCGAGCCGCGCAGATGGAACCGCGATGACTCCCTCACGCACAGATCTTTCTCCCTTATGTTCTTATGAATTGTACACGTTCCATTTCATTCTTGCCACCTCCAACTTCCCTTGGTTCATGCTTCATACGTTCCATGTCCCAATATGTAAGACATTTTTGGAGCTTCTGATTCTCATTTCATGTACAGCTACATCAGCAGTCAGACGTCCTGAGGGCTTTGATCCAACCACATCATAAATGCTGTTTTTACTCTGAAAAGTCTTCAACTCATCCCCAGTAGCCAGTTGAGTACTTTCTGACCTGGAGGTCTCATCTTCCAGCACTATAGTAAATTTTTTTTTTGTGAGAGTCCATTGGGTTTTCCTTTATCCTTTAGAGATCTTCACTGCTTATCAAAGATGGCAGACCTTCCTCGTTTCCTCTAATGGCACACTGTTAGAGTGATATTTACCTTTATGTCCCGGCCAGTCTGCCATTCACAGGAAACAGAGGGACATTGCAGCAAGTTGATTGGTTGGAGTCAGACAAACATGGAGCAGAGCGCAGGGCCTGAAGCTTGTAATTAGCATCTCTGTCAATCCACAACAAGGAGCACCACCGCTGGCTCTCATGGAAGGATGTGGAGTGAATTTGCCAATTTTTTACAGCATGTCTGCAATGCCAGCAAAGTTTTTGTGTGTTTCATAGTTCCAGCAGTGAAGCAGTGCTCTCAAAGAAATCCCAAAGTCCAGCCAAGTGGTGTTTTTCACATTGATTCTGCCACTGTTGACAGGTGCGGCTGCCGTCATCATCTCTGGGATTGAGTCGGTTTCTTAGTTCTAACTGTGGCTTTCTACTACTACTACTATTACTACTGAACCTTTGCATAGCGCTACAAGACGTATACAGAACTGCACAGACACATGTAAAAGATGGTCTCTGCTCATCATTACTTACAATCTAGACAGACAAAACAGTAGCTGTAGACATGGGAGACAGCTCGGAAGCTTCCATGCTGCTTACACCCAGGGATAGCAGTGACTTTCCCCAGGCCTAGTGACTCTAACTCCTTTTATCACCTTCTCCTTATTTGTAAGATTTAAAAAAGAGCTGTACAAGAAAAGATGGTGCTGGTGACGGATGCTCCTTGAGTTTCTCTGAGTGAGCTCCGAGTTTGCCAGCCTGCTTATCCCTTCCATTTTCTTCAATGATTTTCTCCGGCTTCATTCTGGGTGGAAAAAACAAGGCCAAGTAGAAGGCAGAGGCCCAAGCAGCAGCAAAGTCAGTGGTACCAGCCCCATGGATGCGTTTGTGTGGACCACCAAAGGTGAGAAAAAGACTCCAGACAGCCTGCTAGGTTTGGAGGGGGCAGGAGGAGGCCCTCTACCTACCTTTGGGCTAGACATTTCACTCAGCCCAGAGTGCCACATTCCCACGGAGTAGTCTTTGGAAAACATCCTGCACTCAGTTATTGTGCTGACACCGCATGATGAAGTTGGGATCCCTGCAGCATCAAGAATACAGCAAACGTGCCCTGGAACAGGAAGCCATGTGATGGGGTTATCCATGTTGAGCTCCGATGTGGTGGGGGCGTCCAAGGAGCAGCGTTTGCTCTGCCAGCAGTTTGTTGGTGTGTTGCAGCCTCCTTCGGAGTGTCGTGTCCTGGATTCAGTTTTGGATTCACCTGGGATGGTGACCAATGTAAAGGTGGTGAGACCCACTGAAATTACTCTAGAAAGTTTGTGGGCCATTTTGCAACTTCTACTTTGTGATCGCCTGAGGGGGAGGGCATCACTCCGTCCTGTTTCCTGTTGCCTGTGGGCCACGGTGCAGGTCTGGAGTTTTCATCCATCCATTTGGACCTCAGTCCGAGCGTATGGTACAGATTTTGTTTATACATGTCTGCAGCATGGACGCGCATCGTGTTTTGCACATTTATTCATGTATATATTCTACCGCGTATTCTGTGTTCATGTGTATGTCTATTCTTCACACCCGGCATACTGTCTTAGTTGTGTACGTTCACATCTTGTACGTTTTTCTTGGAACTTGACATCCTCATCGGAATAAGCTTCCACATAAATGGTTTTAAATAAATAAATAACTTTCTCGATATCTGGCCAAACGTTATGCATTGGCCAGCCTGAAATTTTCAGCTGTCACCATTTATGCACTTGACACTGCTGTTAACCACACAAATTATTTTGAATATTGACGTGATTGATTTTAAGATATCTTTCTTGAAACACTGTTTTTAGTTTGCAGAGACTATCTGCATCTGTACTACTCATAATGATTATATCCCACATAACTTGTATATGTATTTAATAATATAATGTTAATGTACATAATGTATATAGTGTTGCACTGTTCAGTGCTATCTGTTCAACATTTCTGTTTACTGTACATTGGTTATAGTTATATGACGTTATATGTAAAACAAATCCATGATTTGTCGCCTGTTGTTATTTGTGAACCGCAGCTGATCTTAGGAAGCTGCGGTATATAAGAGATTGTTAAATAAATAAATAAAATAAGAGAGTGAGGTATTGCAACCAATAGCCCTAAAGTTTATCCATCCCCATCCAAAAAAAACCTGAGTGACTGGCTGGGAGAGTAAGTAATGAATGTGTCAGTCTTCAGTGACCCCATGACCCCATCAAAGAAGGACACAGGAATGGAGTTACATTCTATATATTTCTTTTTCTCATAAAGGGTCTTTGTTCCTTCTAGCTCGATGGGGTTCTATATCTCATGGGAGAGAGACCATCTATCTATATTTTTATTGGTTTTTCAGTGCAGCAGTGAAATGCTGGGGACATGAATCTGATTGCATTTCATAGCTTCTCTCCTGGGACAGAAGATGAGTTGGAGGGCATAGTTCTGCTCTGTCTCACACATAGAAAGAGGAAACAGAGGAGGCAGAGTACCGCTTCCCTCTGTAAGTGTTCTTAACTATTCCAAACTATCTAGGCTGTTCCTTAGGCAGTTACACTTCTCTTTACCAAATCCATTTTTCAAGAGTCTGTCGCTGAAGTTGAACTAAGCAAGTAGAAATTTTTCCTACTTTGTGAGCATATTAATACATCAGATCGTTGACAAAGCAATACAGAGCCTTTCCCATCTTGAACTGCGTGGACTGGTGCAGAGATGGTGACAGACACCAAGTACTGAAAGGGCACTCAAAATCTAATTTCTCCTAAACTGAGATTCAGTTTCAACCAGGGCAAGGTTAAAGTTTATCGCGCAGTATGAGGTTTTCATTACTCCTGTGCAATTCTATTTATTTATTTAAATTTAAAAAAAAAATAGAAAATAGATTCTTACATGGAGTTTACATAAATGAAACATACATAATTCTCAGAAAAAAATTAAGCATTTAGCATTCTGGAATGGTTATTAAAAAGGCTGCATTTTGTGTAAAGCACTGCAAATAAGCTACTTGTGGGTGTGCAGTGCTGTGATAATGTTTCACCCCTTCTTGCTGTGCTCTACTGGCTGCCAGTCTCGTATCGTATAAAATTTAAGAACTTTTCAGGCATTACATTCTGATAGATTGTCCTACTCCATATACGCCTTCAAGGACACTTCAATCCTCTCAAGCTTTTCTACTTGTTTTCCCATCACCTGTGAGAATTTGAGTGGCCATTTCATGCAGGACATCTTTGCTTTTCCTGGCACCTTCCGTATGGAAGTCTTTACCACTGTTTATGTCAAGAATTAGTTTAAATCAGTCACAACGGGCCCACTGAGGTCTATTTGATAAAGAAAAGTAAGTAGCTACTATTCATTACAAAATGTTTGCATAATTGGTAGGAAACACACCTTGAACATAGATATGAAAGCCTGCATACATTTTATGTACATACTGTGTGCACATAGCATAAGGTATTTTATAATCTATGTGCACAGTTGTGCATTCTGCTCTAACTCTGCCCATGTGCATGCCCGCAGTAAGAGTAAGTAACATCAAATCAATGTGTCTGCTTTTATGCTGAGCGCTCTAGGAGGCCATTTACGCATCCATATGACCACATACATGCAAAAAGAACTGTAATAGCCCATTTCAGGCACCTACTTTCAGTCTTAAAGTAGGATCTTCCTTATACAGTAAATATTATTCGCTCACAATCTCAATTTAAGAAACATCTTAAAACTTTGCATTACCAACAGGTCTTGGGACTGAAACTTAGGGGACCTTTTACTAAACATAGAAACATAGAAATATGATGACTGAAAAAGGCCACATGCCCTATCTAGTCTGTCCTTCCATATCAACAACTACAACAGTCCCCTTTTTTCCTTTAGAGATCCTCTGTGTTTGTCCCATGCTTTTTTGAATTCAGTTACTGTCCTCATCTCTACCACCTCCACTGGGAGACTATTCCACGGATCCACCACTCTTTCCGTAAAGAAATATTTCCGCATTTCACTCCTGAATCTATCCCCCTTCACCCTCATCCCATGTCCCCTCGTAGCAGAACCTGCTTTCAATTGAAAGAGGCTCTCCCCCTGAACATTTATGCCACAGAGGTATTTAAACATCTCAATCATATCACCTCTATCCCGCCTTTCCTCTAAGGTGTACATATTAAGATCCTTAAGTCTGTCCTCATATGCTTTATAATGAAGACCACTAACCATTTTAGTAGCCACCCTCTGCACCGACTCATCCTGTTCACATCCTTTTGAAGGTGCGGTCTCCAGAATTGCACACTATACTCCAAATGAGGTTGCACCAAACACTTATACAGAGGCACTATCACCTCCTTTTTTCTGCTAGCCATTCCTCTCCATATGCACCCAAGCATCCTTCTAGCTTTTGCCGTCGCCTTTTCTACCTGTTTAGCTACTTTAAGATCATCAGACACAATCACGCCTAGGTCCCGCTCTTCTTTAGTGGACAAAAGTGATTCACCCCCTATACCAACCTAGTAAGATTGCAACCTCCTACCCGAAACAGAAGAACCCACAATTCCAACATCCTTCACACTCCAACAGATATAAGATCTGCCAAAGCTAACACCAGCCACAGGGCTTTCTCATATGCGGCGCCAACACTGTGGAACCAACTCCCACCAGAACTACGAGCTAGCAATGACCTTCTAGACTTCAGAAAGAAACTCAAAACGCACATTTTCCAATCACATTTCAACCTGAACTAAATCCACAGATGGAGCAGCCCCTGACCACTGTGTCCAAGAAGATTATCCTGTATATATGTATTTATGTATATATGTAAATGAACTCCCCCATAGCTAAGAAGTGTTAACTCTGTATGATGTGCTTTTCTGACAATCTGTATGTAAACAAAATTTGTACCTGCCTTGATTCGGCAGTTTCACAATAGTAATCCTACCCGCTTCTGATCGCTGGAAGGAGCGGGCTACAAATGCTTGCTAAATAAAATAAAATAAATAAATACTATATTGCTCCCTTTGATTGCTGCAGCCCAAATGCATGACCTTACATTTTTTAACATTAAATCCCAGCTGCCAAATTCTAGACCATTCTTCAAGCTTAGCTAGATCCCTCCTCATGTTATCTACACCTTTCTGGGTGTCTACTCTATTGCAGATTTTGGTATCATCCACAAAGAAGCAAACTTTACCCGACAGCCCTTCCGCTATATCACTAACAAAGATGTTAAAAAGAATCAGACCAAGGACAGATCTCTTGGGCACACCACTGGTAACATCCTTCTCCTCAGAGTGAGTTCCATTTACCTGTACTCTTTGTCGCCTCCCACGCAACCAATTTCTAACCCAAGCAGTAACTTTAGGGTCCATCCCTAGGGTGCTCAGTTTGTTTATAAGTTGCCTGTGATGAACACTGTCAAAGGCTTTACTGAAATCTAAATACACCACATCTAGGACTCTCCTTCGGTCCAACTCCCTGGTCACCCAGTCAAAGAAATCAATCAGATTTGTCTGACAAGACCTGCCTCTGGTGAATCCATGCTGCCTCGGATCCTGTAATCCGCTGGACTCCAGAAACCTCACTATTTTCTCTTTCAGCAGTGTATCTAATAATTTACTCACCACCGAAGTTAAACTAACTGGCCTGTAGTTTTCAACCACATCCTTACTTCCGCTTTTGTGTAAAGGCACCACATGAGCCTCTCTCAAGTCCTTTGCACCACTCCCGACTCTAATGAGGCATTGAAAAGGTCAGTCAATGGAGCTGCTAGAACGTCCCCAAGGTCCCTCAGTATTCTCGGGTGTATCCCATCCGGTCCCATCGCTTTGTCTACTTTAAGTTTAGCTAGTTTCTCACGAACACAGTCTTCTGAAAATTGTTCAAGATGCCCCTTGCTTCTGTTCCTGTTTGTGGGTGTTTTCTGAGGTCCTGCTCCTGGTTCTTCATCTGTGAACACAGAACAGAAATATTTGTTAAGCAATTCCACTTTATCCTCATCAGCTTCTACATATTCCTCCCCTTCACCCTTGAGTCTGACAATACCACTTTGTGGTAAGTATGATAAGTTTTGCACTAAGCAGATGTTAGGAGCAAAATCCACAGCACAAAGTCTTGCAGCAAATGCAGAGGGCCTGCCCAGCCTGTCCTCTGTATGTACTGTATGAGAGGTCCCTTTAGCTTGAGTTCTAAGTTCATTCACAAGTAGCATGGGCGCCCTCTAGGTGCACCTGTGCTAATTGCAACCTTTTGAGCATGAGGCTGTTCCCATGGACTAACTGCAGTCCATGGGTCCCTCTCTGCCCGTAACTGCCCAGTTCCCGCTGCATTACATGAAGAGCACTTAACACGAGAATGACCTGCGCTGTCATACCAGTGCAGTAGCAGTAGCCTGTGCTAACAGTTACTGTGCGGTAAAATACACATTTAATGCTTGTCACACTTTAGGAAAAGGACCCCTTAATGCAAAGTTGGTGATCCTCTGTAAGTTTTTATGTTAGTTATGTAACTGCAATGCTTTTATGATGTTGTGATTGGATTGTTTTTATTTTACTGAATTTTTTTAAGGACAGCAACCTTGGGCCGGAAGGACTGGGGTTTCTAGTCCCACAGGTGCTCCTTGTGGTCTTGGGCAAGCCACTTAACCCTCCATAGCCCATGTTCCCTGTAAAATAGTTATCACCAAGTTATAATGCCCTGTTCAATGTAATTTCAGTTTGTTCAATGTAAACCGCCTTGATATCATGAAAGGCGGTATATAAGAAATAATAAATAAATAAGTTAAATTGTACACTGCCGTGATAGTTTATTTCCAGAATGGCAGTATGTAAAATTATTATATAATAATAATGTAATTCTTTTCATTAACTTTGTTTCAATTTCTTCGTAGTAAAGTTCTTTAAAATCTTCTATTTTATATATAACTTATATAGATATAGATAGTTAGATATAGATATATAGATATTACTGCACTGTGTTCTGTTATTTCACATTTTTAAGGAGCGTGAAACTGCTTGCATTCCAGAGGCAATAAACTGTGAAAACATCTGTGGTGGGTTTTGTTGAACAGGCTGTAAATCGCTAGATCATAGGCCTGATGTTTTTATTACAGCAACCTCTAGGACATGGACACTTCCTCCCATACTCGGACTGAATATAGGCATTCTGTCAGGAAAAGCTCCACAGGTTCTGTAATGCCTCAGACAGTCTGTCCTTAGCATTCATATGCTCTTCCTTTCTCTCTCATGTAAAGCTATCCAAGAAACACTGCTTGAGTGAAATCTGTTGCTTCAGTCGGTGTTCAGGGTTCCTCTAAATGCCGTAATGTTTCCTCCATATCACTTTCTCCATACCGCTTAAGACCTATTTGATCAGAATGTTCCTCTCAAAATGAAGGGATTGCAATTGTTTTCTTGATGTTTCTGCTATGTTTTATTTGATGAAAACCCATTTTCTGGCTGCTTTTACCAGATTTCGAGATGCAGAATGGCTAAAATCCAGCTTCTTCCCTACTATTCCTATGTTATCTTCATCCATCCACTTGGAAAATACTAGCACAAACCGTTTCTTAAAATACTTATCCCACGTTGGACTATCATAGAGAAAACCATCTAAACAATTAAAGGGCTTTATTTATTTATTTAGACAGTTTTGTATACCGCCTTATCCTTCAATCAAAGCGGTCACAACACAATTGGGGGATACATTTAACACGCGGGGATATGAGACACATACACTAATACTTACAGGGCTTTGGCTGCTGATGGAGTATATTAGAGAGAGCGTGTGCCAGCACAGTAAGGCGTAGGGAAGTGGTACAATGAGAGACTCTGCTGCCAGTGAGGTCTCCAATATAGTTCCAATGATCAGTTCTAGAACCAGAGGGAGTCCTCCAAGAGAGCAAGTGGGAAGGCTGCAGAGATAAACATCAGTGTGCCTAAGTAACTTTCTCCTCACAACCTCCATTCTGGAGACAGCACTGTCCCAAGACTGGGGACTTTGCTCCAGCCCTGATGGAGTAATAGGCTTAGAGAGAACTCATGATAGCCTACGTTGAAGGGGGACATGCGTGTGTATCAGTACACCTCGAAATACTCTCTTGATTACCTCCTCCTTGCTGACAATATGCTCTGAAGAGTAAGGGTGGGTTGTTTGGGAGGGGGAGTTTGAGACTTCGGAAAAACACTGAAGGATTCGGTGTGATATGAAGCTTAAAAAGAGATAGAACTAGGGGGTATATTTACTAAACGGCGATAACATAGCAGCGGCACAATCATCGTGCGATACGGAATGTTATTGCGCTATACATAATGTTATCATGCGATAAATGAACGTCATCGCGCGATAACGTGCTGTATCACCCGACAACGTCCCTGGTGGCGCTAAGGCACAGAAAAGGTGGAGTAAGGCTCCCCAGAGGGTGGGGAGAAGGGGTCAATGGGCGGGGAGAGGGTCCAGGCACACTAGTGCCGTGAAATGAAGGTTCAAAAAATAGCGCGAGAGAAAACCTGGCATTAGAGGCAAAAGTGAAGGAGAGAGAAACCATTTCAGTCGGCAATGTACAGCAAAGGCAGGGAAACCAAGAACAGTGATAGTAGTGATACATGTGCTGCACCACCAGATGGTGCCCAAGTACAAAAGGGCACTATGGTGTGGCTACACATGGGGTACAGGGGACTGCAGGTGTTACATGCAGTGGGGCAGATGGGGCATAGGGCAGGCTAGGCAGATTCCTAGCTGACACATAGAAAAACAGAAACGCAATATCAGCAACTGATCAAGGTCAAACATGCCCATGAGTGTCTGTGTCCCACAGTGTCCCAGGGGACAGTACCTAGCAAATACCCCAAAGGGCACAGAACATTGCCAGGTGGTGCCGGGGGGGGGGGGAAGCATGGATGTCCATGCAGGCACCGCTACCCCAGATTACACACCATAGGCAACCGCCTACCGGCACACTGGATGGCCTGGGACTGCGCACCACCAGCACCACCGGTATAAGGGCATGTCAGCATGGTGGCGGAGGGGTGCCCATGGTGGTGGGGGCAGTGGCATCTGCCCACAGCAGACCAAGGCCAAGCCCTGTCTAGGTGGGTGCCGTGCACTGCCAACGACAAGGTCTGTCTGACGAACAATAATGGTATACCCAGGGAATGACCTGCCTCTGTGGCAACACTTTGGTGCAGTACACACAGCCAGTGTATTCAGGGCCAGAAGGTCACAGGTTCAAGTCCCAGCTGTGGCTCCTGCAGACCATGTCCCTATATATTACCCAGTCCTAAACTGTGGTAATAAAGAAGGAACCTTTTTGCAGATAAAATAAACACACCATAAACGCCTTTATTCTACCCTACAGAGCACATTCACCATAGACATGTGCAGTCCCTAGGGCAGAGGTTCCCAACTGCAGTCCCGGAGGGCCAAACACCATTCAGGTTTCATGGTGTCCCTAAGAAATATGCTTGAGATGCATTTGTATGTACCACCCCATTGTATGCAAATGTATCCCCTGCATGTACATTAGGGACAGCATGAAAACCTAAATCATGTTGGGCCCACCAGGACCGGAGTTGGGAACCTCTGCCCCAAAGCCTCATGGAGGGCCAGGCTGTTGGGCCCTGTGTGGAGCAGCATCTACCAATACTAGAACCCGCATACCTTAGCAATGCTGTCATAAACCTTGAAACACGTTCCACATATATCAAACAGTTGCTATGATTAATGTCAGATAACAAGTCCAAAATGAAACACAATATGTTAACAGAGATCCATCAGAGCAACCTGTCTGATATCTGTGGAGTGTGTCTCGGTTTATGTCTCTGACAGTGTTTACCACCCCGGAGAGTGACCCCAACAGTATTGAGTACCATAGTAATGCCTGCGCTGTGCCAAGGACTGGTGTGGCGGCCAGGGCTGCCAACCACCTTCTATATTTGCACAATGCTGAAGTAAGTGTGCGAGTGTGTGTATGTCTATCCAGTGTTTTGTGGCTGGCCACACCTTGAGGAGCCCACAATGCTTGCACTGTTTCCAGTGTTAGCCTGCCAATGTGCATAATAAGGAGCAAGGTACTGTGGGTATGGGCCGGACAGGGCAGCCTGGGCAGGATGCATCTGCACAGGGCATAGGGCAATGGCTGAGACATTGTAGTGGCCGACCACCACCTGCAGGGACAGGGTGACCACAGCATGTCATGCTGGGGGGGGGGATGGGGGTCACTCTCACTCTGACTGAGCAGTGACCATGGCATGGCTATGTCCCCACAGAGTGCCATACAGTGTTTCTCTCAAATGATATCTGGGAGTTTCCTTGGTTGGGGCCCAATCACTAACATACTACCTCTGGGTGCACACCGTTTCACCAGGAACATGCACTATATACTAGCTAACAGACTGTCTGCAGCTAGTGTGTGTATGGCTGGAGTACCTTGCAGGTTGAAGACTGACAGTGCTCTCTGCTGGTGAATGTCAGATGGTGGTGGGGGGCATCTGAGCATTTACAGGCTTACTGCCAGTGCCCTGTGTAATACAAACAGTTCTGCCTTGGAGGGCGCCCCTCCCCTGCAGGACCAGGGTAGCTGGTCCCACAGCTGCCATTGCAAAGATGTGGAGTGTGGGTCTGTTGGTGGGAGATCCTGTCCCCCCCCACCCTGGCCCTGAGAGGGTAGGTCAGTAGGCATTGCCCCCTAATCCGCATGTGGGTCCAGACACCCCTCCTGCCCTATAGGGCACAGTAGGTGATGGCAACGAGGTGAGGGTGTTTCTGCTGGCAGCACAGATTGTAGAGACGTGTCAGACTGTTACATGCAGCAAAAGAGATTGCCTCAGACAGCCATATCAGATGAGACCCCTGAGGGATTGAACTCATGACCTCTGGCTTGTTGGTCATCATATTAACCAGTGGGCTACAGCTCTATATACCTTCTCATAGCGCTGCCACAAAGTTAAGGTTACTGCGCGTAGACAGCCAACGTGCCTCCTATTGGGCAATACACAGTGTATGCTACGTGGACACTGGCACGCCCACCCCCCTATATGGCATTGCTCACATTATCGCTGGGAGTTTAGCCGGTAACATGAGGACGGTGTAGTACACAGACCCCATAGCAAATATCAGTGTGTCCACCAAAAATAAACCATCACCTCAGCTGGAAAACCTAAGCTACCCTGTAAAGTGCCTTAGCTGTGGGTATACCTGATCCCGGTAAGCACAGCTGACATTTACTGGGTTGACCTGCAGTTGCTGTGTAGTCAGCCCATGCTATGTGAAAAGGCAATTACTCTACTAAAACATTGTTTCCTAACACAGCATATAGGGTTATGTTGCCTTTTTAGCATCCAGCACGGAAGTTGTCTCAGACTCCTCGGCAACCCATCCACAGCACTCTGTAGCAAGTGGTGCCTATTAGCATCAATGACAAGCTTGCCGGCTTATTTTTTTAGTGAATCCTATGGCAATCACCCTTAATTCCAACTATTCTTGCACACTTAACTTATGTAATTTCTTTCACGTTGTAGATTCCTTCTTTGATGTGAAAAGGCATAGCATACTGGTTAATACGATGCCCTCAGAGTCACCGCTTATGGGTTTGAATCCCCACTGCACCAACAGCAAGATGAGTGTTAGTAACAGTCAGACACATCTCTACAATCAGTGACACAAGCCTAATACTCTATGACCTTTGTCCCGCGCCTCTAAGGAGAGGTGTGGCGTTGCATCGGCGAAAGCGCGTCATAAGGCACCTAAAGCTAAGCCAACCAGATGCAGTCCAGGCCAAACAACGTAAGTCATGCAATTTTGTAAACTAAAGCCAGCCACCGTGTCTGCCAATCTCCGTATCCTACGTGTATACATGCGGCCCCAGAGATAGTTTTCCATGTGGCGTCCGTGACACATGTGTGGCGTAGTAGGGCGCGTCACGATACAGCGCATGCGCGGCATTTGTGCGTTCATCATCAACACATGGGCATCCCCCAAAATGGCGACGCGATCCCGTGAAGCAGTATTTAGCTGCCACAACCTACGACAGCTGGCAGCCTTAATCTGCACCAGGCAGCTGCGCATCTTCCCAGGCACTTCAAAATGCCAGGATCTGGAACGCGTCAGGAGGGCGTGGATGGGCATAACAAGGCGCTTCATCCGTGTAGCAGACTACCTATGTGAGGTAAGTGTATGGGGACAGGTCACTAAATGGAAGGTGTGCAACACAATATCCAGCAATAAAAACACATAAGACATGCACCACATGTGCGAGACACATGTATGTGGGCAACCCTGTGATTAAGCTATCTGCTTATGTTGCTGTGTGCACGGATGCCAATCCCCAGGAGCCACAGACATGAAAGCAGAGGTGCAGAGGTTAGCGCGGTGTGATGTAAGCTGCCCCTGTTGCAGTGCACACCTCTGCCCATTCCCCAGGAGTTGCAGCCCCCATGACAGAGCTCTATTAGGCATCCCTGTGCCATGATGGCTGCAGCTAAGACACATTACCAGCTCTGGCCAATCCCCAGGAGACATCAGACCTGATCACAGAGGTCGTCATCATGGTGCACTGGTAGCTGCTGCAGTTGGAGTGCCACAGCCCTGCCCCATCCCCAGGAGGCATCAGATCTGATGACAGAGGTCCAGCAGTCATCCTGGTGGTGTGGTAGTTGCTGCTGGTGTATCAAACATCCTGGTGTCAGGGTGGTTGCTGTTGTTGCAGGTTCCCAGCTCTGCCTTATCCCCAGGAGGCATCAGACCGGACTATACAGGTCTATTCTCCATCCTGGTGTTATGGTGGTTGCTATTGTTGCAGGTTCCCAGCTCTGTCCCAACCCCAGGAGGCCTCAGACCAGACTACACAGGTCTATTCTCCATCCTGGTGTTATGGTGGTTGCTGTTGTTGAAGGTTCCCAGCTCTGCCCCAACCCCAGGAGGCCCCAGACCAGACTACACAGGTCTATTCTCCATCCTGGTGTTATGGTGGTTGCTGTTGTTGCAAAGTCCCAGCCCTGCCTTATCCCCAGGAGGCATCAGACCAGACTACACAGGTCTATTCTCCATCCTGGTGTTATGGTGGTTGCTGTTGTTGCAGGTTCCCAGCCCTGCCTTATCCCCAGGAGGCATCAGACCAGACTACACAGGTCTATTCTCCATCCTGGTGTTATGGTGGTTGTTGTTGTTGCAGGTTCCCAGCTCTGCCCCAACCCCAGGAGGCCCCAGACCAGACTACACAGGTCTATTTTCCATCCTGGTGTTATGGTGGTTGCTGTTGTTGCAGGTTCCCAGCTCTGCCGTATCCCCAGGAGGCATCAGACAAGACTACACAGGTCTATTCTCCATCCTGGTGTTATGTCAGGTGCTTCTGTGTATGCGTGGAACAACACCCTATCCCCGGGAGGCCCCCGGACCTGATGACAGGGGCGCAGTACACATCCTGGGGTCATGGGGGTTGCTGCAGTTGCTGTCTCACAGCTGTGGCACACTCCCAGGGGGCCCCAGCCCACAACACAGAGGCCTATCAGTCACCCTGGTGTTATGGCTACTGCTGTTGTTGCAGGCTCCCAGTTCCGCCACATCCCCAGGAGGCTGCACACCAGATTCCAGTGGTCCACCAAGCATCCCGGTGTAATGATAGCTGATGTTGATGCAGGTACCCAGCTCCCCCACACCCCCAGGTGTCCGAGCCCGCACCACAGAGGCTGGAGCAGCGTCCAGGTGGCATGGTGATGGTTCCTGTTGATGTGGGATGGGCTGCCCAACACTGAGGTGTGTGCTGGACTGCACTGAGGATATGGAGTCACACCCCTTGTAGATCAGAATTGGAACGCCCCACATGCCATGTTGCTGTCATGTCATGCCATGAGATGGCAGGGACATGGCATGGGGTGGGTGTGAGGCGGTGCACAGGGCACGTAGGTGTCACACCACACATGCCCAGCCACATGCCCACACATGCAGGCGAATCTGCCAACAGCTAGTATGGGACCCCATGCTCATAGCAGGGCGGCCCCCATTGCACGCAGACATGTGTGCCATGTGGTTCGCCATGGGCAGGGAGACAGGGCCCTAATGGTTGCAAACATTGCTTATCCCCCCAGGTAGAGGACCTACGGAAGAAGGGCAGAGAGATGAGGCTACACTGCCCTGGATACCTCCGCCACATGCAGCGGGAGGCAATGGCTGGGGGTGATGGTGAATGTCCCCGCCTATGCATTGCGCCACACCATGTCCCAGTGGCACGGCAGCCTGTGATGCCACATACAATGTGTCTGTGCCGTAACAAACGCATGACACCCTGTTCATACCTGCTTTCTCCACAGAGGCTGCAGATGCTGGGGAGGGGACCTCTGCACCCACACCACCTGGTGGCAGCCCCCCACGACAACTGGAGGTACCGATGTGGAGGACATACTTGCAGCGGCTGTGGATGCCATGGATGTGGGAGAGGAATACATGGAGGGTGGGGATGGGTGGGAGGAGGGTGCTGGGGAAGTGGAGTGGGAGGGCGAGGAGGTTGAGGGGGAGGGTGGCGGGGAGAGTGAGGGGAACAGCCAGGGCAGGGGGGCCATGGAGGGTGTGGGGGGCCTGTGCCTGAGGGTGGATGCAGGTCACCACAGGGCACTGGGGGCCCCTGCCACCTGCTCCGTGTGCATGGCCAAGGTGTCAGGCCGGGTTTGGGACCCCCACACATTGCCACACACAGGACCAACGCAGATGCCACCACCCAGACCACAGCCACATGGTGTGGATGTGATGGCAAATGTGTGGGTCTCCTGTGTGTGGCGATGGGCACCATTATGTGGACCCTGAGCGACCATGGCCACACCATCAGGCAGCTGACAGCTGCTGTTGAGGGTATGGCTGAGGTGATGCACCACCAGCATTATCATGGCATGTTCACGGCACATCCCCAGCCATACCCCCCACGGAGGGCCCCTGGGTGTGTGATCAACATATATATCTGTGGCCATCTCCCAGTGTCTACAAGGTAGTTAAGGGGATGCTCAGATGGCAAAGGTGGCAACCCTAATAGCCAAATGTATCCCCACTAATGTGTGAGACAGATTTACATGCTGTGCTAACGCCAAATGTGAACCAGTGTTAATGTTAACCCGCCTGTGGGAGGGAGTTGTTCCGTTGTACGTTCTAAGGTTTGTATGGCACCTACCAACACATATTTGTATTAAAACATTGTGTAGGCAGCCACATCTTGCAATGGTCATGTGTCCTTTGTACATACATGCTGCAGCGGTGTGTGTGACACCTGTGCTCATGTCCCAGTGTGTATTTGTGCCACAGACATTGCCCCTGCCCCACAACAGGCTGTGTGGAGCACCATGTGCAATGCCGGATGTATCCCCTGATGACATTGTGATGTAACCATGTGCTGCACCACCCAACAGACATGGACACATGCACGTTGTCGTGGATAGTCAGTCTGTAGCATGGATGCAGCACATGATAGGAGAGTGAGGAGGTGCATATGTGGTAACCATGATGCAGCCTAGATGTGATGTATGCAGGGATCCACGTGTCTGACAGGGCGTCAGTCGGTGCGTCTCACCAAGATGGGGTCTGGTGGGGTGAAGGGGCAGCGGCTCACTACAAGCGCTATAGGGGGGTAAACACCTGACAGCAGCTAGGTATATCTGTATGTCATGTCTGTCTGCCAAGCATGTGCGGTTAGTATGCCACGGTGACCCTGGTGTGTGTCTGACAGACGGGTCACCCATGTAGATAGCCTGATATGGATGATATGCGGGGACAGAGGGGAGATATACCCGACAATGTTGGTGAACAAGCAGACATATACAGCAGGTGGCAGGGGGAGGGAGGGTGTAACCCCAGGCATATGTATGGCCGTTAACACATGGCACAGTGCATGGAACACAGGGCATGTGTGGGCCGCTCTGTCATGACTGCTGCTGGTGCATACACCCCACCAGCCTGTGACATGGTAGGGTAGGGCACATGTGACCATGGTAACCCCAATTGGGACAGCCACTCAGGGAACCCCCGACACAGAAATGGACACGTGCACATCGGTGACCAAAGGTAATGCTTTAATCAACGTGGTGGACAGTTCAACGTACAGTCACAGACCTACGGCCTGTGTGACAGCCCATACCCCTTGCTGCTGCTGCTGCCTCTAGCGCTGCCTCAGGCCGCAGGATACGTCCCGCCATGGACTCAAGGGCATCCGCCACCCAGCCTATTCCAGCTGCGATATCCACGGCAGTCCCTTGCAGCTGCCATGTCTCCAGGCTGTGCTCCCTGATGTCCCTGCGGAGCCCACACACTGCCCACGTGAGGGCCCACACCGCCTGGCATTGGGCATGCTGTACCTGCTGCTGGCCACGCATCTCTGCCCGTATAGCAATCAGCGCCTGGCAAGTGCCTGTGGGAGGGGAACAGGGTGACCTGTGAGATATCTGTTACCTAGACCCCAATGTGTATGACCTGCCCATTCCCCTCTGAGCCACACCAAACACCACAGACATGGCCAGGTGGACATATGTATGTGTGGAGGCCCACAGTTATTGTGCATGTGTATGGCCCTACTGCTGTGGCTGGGGGTTGGTGTGCCACACCAGCACATGCAACCATCCTGACAGTTGCCTACCTGCAGCATCCCTGCGTGCTGATGCTGTATGTGCCTGCAGCTCCTGGAGGACGACATGCATTGCACCCATTGTTGCAGTCAATGGCCCTGGCGGTGGCAGTGTGGGGCTGACCCCCACATCCTCGGGCTCCTGGCCAGCCACTGTGGTGCCTGTGTACCTGCTCTGCTGGGATGACTGTTCGTCCTCTTGGGTGGCCACCTCCTCAGGCAGCACATCAGCCCATGTGGTGTCTGGGGCGTCGCTGGTGGCAGCCTCTGCATGCGGCGCCTCCTCAACCTCCGCTGGCTCAGGCTCACCGCCATTGTCCTCCTTGGCCGCCTATCAAACTGATGTTCTAAATCCAAGCAATGTTGTATTAAAGGGGTGTCTATACGTGCCTTATGGAGACTGTACTTATGTTCAGCCAGTCGAGTCCTCAAGGGCCGTGAAGTCTTACCAATGTACAACTTTGGACAATTACACCATAAACCATACACCACATAGGAAGTATTGCATGTTGTAGAAAAAGGTACACATCGCACATTCTTCTGATACTTCTCACAAATCGAGGCACACATCACATTGCAAAACGAGCATCGATGACATGCTGAATGACCCGTCTCAGCAGGAATAGTGTCCCGTCTTAACACAGCAGGACACAAACTATCCTTCAAATTACATCCACGACTATACACCATCTGTAACATACAGCCCTATAGCTTAGGATGAGTGTTAATCAAATTCCAACATTTCCGCAGCACTGTCACAATCCGGCTCTAAAGATCTCTTGAATGAGTTCTTTTTATATTTAAATACTTGCAATGCTTCGATCAAGTTTGAAATTAATATCCAGGTGTCCGAGTTGCATTTCTTGGATGTCAAGATCGTTAAACATCATGGACATTTACTAATTACGGTCTACTCTAAACCTACTGATAGGAATACTTTGTTTCATTTTGATAGTTTCCATCCTCTGCATTTGAAACGAAGTCTACCCTATTCACAATTTTTGCTTCCTGTTTATCAATAGTGTGGTGTTGTCTATGCCATCCTGCCTGCCACGGTGGGGTACCTGTTTCTGTCACACCATCTGTGAGTGGACAATAGCATGACCTTCGCATGCTTGCACATGTGTGCATCTCTGCTTTTGTCCAGGGTGCATTGCATGTGTGTCTCTGATGTGTTCAGGGCTGGCACTACTACCTTTCGGCCTCTGGTGTCTGTCTATGTGTCTGCTGTGGTTCTGGATAATGTTGTTTGCACTCCTTCTACCTCCCCCATGCTCTGTATCTCACACCTCCGGACACTGGCACTTAGTTGTTGTGTCCCATCATGTGTTCCCCTATGTTTCTGTCTGACCTGTAGGTGCTGTGGGTTTGCACGTACATTCATGTGTGCATGTGTGTGGACATTAGCTCCTGGTTTAACGTTCAACATTTCTTTCTGCAGGTGATGCAGGATATGGGTGTCGGCCCTGGTTGCTAACCCCTGTGCGTCTACCACGGACATGTGCAGAGATGAGGTACAATGAGGCCCATGCCTCCAGTTGCTCCGTCATCGAGCGCACCTTTGGCATTTTGAAAAGTCGCTTGAGGTGTCTGGATAGGACCGGTGGGGCCTTACAATACCAACCCATGACAGTGGCAGAGATCATTATTGTCTGTTGCATCCTGCACAACATTGCTCTCAGGCACGATATCGATGTTGAAATTAATGAGAATCTGGAAGACGATCCAACGTGCCCTCCTGTACATGCCCATGGTGACACATGTGAGGGCACAGCACTCAGGCGGCAGCTGATTGAGGAGCTATTTTCATGGGAGTACTGGATGTTTTGGGAATAACATTTGGATAGATATATGTATTACTACTACTACTGAGCATTGGTATCGCATTACCAGTCATACACAGCACTGCACTGACATTGCTGACACAATGCCTGGCCATCTGAGCTTCCAATGTAGTCCAACTGCTAACACAGAAGGTGTGGGCAGGGGACAACAGCGGTGGAGGTGATTAATGTAGTCAGGATTATTAGGCTTAGGCGATGTGGTAGGCGGTCAAACAGGGTTTTTAAATGGTTGGTGAGAGTGGCTGCCCTGCAGCCACAGGTAGTTAGTTCCAGGCATCGGATGCTGCAAGGTGACAGGTGTGTGGTCCTGCGTTAACAGTGGGGGAGCGGCCCATAGATAGGACCAGTTGGCTTGACATGTGGGGATGACATTTGGGGGGTATGAGGGGATTGACTGGATTGTATGCTCTGATGAGCAGGGACTGTGTGTTACATGTTTCGGTATGGTGATGCATACAGGTGTTAGCACTGTTTACATGCTCAGTAGTAGTAGTATTGTTATGCGAGTCATGGTACAGGGCAACCACAGTGTGACTGCATGTATAGATCATCAGGTGCGTCTTGACCTCGCCTGGAGCCTGTGAGGTGTCATGACAGGTGGGGTGATATTGTCATACTGAGGCTGTCAGTAGATTAGCCATGCAGTGCAGTGTTGCATACATTGCGGACAGACAGAGATGATTTCAAGGCAGACCAGCAAGGTGTAGGTTACAGTGACCAGGATGGCAGGTGATGAAGGGGGGCATTAGCGTTTTATTTGTGTGTTCTGGGGTGACGGCAGGAATCTTGCTGATGTTATCTAGGGGGACACCGCAGGCCTTAGCTACATGATGGGTGTGTTTGGGGAAGGGGAGCGAGGGGTCATAGAGACCTGCTACCTTGATGACCATGTCGACAGAAGGTGTATCCAACCTATACACAGACACTGTAAAGGTTGGAGAGGGTTTAGGGGCGATGCCCAGATGTCCGGTCTTGGCCATGCTCAATTCATGCAGCAGGGGAACCTGCAGCCAGAAATGTCAGGGGGCAAGCTGAGGTCAGGGTGTGGATTGCCAAACATAGTTCATGCATGAAGAGATATCTTTGGGACACATCAGCGTACAGCTGCTACTGATAGCCAGGAGATGTGCCTGCTACACCAGGGAACTGGGTATGGGGCCATGGGACTGTAGCAGCCCCTGAATATATCCCTTTCGTACAGCACCTGGGAGCGGGTTAGCAGGGGAGGTGGACCCACAGGAACACACACTGAAGGTACTATGGGGGACATATGGGGGACACAGGATTTTACCGGGACCTTTGGGCCGAGCACGTACAGGGTAGCGCGGTGATGGTTGTAGTCAACAGTCTCAAGGGCAGCAGAGAGGTCACAAAGGGGATGGACAGGCTACAGGCCCTTGGACCTGGCCAGGAACATGTCAGTGGCGGATTTGAGTGGGGACAATTAGGTACAGTGTCATGACGAACTGCCAGACTGTGACGGATCTAGGGGGTTATGAGAGGTGAGGACGTGAAGCTGGTGTGTTTGTTGCACAGCTCGAACATGACATATGTATGTTTCCCTTGTGTTTCTCAATCCACAGGACATGCTTGGTGACGTTCCTGGTGCTGTAGTGCAGTGGCAGCTGTGTGTACCTCATTCAACGTGCAGGACACTGGGGTAGGTGGACATACAGGTAATTTGTCTGTGTGGACAGTCAGGAGCAGCACATGTCAGAGGTTATCTGACTAATGCACATATGTTGTGGGTGACCTATTTAGCGTCCTCCCCCGTACCCCATATGTTGATGTTGGCCACACATATCCACATGTGTTCATGCCCAGTTTGTCTTCTCCAGCACTGTTTCTGGGACACATCCAACAGGGCTGCATGTGTCTACAGGTCCTAGGTGTTCTGGTGGTGGGCTGCACATACACCCTTCCCTGACATTGTAGCATTGGCCAACAGCAGTGTATCATGGCATTTGCAAGACCTTTATCTCCACTATTCTCCAATTGTGCACATACAGGCCGTATGTTACTGGTGGCACACTCACCTTCTCATACTGTGTGTGTGTGTGTGTGTGTGTGTTTGTAGTGGCTCTGTTTTGATACAGTGTGCATGCCATTTGCATTAACATGTGGCGGGCGGGGTCTGCACACCTGTGTAGCGGTGGTGAGTGTGTTATCTCTACCTTACTGGTGTTAACCGTGTGCACAGTGTGCACGTGTGTTGTGGGTTGACCTATCTCATGTGTGTTGACAGACCACTGCACAACAGCATTTATGTATCCCAGATATCACCATAATTTGGACATGCGGCAATGGTGGCTGGACATGGGGACATGGTTATTTGGCACATTTTGATGACATCTTCTGCCTTTACTGAGACATGCTGTGGACTTTGCCTGCCTGTGAGGATCCCAAGCAGACATTTGCAGAAGACACACAGTAGGTAGCACCTTGGATCATTTGAGTGTGACATCAGCCTTTATATGTTTGTGTTTTGCTGTTTGTTTCATGGACCTTTCCTGTTGGGTCTCTGTGCCCCAACGCTGATGGACATGGGGTGCAGCTGTGATACGCCTGTGTTACTCGGGCATGGACATGACCATATCCATGGGACACGCTCGTCTGCGGTTGCATTTCCAAATGTCCAGAATATGCACATTGTTCTGTGTTGTGATCATATTATGTTTGTCTGTGTGACATTTAATTACGTCGGTACTGATGTTTGACTCCCTGCAATGTGCCCTGCTGTTGCGTCCTGCATACCAAGACAGTGTTTGTCCTTATTCTGACACAGGGCAGCGGGCACACACAGCACATCTACTTACGTGCATCTGCTGGCGACATCACCCACCTGTTGGAGGACACAACAACACCATTCAACTATCCCTGGGTGATTGTACCATAGGATGTTTGACCTCTGTGAGTGGGACACATGCCTATGATGAACATTACTGTTGGACTGCTACTTTCCGTATAACAGGCCTGACCAACACACCATTGCAACGGTGGGCTGGCTGGGTGTCCTGTTGATTGCGCGAGACACACATGACCATTCGGGTACTGTGGCACATTGAGATATCACACTTGACTATGCATGCCCAGTGATTCACGGACAGTCTTAACAGGACATGTGTGGTTGTAGACGCCCTTTGCACTGTGGACACTGTGTACTGGTCTGTATGTGTGCATCACGGATTGGAATAGTCGCTGTATGTTCTACATCCATCTGACATTTTGTTAGTGTGTGTTGGCCATGTGTGTAACATGCACCGCACGATATCCTCATCCGTTGAGGTCACGGGGGCATACAGCCATGCGTGTGGCACAGGGGCAACATTGTATACGTACTCTGGTATATGTCGGACTACCCTGCACTTGGACATGACACAGTTGTTACCACCACACCAGTTTAATGGCCGCCAACATTTTGGATTGATGTTTGCCCTCACCAAGGGAGTTACAGTGCATGTGGGGCATCACTGTGTCATGGTTCACCATACACAGTGCATGTGCATGTGACTGAGTATGTTGGTACACAAGAGCATGTGGCAGTATAGCTTCTGTGCGGGGTACTTGCCCATGTTTTACCTTTCTTTCACACTCCATCTACAGGTCATTGTGTTTGGCTACTGTACAGATGTGCTGCTGTACTTTGATTTACAAACATAGCATTGCATGTCTGCACAGTCCTCTCTATCCCCTGACATTCCGTCACTCACCTTCGCCCATGACATTTGCAGTGTGGCAGTGTGATTGTCCGTTTTCGTCCTCCATTTGTGCATCCCAGGTACCGTGATCTATTTGTATGGTTCATGTATCCACAAGACCCATTGCAGGGGACCTGCTGCATGGTGATATCTCTGCATGTCTGTGAGGTTCCTTTTTTGGTCTTCTCTGGGATCATGTGCCTCTTGTACCTGTTAACCTTATCCTCATTTTGCATTTGACCTTTGTTTTGGGTTACATTGGTGACGCTTTCATTGCTATATCATGCATTCTGGGGCAGCTGTGACATATATATCTATATCTGTGTGTACACTTACTTACATGTTGCTACTTATGCTTTTTCAGGCTTTTGCCACCTGTCTTGGCAGACGGATATGTTTTTGGGGACAATTCACGACTGATGTGTGTTGGTCCCTCATCATGCACCGCCTAGTGTCTACATGCGACTAGGGCATCTGGGACGGGCAGCAACATGTGGGGGGTGGGGGGATACCGCATAGTGAACACCATGCAGCTCGGCACATTATCTCTCCTGCCCATCATCTGTAGACGTGCCAATGACTTTGGGGTGACATGTGGGTAGCTGGCATGCTCAATGTGTTTTCAGTTTGTTCACTGTAAACCAACCACCTTGATATGATGACAGGCGGTATATACAATATGTCTACTGATTGACCACAATAAAAGTATGTGTTTGACCCACATTTCTCTCTGCTGCTGCTTGACCACACTGACACATGTCTTTCGTTATGTTCTGGTAATGTACATGGCCCACATGTGCTCACATCCTTGTACGGTGGCAGCTGGCTATGTGGCAGCCATCTGACACATCACAGGGTACTAAAGGTTTCCATACTAGTAGACGCTATAAGGAGGATTTGCCCGACGATATGGATGGACAAAAAAAGAAGAAAGGAAAAGGAAAAATACAAAATCGAGGGACGGGAAGACAACGAAAGTAGCAAATATTCAGGGTTCCGAAGCTTTAGTAATTAATGTGTCAGGTCATACCCTTTCTGTAGAACAGCTTTGCGTCTTAAATAGAGGTTTTTCTTATGTACCAACATTTTCTTTTGATATGTTTCAATTTCGAGTAGATTTTGAATAACTAATCCGAAAGTTAAATTTGAAAGTTTTTTTCAATACTATATCTTTGAAACCTGTAGCACATCAATCCACAAGTTTGAACAATGGTCATTTCAAGTGCGGCCATTGTAAAATCTGTGAAATCACTTTGGAAACCTCAACGTTCGATTATCAAGATAAAACATATATATTGAGACATAATATGTCATGCACTTCTACTTATGTAGTTTATTGTATATTATGCCCTTGTCGATTGATGTATGTGGGAAAAACTCTTCGTCCTTTTTATATACGTATGAATGAACATCGGAGTAGACTGAAATGTAAGAAGATAGAGGCTCCCATTGTAGACCACTGTCTCAAATTAAACCATGAATTTAAGGACCTATATTGCTTCTGTATCGATCATGTTCTCACGGGCTTTGGTAGAAAATCGAGAGACCAAATGCTCTTAATTAGTGAACAACGCTGGATCTTCAAGTTACAAACAATGATCCCTACAAGATTGAACGCTCAAATAGATTGGAATGTATGTATATAGGTTAGGATGAAAAAATTGAGCTGAATTGATTGATGAATTATACTTACATATGAAATGAATTGAGCAGAACTAAATGCGACAAATGACGTCTACGTATGAAGTGTGAATGTCAGATCACAGCTGTATATTCATGTCTAATTAGTATCACTATAACGTTCCCTAAGTTCTAACCCCGCATGCGCGGCGTCCCAACACTCCAAGAAAAAAAACATCCAGCCCGATTGACTGGTAAGGGTTGTCTGGCTATTACCAAAAGGAAGGTAGATAACTTAAATATTCTATATACGAGATTGTAACAAGTATGATAATAGATTTTGATAATGTCATAGGTTTAGATTTAAAAAGACGTATATGAGAAGGTGCAAAATTGTCCAGCCCGACTGAATGGTTTGGATTTCAAACAGCCGCATGTGAGAAGGTGCAAATATCCAAGATCCCCTGAGGAAACATTTCACAAGTGAAACGCAATGGCGCTGAAGTTAGGCATCGGACAGATTGAAAAGTTCCGGGCAGATTGGAAAATTCTAAGATAAGCACCGCTTTGATTTTTCTAATATTTTTCTAATGACATGAGATATACTTAAAAGAGGATAAGAGCAAAATATCTACACAAAGCAACGCTGTAAGGTCATTGATGTGAAAGAGAGCATTGTGTTCAATATAAGAATTTGTTTTGGACAATAGCTCTATCTTAATCTGAGACCTTGTTGCTTCCTTTAGATAGGTTGAGCTTAAAGAATAAAAACAAATAAAAAGGATACAATCTTATTGTTAAGTAGTAGAGCTAAGAAAATCTTTGGTTACTTTAAGGGTTTCCATACTGACATTCCCTTTGAGGGGACATATTTGGGCTGGGCTTGCTGTGGTTGTTTGGGATAGTGGTTGCAGACATGTGTTGTTGCACCATAGGTTGCAGGTTTGAGTCCCACATATTCCTTCTTTTTGTCCTTGTTTTATGCTAACCTGACCAGGAGCTGCCTGACGATTAGTCACCTCTCCGCACACCCTTCCATCTCTTCGCTTTACACCACAGTATGCCCTTGATGCAGCCTATCCGTCGCATATTAGCTGTTACATATGGCTCTTTCTTTGTACTGTCCATGTCGGCTTGGGGGATTGGCATTGCTGTTGTTGATCTGATCTGGTCCATGTCTGTTTGTAGGTTCATGTCTCACATGCTCCTTTTCCGTTCTGTCCCCCATTTTACCCTGCTCCACAGAGCATCCCCTGCCGCCCATTGGGTTTAGGTTCTTTGCTCTTTTGCATGCTGTGTCCACTGCATAACATTTCATTGTGTGTGTGTATATTTTTATATGTGGCTGTCATCCAAATTACTGACTGTGATATGAGCTGTACACACCGGTTCTGCATGTTGTCATGAGGTAGACAGCACTGAGCCAGAAATAATAAAGGGAAATGTAAAAGAAGAGCTTACCTCACAGCCACATGTGCAGTTGAGACATTCACAATGCAGGGGAGCAGGGAATGGAGAAACAAACTTTCCTCATGGCATTAGTGACGCAGTAGAAATTCAGAGTTCCAATCAGGCTCACCTGAGGGAAGAGTCACGTTCTACGTCTAACAAGCAGGGAAATAAAACCAGGTGGGAAATCCCACAAGGGCAGATTAGGCAAGGGAGTCAGTCTCAGAGGAGAGTAGAGACCAGGACTCTGGAGCAAACACAGAGAGACACGCTGTCTTGGAGAACCAGGGCTGAAGAGAAGCAGGCTGTTGAACCCGAGAGGGCTAGGAAGAGCAGTGCCAAAGACTTCCAAGCCAGAGGGGTCCTCGTGCAGAGGAAAACAGCCAAGCAGGCAGAGAGCAAAGGTCACGTCCAGGAAAGTTCACTGAGAACAGGAAGTGAATTCTGCTCAGCAAAACCCAGTGACCGGTACTCACGGAGAAAGGCAGTTTGCACTTCAGAGAGGAAGCCTTGGCTGGAGGAGGAAGGGCTGGAAACAATCTTCACCAAGAAGAAAGATAAGTACCCTGTCTTCTATAAAGGGAAAGAAGTGGGTCCTTGTATAAAAAGCCAAGCTTACAGAGAGCTAGAAAACCCCTATTGGCATAGGTGGTGGGAAGAAATCCCCAGCACAGCCCCTGGTATCTCTGACGGCACAAAGCAGTCTCCTCTCCTAGAAGCTGAGGTCTCCCGAGGGCAAGGTTCTGAAAGCAGTGACACAGAAACTTGGTGCCCGTATACAGGACCAGGTCCTGAGGTTATGCAGTGGGAAAGTTCAGCCCCAGAGGACGTTCCAGAACCGATGGAGTGTGCTTTATGCATTTCAGATGAGATAGTATCTCTTTGTTAAAAAGAAGCAAGAAGAAGCATAAGTATTGTTTGGAAGAAACTTTTATTTATCTGTGAAGCAACAGTTAATTTATGTTATCCTTGTTTGAAGTATTCTAAAGGCAATCCTCAAAGGAAGGGGAATAAAGCCCAGCTTTAATTTACACTTTGGACACGACTACAGAGTATTTCTTTCACAACCCAGGCTATACCCTATGTCTAGGCGAGTGCCTAAGACCGGCATAGTCTCACAATGTGCATTGCATCTTAGTTACTGTTGGGGTTGCCCTATCCTGGCAGCCAACTGTGTTTTGGTGTAGTGCCCTCCAGTGTTCTTGTATGCAGCCTTTGCTGTGACACTCATGTTGGTGTTGTAGCCTACTGGTTTGTGCATTGCCATTTGTGCTACTGGTCATGGGTTTGACTCCTCTCTGTTCTAATTATTTTATGCCTCTCGTCCACACGTACTTTGCATTCCTGTTACAGTCCTATCTGTGACGATCTCTGCTGCTGGCACATTATACCCTCATCACTGTTGCCAAACATCTTTCTGTCAGTCTATCTGTGTCTGCAAGCTCTGTGGCGTCCTGCCCTACTGTGAAGGCTGCTACCCCATGTCCTGCACTGGCACCCTTTTCTGCATCGTGGCTCTTCATTCTTGCCTCTCCTGTGTCTGCTCTGCATGGCACTGCTACTCCTCTGTCCTCCTGTCATTGCACTTCTCCTGCCACCTCTGGCTCCTCTGCTGGACACGTATTCCCATCCTCTGCCACACACTGTCATTGTTGTACTTTATAGTACCATCACCCTGTGCATCGGTACAGCTGCCCCTGATATATTTGTCCACTTTACCAGCTGTCACATGGGCAGCTCGCAGATATGGCAGGTCCATCACCTCAGACATCTACTTCCTTACATCACTTCTTCATTGGCTTTCATTACTTCTCTATGCAGTGTTAGGGTTACATCTGTGTTTGATCCATACATTTCATGCTTGTGAGGTTGGTGCACCTTACTGCCCTTGGCCAACGTTTCTTTGGTCACCTTAACATCCTTGGGGCATCTTTTGCAACACCTTGGTTTTGGACAGCTTCTGGGGCGGCTTATGTGATGCCTTGGAGGGTACCACCCATTCTTGCCGCCCTCTGCTTGGTTGCCGTGGCACTTAATGATGTGCCTTATGGTGTGCCCTAAAAGGTGCTTTAGGTTAGGGCACAGGGATGAGCGTTTTTTGGGGGGAAACTGCAGATTGTTGAGATGTGTCTGATTGTTCAAGAGGGAAAAGGGATTGGCTCAGACAGCCTAATCACATATCACCACTGTGGAATCAAACTCATGACTGCTGTATCAGCAGTCATTGTACTAACCAGTGTGCTACTCCTCTGATCACAACTCAGCGCGCGAACTTAGGGTTACCATGTGATGACGTGCCATGGCGTATCTATAGCACGATGTTGGCCAGGGCGCCCTCTATTGCGCGATACCCCGCCATTGCTTCCTTTATGCCGGAATGCCCATCACCTTATATGGCATTCCTCTCATTATTGCTGCAACTAGCGGCGGGAATATTAGGACTGTTTAGTAAACATACCCCTAGGAGAGGATCAAGCCCAGGTGAGAGAAGTTGGATTCTATGTAGAACGAAAAAGTGACTGACTGGTAGGGATGTGCAAAGGCAAGACGAGTTTAAATCCAACGAGTTTACAAACATGTATTTGTACATAGTTCTTAACATTGTTCTTGTTCTGTTATGTATTTAACCATTACACTGTTCGGTTACGTATTTAACCATTACATTGTTTTCTGCCAAATATTGTTCCATGTAAAACAAGCACTGCTTTGTTGACTGTTGTTCAATTGTAAACCGCACCTGAACTTCTGGAAGATGCGGGATATAAATGATTGTTAAATAAATAAATAAATAAAATAAATAAATAAAATAAGACAAATTTGGTTGATTTCCATTTGTTTCACCCACTTTCCCAAATCTTCAGGTGTGTTTTCAATCAGCTTCATACGCATATTTTAATTGGGAATTTCCTTATCATAGCTCCAATCTAGTCCCGAACCACAGAGTTGTGTATGTCCTCCTGCAGCTAGGAGACTGAGCATGTCACTCTTTCAGTGACCCTAGTATAACTAGTCCAGGGACCTCCCCCTCAAGCCAGTTTTGCTCTGTCTTCGTGCAGCGGAAGGAGGTTCTGAGTCCTGGGATTGGGACTCGCTGGAGCAACGAATAAGCCATTTTTGTGACAGCCAGTTTTTACTTGTTAAAAAAAAAAAAAAAGAGAAATGAGAGGGTGTTTGTACCTTTAAATTAGCGATATCACCTTTCTTTGCCGGGTGGTGGAACATCGCTGGTGAGCTACCCCCCTTCTCCCCTCTCTTTCTGGTTGCGAGACATCAGAGGAGTGTGTGGAGGTTGAGTAGGGGCCTCCGGTTCTGTTTTCCCCCGAGGCGGGAAAACAGCCATTGAGGAAGGTGCCGCGTTCGCGCACCTCTGTCAGTAGAGGGGCAGCGGTTCCGGCGGTAAAGGGAGCACGGCACTGCGGAGAGGAAGCGTATCAGCGAGGTAAGCTGAGAGCACGATTTGAAGGGGGCAGTGCGGCTAGCTGTTTATCGTGGTGGTTTTTTGCTTCGGACCGCGTGAAGGATGTAGAGCGAGGGCAGGCACTGTAGGAGCAGCCCTGAGCCGCGTGGAAAAGCGCGGGAACCGGGGATTAGGCCGGAAGCCTCCTGGATGGGCTGGGTTGGCCTAGTTTGATCTTTTAGGTGGAAAGGAGCTTGGCAGGGGCACGGCAAGTGTTTTAAAAGACACATAGAAGGAACGGAAAGAAGTCCTGAATAGACGGAGGTTTTGAAGTGTTTAAACTTTTGTTTTGGGTGCTGCAGTGGGCCCAGCATTTGCAATTGGTCACTGTAGTGGGCAGCATGCTTCATGCCTGGTAAGCCTAGGTGCCTCTTGTGCGGGGCACGTAAAGGCACCGTCTCTGACTCTGGCCTGTGCAGAGGCTGTAGTTTTGAAGCTTCTATGGCAGATGGAGCTAGAGGGCTCTGGGGCTGCAGGGGAGGCGGTCAGGAAGGACTCTCCTTTGTCCCCGGAGGCGAGTCAGGAACCCATGCCGGGACCCTCTTTGGGTCCGGAAGGGTCGTTACCCCAGGTCCCGGTACAGGGGGGGCTGGGGGCGATTTTTTCACCACAATTTTTGTCACTGCTGCAGCAGGCTCTGGGGGGGGGGGGGCCTGGTGCAGGGGTGGCAGGACCCCGGGAGCCGAGCCCCGGGCGTCAAAGAGACAGGGGTCTAGGCTTGCGGAAGAAGCCGGAAATGGAGTGAGTAAGAGGCCCAAGCTGCTCTTGGAGGGAGAGGAGCAGGACTTGGAGGAGTCAGTGATGGTGGAGGATTCAGAGGGAGACCTGGATTTGGAGGAAGGTGAGATTACGGAGCCAGAGGAGCAGGTGAGGATAGTAAGAGTGTTTAGGAGAGAGGAGCTTTTGGCATTGATTGCGGAAACGTTAAAGACCTTAAATGTGCCAGTCCCAGGGTCCACAGAAGACACCACTCTGGAGGATCCACTCTTGCAGGCAGTGAGGAAATCTCAGAGATCCTTTCCCATTCATAGGATTTTCAAGGAGATGATTCAAGAGGAATGGGATACCCCGGAAGCTAGTCTCAAGGGGGCTAGGATTATGGCTCGTCTTTATCCTCTGGTGGAACCGGATAAGGATATGTTTAAGGTGCCTAAGGTGGACGCAGCGGTTTCCGCGGTAACGAAGAAAACCACTATCCCAGTGGAAGGGAGTGCTGTGCTTAAGGATACGCAGGACAAGAGATTGGACTCTTTGTTGAGACAGGTATTTGAGGTGAATGCCCTCTCCTTGCAGGCCTCGATTTGTGGGGCCTGGGTGGCAAGGGCATGTTTGCGGTGGTCCCAGAGTTGGAAGGGGACTCATACGGACGAGGCGACGGAGGAGGCAGCCCGCATTGAGTCGGGGGCGGCGTATCTGACAGATAGTCAATATGATTTGATTAGAGGCCTTGCTAAGAGTATGGTGTCAGTGGTGGCAACGAGGCGGTATCTTTGGCTGTGTAATTGGGCGGCAGATGGGGCTTCCAAGGCGCTGCTGGCTAAGCTCCCTTTCAAGGGCAAGCTCCTGTTTGGAGAGGAGTTAGAAAAATTGGTTAAGGATCTAGGGGAGTCGAAGGGGGGTCGGTTGCCGGAAGACAAGCAGAAGCAGAGTCGGATGGGGGGACCGTCTAGAAGTCAGCTGAGAGAGTTCAGGCGTTTTCGACCCTCACGGTTTGCTCCCGTGCAGCGGGGAAGATTTCCCTATCGGTCCCAAGGATTTCGGGGATTCCGAGGGGCAGGCAGAAGTTTTGCAGCCTCGGCGTCCTCGGGCACCAAAAAGCCGCAATGAAGTGAGGGGGGTCCAGGCAGGAATAGTCCGGTAGGAGGTCGGTTGAGAGCTTTCGGTCCTGCCTGGGCCCACATTACTTCAGATCAGTGGGTGTTGGAGATCGTGCAGAGGGGGTATGCTCTCGAGTTCCAATGCCCAGTGAGGGACGCGTTTGTGCGGTCTCCGTGCAGAACGCGGTCCAAGAGAGAGGCGGTGCAAAAGACATTGGAAAGGTTAATAGCGCTCGAGGCGGTGGTACTGGTGCCACCAGAAGAACAAGGCAGTGGTCGGTACTCGATTTATTTTGTGGTACCAAAAAAGGAACGTACTGTGCGGCCGATTTTAGATCTAAAAAGAGTGAACAGGTGTCTCCGGGTTTCGCACTTTCGGATGGAAACGTTGAGGTCGGTGATGGTAGCGGTGCGGCCGGGAGAGTATCTAACCTCATTAGATCTGTCGGAGGCTTACCTGCACATTCCGATCAGAAGGGAGCACCAACGGTTTCTTCGCTTTGCAGTGCCTATGGGGCATTTCCAATTCCAGGTGATGCCTTTTGGGCTTGCAACGGCGCCGAGAACATTCACCAAGATTATGGTGGTGGTGGTGGCAGCATTGCGAAGGGATGGTGTGTTGGTGCACCCGTATTTGGATGACTGGTTAATTCGTGCGAAGTCCTTGGAAGAAAGTCGGCAGGCGACCAGTCGAGTAGGATCCTTCTTGCAAAGCTTGGAGTGGGTAGTCAATGTGGCAAAGAGCAAGTTGACGCCCACCCAGGATCTGGAGTATCTGGGAGCTTGTTTCGACACGCGCAGAGGAAGAGTTTTCCTGCCGTTGGAGCAGGTTCAAAAATTGAGAAGGCTAGTTCAGGAGTTCCTGAAGACCAGGTCTCCATCGGCATGGCGGTATCTGCAACTGCTGGGGACGATGGTGGCCACAATAGAGGTAGTGCCGTGGGCCAGAGCTCACATGAGGCCTCTGCAGAGAGCGTTGCTGTGGAGGTGGTCCCATCAGGCGGATCTGTTGTCCAGGGCGCTGGTGTGTCCGCGGGAGGCTCGAAGGTCGCTATGGTGGTGGCTTTGGCCGGGGGGTCTGGAGAGGGGCATGCTGTTGGAGGCGCCGGACTGGAAGCCCTTGACAACAGACATGAGTCTGTTCGGATGGGGGGGCGCACTTCGAGGGGCGGTTTGCCCAGGGGCAATGGTCCGATCAGGAGAAGGAGTGGTCCATCAACAGGTTGGAGTTGAGAACGGTGTTCTTGGCGCTTCAGGCCTTGCAGGGGTTTCTGCAGGGCATGGCGGTCAGAGTGTTCTCGGACAATGCCACAGCAGTGGCATACATAAATCAGCAAGGCGGAACCAGCAGCGTGCAATTGGAAGCAGAGGCGGACGTCTTGATGGAATGGGCCGAGAATCATCTGGAAGCGTTGTCGGCGGCTCATGTAGCAGGAGTGGACAATGTGACGGCGAACTTTCTGAGTCGCGTGCGAGTGGATGCAGGAGAATGGAGCCTACATCAGGAAGTGTTTGAGGCGTTGGTACGGCGTTGGGGTCAGCCGATGATGGACCTTATGGCAACGTTCGAGTCAGCAAAGGTCGACAGGTTTTTCAGCAGAAGGAAAGGATGTCGGAGGGCCTGGATGCTCTGATCCAGGGCTGGCCGGAGGATGCTCTTCTGTATGTATTCCCCCCGTGGGTTCTTATCGGCAGAGTTCTTCAGTGCATAGAGAAGCACAGGGGGCCAGTTCTGTTGGTAGCGCCGGACTGGCCAAGAAGGCCTTGGTATGCCGACTTGAGGCGTCTGCTGGTGGAACCACCGTGGAGGTTGCCGGACAGGGTGGATCTGGTAGTGCAGGGGCCGTTAAACATGCCTCAGGTATATCGGTTTTCGTTATGGCTTGGCTCTTGAAAGGGCGAGGCTAATGGGCAAAGGTTACTCATCAGCGGTGATTGCTACATTGTTGAAGTTGAGGCGACGGTCCACGTCAATGGCGTACGTGAGAGTTTGGAGGTTGTTCAAGGCTTGGTGTGCGGAGAGGCAGTTGCGAGCGTTGAAAGCTATGGTAGCGCAAGTGTTGGCCTTTTTGCAGGATGGTTTGGATAAGGGCTTGGCGGCGTCTTCCCTCCGAGTTCAGTTAGCAGCGCTGGCCTGTTACAGAGGGAATGTACAGGGAAAGACACTGGGAGCTCATCGAGACGTGAAGAGATTTTTGAGGGCAGCCTTTTTGTTGCGGCCTCCTTGTAGGAAAGTGATCCCAGGATGGGATCTCAATGTGCTCCTGGAGGCACTGGTGAAGGAGCCCTTTGAGCCGTTTTCCCAGGCGACCCTGAAGGATCTCACGCTGAAGGTGGTGTTTTTGGTGGCTATCACCTCGGCGAGGAGAATCTCGGAGTTGCAGGCACTTTAGTGTAGAGAGCCTTTCCTGACCTTTTCTAGGGAAAAAGTGGTACTTCAGACAGTGCCGTCCTTTTTGCCTAAGGTAGTGTCCGCCTTCCATGTTAATCAGGTGGTAGCTTTGCCAGTTTTTGCGAGGTCAGCGGACGATGGGATGAAAGGTAGGTTGCATAGATTGGATGTCAGGAGAGTCCTAAAGGTGTATTTGCAGTGGACAGAGGCGCTGCGCAAGTCCGATAGACTGTTTGTCCTGTTTGGGAATTCACGCCAGGGAGAGCCGGCATCTAAAGCTTCTATTGCTAGGTGGATAAGAGAAGCTATTGCGTCAGCGTATTTGCTAAAGGGCAGAGTGGTGCCGCAGGGGCTGAGAGCGCATTCTACGAGATCTCAGGCAGCTTCCTGGGCGGAGTGTAGCTTGGTTCCCGCGGCGGAAATTTGCAGGGCTGCGACTTGGTCGTCATTGCACTCCTTTGTGAAGCATTATAGAATTGGTGTGCAGGCGGAGGGGGATGCGAGATTTGGATCATCAGTGCTTCAGGCTGGTCTGGCAGGTCCCTCCCGTTGAGAATGTTTACTGCTCTGCTACATCTCTGTGGTTCGGGACTAGACTGGAGCTATGATAAGGAAGGTTAAATTAGACTTACCTGCTAATTGTAGTTCCTGGAGTAGATCCAGTCTAGTCCCGCTTCCCACCCGGAAGAATGCTGCCATTAGGTAGCCTGAGCACAGGGGGGAAGCAGTTCGTTGTTCACGCAGGCTTTGTATAGTGCGGCAGAGTTCCGACGGTACTATGTTGCCAACCTCTCTGAAGAGTGAACAGCCTCTTTACGGGGGGCTGAGGGAGAGGGGTGGCTCATTTATCCAGCAATGGTTCACGTTAGTTAAGTTTACAGGGTTTTGAATTTTCTCTGGCTGAAAGTTTTTAATTTTGTATAGGGTCCGTGTTGGGTTCTCTTGTTTGTTGCTCTGGTGAGTCGGCTTTGACAATAGCATACTGGCTTGAGGGGGAGGTCCCTGGACTAGTTATACTAGGGTCACTGAAAGAGTGACATGCTCAGTCTCCTAGCTACGGGAGGACGTACACAACTCTATGGTTCGGGACTAGACTGGATCTACTCCAGGAACTACAATTGGCAGGTAAGTCTAATTTAACCTTTTAGTACACGTTAAATTGATTTAACATGAATTAACTGATGAATGAAGGTGTGCTAAGATGATTGATGCATGTTAAATCAATTTAATGCACATTAAAATTTTTAAGATAAATTAACAGACCTAATGATCACTACTGAATGCACACACTACTGGCTAACAGTGACAGGGTAACAGATTGAGAGTAACAGAGAGAATGAGACAGGCTGGTTGCACAGTGAGCGTGGACTTGTAGGGCAAGGGTTGAGAGAGAAAATCAGAGAGACAGACACTAGCGGAGAGAGATTAGAAGGACAGATAGGAAGACTGATGGGGACATCAAGGGAAGACTGAGAAACAGGTAGAATGAATGATGGGGGAGAGAGAGAGAAAAATAGAAGGAGAGGTAGAGGATTGAGAATGAGTGAATGATGGGTGAGGAAGGGGGTGGAGGGTAAAACAGAGAGTGGTGGAGACAGGGAGGGAAGACTGAGAGGAAGGCAGGTGGGGTATTGAGAGAGTGAGAGAATGAGTGCTGGTTTCATGTTTGTATTGGAGCTCAGGCTGGAGCTGGGCTGCAGGGCTTGGGATGAAAGCAGACCTGGTGCTACCATTAGAAAAAGTAGGTAGTTGCCTAGAGCGTCGATGGTCAGAGGGAGGCCAATGCCATAGTGCCATCCCTCTCCGGGATGTGCAGTGGCAGCAATGCTTTTAAAATGGCACCAGAGCACTTACCATCCCTCAGGTGCTGCACTGCTATTCCTGCTTCTGCCCCTCCGATTTGCACGGGGTCAGAAGCAGCCTGCACGTCTAAGATTCCTGAGATAATTGGGAAATACCCGAAGACTTAGATATGAAAGTCTTACCCGTGGTGACATCAGGGGTTGGACTCGCTGGCTTAAGTTCTGCTTGTTCGGCCCTCATTGTAACTTACACTGCTGTTTGGACTCTTAAAATAATGTTATATTCTTCTATAGTCCTACTTATTTCATGTCAGGTTAGCTCCTGGTCTAAGGATTGGACCCTGAGTGTTGAGAGTGTTATGGGACTGCATTGCTTGTGTAAATAAGCCAGTACTGTTTGAGTAGCTGCTGTCCGTTTATCTATCTTTGAATGTCTTTGTGAGTGTTTCTCTTGCCATAACTGACTCTCAGAGCTGCCAAGTTACCCAGTTCCAGAAGGGAGCCTTTGTGGGCAGCCCTGATTTTGAACTTGCATTCCAAAATATGTGTGTTAATTGTAGCCTATGGTAACATGGCAAGCATTCAAGTTCTGGGCCTCTTAGTACATCTTCAAACAAATAACAAAGCTATAGTTTAAGGCAACAACTCTGGATTCAGCAGTCCAGATTTAAACATAACAAACCGCTTAAATTCCAACAACAAAAAAGCTGCTATAGAAGTGGAGCTATCAGATTCAATTGATCAAATAAAGGCTTAAACTGGAGACAAGTTTTTTATTGTAATTTAACTGAATACATGCAAAAGTTGGCATTTCACAACTTGGCACTTCCATATGTAGGGCTGCCATTTAGCAGAGTTACATGTATAAACGCTGCCAATTAACTACAGATATCGCTATCTTTATCTAATTTCCATTTGGAGGGGAAAACAAACAAATTGGAATAAGTAGGATAACCCTCTTACTCCGTCCTGCCAAATCGAATACTTTTTAAAAACTTAAACATGCCAAGGAAGAGCTGTGAATCCTGACGTGGAGAATTGTAGTCGTCAGGAAATGGGGAAAAGACACGCCAATTTTAGAACTACCAGGCCACTCCCTGACACACCCCCTTGCACTTTCTATGGAGTACGGACATTCAAGTGTAAATTCAGTCCTTTCTAAAATTTCCATTTACATGTGGAAAATAACCTCCTTAACCTTTAAATGACAAAATGTTTATAGTTCCGTATCTGTTCTGTTGGAATTAAGGGTGATTTCTTCTTCCATCTCGTACTTAAAGACTCTCTGAAGAGCAACCTTGATAGAATCCCGATGCACCTTCTTGCTCCGATTCCCTACTAGGAAGTATACATAGGGATTGGCTGTGCTGTTGATGACAGAGAACAAGATGGTCAAAAAGAAGACAGGACTTGAAAGATAGTAATGATGAATGATTACTAACATCAGCGTCAGCTTTAAGGGCAGACCAAATACAAGGAAGATGAGGACAGTGACCATGATAACCACGTAGAGCTTCGGTGGTTGCTTGTGCTGGGATCTCCTCTGGATCTTGATGAGCAGAGTCAGGCTGGAGACCACCATGAGGGGGGCGAAGAGAAGAAAGGTTAAAGCACAACTGAGAAGCTGTATTGATTGTTCACAATTTTGGAATTTATTCCAGGGCTGATCATTGCAAACAAATGATTCTATTACAGTGACCAAGCAAGACAATGTCCACAGAAGAGCACATACAATAGTGGACAGGTGCTTTGGGCGCCGGCAGCGGTACCAGAGCGGGAAGAGGATGGACAGACAGCGCTCCAGACTGATGGCAGTTAGGAGGTACAGCCCTGCATTATACATCAATATGTAACTGACTGCAATGATATTTGAAAGTGGAATATATCCTATAATCCTAAGGACAATAAACAGCAATAAAACACAAGAGCAGAGCAGAAAGAGGAAGTCAGCCGCAGCCAGGTTCAGGATATAGACTGTGAATTTATTTCTCTTGATCTTTAAAGTGAGGAACCAGAAGACAATCCCATTCCCAATCAATCCAAAGACAGAGATGATCAATGAAAGCAAGATCAGACTTGAATCTAAGGGTGAAATATCTTCAAAACTATTTCCTGTCCAATTAGATTCTAATGTTGCTGTGGTGCCGAGGGAGACTGTGTTGAGCTCAGTCATGATATGATTTTTGGTGCGGTTGGGGATAGTAAGTTCTTTCTCTGTTCCTAGAAGTTCTGCGGTAAGATCTTTCCACTTTAGTCTTTGAAATGGTGGTGGAACTCTCTCTCTCTCTGTCCTGTAGGTGGAGCTGCAGCACTCTTTCTCCACTGGATAGTGGTACAGATTTCCCTCTATACTATGAACAGAAAAGGAAATGGGACAAGGTCATTTTGAGGTGAGATTCTGCAACTGCTGTAGAAGCCCAAAAAGTCTCAAGTTCACAGAGAGATACTAAGAATGGTCCATTGCAAAGAGTGAGATTTATTTCAGTGAATGAAGTTTTTCTCATAGCACATTCTTGGTATACATCTGGAAAGATCTGCATATTTCATTGTTTTGCAAATAAAAGGTGCACAACAAAATGACATTTAACTTTCTTTGGTTTTATTTTAACTTGTAAATTTTCACTCTTCTCTGCAGTGGAGAACTAGACATTTCTCACTAGAGCTCCCAAAAGAAAAGAAAATTGGATTCTAGTTTCTTCTCAGTAATAGCAACATAAACCCTTTCCATACCAGGTGTATTGTGAATTAATACAAATCCCTACAAAACTCGCTGAGGATAGAAAATATAGTATTACAATTCCGTAACAGCGCCACTATCTTGGAAAAGACAGCACGGTAAATACTGCAGTGAACCCTATAACCTCAATATTGAACGAGCCGGATTCGCTACACAGACACTCATTGCCAACACAAGACCTGGCCTCACATAGGTAGACCCTCACTATGATTAGAAATTAGCAATAGAAATATGAACAAACCACACAAAAATTACACCAGAGACTAGCAATAAACCAATTATTATATGAAAAATACACGTTCAAAAAATTTAATCACAGGACAAAAGGTGTTTTAAAATTATTTTTGGATACTTCATTCTAACACTGCCATCAAACATATGGAAGCAAAAGGATCTCAGTAGAAACATTGCTCCGCGATTCTCACCACCACCAAAAAGTTGTCTAATAGACAACATTTTGGTTGTGGTGAGAAGCGAGGAGGAATGTGACAAAGTCTATCTACCCTTTTGATGTCTAGGACATCTGTACCTTGCGCACTCACAATCTTAAATGACAGAGGTGTAAGGCAGGGGTCTCCCAATCCAGTACTGGAGGGCCACAAACCATTCAGGTTGGGAGGATATCTCTAATGTGGTAGGCGAAGGCCTATGATCCATGGTGTCTGAAATAAGCAGACAGGCCTAAGTAGCTTGACCTGTAAATGAAGCCTGTGGAGAGGCCCAAAGGAATTACACATTCCCCTGAATGCTGCTACCATAGAATCAAAACTCAACTGAGAACAATTAAGTATAGCTAAGCAGAATCGAAACTTAGAAAATATAGAAAAACAAGTTTAATTGGTATTGATAAGAGAGTGAAACTTCTATGGAATTAATTAACACTGCTGAAAGAAAAGTTAGTGCCCTGCTTTCCCACATGTTCTAGTTAGCTAAGTGACCTTGGAGGAGGAAAGTATCAAAGTTGGAAGAACTGACCATTGTAATTGGGACTGTAAGGGGGGTAAGCAGGTGCTGAGCCCAGTCAAAGGTCTTCATTGGATGACTACGTAACGGTACCGGGACCAATAGATGGGGTAAAAGGGGTTACCGGGACCAATGAGAAGTTTGCCTATACCTAGAATGGACAAGAAAAGTATAAAAGTTGTTGTTTTACTAACAGCCATTGCTCAGCCATTTTGAATTTGATTCTGCTTGAGACTTGTGCACAAATAAATGATTTGGACCTTCTGAACAGACTCCTGGTATTATTGGTTTGTCTGCGCTCTGCTGCTACATATTCTTGGTGCGTTGGCTGGGAAGGTGTGGTAATAGAGGGTATACGGGGCAATATACCACAACTTTCCGCCTCTACAGGTTTGGTCCTGCCGGAATCGTGCCCTCCCGACGTGGGCTCGCTCTCTGGCACCACCGGTCCCTTGTATCGGAGGGAGCTGGCCAGACCTCGGCGGGTGCCGGACCCGGACGGAATCAACACCTCGAACCCGTGAGGGGAGTCCGAGGTCCAACTCATGCGCTTGCTTGGGAACTGGGAACCAGATCCGGTGAGTATAGTTTTGATTTGACTAGACAGAAGAGTCAGAGCAGAACTGTTGTTTGAACTTTGGAACTTTGGAATTTGATATTTGGTAAGAGAGTTTGATCACCTCTCAAGACGGTCCGACTAGCCCCGCATGAGTATGCGCGAGGTGAAACTATCGTCTTTTTGATTTTGGAATTTGATATAGCCTAGTCAGCAGAGACAGGATTGGGCTGTTTTTGGGATACGTTGCTAGCATGATTGTGTGAACGAAGTGTGAATGAGAGGTCTTGCAACACAGACCAAGCGAAGGCGGACTCCTGAGTAACGCATTTTCTGGCCGGGCGACCGCGTCCTGATCGTAAAAAGGAGGAAGCGACCGTCGTCTTGTCTTGTTATTTGTTTCCCTTGAATGTTTCTAGGGCCGTGAGGACCCCTTACCCACGGTCCGCCTTCCTTTTCCCTTCTGTCTGTTGTTGCGCGCACACATCGATATGGGAGGGGCGGGGTCTACTAGGAACACTCCGTTAGAATGTATGATCAAGTATTTTAATAAAGGATATTCAGGGGATTATGGAGTAAAACTGACTGCCTCACGATTACAGCTTTTGTGTACTAGGGAGTGGCCCATCATAGACCCCATGTGGCCTCGAGATGGAACATTTAACCTAGGAATTATTCAGTCAGTTCATCAGAAGGTGCGAGTAGCGCACCCCGATCAGTATCCCTATATAGATTCTTGGTTAAGTATTTGTGAGGATCCGCCCCCTTGGGCAAAGCGCTGTTATGAAGAACAGTGCAGAATAATGCTAGCATTAACAGACCAGACCCAGAAAACAGGGACAGTCGAGAAACCTAGTCAGAAACCTGTTCTTGTAGATCCTGAGTCCCCGGGAGCGGTAACTAGACAGCTCCGAGCCCAGCTCCCAGTGAAAGTACCTCCGCGTCCTGCGGCAGTACCGCGGCGACGACGGGAACCATCCCCGGAGGCAGACCCAGATTTAGAGGGGCAGATAGATGATCCCCCTCTTGAGGAGGATGCTGACACGCCCGAGACTGAAGAAAGAGCTGAGTCAGAGGAAGAAGAAGAGGGAGAGACCTCTCAGGGCGAGGAAGATAGCGTAAAATCAGTTGCCAGTGCAAGCTCATCTGTAACAAGTGAAGCGTCCCAGACTAAGCGCACCGTAAAGAAGAAAGTCCCTGTCAAGAAAGCCTCTGTTAAACTACAGAAAACTTCTGCCAAGAAGCTACTGCCACTACGGCAAGTCCCGGGGCTGCCCGTGCGAAATGAGCATGACCAGATAGTAGCGGGACCCCTGAGTCTAGTATATGTGCCTTTCTCCACTGCTGATTTGTTGAACTGGAAATTGCACTATGCTTCTTACACTGATAAGCCCCAAGAATTAACAGAATTGATGCATACCATTATGGAGACTCACCAACCCACTTGGGCAGATTGTCGTCAGCTCCTGTCTACTTTATTTACTACTGAGGAGCGGACACGAATTAAGCGAGCAGCTATTGATTGGCTAGCCGACAATCCCCTGACAGAGGGAGTGGTAGGAGTAAGAATAGACAATCGCGAAGCAGCTCATAAGGAATTCCCTAATGAAGACCCCCAGTGGGATCCGAATACTGATAGAGGATCCAGGGCCCTATCACGGTTCCGCCAAGGCCTCATGCAAGGTCTGAGAAAGGGGGGTCAGAAAGCCATGAATCTCTCTAAAGTGACCGAAGTTAATCAGAGCATAGATGAAAGCCCAGCAGTATTCTATGAGAGATTGACTGAAGCGTACAGGATGTATACTCCCTATGACCCAGATGCCCCAGGAAGCCTATGCATGGTGAATTCTGCTTTTGTAAACCAGTCTCAACCAGATATTAGACGTAAGCTGCAGAAGTTAGAAGGGTTTGCGGGCATGAATGCAACACAGTTACTGGAAGTCGCTCATAAAGTGTATGTGAATCGTGATAATGAAAGACAGAAAGAAAGTGATCGACGGATGAAGAAGAAAGCGGATTTTTTGGCTGCGGCCATAGTGGAACAGAAAAGGGGAGGTGTCCCTAGTCGAAGGAGCAGAGGAAGAGGGCGGGGCCGAGGAAATGACCGGCCCCCATTAGGCGCGAACCAATGCGCTTATTGCAAAGAAGAAGGACATTGGAGAAGTGCATGCCCGCGACTCGAAGAGGCCTCTCAGGGTGAAGGGGAACACGCCCCTTGGAGGGAAAGAGAGAGAGGCCGACCCCAGAACCGCAGAGGAACCAATCGAGAATATTTTCAACGAGAACGGGCGGAGGCCATACAGGGAGTTGCAGCCGCAACGGCCTCCGATTTAGATGAAGCAGATTAGGACAGACCGGGCTCCGAATTCGCTTTAGGTCTCCAGGAGCCTATGGTCAGTATACAAATAGGAGACCAATTCATGGACTTTATGGTTGATACTGGAGCAGAACATTCTGTAGTAGATAAACAAATAGCCCCTTTTTCTACAAAAGCAGTCACCATTGTGGGAGCAACTGGCGCAAAAGCCACAAAGCCTTTTCTTCAAAACCGCATATGTAATTTAGGAGGACAACAAATAACGCACCAATTCCTTTATATGCCTGAGTGCCCAGTGCCATTACTGGGACGAGACATGCTAGCCAAGCTGCAGGCCCAAATATCCTTTACTGAGGAAGGAGAAATGCAAATGACAGTAAATTCCCAGTCAAAACCTGCTGGACTCATGGTGCTTACTGTTCCTCGAGAAGAAGAATGGAGATATTTTAGTACTGAGTCAAGTACTGAGCCAATCATTGATACCTATTTTGAACCTACTTTAAAAAGTATTGATGCCCCTCCTGGAGTATGGGCAGAGGGCAATCCACCAGGCCTGGCCAAACATATAGCTCCAATAATTGTGAATCTCAAGCCTAGTGCACAGCCAGTACATGTCAAGCAATATTCACTTCCAAGAGCAGCAATTGAAGGCATCCATCGCCACTTGTTAAGGCTACTGGAGTATGGCCTACTCAAAGTTTGTCAGTCACCATGGAACACACCCCTCCTGCCAGTAAAGAAGCCTGGGACAGGTGACTACCGCCCAGTGCAAGATCTAAGGAGAGTGAATGAAGCAGTTGAGACCATACATCCAGTTGTGCCAAATCCCTACACACTCCTAGGATTCCTGCTGAAGCCACCCACTTTACTGTTTTGGACTTGAAAGATGCATTCTTTTGCATAAGATTAGCCCCAATTAGCCAATTGCTGTTCGCCTTTGAATGGCAGGACCCTGTCTCGGGAGGCGGGGCCAACTCACTTGGACACGATTACCTCAAGGATTCAAGAACTCACCTACCATTTTCAGTGCTGCACTAAACCAAGATCTTTCCAGCTATCCAGTGGCTACTCCTCCAATATGTAGATGACCTACTGGTAGCCGCCACATCTGAAAGTGAATGTATACAAGCTACTACTGACCTCTTGCAATTATTGGATGAAGCCGGATACAAAGTTTCCAGAGCAAAAGCACAGCTATGCCAAAAAGAAGTAAAATACTTGGGCTTTCGTCTAACCAAAGGAAGCCGACAATTGGGACGCGAGAGAAAAGAAGCCGTGTGCAGTATCCCAACCCCAACTACCAGAAAGCAAGTCAGAGCCTTTCTGGGAGCAGCAGGATACCTAACTTTGCTCAGATTGCTAAACCACTATATGAAGCCACCAAGGGAGAAGAAAAATCACCACTAGAATGGGGACTTGAGCAAGACACCGCTTTCAAGACCCTGAAGGAAGAATTGATGTCGTCACCAGCACTCGGGTTGCCAGATGTCCACAAGCCTTTCCATCTATTCGTGCACGAGATGCACGGAAATGCTCTAGGCATGTTGACTCAGAAATTGGGACATTGGGAACGACCCGTAGCGTACCTATCAAAACAGTTGGACACTGGCCAAAGGATGGCCACCATGTTTGAGAGCTGTTGCAGCTACAGCACTATTAGTAAGTGAAGCAGACAAACTCACCTTAGGACAGAATCTACGTGTCACAGTACCACATGCGGTACTTGCCCTTATGGAACAGAAAGCAAATCATTGGCTCACCAATTCTCGGATGCTGAAATACCAAAGCATGCTATGTGAAAATCCACAAATACAACTGGAAGTGAGCCATGCCTTGAACCCAGCTACCCTGATACCAATCAGCGAAGACCCTCCAGAGCATGACTGTATAGAAGTTATGGACACAGTATTCTCAAGTCGACCTGATCTGACAGATGTGCCCCTAGAGAACCCTGATCAGACTTATTTCGTGGATGGAAGCAGCCTCATCATTAATGGACGACGCTGTGCCGGGTATGCAGTAGTAACCTGGGAGAAAGTCATTGAATCATCAGCTCTTGCATCAGGCACATCAGCCCAGAAAGCAGAATTGATAGCACTCACCAGAGCACTAGTATTGGGTGCGGGACTTCTGTTGAATGTATACACCGACTCAAAATATGCCTTCACCACTTTGCATGCACATGGAGCTCTCTACAAAGAACGAGGGCTCATCACCTCAGGAGGCAAATCAATCAAATATGGCCCAGAAATATTGATGTTACTAGACGCAGTATGGGCCCCGACACGTGTAGCTGTCATACACTGTCGAGGACACCAAGCGGGAAAAGGAGAAGTTGCCCAAGGAAACAGATTTGCTGATGCCTCCGCACGTAAAGCAGCTATAACAGGCCAAATCTCATCACAAGCCATGCCAATACAAGCAGCATTGTTTCCAGTACCCCTTAATTTATGGACGCCATGATATACCACCAAAGAATTGGATTACTACTGTAATAAAGAAGGAGTACTGAAGGATGGATGGATTGAGCTGCCACCTCCCGAGGGCAGTCAACCTCTGGGACGAATAGTGATCCCTGAATCATTGGGACCAGCCTTTGTCAAGGCTTTTCATCAAGCCACACATTATGGGAAGAGTGCTATGGAGAAAGCACTTAAACCACATTTTTGTATCGCTCTATTGGGAGCCCTGTCAGCCGCAGTAGCTCGCCAGTGTCTAATTTGTGCCAAGAATAATGCCAAAAAAGGTCCCACTCCACCACCACGAGTTCAGTCAGGAGGTGTGACCCCCATGCACCACCTACAAGTAGACTTTACTGAAATGCCAAAGGCCAATGGATACCGTTACTTGTTAGTATTAGTTTGTACCTTCTCTGGGTGGGTGGAAGCTTTCCCCACCAGGACTGAAAAAGCCCGAGAAGTTACTAAAGTTTTGCTGAGAGAGATTATCCCCAGATTTGGAATTCCAGCAGTAATAGGGTCAGACAATGGACCCTCCTTTGTATCTCAAATTACCCAACAGTTAGCAAGTGCCCTACAGATACAAAGGAAGTTACACACTGCATACAGACCCCAAAGTTCAGGGAAAGTTGAGCGAATGAATAGAACTTTGAAGTCCCAGATGTCCAAGCTATGTCAGGAGACCCATCTAAAGTGGCCCCAGGTTCTCCCAATAGCATTACTTAGAATACGCTCAGCTCCTGTAAAATCATCAGGATTTTCCCCTTTTGAAGTTATGTATGGCAAACCTCCACCATTAGTGCAGGGTGTTAAAGGTAGTTTGCCACAGATTGGTTCAGAAATAACCAGACAAGAACTTCTAGCTCTTAGTTCTGTTCTGCAGACTCTCCACACGTGGATACAGGACCAGCTGCCTATCAATTTGACGGAACCACTGCATCCGTACAAGCCTGGTACCTCGGTGTGGATCAAAGATTGGAAGAAGACACCGTTGAAACCTCATTGGAAGGGACCATACACCGTCATCCTGTCTACCCCAACTGCAGTAAAGGTAGCAGAAATCGATTCCTGGATTCATCACAGCAGAGTCAAGCCAGCAGCAGTTCCAGATCAGGACCAGTGGACAGCAGAGCCACATCCTGATGTCCCTTTGCGTCTTACCCTACGGAGGCAGCCAGCAGCTTAGAACTCATCGGGGACACTCATGAACTACAGTGTCCTACAGTAGCCAAGTCTTTCGAAGAGGATTGCTGTTCCTTATACAGCAAAGACATTTGTTTTCTTCATCAACTAACTGTGCCTTCATAAACTTTCGTCAGGCCAACTACACTTGGTAAGTTGGCATTACAGCAGGACATTTGAGGATCTTCAATCAACCTTGACACCCGTTGAATTGCTTTATTAGCAAACGGGTCAGCATTGCGCCAGAAGAAGACATCGTCATCAAGATTTTCCAGCGGAGATCCAGAAGAACTACAATCAACATGCATCTTTGTTTCTATCTTGCTTTGGCTGCTTGCCTGGGGAACTTTGAACTGGTTCATGCTTTACCCCCATGTACTGCCTGCATTACTACTACTCGGACTGGAATGAAAGTAACTCAGACTTTGCTTTATCATTCTTACTATACCTGTACTTTTACAGTAAGTCGGTGTATTTATAACACCACTGAACTGAATGTTTGTACTAAAGGTAATACTAAAGTTTGTTTTAACCCACATCAGAACACATCTTATTATACCCTAGAAATAAGATGGAATGATGCAGACGGAGCTTTACTTAATGTTACACCCCCACTTACTGATCCTACACAGCATGCTGTTTTGTATTTTGATGCTTGTGATGCCATTAATAGAGATAGTCGTTCTAAATGTGCCAATTGGGAGAAAGCTTATGCCAATGATGACAAGTATATGTGTCCTGAAGGAACCACAGGATGGGGGGCCTGCACAGGTAAACGAGTTTTAGCAAATGTATATAGTACAGCACCAGTTCAAGACTATTATTGCCCAAAGTGGGAATGCGTGTTCTATGCCACATGGAAAACTGGTATGATAGAAAATACCAGAGACAATCGAATGGCTGCCTTAACCAAGCCATATGTGAAGAATTCTAGAAATTGTAAGAAAGGTGCCTGTAATCCACTAGAGTTGTTCATAGCCAATCCCAGTGCATGGAAACAAGGGTATAAATTTGGATTACGCATTGCAGGTTCTGGATCAGATCCAGGGACCATTGTATATATTAGACTGAATACCCAAGCCCATCGATCATCAAAGTACCATATACATAACACTTTCTATGAAACCATGCATATAAACAAGTTTGATATTCCTCACCCTTCTCAGAATTTGTTCCTAGAGTTGTCTGGAGCTGTGGTCTCCAGTCTCCATATCTCAGATTGTTATTTTTGTGGTGGAACCAAGATGGGTGATCAGTGGCCTTGGGAGGCCCAAGAACTGAATTACTCAGTAAACTATAATCAGACAGAGCTACACAAGACTACCAGTGAATGGGTATTAGCACACCCAATAGTTGGACATCTGTGTTACGCTCGAACTGGACCCCAGTTTATCGCAAAGGTAGGACAGCTTGTCTGTCTTAGCCAGAAGTTCTATAATGACACCACAAAGCAAACATCCTGGTGGTCAGGAATTAATGAATCTGAACCCACCAATCCATTAGCGAGATTTCCGGAGCTCGCCCCTTTATGGACTGACCTCAACCAGCCTCATGTCTGGCAAGCCCCACCTGGCCTATATTGGATTTGCGGAACCCGAGCATATGCTCAACTCCCTATCCACTGGGGAGGGGCATGTGTCTTAGGAACTATTCGACCCTCTTTCTTTCTATTGCCCACAGAACATGGAGAACAACTAGGCTACCCAGTCTATTCAAAGAGACAGAAGAGAGCAGCTCTACAGATAGGCAAGTGGGAGAAATGGGATGGTGAGGATTGGCCACCAGAACGAATCATTGCCTATTATGGACCTGCCACTTGGGAGCAAGATGGCATGTGGGGATATCGTACCCCAATTTATATGTTGAATAGAATTATACGCTTGCAAGCAGCAGTTGAACTCACCACTAATGAAACTAGCCAAGCACTCACACTTTTAGCTAGACAAAGCACACAAATGCGCACTGCAATCTATCAAAATCGCTTGGCACTAGATTACTTATTAGCTGCTGAAGGAGGAGTCTGTGGTAAGCTGAATCTCACAAATTGTTGTTTGAAGATAGATGATAAAAGTCAGGTTGTTGAAGAAATTGCTGGAAACATGCGAAAGCAAACTTATGTGCCAGTACAAACCTGGCATAGTCTTAAGATACCCAATTGGTTTGCATCTATCTTCTCTGGATTAGGAGGATTCACTACTTTTGCTATGATAATACTAATCTTTGTAGCCTTGTTCTTTATGTTACCATGTATAATCCCATGTTGTATGCGTTCTATGCACCGCCCCCATGGTATGCAGATGTATCTCATGCATATTCATTAGGGACAGCATGAAAACCCGAACAGTGTTTGGCCCACCAGGACTGGAGTTGGGAACCTCTGCCCTAGAGCAGCAGCCAACAGGGGCAGACACACCCTCACCCACAGGCTCCATTATCCAAAGCCTCCTGGAGAGGCAGGATGTTGGGCCCTGCATGCATCTCCCATACTAGCACTTGCATACCTTAGCAATGCCACCCTAAACCTGGGAATACGGTACACATCTATCAAAAGGTTGCTATGATTACTGGCAGATAGCAATTCCTAAGTTAAGCACACTCTGCTGATTGAGCTGCATCATAGCAACCTTTCTGATGTCTGTGGAGTGTGCTTCAGGTCTGGTGTCTGACAGTGTTTACCACCCTGGGGAGTGACCCCATCAGTATTGCGTACCATAGGCATGCCTGCACTGTGCCCAGGACTGGTGCGGTGGCCAGGGCTGCCAAACACCTCTATAGTTGCACAATGCTGGCATAGGTGTGGGGAGTGTGTGTCTATCTATCCAGTGTGTGGTTGCTACCAACACCTTCCTCAGCCCACACTGCTAGCACTGTTGCCAGTATTGGCCTGCCAATGTGCATAATGAGGAGCAAGGTACTGTCGGTATAGCCTGGACAGGGTGGCCTGGCCTGGATGCATCAGCACAGGGCATAGGGCAATGGCTCAGACATTGTAGTGCCCGGCCACAACCTGCACCGACAGGGTGGCCACAGCATGTCCTGCTGGGAGGTCACTCTCACCCTGACTGAGCATTGACCACGACATGGCTAGGCTCCCCCATAGTGCTATCTTGTGTTTCTTGTAAGTGAAATATATAGGTTTTTTTCTCTGGGGGCCTAATCAGTGACTTATCTGCTTGGTGGGGGTGCTCACATTCCAGCTTTGGGTGCACACATCTCTTCCAGGATCATGCACTGTGGACTAGCTAGCAGACTGTCTGCAGTTATATGTGTATGGCTGGAACACCTTGCAGGGTGCAGTGGCTGGAGACTCACTGTGCTTGCTGCTTGAGAATGTGGTGGTGGTGGGCAGCTGAGCATTTCCAGGCCTACTGTCTTTCTGCCATTGCCTCAGGGATGCCTACAGCTCTGCATTGGCTGCCCTGTAGGGTGTCTGTTCCCCAACAAGATTGGGGTTGACGGCCCCCCCTCTACTGCCACCATTGCAGGGAGGTAGAATGTGGATCTGTTGGTGGGGGATCCGGTCTCACACCTGAGCCACAGAGGGTGGGTTGGGTGGTGGTACATAATCCACCTATGGATCCAAACCCCCCCCCTTCACTTCCATTGTGTTACTATGACACCAACACAGAATATGCACCATAGCCCATAAGGGCTAGACCTGATTGACAACTACAGATGGACACTAATAGTATCCTAAGTGTATCTGCAGGAACTACCTATCACTCACTCACTCACTCACTCACACACTCACGCTCACGCTCATGCACACGCACACGCACACACACACACACACACACACACACACACACACTGGCACTGATAGGTACCTGCAACATGGCCTATTTCAGCCATGAAAGGTGCTGCGGACCTGGTTCTGGCCATCCCACCCTCAGGGTAAGCACAATACCCACACAATGTGATGGTCTGTAGCTGCTCTGTTGTCACTAACACACACCGTCGGCACCCCCTACCAGGCTGAGCTGCTGTGGGGGTGCACTCGGTCAGTTTCCCCTACCAGGATGAGGTGCTGTGGGGTGCATACCCATTTTGTGATCATCTGTAGACTGCTGATTTGCATGTGCTGTGCATCATGGGTACGGGTGGGTTGACCCTATCCTGGTAACCACAGCAGAATGTTTGTGTGGTGACGTGCAGTCCTTCTGTAGCCAGCCAGGGGTTTGTTAGTAGCTCTAGAGCTGTAGCCCACTGGTTGCTTCACTGCCTGTAGAGCCAGAGGTCATGGGTTTGATTCCTCAGTGGGGCTATCTGAGGCATTGTTTATTTTTAATGTAAATTAGTGCTGCCAGCAAAAACACCCTCACAGTGCTGTAACCTTAAGGTGCCTCATAAGGCGCCTTATAAGGCGTCCTATAGGGGACATTATAGGGTGCCTTGGCGGACAGTGCACTTTATAATGTGCCCTCTGGAGTGCCTTATAGGGTGCCTTATGCGGCACCTTAGGTTACGGCAGCACTAATTAAAATAAAAATAAAATGCCTCACAAAGCACTGCTTAAACATAAAGGTTACTGCCTCAGCCAGCCTTATTCATTATGCACACTGGGGGATCAAACCCATGACCCCTGTACTATCAGTCAGTGTATTAACCAATGTGCTTCACCTCTGCTGCTGTGGTTGCATATCAGCGCACCTACTTAAGATTACCGCGCGTTAACATGGCACGCCTCCCTCTATCGTGTGATAATATGCGTCACGCAACTTATTGCGCGATTGCTACATTTAGACCGGAACGCCCACGCTCCTTATGGCATCCTGCACATTATTGCTGGGTGCACATTAAGACGGTTTAGTAAACATACCCCCTGGTGTAACTGTTTAGCCAGCCATTGCTATGTGAAAAGGCATAGCACGCTGGTTAATGCAATGCCCTAAGCATCAGAGGTGATGGGTTTGAGACCCAAGTGTGGCAGCAACCAGAGAAATGCATAATAAACAAATTGTGTTTAAAAATGTCAGACACATCACTGCAATGTCTTTCTGCAGCATAGATCTTTATATATATTGTTTGTGACACCATTTCCTGTGTACCAGCTGTGGCATAGGCACGGGCATGTTGCCGGCACACATGCACGTGCGTACATTGGTGAAAATGGCCACCCGGTCAAGGAAGCCAGCCTTCACGAGAAGGGAGCTTCGCCACCTCGCAGGCCTCATCTGCACCAGGCAGCACAAGCTGTTCCCAGGATCCTCCAAGCGGCAGGACCTGGGGAGAGTCAGGAGGGCCTGGGACTGCGTGACACGGCGCTACAACCGTCTGGCAGACTACCCACGTGAGGTAAGTGTATGGGGACAGGTCAGTATAGCCATAAACATATCCATTGTCGATTGTAGCTGTGCATGCTGCTGTGTGTAGGTAGTCTATCTCATTTATGTTTATTAGTTAAACCCACATAATATACCGTCTATGTATCACATCAGAGTGGTTTGCCCTATCCCCAGGAGGCTAAGGACCTGATCACAGAGTTCCAGATGTCATCCTGGTATTATGGCAGCTGCTGCTGTTGATGTGTTAAAACACACCGTAACACAAGGAGCCCATAGATCTTCCTAATGAGGTTTTGTAAACATCATGCTGATATGGTAGGTTCCGCATTTGCAGGGTCACACATCTGCCCTACCCCTAGGGGTCCTGAGACGTGCTCCAAATGGTCTTGTCAGTCCCCCTGGTGATATGGTTGTGTGTGCATTTGCAGTTTAAAACATCTGCCCTAGCCCCCAGGAGTCCTGAGAGCCCATCAAAGTGGCCTGTCAGTCACCCTGGTGGTATGGTTAAGCTGCTGTTGCGCTGTTATATTCCACCCTACCCCCAGGAGTCCTGAGGGCCCATCAAAGTGGGTTCCCAGTCACCCTGGTGATATGGTTGTGTGTGCCTTTGCAGTTTAAAACATCTGCCCTACCCCCAGGAGTACTGAGGGCCCATCAAGGTGGGCTGTCAGTCACCCTGTTGGTATGGTTAAGCAGCTGTTGCTCTGTTATATTCCACCCTACCCCCAGGAGTCCTGAGAGCCCATCAAAGTGGGCTGTCAGTCACCCTGGTGGTATGGTTAAGCTGATGTTGCTCTGTTACATTCCACCCTAACCCCAGGAGTCCTGAGAGCCCATCAAAGTGGCCTGTCAGTCACCCTGGTGATATGGTTAAGCTGCTGTTGCTCTGTTACATTCCACCCTACCCCCAGGAGTCCTGAGAGCCCATCAAAGTGCGCTGTCAGTCACCCTGGTGATATGGTTTATGCTGCTGTTGCTTTGTTAGATTCCACCCTACCCCCAGGAATCCTGAGAGCCCATCAAAGTGGGCTGTCAGTCACCCTGTTGATATGGTTGTGTGTGCATTTACAGGTTAAAACATCTGCCCTACCCCCAGGAGTCCTGAGGGCCCATCAAAGTGGGCTGTCAGTCACCCTGGTGATATGGTTGTGTGTGCCTTTGCAGTATAAAACATCTGCCCTACCCCCAGGAGTCCTGAGGGCCCATCAAAGTGGTTCCCAGTCACCCTGGTGATATGGTTGTGTGTGCCTTTGCAGTAAAACATCTGCCCTACCCCCAGGAGTCCTGAGGGCCCATCAAAGTGGGTTCCCAGTCACCCTGGTGATATGGTTGTGTGTGCCTTTGCAGTTTAAAACATCTGCCCTACCCCCAGGAGTCCTGAGGGCCCATCAAAGTGGGCTGTCAGTCACCCTGGTGATATGGTTTATGCTGCTGTTGCTTTGTTAGATTCCACCCTACCCCCAGGAGTCCTGAGAGCCCATCAAAGTGGGCTGTCAGTCACCCTGGTGATATGGTTGTGAGTGCATTTGCAGCTTAAAACATCCACCCTACCCCCAGGAGTCCTGAGAGCCCATCAAAGTGGGCTGTCAGTCACCCTGGTGATATGGTTTATGCTGCTGTTGCTTTGTTAGATTCCACCCTACCCCCAGGAGTCCTGAGAGCCCATCAAAGTGGGCTGTCAGTCATCCTGGTAATATGGTTTATGCTGCTGTTGATTTGTTAGAGTTCACCCTACCCCCAGGAGTCCAGAGAGCCAATCAAATTGGGCTGTCAGTCACCCTGGTGATATGGTCTATGCTGCTGTTGATATTATATAATTTACCCGATCCCCAGGAGTCCAGAGACCTGCTGAAAGTGTCCTGTCAGTCACCCTGTTGATATGGTGTATGTTGCTGATGATGTGTGCTAAGACACTCTGCCCCCAGGGGGCCTGAGACCTGATTGCAAAGGTGGGTATGGCATCTAGATATTGTGGTAGGTGATGCTGTGTTTGGACACACATTTGCCCTATTCCCCTGAGGCCCAGACCTCATGACACATGTCTTTTCTGGATCCTGATTGTATGGTAGGTGCAGCTGTGGATGTGCTGTAAACCATACCACTCCCAGGAGCCATGAGACCTGATCAAGAAGGTCTGAAACAAATCCATATATCATTGATGTGTACTCAGTTTGTGGTCACACATCTGGTCACTCCCCAGGAGGGCTGTAACTGATTGCAGAGGAACATTATAGATGCTGGTGTAAGGGTACAAAACCTCACACTGCCCACTCCACAAAAACAAGAAGTCATGTTTCAAATGTTTCCATATTCATTATCTTGCACAATTCAAGTATATATTGTGGCAAGATCACCTATCCTGAGTGTGGGGGAGGTGAGAAAGGTAAAGAATTCACCCTAGTAAAGGGTCCCCTTCTAGGAGTGCAGGGTGAAAGATCCTCAGCCACACCTAGAAACCAGAGAATCCCCAGCTGGAACAGGTTTCAGGCAAGCTCTAGTGAAAGAGGGGAGAAAGATTACAGACACGAGGTTCAAAACCCTTACTTCAACAGGTTCCCTCATTACTCTAATGATAGAAGGCAAGGGGATTGCCAGCACCTGGGAAGGAAGGAGGTGGGGTTAGAACCCTGGAGATATAGCCCTATGCTAGAGTATAGGGAGAACAGGAAGAGCAACAGGACCAGCAGGACGAGAGGAGAAGGAAGCAGAGTCCTGAGAGGAGCAGAAGGCAGAGGAGTTGCTGACCCTGGCAGACAAGCTGAGCTACCGAGAGCTGGGAGGGCTGAATTGCCTGCAGCAGGTTTGCAACAGAGCTGGAAGCCAGGAATTGTAGAGGCTTTCAGAATACCGGTGAGGTTGTCAGCTGAGCACTCTAAGGAGGAGAGTGACTCAGAGCCCATGCAGCTGGGAGAGCCAGTAGCAGAATTGAGAGAGGAAGATATCCTTATGGATTGCTCTCTGTGCCAAGCTGTAGATGGGGAGTTTTGAGGAAAAGCCAGCTCTGCAAGAATTATTCTCCTTGAAAAGGTAACCCAAAAGACACAGGTAGTGTGGTGGTAAATTCCCATGTGTTTTAAAAGGGGAAAAAGTTTACTGAAAGCTTATGGATCAGGGAGCTGTGATTCAAGCTAATTATACACCTGTGCTCTGAACTGTGAAACGGCAAGAAGCCAATCTATCTGTTAGAAAGGGTTTTCTTTGATCCTGTGTTATTTGAAGTGCTTGAGAAGAGTTTTGCTGGCAGTTTGAATGTTTTGAGTTGTGATGTTCCTGAGAAGCAGCCTAGGAAGAATAGAGGCTGATGTAAGCAAAACTGCCACAGAAGATTGTTTGCTTGAACTTTATCCTGTAATTAACAAGGACTGAAAAGAAGCTGGCAGCCTTGTTAGCCAAGGCTGTGATTTCTAAAAGGAAGAATTCTTTTGAACAGCCATTTTGGGGTTTTTGTTTGCTTTTGCCAATCCTCTGTTGTACTTTAAGCACATCCTACAGTAACAATCCTGTAGGTGGTATTTTTGGATCTTTTGCATGAATAAATTTCTATTTTTGCCTTACCTCGGTGGCCTCAGCTATAACTTTCTACCTGAAACACAAACATATCTTAACAGCACTACATTTCCCAAGAGACACTGCAAGAAAATAGGCTGTTAAGGCTGATAAGAGAAAGTTCCTCACTAACCACCTCCCTCTAAAACTAGAGGCGAGTGGTGAGGGCGTTTGACAATATATCAATGTTCATAATATGTTGTTAAAGACACAATACTGCACAGAAGGTCTCAGTAACCACGGGCCTACAACACGCATACCACTGACTAAACTGTCATAATGCACATGCCCTTATAACAGCAATGACCTTCCGTGCACATCCCGACAAGACACCCAAACACAATCAATGAGACAGCACTTAACTCTCCAAACCATGCTTTGTGGCTCAAAGGGTGGCTGTCCTGCCTCACATTCCCCGATGCCTCAACTCAGAACTGAAGAGCATATTTGCAAGCATCCCTGCGTCACCAGGGGTAAAGCAACTGTCCATCAAAACATATAACCAACATGAAATACACAATCTGTTAAAGCCAACAGCACAATCCAGCACACCCAACTCAGGCCCCGTACTCACCCCTATCCAACGTTAGCAAGGCAAACAGCCAGGGAATTGTGGATGTCATGTTGGTTATATCTCCTGTTGGACAGTTGCTTTTCCCCTGATGAAGCAAGGATGCATGTGAAACGCCTATGAGCTCTGTGTTGATGTGTCGGGGAATGGGAAGCAGGACGGCCACCGTTTGAGGTGCAAAGCATGTTTCTGAAGGTTAAGTGCTGTCTCATTGATTGTGTTTGGGTGGCTTCTTGGGATCTGCACAGAAGGTCATTGATATTATAAGGGCTTGTGCATTATGACAGTTTAGTCTGTTGTATGCGTGTTGTAAGCGCCTGGCTACTGAGACCTTCTGTGCAGTAATGTGTTTCTAACAACATATAATAAATAGTGATATATAATGTGATGAGGAGAGCTCTGCTGACCCCATGGAAATAGAGGAAAATTGTAAATAAACCTTTAAGGAGAGAGACAGGCAGGGAATTCACAGCTCAGACTGCAGGTAAAGGAAGAAAACACGCAGTCACTGAAGTCAGGCCACACCCAAGCTCTGCTAACCTAAGTGCAGGCTTGGGGAGTAATGAAAAACACCTGAGTAGGAAGCAGTGTATGCTAGTTAAGAAACAACCTTATAAACCCAAGGAAGGAAAAGGAAAGGGGCAAGCACCGGGAAGCAGGAAGGAGATCACCGGGGAGGAGAACGGTGAAGACTTTGGTTAGGAGCTCAGCAGTGAAAGTAACAGCCAAAAAGAAAGCCAAGCTTTCAGGAGGAGTGCTGTTAGTCCTGAAGCCAGCCGAGGTGTGGCTAGGAGAATTGCTGACGAGGGTCAGGCTGCAGTTCAAACGGTTCGTGGACCAGCTCAAAGAGTTCAAGCTGCCAAAAGGTGGTTGGACAAACTCACAGCTAGAAGTGACCAGAACCCAGCTTGGTGGAAAGAACCAGGGCTGAACAAGTTAGAAGAACTGAGGCAGTTGATTCAGAGAAGGAATCCTCACCTTCCAGGTACAAACGTTCCTTATTGTGGAGAGCACCTCTGGAGAGAAGTCCAGGAGCTCTTACAGAGCATTAAGCCAGAAACAGTTCATGAAAGCTCTGAGTCAGTCGTACATGCTGTAGAGCAGGAAGAGATGCAGGTAGACTGTCCTGAGCAGGATTCTATAACTGAGGAATTAGCAATGGACTGTTTATTGTGCCAGAAGGCAGATTGAAAGCTTTCTGATAAAAAGTCTTTAACCAAGAAAGCACTGAAGAAACAGGGTGAGTTAACCTATCTGTGTTAATGTTAGGAACTGCTTCTAATGAAAAGAATACATGCATGACTTGTATTTGAATTACTAAAGAAGCAGAAGATAAAAATGGACATTTTGCTTTGCTTGAAGGAAGAAGCTATGTTTTGTTTGCTGAACGTTTGATGAAAACAGCTACACATGTTGAAAGGCTTATGAAGCAGTTTCAGTTCTAGTTTGTGTATAATTTCCTGATGTTATTGCTTGGAGAAGAATCCTAACGTTTGTGTTGAGCCTTAGTACTTTGGGGAAGATAAATAAATTTCTTGTTTGCCTTTAAAAACCATTGGTTTCACACTACTGTCTTTAAATAAGGAGAAACAACTACAAGTCCCAGAAGTCCAAGTTGTGGACAAGAATAGTATAATTCTTTATTTAAGGACTAACATTGGCAGCCCTGCGCCTTTAGGCCTTTGGCCTGGTCCAGGGTGACGACAAGTGGCATAGTTCTTGGATTCCACGCATACGCCAGGATTTGCCAAGCACCCCAGGATTTGCACTAAAGACAACGCTGACTGCATAAACTGTGCAGAGGATTACAAGGAGAATCACATCTAAGGTCAAAACCTGAGTCACAGAGGACAAGCGGAGACCTTCACTTGTGAGAAGCCGGAATCTATACCGTAGATAAGTGGGTTTAAAAAAGCATACCAGTACAGTGGTGCAGAAGTCTAAACTGTGGAAGCCATTAGGATAGCTGAGCTGTTGTTTGCGTACCGCATTTGGTGGTGTTTCTCTATTTTTTTCTTTCTTACAGAGCAGCCGTGGCCATGGAGTGCAAGGACGTGCTACAATGGATGGCCGGCCATTTTGAGAAGCAGAGGGAGATGGCCTATCAAGCCCAGGAGCAGGCCGCAGCGGTGATGCAAGCACAACAAAAGCCACTATTGGACATGATGGAAGCATGACTGGCAACCCAGAAGAAGACAGCAGAACCAACACTGACACTTCCAGGTTCTATAAGAGCTTTACATTCCTGTGGGCTAGGACCACAGTCTAATGGGACATTCACTTTTGGACAATTGTCTGAGAATGATGATATTGACAATTTCCTCGAGGCATTTGATAGAGTAGCACACATAATAGGGTGGCCTAAGGAACAATGGGCTGTACGCCTGGTCACATCACTCACTGGTGAGGCGTTGGCGGCGTACAGGGCCATGCCTGCGGCACTTGCCAATGATTATGATGAGCTAAAGAAAGCCATAAGGGATCGCCTAGGTTTAACACTGATGGTGTATCATCGCCTGTTAAGGAGTACCAAATTGAAACCTGGTGAGACGCCAAAAGCTCTATGCCAGAGAGTCAAGAGCTTGGTAGTAAAGTGGCTAACACCAGAGGCTAAAACTGTAGAGTCTATCATAGATAGTATTGTGCTAGAACAATTTATGGCCGCAGTCTCGAAGGACATACAAGCCTTCCTGATTTTGAAGAACTGCCGGAACACAAATGAAGCAACCTTATTGACCGAACGCTTTATGGAAGCAGAATTGGCGGGTCAGGAAAAAGGGAGTGCTTCCAAGACGGCAGGTTCTGAATTATCAGAAAGGAAGGTAAGGTCGAAAGAGGATAATATGAAAGTATGTATGCCTATGTTTAAGAACCACTGCATAAGAAGGAAATGTTTTAGGTGTGGTAGCGAGGGACACTTGCAAAAGGAGTGTAAAGCGAGAACCGCCCTGATAACTGCCAATACAAAGGAGATCAGGGAAGGTTTCCTTTTATCTGTGGAAGTGCAGGGCATTGCTACCGATGCCTTATCAGACTCAGGAGCAGATCAGAGTATGATGTCCAGGAAACTCTGGCAGGAAATTGAATCCCACTGTAACATAGTCCAGAGCCAATCTGAGAGAAAGGTAAAAATTAGGTGCATCCACGGGACATAGTCCTTTTATCCCATATACAAAGTCTTAGTGAAAGGCTTAGGGATTAAGAAGGAAATTCCCGTAGCAATTGTGCCAAGGTTACCCCATGACTTGGTATTGGGGAGGGATTGGCCCCAATTCAAGAAGGGACTAGAAAAGGGTCTACATCCGAAGGTAGGTATGGTATCTACCAGAGCACAGTCCGAGGCCCTAGAGAGGAAAGATGAACCCCCAGACGAGGCATTAGAAGACCTACCATCTCATGAAGACCTGATAACTCCTTCCCTAGATAAGAATAAGAAGGGAAGAGGGGAAAAACGGCGGGAAAGGCAGTGCAGGTCTCAGAGCAGGGCCGAGGTAGGGGCCGGACAAGGGTTACCTTGGGTCCCAGCTGAATTAGTAGAAAAATTCCCATCTTTTCCCAAGGAGCAGCAAGCTGATCCCACTCTTTCACGGGCCTTCGAGTACGCCCAGAGGGAGTCAGAAACCTTACCTAGATTCCTGTTGGATGGGGAAGTGTTGTACAGGGAAAGTTTAGATCCACGTACAGGGAACGTCCGTAAGCAGCTGGTAGTCCCTACAACGTTTAAAACCTTAGTTTTGAGACTAGCTCATGACCATCCTGTGGGAGGTCACAAAGGGGTACAAGGGACGCTGGATCAGATATTAGCCTGTTTTTACTGGCCTGACGTTTTTAAAGAGACCTTGCGATTTTGTGAGTCTTGCCCTTCATGCCAGCGAGTCACCTCGGTTCGTCCACCAGAGGTGCCCTTGCTTCCCATACCTGTGATATCTGAGCCCATTCACAGAGTGGCCATGGATATAGTGGGACCACTGATAAGGACACCCCGTGGGTTCCAATACATGTTGGTCATAATGGACCAAGCCACGAGGTTCACATGGGCCATTCCCTTGCATAATATATCCACCAAAACAGTAGCCTCAGAAGTGATAAAGTTATTCTGCGAAGTAGGATTTCCACGAGAAGTCCTGACAGACAGAGGCAGTAATTTCATGTCCCGGTATTTAGCCCAAGTATGGGATGCATTCGGAATCCATCATGTTAAAACCGCTGCCTACCATCCGCAGTCAAATGGACTGGTGGAGAGACAAAACCAAACATTAAAGAAAATGTTGAGGAGGGGCTTAGAGGGTAACATGTCGGAGTGGGATTTGATGCTTCCCTTCGTCTTGTACGCCTGTAGAGAGCGGAAACAAGCATCTTTAGGCACCTCACCTCACGAATTAATGTGTGGGCGGGCACCACGAGGTGTTTTAGATATACTGCGGGAGCAGTGGGTTGAGCCCAGGGTAGAAGAAGTGGTGGTTCCCCAGTTTTTGAGGGATCTTAGGGGACGGTTACATCGAACCTCCCAAGTGGCGGAGGAAAATTTAAAGACCAGTCAGATGCGCCAGAAAAATTACTACGATCGGCGTACAAAACCTCGCCAACTGGTGGTAGGGGAGAAAGTAGTAGTAATGGTCGCAGGGGCCAGTCCAAAGTTTGAAAGTCAATGGAAAGGACCCTATAAGGTGGTCAAACAGGTGGGTCCAGTGTCTTATTCAGTAGAAAACAGGAGGGGCCGCCAGCAGGTCTACCACATAAACGTATTGAGGCCCTGGCATGAACAAATAGCGTTGGCTCATTTAGCCACAGTAGACCGTAGGGCAGAGAGGTGGCAGACAAGCACTAACATCCCAGCAAGAATTACGAGCTGTGCGGAAAATATAGCGCCAGCCCGTAATATCTTAAGGGGGGGGATGTGTGATGAGGAGAGCTCTGCTGACCCCATGGAAATAGAGGAAATTTGTAAATATACCTTTAAGGACAGAGAAAGGCAGGGAATTCACAGCTTTCAGACTGCAGGTAAAGGAAGAAAACACGCAGTCACTGAAGTCAGGCCACACCCAAGCTCTGCTAACCTAAGTGCAGGCTTGGGGAGTAATGAAAAACACCTGAGTAGGAAGCAGTGTACGCTAGTTAAGAAACAGCCTTATAAACCCAGGGAAGGAAAAGGAAAGGGGCGAGCACCGGGAAGCAGGAAGGAGATCACCGGGGAGGAGAACGGTGAAGACTTTGGTTAGGAGCTCAGCAGTGAAAGTAACAGCCAAAAAGAAAGCCAAGCTTTCAGGAGGAGTGCTGTTAGTCCTGAAGCCAGCCGAGGTGTGGCTAGGAGAATTGCTGATGAGGGTCAGGCTGCAGTTCAAACGGTTCGTGGACCAGCTCAAAGAGTTCAAGCTGCCAAAAGGTGGGTGGACAAACTCACAGCTAGAAGTGACCAGAACCCAGCTTGGTGGAAAGAACCAGGGCTGAACAAGTTAGAAGAACTGAGGCAGTTGATTCAGAGAAGGAATCCTCACCTTCCAGGTACAAACATTCCTTATTGTGGAGAGCACCTCTGGAGAGAAGTCCAGGAGCTCTTACAGAGCATTAAGCCAGAAACAGTTCATGCAAGCTCTGAGTCAGTCGTACATGCTGTAGAGCAGGAAGAGATGCAGGTAGACTGTCCTGAGCAGGATTCTATAACTGAGGAATTAGCAATGGACTGTTTATTGTGCCAGAAGGCAGATTGAAAGCTTTCTGATAAAAAGTCTTTAACCAAGAAAGCACTGAAGAAACAGGGTGAGTTAACCTATCTGTGTTAATGCTAGGAACTGCTTCTAATGAAAAGAATACATGCATGACTTGTATTTGAATTACTAAAGAAGCAGAAGATAAACATGGACATTTTGCTTTGCTTGAAGGAAGAAGCTGTGTTTTGTTTGCTGAACGTTTGATGAAAACAGCTACACATGTTGAAAGGCTTATGAAGCAGTTTCAGTTCGAGTTTGTGTATAATTTCCTGATGTTATTGCTTGGAGAAGAATCATAACGTTTGTGTTGAGCCTTAGTGCTTTGGGGAAGATAAATAAATTTCTTGTTTGCCTTTAAAAACATCGGTTTCACACTACTGTCTTTAAATAAGGAGAAACAACTACAAGTCCCAGAAGTCCAAGCTGTGGACAAGAATAGTATAATTCTTTATTTAAGGACTAACATTGGCAGCCCTGCGCCTATAGGCCTTTGGCCCGGGCTAGGGTGACGACAATATACATGAATGTTGAACTATAATGAATATGGAACGATGTGCAACAGTATGTTATGTTTTTGTGGAGTGGGGATTGTGAAGATGTGATTTATTCCACTCTAGGAATGACAATATATATGTTGGTGTAAGGGTACATGCACCTGTTGTGGTTGCACAGCTCTGGTACAACCCCAGATAGACACACAGATGATCACAGGCCAGCTAGGTGTGGCGGGCCATGCCCCTGTTGTAGTCAGCCATAACTGCCCTGATCACAGGAGGCCCCAGTCATGACCATAGAGGTACAGTGTAACGGCAGGTGTCATGTTATTGGCGTCTGGCAAGGTGCACACGGCCACCCACCTTCCGCTGTATGTTAGGGAACAGCACCCATGCATGTTTGCATATCATGGTGCCATGGCGGGTTTGTTGGCTGATATGTTTAGGTCAGGCAAACACACATTTGTTTGCCAGACCACACAGGGGGTTAGGGAGGACCTCCCGTAAACACCAGCATGACCAAAACACACGTGGCATGGTGCTGCCATATCATGCAAGGAGAGTGTAGGGACAGGGTATGGTGTGTCCAGGGTGTTATGCACAGTACACATATGTGTCACTGCACACATGGCCCTACCCACAGCCACACATGCAGGTGGCACTGGCAACTGTTAGTACAAGACATACTGAGCAGAGGAGCAGGAGCAGCACGATGCTGTGCACAGAGATGTGTGTTATGTGTTGGCCACCCACCAGAGAGATATGGTCATTAATGCACCCTCCCATTGCTTTCCCCCCCTAGGTAGAGGACCTAAGGAAAAAGGGCCGGGAGATGCGGCTGAGATGCCCAGAGGTCCTTGACTGTCTACAAAGGCGGGCAATGTCCCAACGTGGAGGTGAGTGCCGCGACCTCTGCAGCTCTGTAGATAATGTCACAGTGGCCCGCCAGCCTGTGCGGGGCCAAACTATTTACATGTATTATGTGACTCACATACTAGTGTGCTAATGACTGTCATCCCCCACAGAGGAGGATCCTGCTGGTGAGGGCACATCTTCATGACCAGTGACAAGGCCCACTCCCCAACGCCGAATGGAGGAGGAGGAGGAGGCGGAGGAGGAGCAAGAGGAGGATGCGAAGGAGGAGCAGGAGGAGGAGGAGGAGGGGACAGTGGAGGTGGTGGAGGCTGTGGAAGAGGAGGAGGAGGTGCCAGGGGAGGAGGCAGCAGAGGCCCATGAGGCAGATAAGGGCAATGGGGGAATGGAGGGGGTGGAGGGTGGGGTGGGAGGGGAGGGTGAGTGTGTGGGGGGTCATGTCGGGGGGGAGGAGGAGGAGGGAAGCGTGGAGGGCGCTGAGGGTGAGTGGGAGGTGCCAGGGGGGGAGGGGGTAGGGGAGGGGGAGGTGGTGGTTGTTGAGGGTGGGGAGGGAGGGATGGAACACAGGACAGCACAGGATACTGTGGGTCCCTGCCAGCCCCCGCATGTGTGGGGGAATGGTGCCCATGTGGGTGTGGCTATGCCACCCATTGCCACAGACAGGGCCCACACACATGCCACCACATACACATCTGGCACCATGTGTGTATGTGGTGGTAGGTGCGTACAGGACCTGTCTGTGGCAATGGACGGTGTGGTGCAACGCCTGGGGGCCCTGGAACGCACCATGCGGGTGCTGGCAGGTTCCGTTCAGTGGGTGGCTGTCGAGATGCAGCGTGTGGTGGGTAGGGATGCTGCATCTCAACAGCCATCCACTGATGGGCGTCCCAGGTGCGTTTGATGGCCCCTGTGGTGCCCACACATGTGCCCTGTGCTGTCCTGTCTTCCGGGACCCACCATTACAGCTGGGTACATACAATGTAGATTGGCCAATGTTGGAAACTGGACACTGGGCTTGATGCACCTTGTTGTGACACAGTATGGCATATGTTATGTTCCAAAGTGTTCATGTGAATATGTTCATGTACCCGTTGTACATACCTTGTAAATACAGATTTGCTACAAAATCACAATGGTCATGTGTCTCCCTTACACACAGACTGTGGACGTAAGCATGGCACATGTGTGTAGATCAATATGTGTATTGTGGTAAGGAGAGTGCAGCTCAGCATGGAAATAAACGAGAAAGAAGAACTTTTTCTTCTTTTTGGGGGATGGGTGCACTAGAACATATACACCACAGCAAAATCCATGAGAGAAACCAAGAGGGTAGAGCTAGGTTTAAGCCACTCCCAGACTCCATGACAACCTCAGGTAAGAGTAGGAGGTACAAGTGGGTGGAGTCAGGAAGGGAAGTGCCCTGCTCAACGTTTAAGTTTGGGAAAACAAACAAAGTTGAGAAGAGCAGCCAAGGGAGAAGCAGCCAAGAGAGAAGCAGCCACAAAGAGAGCAGCAGCAGAGATGAGCAGCCAGCACTGCAGCCAAGGAAGCTACAGAGAAGGTTCCAGGCAGAGGACCAAACAGACTGGCAAGAGGGAGAGAGAGAAAAGGTTGGCTTTGGGAAGGCTAAAGCAAGAATGCTTAGACTCCTCTGATGAAGGGTCTGTCCGCAGGCAGCAGAAGCCCCAGGAAGGGAAGTGGAGATCTTACCCTGATTCCTTGTCTAGCTCAGAGGCAGAGAGAGTCACAAGCCACAGAAGCCTCAGCCAGGAAGGTGCTGCAACAAGACTCCAAGGTAGGAGAAAGAATGCAGTAAAGCCAAAACCCTGTGTTTCTTGCTCTGACTCTGAAGAGAGGTTTAGGCCTGAGAAAACCCGGATTAGGAAGAAGGGGTTTTCAGGAGAAACTGAACAGGAGAAGCCCGTTGAAGTCCTACCTAGAGGAGAAGGGGCCATTCAGTGGAATAGGCTGTTTAACCTGTTAAAGGACATTAAGCATAAAGTGCCCGAGCGTTTTCAAACTTTGCCAAGATACAGCTCAGCAGAAAGCATGGAGGTAGAAAGTAAAGAAAGTGACCTGACTTCAGCTTGTTCTGAGATGGACTGTGATATGTGCATTGTGGCTAAATAATGAAAGCCTGAGAGCAGTGAGAAGTTAGGAATTGTAAATACATGTGCTTTATGATTACGGAATTGAGAAGCATCATAAAGGGAAAAGAAAAGAAAGCCTGTGTAAATAATTCTACTACAACCCTGGTTGTAAGCTTTGCTTTAATGGGAGAAGATTATCCTTTATTTTCTTTGACTTGAGTGTACAACTGCTTTAAAGATTTGTTACCCGCTTGCCACGGAAGCTAATAAAATTCCTGTGTGCTTTGAAACAACCACTTGGTTCATTTATCTCTATACACAACTACAATCCTTGGTAAAGAGGAATTCAAGATGGCTTCCCGTCCCTACTAGGCGACCGCCTGGTAGGGGCGCGACCGCCACAGTATGCAAGGTAGACATGGGTGTCATACATGGACTGTCTCCACACGCAGTTGTGGGAGCTGCCCATGTGCGTAGGCGTCCGAGTCCCATGTTGTCTCTGTGATGTGCCAATGTGGAACATGTCCCAAAGTCATTGGTCACGTGCATGCTGTGTGCAATGTGTGGGAATCATATCTGATGCAACATGCTTGTGTGCCAATAGTGGAAATGGCCAGCAGCAGGTTTGTGGCATGGAGGGCAAGATGGAATGCAATACCCAGATGCTGCTCAGGGAGATAGCTGTTGAGGGCGACATAGGTCGATGCATGTCACAGGGATGAGCGGTGGGGGACTACAAGCGCTAGTGAAGGGTGATCAGCTGACCAAAGCAAGCCACTGTTGTCTGAACAGCATATGTTGTAAAAATGTTGAAAGTTTAAAATCACATATCGAAAGTTATGTTTCAGCTGTCATATAATGCCTGATATAGGAATCTAAGCTGCAACAATGTAGCCCTAAACAATCGTCAAATGCACAATGAGGATATGCTAACAGGTAACAGAGGCACATGAACACAGAGAGAATTCAAAAGAAACTACCTGCAGAAACATGCAGAGATAACACTATGCAGGAGGTCCTCCTGCACTGGTTGGTGTGGATACAGTGCCTGTACACATTTATCACGGTACATGGAATGCACAATTGAAGGAAGACAAAGGACACTCACACTGCGACACTCCAAATATAACGGGGCAATGTGAGTGTCACTACCTCAGGGGATAAATAGGACTGTGCAGACATGCAATGCAAGGTTTATATATCAATGTTGAGCGTCACGTCTACAGTAAACAAACACAAGAACCAGTATATAGAGATGGAAAGTAAGGGGAAACATTTTACAGTAAACCACACAGAAGTCATATTGCCACATGCTGTGTTTTCCCAACATAGTCAGTCATATGCACATGCACCGTGTACATCACAACATGATACAGTGATGCCACACATGCATGGAAACACCCCTGGTGAGCGAAAACATCAATCCAAGCTGTTGGTGTGCATTAAAGCGGTGTTGTGGCAAAAACTGTATCATGTCCAAGTGGAGAGTAGGTGGACCTAGACAACAGGACCTCTCCATTGCTCCCCCTATGCCACACGCATGGCTGTATGCTTGTGTTGAACCAAACAGATGAGCGTATCCTGTTTTCCATGTCACACACATGGCCAAAACACAGCAACACAATGTTGGAGGAATGTACAACATACAGCGGCAATGTCAGTCCCTGCTGCATATGTGGGGACCAGTACACAGTGTCCAAAGTGCAAAGTGTGTCTGCAATCCAACAAGTCAGGTTAAGACTGTCCTTGAAACGCTGGGCATGCATAGTCAAGTGTAACATCCCAATATGCCACAGAACTGGAAAGGTCATGTGTGTCTCCTGCAATGAACACGACTCCCAGCCAGAGCACGGCAGCAACAGTGTGTTGGACAGGTCTGTCATGGCCAAAGTAGCACTCCAACAATAATACTGTCCATCCTAGGCATGTGTCCCACTCGCAGAGGTCAAACATCCTATGGCACCATTTCCCAGGGATAGTTCCATGGTATTGTGTCCCCCAACAGGTGGATGATGGCGATGCCAGATGCACTGTAGTAGATGTGGCTGGTTTGTTCCCTGCCCTGTGTCAGAAGATGTACAACAATCTGTGTTGCCAGCTAAAAATACCCGCACCCCAGTGCCCTAAACAAATGCACCTTAACAACCACGTCAGCCAAGGCGGGTTATAATGTGCCCCAGAGGCCATGTTGAAAGGTTGCCAACTCCCAAGGCACCATAGTAGGCACCCCATAAGCTGCCTGAATCTAAGGTGTGGCGTACGATGCCCCAAGGATGTATAGGTGAACCCAAAAATGTTGGCTAAGAGCAGTAAGGTCCCACAATTTGAAAAGCAAGAGAGATAGGGGCCAAACACAGATGTAACTCTAACACCACTCAAAGCAGCAAGGAAAGACAATGCATAAGTAATGGAAGGAAGTAGATCTGAGCTGATGGACCAGACAAATCTGTGTCCAGCACATGTGGCAGCTGGAAAAATGGACAAACATATCGGGGACAGCTGTAGCAATGCACAGAGTGATGGTAATGTACCATGCAATAATGACAGTGTGTGGCAGAGGATGGGAAGACGGGTCCAGCAGAGGAGGTAGAAGTGGCAGGATAGGTGTAATGTCAGGATGACAGTGGAGTAGCAGTGCTATGCAGAGCACACACAGGAGAGGCAACCAGGGAGAGCTGCAATGCAGAAATGTGTAGCAATGTAGGACGTGGGGTAGCAGCATGCACATCAGGGTAGGACGGCACACAGCTGGCAGACGCACGTAGATGGACAGAAGGATGGTTGACAACTGTGATAAGGGTACAATGTGCCCACAGCACAGATCTGCACAGATATGACTGTCACAGGAATGAAAAGTAGTGGTGCAGGACAGGCATACGCATGAAAAAGAACAGAGAGGAATCAAACCTATGACCATTAGCACAAATGGCAATGTACAAACCGGTAGGCCACACCACCAACATGAGCTCATTAGCAAAGGCTGCATACTAAAATACTGCAGGGCATCACACAAGAAGCCTGCTGGCTGTCAGGATAGGCAAACCCCCAACAGTAACCATGATGAAATGCACATGCAGATCTGGTGTGTACAGATCAGATCACAGTCTGTAATTGGGACCAGAGCCACATATAACTATATGTACACACACAATTGTAAGGGTACATTATTCCTTTCCCAGCACCTTTTATCACTAACCCTTGGGACGTCTGTCTGGGTCGAGGAATTACCTTACCTTCTTTCTCTGGAATCCAGGGGAACAAACACACACACACTTGCACATAAGTGGTATGCAGTTTATTCCATAGGGTGGAGGGATTGTTTGTATTTTATACATCATCAGAAACATATTCATACGTCATCCACCCATCTCCTGGGGCCCACTATAGCTTATCAGTAACTATGCAAATGCGAGTCTCTCTGAGTAGAACAATCAATTTAGCTTAGCACAGCACATTCCTTTTCCATATATAGACATATACAGAATTGCCATCTTCCCTCTTCCGGGCCCCTCTTACAGGCCTCGAATCCTTCTGTATGTACACTTAAACTAAACCTTATTATCCCCTATCAACAATGAAATGTTATGCAGCGGATACAGCATGCAAAAGATGAAAGAACCTAAACCCCCAGGGCAGCAGAGGATACTCTGTGGAGCAGGTGCAAAATCTGGAACAGGACAGGGGAGAATTGAACCTGCAAACAGGTGTACCACAGACCAGCTGAACCACAGCAATGCCAAACCCCCAAGCGGGCTGCCATGTAAACACTGTAAAGAAAGATATATATATATAACAGCTAATATGTGATGGATAGGCAGCACAGAGGACACACCTTGGTGTACAGTGAAGATATGGAAGGGTGTGTGCAGAGGTGATGAACCTGCAGGTACCTAATGGTCATGTTAGCACAACAGAAAAAAAAATTAAACCCCATGTGGGGATCAAACCTGCAACCTATGGTATTATAACACATGTTTGTAACCACTACCCCAAGCAACCACAGTGAACACACTGAGCACAATGCAAAAATAGTACCCCAAAGGGAGGGTGTGTATGGGAACCTGTAACACCCAGTGATGTGGCAAATGGCTGGCAGATAGACAGCTGCCACCGTACAAGGATGTGAGCACAGGTGGGCCATGTACATGACCAGGAAATCAGTAAATACAAGTGTCAGTGTGCTCAAGGATTGGAGGAGTAGCCTAGTGGTTAGAACACTGGCTCAATCACCAAACAACCAGGGTTCAATTCCCACTAATACCCCTTGTGGCCTTGGGCAAGTCATGTAACCCTCCATTGCCTTGGAAGAAAGGCCTGGATATCTACTTCTAGTGACACTGCCAAGAAAATCCTGGAGTTTCTGGGTCACAAGGAGTCAGGACTGACTTGAGGGCACACATTGCATTGCATTTTTGTCAGCATGGTCAAGCAGCAGCAGAGACAAATGTATGTCAAACACATATGTTTATTTTGGTTAATCATCACAGATAGTGCAGATACCGCCATCATAATATCAAGGTGAGTGGATCCCAGGTGAAAGACGGAAAACACATTTAGCAGGGCAGCAACCCACATCCTATAGAAAGGTCACTGGCCCGTCTAAAATGATGGGCAGGAAAGATAATGTGCATCAGATGCATGGTGTGCAGTATGCATTAGGCCTTCACCCCCCACATGCTGCTGCACGCCTCAAATGTATTACGTACATATGAGTGCATGTAGACAGTAGGTGGTGCATGATGAGGGCCCAACACACAGCAATCATGATCTGTTCCTCAAAACATATCTATCTGGCATCGCAGGAGGCAGTTGCAAACAGAAAAAGGAATTGCCTTGGCCAACCTTATTCATTAGGCCCACTGGGGAATAGAACTCATAAACCCTGTACCATCAGGCCATGTATTAACCATTGTACTATACCTCTGCTGCTCTATTTCCATGTCAGCACGCCTACTTAAGATTACCGTGCGTTAACGTGCGCAGCACCCTCTCGCACGATAATGTGCGCAGCGCACGTTATCGCGCGATAATCCCGTTTTGCTACGTTAAGACCGATACGCCCACTCCTTTTATGGCAGCCTGCACAATATCGCCAGGCGCACTTTAAGACTGCTTAGTAAACATACCCCTTAGTCTACCTTAGGGGTATGTTTACTAAACTTTCTTAACGTGCGCGCCACGCAATTAGTGCACACTAAGGTACCTTAGCGCACGCTAATGACGCTTTACGGGGCAAAAATGCGCTTTAGTGCGCGCTCATGCGTGCAGCGGCGCACACGAGCGCTGAAGGCGGGGAAAGGCTCCTGGAGGGCGGAGGAAGGCTCCCCAGGGGCGGAGAGAAGGGGTCAATGGGTGTAGAGTGGGAGGGGAGAGGCTCCCCGCACACTAACGAGGTGAAATTCGAGGCCAAAAATAACACGAGTGAAAACCTTGCGTTAGAGCCGATTTAAAGGGAAGAGAAACCATTTCTGTCAGCAATGCACAGCAAAACCAGGGAAACCTACAATAAAGTGATAAGTGTGATACATGTGCACAGAACAAAAGTACAAATAAACATTGAAAAGGACCCCAACAAAATAAAACAAAATCATAATCAAGCTGGGCAATAGTGATAGTAATGGGAAACATGAAAAAACACTCCCAAGAAAGCCCCCAAAAATAAATATGAATTTTGGAAAGGTCTACGCTCCGTCCCCATACAAGGTGAATGATCCCACAGTGAAATAGCACTGATCAGGGTTTCCCTCTCCATTGGACAGGTTACCTATGGCATGCACATGTTCCACAACAGCAGGGCGGGCATGTCGGAATGGGCAACTGGACAGATGCTGGGAAAGGGGATACAGAGGGCTGCAGGCGGCACATGCTGTGGTGCAGCTGGGGCACAGTGTGGACTAGGCAGATGCCTAGATGGCACTTAGGAATGCTGAAACTGAACAGCAGCCAGACAGAAACTGATGAGGGTCCAACATGGGCACGAGAGTGTTTATCACAGTGTCACAGGGGATAGTACCCAGCAGGTACCCCCAAGGGCACAGAACATTGGCAGGCGGTGTTGGGGGGAAGCGTGGACGCCTATGCAGGAACCCCTACCCCAGAACATGCACCATAGGCAGCCGCCTACCTGCACACTGGATGGCTTGCGACTGCACACCACCAGCACCACCAGCAGAAGGGCATGTCAGCATGGTGGCAGAGGGGTACTGGTGGTGGAGGGGGGCAGTGGCAGCTGCCCAGAGCCGACCATGGCCTAGCCCTGTGTAGGTGGGTGCCATGCACTGCAACAGACAGGCTCTGTCTGACAAACAACCATGGTATCTCCAGGGACTGCCCTGTCTCTGTGAGCACAGTATGGTGCAGTGAACACAGCCAGTGTGTTCAGGAGCAAAAGGTCACAAGTTCAAGTCCCAGCTGGGGCTACTGCCAATCCAGTCCCCATATTTTACCCGCTACTAAACCGTGATAGTATGGACAAACCTTTATTGCAGAGAACATACGCATGGTTCAAACACGTATATTTTACCCCATCGAGCACAGACACCAGAAACATGCGCATTACCTAGAGCAGAGTCCCCCAAATGCAGTCCTGGAGGGCCACAAATCATTCAGATTTTATGCTGTCTCCGATATAAGGCCATGTCCGCATGGTGGCGGAGGGGTACTGGTGGTGGAGGGGGCAGTGGCAGCTGCCCAGAGCAGACAATGGCCTAGCCCTGTGTAGGTGGGTGCCATGCACTGCAACAGACAGGCCCTGCCAGACAAACAGTCATGGTATCACCAGGAGAATGCATTGTCTCTGTGGCAACACGGTGGTGCAGTGCACACAACCAGTGTGTTTGGAGGCAGAAGGTCACAGGTTCAAGTCCCAGCTATGGTGCCTGCCAATCCAGTCCCCATGTTTTACCCACAACTGAAACATGCTACTACAGACAGAACGTTTATTGCAGATGATGTAAACATGCCCAAAACACCTACATTTTACCCTACAGAGCAAAGACACCATAAACAGGCGCATTACCTAGAGCAGAGTCTCCCAAATGCAGTCCTGGAGGGCCAAACACCATTCAGGTTCCATGCTGCCTCTAATAAAGATGCCTGTGCTGCATATCTATGCACCACCCCCATGGTATGCAGATGTATCTCATGCATATTCATGAGGGACAGCATGAAAACCCGAACAGTGTTTGGCACACCAGGACTGGAGTTGGGAACCTCTGCCGTAAAGCAGCAGCCAACAGGGGCAGACACACCCACACCCATACCCACAGGCTCCATTAGCCAATGCCTCCTGGAGAGGCAGGACATTGGGCCCTGCGTGCATCTCCCAATACTAGCACTTGCATACCTTAGCAATGCCATCCTACACCTGGGAATACGGTACACAGCTATCAAACGTTTGCTATGATTACTGGCAGATAGCAATTCCTACGTTAAGCACAGTTTGCTGATTGAGCTCCATCATAGCAACCTTTCTGATGTCTGTGGAGTGTGCTGCAGGTCTGGTCTCTGACAGTGTTTACCACCCTGGGGAGTGACCCCCAACAGTATTGCGTACCATATCCATGCCTGCACTGTGCCCAGGACTGGTGTGGTGGCCAGGGCTGCTAAACTCCTCTATAGTAGCACAATGCTGGCATAGGTGTGGGAGTGTGTGTCTGTCTATCCAGTGTGTGGTGGCTGCAAACACCCTCCACAGCCCACACTGCCAGCACTGTTGCCAGTATTGGCCTGCCAATGTGCATAATGAGGAGCAAGGTACCATGGGTATAGCCTGGACAGGGTGGCCTAGCCAGGATGCATCTGCACAGGGCATAGGGACTGGCTGGGACATTGTAGTGCCCGGCCACCACCTGCACAGACAGGGTGGCCACAGCATGTCCTGCTGGGAGATCACTCTCACCCTGACTGTGCAGTGACCACAGCATGGCTAGGCACCCCCTTAGTGCGATATAGTATTTCTCTCATGTGATATTTATGGGTTTCCTTTTGGGGCCCAGTCACTGATTTATCTGCTTGTTGTGTATGTTGACATCCCAGTTCTGGGTGCACGCATTTCCCCCAGGAACATGCACTATGGACTAGCTAGCAGACTGTCTGCAGCTGGTATGTGTCTTGATGGAGCGCCTTGCAGGGTGCAGCGGCTGAAGGCTTGCTGCAGGAGAATATCAGATAGTGGTGGGGTGCAGCTTAGCATATCCAGGTCTAATGTCTGTCTGCTATTGCGTTGTGGATGTGTACAGAGCTGCATTGACAGCCCTGTAGGGTGTCTGTTCCCCAGCAGGACTGGGGTTGATGGTCCCCTCTACTGCCACCATTGCAGAGAGGTAGAATGTGGATCTGTTGGTGGGAGACCCTGTTTACCACCCTCAGCCCTGGAGAAAGAGGAGTGTGGTGGTACATAATCCTCCTAGGGGTCCGTAGGGGCTACACCTGACTGAGACATACAGATATATCCAAGGTGTATCTGCAGAAACTACCTATCTCACACATTAGCACTGCTGGGGACCTGCAGCATGGCCTATCTCTGCTGTGGACCTAGTGCTGGGCGCCCAACCTCACCCTCAGGGTGAGTGCAGTACCTGCACAATGTGACGGTGTGTAGCTACTCTGTGCCAGTACCACACACGGTCAGTTCCCCCTACCAGGCCAAGGTGCTGTGGGGGTGCATACCCCATCTTGTGATCGTCTGTAGACTGCTGATTTGCATGTGCCATGCATCATGGGTATGGGTGGGTTAACCCTATCCTGGTGACCACAGCAGACTGTTTGTGTGGTGACTTGCAGTCCTTCTGCAGCCAGCCAGGGGCTTGCTAGCAGCTGTAGAGCTGTAGCCCACTGGTTACTTCACTGCCAGTGGAGACAGAGGTCATGGGTTCAAACCCACAGTGGGGTTATTTGATAGGGCTGTCCAAGGCATTATCTATTTTTAATGTACATTAGTGCTGCCAGCAAAAACACCCTCAGCATACTGTACCCATAAGGTGCCTCAGAGGGTGCTTTATAGGGCGCCCTATAGGGCACCTTATGGTTACCGTCCATATAAGGTGCACTATACAGTATCCTATGGAGCGACTGATAGGGTGCCCTATAGGGGACATTATAGGGTGCCATGGCGGATAGTGCACTTTATAATGTGCCCTATGGAGTGCCTTATAGGGTGCCTTATGCGGCACCTTAGGTTACGGCACATGAGGGTGTGTTTGATGGCAGCAATTAATAAAATACAAATAAAGTGCCACAGGAAACAATACTTACATGTCAAAGCTGATGCCTCAGCCAGCCTTACATATTAGGCACACTGGGGATCAAACTCATGACCCCTGTATCATCAGTCAGTGCCTTAACCATTGTGCTACACTGCTGTTCTGCCTTGCATATCAGCGAACCTACTTAAGATTTCCATGCGTTTAAATGCACAGTGCTGCCATCAAAAACAGTGCTATGACCTTGCTGTGCCTCATAGGGCACCCTATATGGCGCCCTTTAGGCCACCCTTTAAGCAACATTGTAGGGTGCCGTGGCGGACAGTGCACTTTAAAATGTGCCCTCTGGGGTGCCTTATGCAGCACCTTATGTTACAGCGCTTTGAGAGAGTGCGTTTGCTAGCAGCAGTAATTAAAATAAAATTAAAAAGCCTCATAATGCAATATTACACATAAATGGTAGTGCCTCAGCCAGCCTTATTCATTGGGCACAGTGGGGGATTGAACCCATGACCCCTGTACCATCTGTCAGTGTCTTCACCATTGTACTGCAGCTCTGTTCCTCTGTTTGTACATCAGCGCGCCTGCTTATGCTTGCCGCGCATGTTACTCATGCGCTAATGTGCGCGGCGCACAAGAGCGCGCTCGCTAATCCCGTTTTACTATTTTTGACCGGACCGCCCACTCCTTATATGGCATCCTGCAGACTAACGCGGCGCGCATGTTAAGAAACTTTAGTAAATATACCTCTTAATGGTCAATGGACGTTTCCCCCCAGGAATTTGTCCAAACCTTTTTTAAGCTCAGATACATTAACTTGTTTTATTATATCCTCTGATGAAGAGTTAAGAGAAATAGTTTCTCCTATTTGTTTTAAATGTACTACTTTGTAACGTCATGGTGTGTCTAGTTCAAAGCTATTGAGAATTCTCTCTATTTTATTCAAATTTACCAAATGAAAAATAATACCCAATCTACCTCTATCTGCCTTCAGTTTTTCAAGGAAAGCTTTAACAACAAAAAAATATCCTAAATTAAATGAATCATAAACCATTAAATTCTTAAATAAAAAGCACAACATACCTCCTTAAAGGCAATTCTTGTTTGGAACCTTCCTAAAACTAGTTTAACAGATGTATTGCCTTTTAATCATACACTTAAACTATTCCAAGGTTGCCATTCCAAATGCCTTGTTCTCAGCAGGTTACTCTGCTGATTTGCAAGACAGTTGCTCCATTCCTGCTAAGATTCACAGTTGCCACTTTTGGTTCACCAGTTCTCTTCACTGAAACCTCCAGGTTCACCTCTCAGATCCTTGCCAAATGGCTGATGTACGGTGCAGAATGGCCACCACTGTCACTGTTGTCAACGTTTCCAGTCTGGCCAAAAGTTTTCAGCCGTTTCTCCTACATCTCTTTCCTGCGGCCCGACTGATTGGGCCTTTCAAAGAGGCAGATAGCTGCCTTCCACCAATGTAAATTAAAATATATGAATAAAAAATAATAATAAAATAAACTTTACTCTCTAGCTACATTCTAGTGAGTCTGAGCAAGGTACGGTGTTCTGAGCCCTTCCTCGGAGTGCTTCTTGGTAATTCCTTCTCTCTTCCTCAGTAAGCAGAGCATCATGTCTTAGCTTCTAGTGACTCGGAGAAGGAACATGGAGAGATAGAGAATTTCCAGTTGTCATTTCCTTTCCAACGTTTCTCGATTCACAATGAGCATTAGTTCTCATCTCTTCTGTCGCTTATCAGTGCTCTGCACAAGCTATGTTCTATCTTTTTTAATCAATATAAAATAATCTCATATAAGAGGTTTATCAAGTGACGCTGCAGTGCAAAAAGTCTCTGTGTATTTATAAAAATGAAAAAATGATTTATAGGAACCTTAATAATGGGAGACACCATGCATACTGTAAATGGAGGCTGCGAAAATCATAAATTCCAATTTTAATGTCTTTTTCACTTTTTCATTTTGTCACAAAAAATATTAAAATAAATACTTAAATCAATTTCCCTGCATGAAGAAAACCAGACACGATCTCATATTTTATCAACACTGTATGATTGATTAAAATGTTCCTTTTCAGGGTCACATTCACACAATTTCTCTCTCCTGGAATGCAGATCCCAGAGTTCCGCCATCTCATTGTGGAAAGGTGCCTGATGTCATCAGTTGGAAAGCATCTTATTTAAAAGGTACAGAGGACTGGATCCTCATCGTCCACCACTCTTTACAAGAAACCGACTGATTGTAATAGTTCTTTGAGATTTGATAGTCGGTGTTCTGGCTACGTGAAGTTGAGCTTGCCATATATGGTTGGATTTAAAGTGCTCAGCCACCTGTTGGCTGATAGTTTTTTTTTCAATGAGGCTATCCATTTCTTTGAATTAAATAGTGGCATGTAGTGACTTTTACAGTAGGGGATCCAATAAATGTACCAAACAAGAGTGGCTCAGCGACCCCAACATAGCACCTCCCACTCCAACAAGAAAAGAAGAACTTGGCGGCTCCAATAGAGCATCTCCCAACAAACGTAATTGGGACTCCATGATCCCAACATGATGCCTCCCACGCCAATTAAACAGAGGGCTCAGAGACCATAAAAATAGCACGTCCCATTCCAACAGAAACAATAAGAGAGACTTGGTAGGGCCCAACATATTTTCCACTCCTACAAAAACACCACCTACGTTCCTCCCTAATCTTCTTTCCCCTTGTAAAATATGCACACCAGCTTCCTCCTCTTGCTCTCTCTCACTCCTTTCATTTCCCCCTTCTTATGTCCCATCTCTTCACTCCACACTACCCTCTCCCTTTTTCTGCTGTCATCTTCTTTGTCTTAGCCCCCTCTCTCTCTTCCTATCCTGACACCTACCCCATACTCCTCTGTCTGTCCCAACCATTCTATTTTCCTTTCTTGTGCCCCAAACCTCTCACTCTGTCCCCATTTTCTTCTCTCGTCCCCTTCTGCCAGGCACCACTGCCTCTCTTTCTCCTTTATAGATGAAGGACCTAGCTGCAAAAGTAGATAAAGTAGATCCAGAGGAGAGCAGAGAATCCACAAGATCTATGCCATGGAACTACTCTGACTTTTTCATCTGCTGGACTCCATTGCTTCTCTTCCCTCCTTCACAGGTGGAGGACCTCATTGTGGGAAGGATAAGAAGTGGATCCATGCAACTTATTTAACTTTAAGGTGGAATAAATTGAATCCAGCAGATCTTTTATTTACCCATCCTCCCCCCTGCCATCATCCCTCTTTTTACTCCCATGCCCCTCTCCCCATCCTGCTCCCTAAACTCTCTCCTCTGTACTCCCAACCTCATCCTTTCCCCACCATTCCCTATCTCTTCACCCCTTTGCTACCCAATCCCAGTGAGAGGTGATATGCTGGGGCCGCTGAGCCCCTCTAGTTGTTTCTCTGGGGGTGGGAGGATAACAAGAGGAGCTCAGTAGCTGACAATACTTGTATCCCTTCCCACTCCTCTTTTTCTCCCTGCACACTGTGCATAACAGCTTCTTCTTCCCTCTCACCCCATGTGTATCCTTCCTGTCTCAATTCCCATCATTACACCCCCACGCTCCACTTTCTCTAATTACAATCTTTCCTTTCACCATTCACCCACAAGGTACGGTGGGGCCTTTGTACCCAATGACATGTTAGAGTGGGGGAAGGTCGGGCCATTCGCAACTGATATATCTGGATAAGGCCTCTTCACCCATGAAGTCATTGCATGGCAGATGGGATGGACCATGCCAGTCTTTTATCTGCTGCCATCCACTAGGTTACTATGTTTACAAATTCTTTTGTGTACTCCCTGGGTTTGGCAAACTCAACTACAGGCTAAGGAGACCTGGACTGCTCAATAGAGCCCATCTTGCAGTTAATGGAGAAAAGCCAAGGTAAGGGATGGGTGGTCAATGGCATGGAGTCAGGACAGCAGGACACCTTTGAATTGGGGAGGGGAGTCCAAAATAATCTCCACTTCTGCCCTCCAAGCTCTCTAGTAGCTGATGCCAGCAGGGCAAAAGGTTTAAGGGGCCAAAGTCCCAGTGGCCCATCCCATTCCACTGCTTGTAAGTGGAGTTATCCCCCAGTGTCCACTGCCTGAAAATAATTGAGCATGCAGCACTGAGGCTGTCGATCAGATGCTAAAAGAATTATGCTATTGCGGGTGGGTAGCAAATGTCTAACTTGCTTAGTTGAATGTTCTTAAAAATTATCCAGATGGTTTTAATTGCTAAACAGCCACTGGTCAATATTTAAACCCTGCAGTCTTTTGAAATGCTAGATGTGGCACTTAAAATGAATCTGGATATTCAGTGACGGTGCTGAAGATCAAGATAACGCAGTTGACACCAGCCACTATCCATATAGCGGCGATATTCAGCTACTAAATGGCAAAATAAAACCCGCTGAGGCCCAAATTTTGTAGCTAGTGCCACTAAGGATAAGTTGAAGAGTTGGTGTAAATATGGTACCTTGGGGAATTCCAAGAAGGAGCCTTTGAGTTTTTGAAGATGTTTCCCTAACCCTAACTGTAAAGGCTGGATTCTGAAATAGGAGGTGAACCATGCAAGGACCATAGCTTTGATGTCTAAGCTGTGAAGATGAGACAAAAGTATAGCTGGGTCAGTTAGGGAAGGCTGAATGATAGGTATCAAGCTTACAAACACCGGCATTCCGGAGCTCCCGGGAAAGAAAAATAGCACTTTGTGAGGTGCCGCTATCTTTCCATAAAGAATGCAGCTAGTGAAATTTAACATAAGCTCCATTATTCCTTTTGCATAATAATTAGCTATTTTGTATGCATTTGCATGTTTCAAATCTCATAATTTAATGCAGCTTAGTAACTACAGCCTTTAAAGAGGTCTAGGACAATGCTGGTGGGCAGAATGGTTCCATGTTCTCAATGAGGTTAGAAAAGGGGATGGAATTAGAAGGTGAGGTTGTAGCTTTAGAGCTGAGAATAAACAGAGACGGGAAATGAAGAAAAAGTGGATTAACAGAGGACGAGGATAAGAGAGAATAGTTTCATCATACCTACCTATCAGACAGAGCAAGATTTATGGACAGTGAGATAGAATAGATATATTTATAGGTTACAGGGTCATGGAAAGTAGAAGATGTTATCTTATATCTGATTTCCTTCCCTTGAGCATGGCACAATCTTTCCAAAGTGTCAGCACCCCATCAGTGAGTGGATATATGCATTCCTTGAGGTTTAGAGATGCTTCCTATTAGAGGTTTGGGTTATTTATTTTTTAGTATTTAGCTTACACCTTTCCAATAGTAGCTCAAGGAAAGTTACATTCAGGTACTGCCCTGTCTCTAGAAGGCTTACAATCTAAGCTTATATCTGACACAATGGAGGGTTAAGTGACCGCCTAAGGTCACAAAATACACCCCTAGGAATTGAACCCGGATCTCATGAGTACTAAGCTGTTGCTGGAACCACTAGACTACTTCTCCATACCATGCACTGTCTTCTTTTCTGAGTTAGATCTACTGTATTTTGTGCTCTCTATGAGGTATCCTGACTGCCTATTTTTCTCTCTTTCATCTCATCCTCATATACTGCTCCTCTGCTTCTAGAACAGTGCTTTTCAAGCTTTTATCCTGTATGACCTCATTTTAACAAATAAAAATTCATATGACCCCAGATGATAATGAAATCAAACTAGCCGATCTCCAGCTTCCTTCCCTTCCCTCCACTCATCTAAGGCAGGAAGGCAGCAGCAACAGTAGTGACAACAGCAGCAGCCGTCAGCACAGGGACCCTTGTGTCAGTGTGCAGTGCATGCTTACAGACCCCAGTACTCAGCACGGGTTTCCAGCCTAACAGGAGAGACAAGGACCTATGAATAGTCACTGGCTCACAGACCATATAACTAACTGCTGACTTGTTATAGGCCACAGTGAAAGTTCTGAGAGAAGAGGAAAGGGCCATGTTTCTGTGACACCATCCACTGATGATGTGACTCCATTTGGGGTCCCAACCCCAAGTTTGGGAACCACTGTCCTAGAAGGAGCAGGTGGAAGCAGGTATTCAGAGGGGTATTCTTAACTCCTTCAACCCTCGTAATAATCTAATGATATTTTTTAAACCCAGCAAAAGGTGGGCTGCTTTGTTCTGCACCGTCTGTATTTATTTATTTAACTGGCTTCGCTATACCGTTTTTCTGCCAGTCAAAACGGTTCACAGATGACACAGATCACAAAGGCAATACAGTAGGAAGGTGAGCCACCTGTAGGTTACATGCAGCACGTTCTAAGGGGAGATACATTTGTGTCTTACAGGGCAGGGAACAAGGAGATAGGACAGACATTAAAAACGAAGGGAGGAAGTTATCCAGGTTTCTACAGTGGTGTGGTAGGAAGGGTGCTTGGCACTGGGGGAAGGTGCACTTGCTGTAGTACTCGTAGAAGAGATGTTTCAAGGTCTGTAGCCTTTCCAACTGCTGACATAGTTACATAGGGGTAATTTTGCAAGGAGGCACCTACTGTTAAGCATTAAAGTTAGCGTCTAAGTGCCTTATAAACTAGCATCCAGTGTAAAAGTGTGTGCTGACTTGATGACATGTACTTTGCTGGTGTACACACAGATGGAGTTTGGGCGGAATGTAGGTGACACGTACATGTTAGTGCATAGATTTTAGGCACCTACTTTTCTTTATAAACTAGCACCCAAGTAGGTTCACTTTGACTGCATTAAACTAGGTGCCCCCTTATGAAACTATCCTGTTAATGCTTTACAGTAATCTAGTCACTAATATGCATATCAGACAATACATAATTACAGCTGACGCTCTTGCTAGCCCACTTGGGTGTATCGGTCTCTCTTTAATAAACACCAAAGAGGAGGGGAATCTCGTATTGATAATCTGAGCCAAATGACTTTACATAAGAACATAAGATATGCCATACTGGGTCAGACCAAGGTCCATCAAGCCCAGTATCCTGTTTCCAACAGTGGCCAGTCTAGGTCATACGTACCTAGCAGTTTCCCCAAAAGACACAGGTTCCACAATGCTTGTACTGGGTCAAGCATTGATATCCTGGGTCCCTTCTTAATAATGGTTTATGGACTTTTCCTCCAGGAACTTGTCCAAACCTTTTTTAAACCCAGCTACACTAACAGCCTTTACTACATCCTCCGGTAACAAATTCCAGAGTTTGATTACACGTTGAGTGAAAAAATATTTCTTTTATTAGTCTTAAATAGTTTACCCTGTAGCTTCATTGCATGTCCCCTAGTCTGTCTATATTCTGATAACGTAAACAATCGATCTACGTTTACCTGTTCCACTCCATTCATTAATTTATAGACTTCTATCATATCTCCCCTCAGCCGTCTCTTTTCCAGGTTAAAGAGCCCTAACCTTTTTAGCCTTTCTTCATAGGAGTATCCTTCCATCCCCTTTACCATTTTGGTGGCTCTTCTCTGAACCTTTTCTAATAACGCTATATCCTTTTTAAGATACGGTGACCAGAATTGCACACAATATTCAAGGTGCGGTCTCACCATGGAACGATATAGAGGCATTATAATATCTTTTGTTTTATTTTCCATTCCTTTCCTTATCATACCTAGCATTCTATTTGCTCTCTTGGCTGCCGCTGCACACTGGGCCGAGGGTTTTAACATGTTATCCACAATGACGCCTAAATCTTTTTCCTGTGTGGTGGTTCCTAAAGCGGAACCTTGCATCGTGTAACCATAGTTTGGGTTGTTCTTCCCTAGGTGCATAACTTTGCACTTGTCCACATTAAATTTCATCTGCCATTTTAATGCCCAGTCTTCCAATTTATCAAGATCCTCTTGCAATTTTCCACAATCATCTTGGGTTTTAACAACTTTAAATAGTTTTGTGTCATCTGCAAATTTGATAACCTCACTCGTTATTCCACTTTCCAGGTCATTTATGAATATGTCAAAAAGCAGAGGACCCAGCACAGATCCCTGGGGTACACCACTATTCACCTTTCTCCATTGGGAAAATTGGCCATTTAGCCCTACCCTCTGCTTTCTATCTTTTAACCAGTTCCTGATCCACAGTAGTACACTGCCTCCTAGCCCATGACTCTTTAGTTTTGCCAAAAGTCTCTGATGAGGGACCTTGTCAAAGGCTTTCTGAAAGTCCAGATACACTATATCAACCGACTCACCTTTGTCCACCTGTTTATTCACACCTTCAAAAAAACATAACAGATTAGTAAGGCAAGATCTTCCTTGTCGAAAGCCATGTTGGCTGTCTCCCATTAGGCCATGACTATCTAAATGCTGAATAATTTTATTCTTTATGATGGTTTCTACCATTTTTCCCAGTACTGACGTCAAGCTCACCGGTCTGTAGTTTCCCGGATCACCCCGGGAACCCTTTTTAAAAATTGGTGTTACATTGGCTATCCTCCAATCTTCAGGAATTAGAGATGATTTTAATGATAGTTCAGAGTGTAGTAGCTGATAAGAATGCAATAAATAATACCCGGAGTCAGGCAAAGATTCAAGCCAATTTAATGTGCACAGACTCAGATTGCAGTAGCATTCAAAATGGTCTGAGCACAGAGCTCAGAAAAATGACAGTTTATATACTTTTCTTCTCCAGTCTAATACAGGCAAAACTCCTCATTGGCCACAGTGGCCCACTTACTCTCATCCAATAGACATCTCTGACCGGGCCCAGGACTCGCTCCCCCTGCTTGGGTCTTACTAGCCACGGGTCAGCAACTAGACATAACAGTAAACATAATACTTCTGCTAAAGTATACAGTATATTTCGTTACTCTGCAAGGTCAGTGAGCCACAAAGATAGTGGAAGGCATATCAGAAGCATTCTTAACAAAAGCAAAACAAAGCGAGGCCAAACATAGCAAGGCTAAGATGTATCTCTAGCCCTGGCTCAAAACACTAAACAATCTTCATAATGCTAGACAAAATATTCTTACATTGTTCGGCTTCTCTGCTATATTTTCATCCTAATTACGAGGTCAGTGCACATCTAGCAAAGATACAGTGGCGCGGCATTCTACTGAAACAGACATCAGACATCTAAACAATAAACAGTAAGAAGGCATTTAATTCTCTTATCTCCAGGAGAACAGAACATGTTATCAAACCAGAATAGAACAGTATGTCTTTCTAATAGCTAACAGCATTCTATAATTTTCCAAAATCAGCAATAACATTTTAAAGCAGGAGGAAAAGGGCTTTCAGACCTAGCTCTGCTACATACTAGGCCATCGCCTATCACATTCCCTCCTTTTGATTATTCTCACCTGCAAGTGAGAAAGGGTGAGAATCAAATCACACATATAGTATGCCATACTAGGGTAGAGGGATCATTTTGTGGTAGAAGCCCTACGTTGCTAGGATTCAAACAGCCACAATCAATAATACATTTGATCTTTGTCAAATCATATAGCATGCCTAGTGTATAAGCGGAGGGGCAGGAGACATAGGAGGAACAAATGACATATATACTGTTCATCATAGCAATAGGCCCGTTCTCATTGTTTCATTGCAGTTCCCATAACAGGAGAGGAAAGATTCTGGCGGGGGTTGAGACAAGTCCGGGAGGCTGCACAGGGAAGTAGGGCAAGAGTCAATTCAAAGCACCCTAAGGCTGCCGCCAGAACGAAGCAATAATAAGAATTCATAATGGGCATAGTCTCTGGAAAATTGGTGGAACTGTCGGCATCCACAACAGGTAGCAGACGTAGCGTTGATTGTAGGTCCTCAAGCTTCTGCCGTACGTAGACCTACCAGCTTTGTGGCCGGAGTAGGGCTGTAGATTCCAAAGTATCACCGTCCTCTGGGATGTCTCAGGTTCTTAAAATATCATAGTACAGTCTCTCAGGCTATTATTGCCTCCTTAGAGCAGTTCACTTTTTAGGAGATCAAAACAGTTTTTTTTCTTTTCTTTTTTTTTTGTTTCAGAGCATTTGAACACAGTCTCGTAGAAGACTCAATTTCTTAACACAACACAGTCTATTTCTGATGATTTCAGCTTTCTCCAGATGCGAGGCTTACCTTCGGATAAACAAACAGTCTTTAAATAGTGCAGTTTCCGAGGGACCAATAAGTCTTAGGTCCGTGGCTGTTGTCGTAGGGTGAGGCGCAATGGAGTCTCAGGATCATTTATGGAAGTCCACGACCAAGTTCAGAAGCGGCTGCTGGAATGCAAAACTGGAGGACGTCTGTTCCCTTGATGTCCAGGAGCAGGTTGGTAAAGTTCTTACGATGACGGATCTTTTCTTCGCAGCGTGAGTTGCAAGGGTGCTGCAGGATTGGCGATCGAAGTCCAGGGACGACTCTCAGGTACTGTGGCTGGTTTCACTCGACTGTGGTGGATCCAGGAGTCGATCTCGGCCACTTTAACTGCTGTTGGGGTTGATAACAAGACGACATATGGCCCTTTCCAATACGGCGCCAGCGGTGTCTTCTTCTACTCTGTCACCCACACCGAGGCTCCAGGCTTGAAAGGATGCAGGGGTTTGGATGGGCTGATCTCGTACTCACGCATGAAGACCCTGCAAAACAGAACTTAAAACCAATAGTGCTTATCTAGTAATTTCAGATCCTATCTGTCACACATCTCCTTTTACTCTCTATACAATAGGCTACAGAATCTCAGAATCTCAAAAGGGGAAACTCCTAAAGACTTAGCAGGGGCTAAGTATATCCTATGAAGGGCTATAGGAAGAACCTGGGGCCAGGGCTGAGGACTTAACTACTAGATCAAGGGTCACCACTGCATATTTAACACAACTATGTCCATTAATGATGACAAGACTGCTTTCATCTACAAAGAAAGTTTTGTCTGGGCGGTCCAAGGGGATATCAGTTGAGTCTAGGCAACCTGAGCACACAATGTCCATTACTTCCAAGCAATCATGGTCAGGAGGGCCTGGACTGACGGGCAATAGGGTGGCTGGGTTTAGAGTTTGGCTGACACTTAATTGCAAGTTAGGATTCTCACATAGCATACTTTGATATTTTAACATTCGAGCATTGGTGAGCCAATGGCTTCCTTTGTGCTCCAGCAGGGTTAAAACAGAGTGTGGTACAGTAACTTGAAGAAGGTTTTGTCCTAAGGTGAGCTTATCTGCTTCGCTCACTAAGAGGGCTGTGGCTGCTACAGCTCTCAGGCAAGGTGGCCAGCCTTTGGCAACAGGATCCAATTGTTTCGACAGGTAGGCCACAGGTCGCTGCCAAGACCCAAGAGGCTGGGTCAAGACTCCTAATGCATTTCCATTTGATTCATGTACATATAGACGAAATGGTTTCTGCACATCTGGTAGGCCCAAGGCTGGGGATGACATCAATGCTGTTTTCAATGATTTGAATGCTTTATCTTGTTCTGGGCCCCATTCCAGGGGAGATCGTTCCATTCCTTGTGTGACTTGGTACAAGGGTTTCGCCATGAGCGCAAAATTTGGTATCCATATTCGGCAGTAGCCTGCAGCTCCCAAGAAAGCTAGTGGGGGTTGGGATGCGGCATACTGCTTCTTTTCACTGAAGTCCTAATTTCCCGGTTCCTGTGGACAGGTGGAACCCTAAATATTTCACTTCTGTCTGGCACAGCTGCGCCTTGGCTCTGGAAACCTTGTATCCAGCTTCATTCAAAAGGTGCAAGAGATCACTTGTAGCTTGTATACAATCAGATTTGTTATTGGTGGCTATGAGCAAATCATCTACATATTGAAGCAAAATTCTTTTTCCCGGAGTTACAGTGTAGCTTGACAGATCTTGACTGAGGGCTGCACTGAAGATAGTGGGTGAGTTCTTAAATCCTTGTGGTAATCGAGTCCAAGTAAGTTGCCCTCGCCGTCCTGTGGTAGGGTTTTCCCATTCAAATGCAAACAAAAACTGACTGGCCTCTGTCAAGCGTATACAGAAAAAAAGGCATCTTTTAAGTTCAAAACAGTAAAGTGAGTGGCTTCTGCTGGAATCAGTCCCAGGAAGGTGTAAGGATTTGGTACTACTGGGTGTATGGTTTCAACTGCACTGTTCACTCAACGTAAATCCTGCACTGGGCGGTAGTCACCTGTCCCAGGCTTCGTGATTGGGAGAAGGGAGGTGTTCCAGGGTGACTGGCATTCTCTGAGAAGTCCATACTGCAATAATTTCTTCAAATGGCGATGAATGCCTTCAATTGCTGGTCTCGGGAGGGGATACTGACGCACATGCACTGGTTCTGCTCCTGGCTTAAGGGTAACAAGTACAGGACCTATATTCTTTGCTAGGCCAGGTGGATTATTCTCTGCCCATGCTCCAGGTGGGGCTGCAATGCTGGTAAGTATACAGGAACTTGCTGGCCTGATTGGAGATGCACTATAGAACCGCTACTCTTCTTCTCGGGGAACAGTCAGCACTATCAATCCAGCTCCTTCGATTAGGAAAACTTCCTCCACATCATTCAACTAAAGTATCAGCAAGAAGAACTGCTCTCTTCTCCATCTTACATTCACTTTCTCTGTCACATTATCTCCACAATTCACAGACATTCTAAACAACTTAATAGTGCTGTATTCATGCCGCAAATCCATCCCGTTTCTGCAAGTTCTGTTTTATATCTCCCTGGGACTGACTTGACAAAAACTGCATTTACCAGGCGCAAATTCTCCTGGGCTGCTGGATTTCATGGGGCATATAGTGAGGGCTGCCTGCACTATTTGGATTCCACTTGGGGTTAACAAAACTAATGGGTCTGAATTAAATCCTAAGGCTTCTCAGTGTAGGAGGCATAATGCAGTAAATCAGTAAATCAGTGGCGGGGGGGGGGGGGGCGATGGAACTGAGGGAGCTGGCCTCTAAAAATGTCTGATTAAAGGATTTAACCAAGAACGGGGACAAGCTGCATCTCTCCTTATGCTCTAAACATAACGGATGTGTGTGTTCATTCTAAATAAGAATAATTGAGCTAAAGTCCTTATAAGATAAAACTAATATTTTGCAACATGTTATAACAACAATCCTAACAGAAAGAACTATAGTTCATAACATGACGACTACATAGCTGTTACGTATAACTGGAATAAAATTACTTGGCAAAAAACTAACTGCCAGCCGTAATCAGCTTGGCTTTACAAAAGCAATTCTTTAAATCTTACAGTTTTTAGGAAGCAGATATTCAAAAAGACATTCATTCTGGATACATTTTCCATAAAGCGGGTGGACATCTAGAATACACATACACATTTTCCTTCCTAGTTTATTTTATTAACAATAAGCATGTCTTCTATGAGGCGCTTGCTGTATCAGGAACTAAAACTCATGCACGATTAACCCCTCATTCACTCAGGATTCAAAGCACTTTCAAGTTGCGATCTGCAGAGTCCTGTCAGTGTTCGTAACCTCAGCTTCGTAGGGCAAAGGGAAAATACAAGCATCCTTTCCTATTGAAACTTGAGCCCTACATGATTTCTGCTCACTTGATCTGCACAGGAATTCGAGTAGGAATGTAACCCTTTCCAGGCTAAGTACAATACTATCGAGATCCACAATCCTGACTAAACATTCTTATTAAATGATATATAATACATGACCATAGCAGAAGGCACATCGCTATTACAAAATATTGAATAAAAACAGGTATAATTCCCTAAAATAAGCACCCATTAGCCCAGCAGCAGAACGTTGAAAACATGCCTTCATAGGGTTAAAACATTCCTCTGCACAAACACGTCTCCTGTCAGTTTCACTCTGTGCTGCAGCTGAATGAGGGAGACAGCTTCTTGCTTTTACAGTGACTCTTCTTAACTATACTTTTACTATTTCATATGCGGTAAAGTGTCACAAATTACCCAACGGAATATAATCCTACCCTTATACTAGAAGGGAAACTCGTGGTTTCAACAGATAACAAAGACAAACGCCCAACGCTTACTCCTTTTCACAAGCACTCTTCACACAGACAAACATGCTAGCATTTTCCAAATTCCGAATTCCCGGGCTGACTGACAAACCAGAATTACCAAAACCGAAAGGGCTGATGGGTTCGCCCCGCGCACTACTTGCAGGGGTACTAGGATCGCCCGTGGAAGTTGATCAGACTTCCTTTACCTGTTACTGTACCAGAGATGTCTCGAGACTTTCCCAAAGCTATCTGACTAAGAACCAGAAAAATCAATACTCACCGGATCCGGTAGCTAATGCGCTGCGCAACCAATCCCTCCTTGGGTTGAATCCTGGACCCCCCTCGGGTTCGAGGTGTTGGCCGGCCAGAAACAGCAACCTGTGGAGGCAAGGAGGAGTCTCCTCCGATACAAAAGGACCATGGGCGCCAGAGACCCTCCTGCGGTCAGTCAGGCTCAGCTCCAGCCGGACCAAACCTGTGAGGCGAGATGTCGGGGCATATTCACTTGCATGCCATCCCCCACTCGCACATTCCCGGCCCAACGCACCAGAAATATGTAGTAGCTGATAAGAATGCAATAAATAATACCCGGAGTCAGGCAAAGATTCAAGCCAATTTAATGTGCACAGACTCAGATTGCAGTAGCATTCAAAATGGTCTGAGCACAGAGCTCAGAAAAATGACAGTTTATATACTTTTCTTCTCCAGTCTAATACAGGCAAAACTCCTCATTGGTCACAGTGGCCCACTTACTCTCATCCAATAGACATCTCTGACCGGGCCCAGGACTCGCTCCCCCTGCTTGGGTCTTACTAGCCACGGGTCAGCAACTAGACATAACAGTAAACATAATACTTCTGCTAAAGTATACAGTATATTTCGCTACTCTTGCAAGGTCAGTGAGCCACAAAGATAGTGGAAGGCATATCAGAAGCATTCTTAACAAAAGCAAAACAAAGCGAGGCCAAACATAGCAAGGCTAAGATGTATCTCTAGCCCTGGCTCAAAACACTAAACAATCTTCATAATGCTAGACAAAATATTCTTACATTGTTCGGCTTCTCTGCTATATTTTCATCCTAATTACGAGGTCAGTGCACATCTAGCAAAGATACAGTGGCGCGGCATTCTACTGAAACAGACATCAGACATCTAAACAATAAACAGTAAGAAGGTATTTAATTCTCTTATCTCCAGGAGAACAGAACATGTTATCAAACCAGAATAGAACAGTATGTCTTTCTAACAGCTAACAGCATTCTATAATTTTCCAAAATCAGCAATAACATTTTAAAGCAGGAGGAAAAGGGCTTTCAGACCTAGCTCTGCTACATACTAGGCCATCGCCTATCACAAGAGATTACTAATAGCAGGTCTGCAATCTCATATTTCAGTTCTTTCAACACCCTTGGATGTATACCATCCAGCCAAGGTGATTTGATACTCTTCAGTTTATCTAAGAGTTGTAATACATCTTCCCGATGTATCGATATTTCCTTTAACTCTTCTGCACCTTTAAATACCACTTCAGTCATGGGTAACATCCCTATATCTTCCTCAGTAAAGACCGAAGCAAAGAATTCATTCAGTCTCTCTGCTATCGCCTTGTCACCTCTTAGTGCCCCTTTAATGCCTCTATCATCTAATGGACCAACTGACTCTCTCACAGGTTTTTTGCTGCGAATGTACTTGAAAAAATCTTTATTTCGCGTTTTTGCTTCCGCAGCAAGCTTCTTCTCAAATTCTCCCTTTGCCTGCTTTATTAATGCCTTGCATTTGACTTGCCAGTGCTTGTGCTGTTTCCAGGTTTCGTCGTTTGGCTCTTTTTTCCATTTCCTGAAAGATGCTTTTTTGGCAACAACAGCCTCTCTGACCTCACCTTTAAACCATGCTGGCAGTTTTTTTGACTTCCTTCCACTTTTCTTAAAGCGTGGAATAAAGCTGGCTTGGGCTTCCAAGATAGTATTTTTAAACAACACCCAAGCTTGATGTAAGTCTTTAACCTTTGCAACTGCTCCTTTTAGTTTTTTCTTAACTGTTTTCCTCATTTTATCATAGTCTCCCTTTCGAAAGTTAAAAGGTAGTACTGTGGATTTCCTTACTATCCCTCCTCCACTAATTAAATCAAAGGCGATCATGCTATGATCACTATTGCCAAGTGGCCCCAACACCCTTATCTCTTGCACTACATCTGGTGTTCCACTAAGGACTAGGTCTAATATTGCTTCCCCTCTGGTCGGTTCATGAACCAGCTGCTCCAAGAAGCAGTCATTTATTTCATCTAGGAACTTTATCTCCCTAGCATGTCCTGCTGTGACACTGACCCAGTCGATACCGGGGTAATTGAAATCACCATTATTATTACTGCACTGTAGCTTTTGCTAGCTTCCTTGATTTCTTTGAGCATTTCATCATCCATTTGTTCATTCTGGCCAGGCGGACGATAGTACACCCCCACTGCCATCGCCTTCCCCTTTTTACATAGAATTTCAATCCATAGAGATTCTACAGCAAATTTTGTTTCCTGCAAAACTTTAATCCTTTCTGACTCAATGCCCTCTCTAACATAGAGCGCAACCCCTCCACCAATTTGATCAGCTCTATCATTACGATACAGTTTGTACCCAGGTATCACAGTGTCCCACTGGTTGTCCTCCTTCCACCATGTCTCTGATATTCCAATCATATCTAACCTCTCATTTAGTGCTATATATTCTAACTCTCCCATCTTGTTTTGTAGATTTCTAGCATTTGCATACAAGCATTTTAGAGACTGTATTTTATTCATATTAATTTGGCTATTGGTAGACATGGGTAATTTGGGATCTTTAAGCTCTGTCTGCGCCATACTTGAGGGCATTTGGGCTACTTTACTCTTTTTTGGAACCTCTCTGCTTTTTGTAGTATCCTTCAAGGATACATTCTTCCGAACCATGCGCTCTTGGGCGACTGTCGGCTTTCCCCTCTCATCTAGTTTAAAAGCTGCTCTATCTCCTTTTTAAAGGTTAATGCCAGCAGCCTGGTTCCATCCCGGTTAAGGTGAAGCCCATCCCTGTCGGAAGAGCCCCTCCTTTCCCCAGAATGTTCCCCAGTTCCTAACAAATCCAAACCCCTCATCTCTGCACCATTGTCTCATCCACGCATTGAGACTCCGGAGCTCTGCCTGCCTTTTGGGTCCTGCGCGTGGAACGGGAAGCATTTCGGAGAACGCTACCCTGGAAGTTCTGGATTTCAACTTCCTACCTAAAAGCCTAAATTTAGCTTCCAGAACCTCCCTACCACATTTTCCTATGTCATTGGTACCGACATGTACCAAGTCAGCAGACTCCTCCCCAGCACTATCTAAGACCTTATCTAGGTGGCGCGTGAGGTCCGCTACATTCGCACCAGGCAGGCATGTTACCAGGCGATCCTCACGTCCACCAGCCACCCAGCTATCTACATGCCTAATGATCGAATCACCAACTATAACTGCTGTCCTAACCCTTCCCTCATGGGCACATGGCCCTGGAGAAACATCGTCGGTGCGAAAGGGGTTTACATCACCTGGAGGACAGGTCCTAGTTACAGGATCACTTCCTGCCACACCAGGATGATGCTCTCCTGTCACGTGACCTCTCTCCTCCATGGCAACAGGGATGCTGCCAGACTGGAGGTGGGATTTCAGGACTATATCCCTGTAGGTCTCGTCTATGTACCTCTCTGTCTGTCTTATGTTTTCCAAGTCTGCTACTCTAGCCTCTAGAGAACGGACTCGTTCCCTGAGAGCAAAGAGCTCCTTGCACCTAGTGCACACGTAAGACCTCTCACCAACTGGGAGAAAATCATACATGTGACACTCAATGCAAAAGACTGGAAATCCCACATCCCGCTGATGGACTGCTGTCTGCATCTTAGTTTTAAGTTTGTGTTTAGATCTTTAAGTTCTTTGCGTACTAAAGGGTGCTATGGATATTTATACCAATAAAACTGTACCTAATAAGTTTAATATACCTTGTTCACCTGAAGCTTAATTAATCTTAGGTCCTTAGTGTATGACTGATTTGGGTAACGAGCTTCACCTGAGAGCACCTCCTGTCTTTTACAATGTGCAAGTACCTATAAAGCTGTGATTAACCCAGGGGTGGGTGTGCGTGGGGAGGGAGGGAGGGATATAACACTTATTAAAGAGGGCTGCTACACAGTACCCTGTCCTGTGCTGCTGAGGTAAGCTATATTCTGATTTGATTTAAATTATAGCTCTTTGCTGCTGCTAGGCTCTAACCTATTATGAAATTTAAACTACAAGCTCTCTGCTGGATTCTAAATTTAACCAGAAAGCTCTCTTCTGTGTTTTAAATCAGCAATTCGGTACTTAGGGGTCACCCTCGATCAACGACTAGATATGAAAACCCATATATCCAACATAGTCAGAGCCGTATATTTCAAAATCCGGTCACTCAGACACCTGCAATCCCTTCTAAGCCCTGAAGACTTCCGGACAATATACCAAGCCCTTATCTTGCCACACTTTGACTTTGCCAACGCCATTCTCCAAGGTCTCCCTCAATCATCTCTAAATCCGTTGCAACTTGCCATGAATGCCGCAGCTAGAATCTTAGTAGGAGCAGCAAGATGCAACCATATAACGCCTATCCTAATACAACTTCATTGGCTCCCCGTACAAGGAAGGCTTACATTCAAATCTTTGTTACTCACCTTCAAATCCATCCATGGCATCACCTCCTCCTCATTAACCAACATCATCCAGCCCGCTCCTCCCAACAGAACAAGGAGAACCCCATCTACAAATGTGCTAGTAATTCCAAAGGCTTCAACAAAGTACACAACCGCAACATCTAACAGGGCATTCAGTATCTATGCCCCAAAATGCTGGAACGCATTACCACCTGGCATCCGTGCGATTACTGACTTAACACAATTCAGAAAGGCTCTCAAATCCCATTTATTTACTCAATACTACCAGATTAACCCTACCCCTACATAAGTGCCTCTCCCTCACCCCCTCAAGTTAACATATCAACTCTATTGTACACATGTTCACACTGAATTCCCAATACTCGATCTCATTGTACATATGTAAGTAGTTTAGTTTGCATACCCCGTTTATCCAAGTTATTACTCCTGTTCTATGTAAAGCAAAAGCATGTTATCCAAGTTGTTTTCTCCTGTTCTATGTGAAGCCAAACAGTTTGTTATGGTCATTTTGTTGTATGTAAACCGCGCTGACAATAGTGCGGTATATAAGAAATTGTAATAAATAAAAAATAAATAAATAAAATAAATTGAAACTAAAAATACTTTGCTGATGCTAGGCCCTGAGTGACTATGAAATTTAAACTACAAGCTCTCTGCTGGATTCTAAATTTAACCAGAAAGCTCTGTTCTGTGTTTTAAATTGAATCTAAAAGTACTTTGCTGATGCTAGGCCCTGAGTGACTATGAAATTTAAACTACAGCTCTCTACTGGGTATGAAAGGTAACCAGAAAGTTCTCTTCTGTGTTTTAAATTGAATCTTAAACTGCTGCTACTAGGCCCTGACTGATTTAACAAAAAATAGTGGGTTCACAGATTTATTAGCTTTAAAAGAAAAAAAATTCCTTTCAGAAAAATTCCCAGAAGTATATACTCACAATTGCAGATTTCTCTCCAGAAGTAACAGCCCCCCTTTCTAGTCCTTCAAGACTTTGGTCTTCAGGTGGTTTAGTTAAAACTGTACCTCACATAAGCATCAATTAAGATTGTTGATCAGTTCTTCCTGATGACTGTCTAGACTGAAGAAGGTATGTATATTATCGTTACACATAAATATTTTTAAGCCTGTACCTCTAGGGTGGCATTTTAGAAGGCATTTACTCGGGTAACTGCCCTAGTTACCCATGAAAATGCCTTATCCGGGATTTTCAAAGGGCACCTACACAGATAAGTCCCCAGTGCGCCCAGATGCTATGCAGTTAGCATCGGGGCATGTTAGGGGCATTCCAGGGTGAAACGGGGGCGGAGTAAAGGGCTAACTGGATAGCACTGATCTTTGATGCTACCTGCTTAGCCCTCTGTGCCTTAAAGATAGGCGAGGCTTTTTGCATATGACCCAGCATTGAAAATCTGGCTTAGATGGATGGCAAGCGGACTATGCGCCAACACGATGCATAACACCGTCCAGATGAAAATAGAGCCTCTAATGATTTGACCCAGCAGCTGAGGGTAGATCTTAAACAGTATAGTGACAGCACAGAGTTCTGAGGGATTCTGTACTACAAATTATACCGGGCAAAATGGTAGAAAACATTATAAAGAGCAAAATTACTGAACATGTAGAGGAAAGGTCCATAAACCATTATTAAGAAGGGACCCAGGATATCAATGCTTGACCCAATACAAGCATTGTGGAACCTGTGTCTTTTGGGGAAACTGCTAGGCACGTATGACCTAGATTGGCCACTGTTGGAAACAGGATACTGGGCTTGATGGACCTTGGTCTGACCCAATATGGCATATCTTATATTCTTATGTTGGCTTAATGGAAAAAAGCCAACATGGATTTAGTGAAGGAAAGTCTTGTCTCGCTAATCTCTTACATTTTTTTTAAGGTGTGAGTAAATAGGTAGATAAACAAACCGGTCGATATACTGTAGTATATCTGGATTTTCAGAAAGCCTTTCACAAGGTCCCTCATGAAAGACTCTTGGCAAAATGAAAAAGTCATGGGATAGGCAGCAGTGCACTATGTGGACAAGGAACTGGTTAAAAGATAGAAAGCAGAGGATAGGGCTAAATGACCAATTTTCCCAATGGAAAAAGGTGAACAGTGGAGTATCCCAGGGATCTGTGCTGGGTCTGCTGCTTTTTAACATATTTATAAATGACCTGGAAAATGGATAGCGAGTGAGGTGATCAATTTGTAGATGACCAAAATTATTCAAAGTTGTTAAAACACAGGATTGTGAAAAATTACAGATGGACCTTGAAAAATTTGGAGACTGGTCATCCAAATGGCAGATGAAATTTAATGTGGACAAGTGCAAAGTTATGCACTTAGGGAAGAACAACCCGTACTACAGTTACAAATGCAAGGTTCCACATTAGGAATCACCACCTGGGAAAGGGATCTGAGCATTATCTTGGATCATACATTGAAACCCTCTGCCCAATGTTCAGCCACTGCCAAGAAAGCAAATGGAATGCTAGGAATCATAAGGAAAGGAATAGTAAATAAAACCAAGGATATTATAATGCCTCTGTATTGGGTAAAGCTCTGCCAGTTAGAATTGTTTGTTTTTAGTTCTAGCTACCCATTCACAGCTAGTTCTTTGAAGCCACTGACCTCATCAAGTGGAGGAGTGGCCTAGTGGTTGGGGCAAGGTACTTCAGACCGGAAGGTCAGGGGTTCAAATCCCACTAGAGGACAGCAACCTTGGGCCAGAAGGACTGGGGTTTCTAGTCCCACAGGTGCTCCTTGTGGTCTTGGGCAAGCCACTTAACCCTCCATAGCCCATGTTCCCTGTAAAGTAGTTATCTCCAAGTTTTAATGCCCTGTTCAATGTAATTTCAGTTTGTTCAATGTAAACCGCACTGATGCAGAATAGCACGGTATATAAGAGAATGTAAATAAATAAATAAATCAAGTGTTAGGTCCCTTCCTACCCACCCCATGTGAGCATTCTTGCTTTATAGGGCAATTCCCCTATTAGCTACACACAAGGACTTAGAAAAGCCCTGATAGAACACACAAAAGAGGTTAATTGCGTTTTCTCTTAAAGGACAGCTGAGAAACAGGCAAGGAATTTGGTAGGTATCTCTTTTACTTCAGCAGGTTCCAAAGCTCCTCCAACTGAACAATGGCTGGGAAAAATCGTATTGCCAAAGATGTTGTCCCCGTTACAGCTTCTGCCTCTGTCCAGACAGAGATCCCAATGTCAGTAGAAGGACCATTTCCATGTGCAGGATTCCTGTCTGCTGAGGCTCTCAAGAAACAAATGGAGGAGCTCAGAGAAGAGGTGGTGAAGCTGAGGAGCATTTAAAACAGTGAGAAGTACATTGATGCAATGCTTCTTGAAACATCCAAGCTCTCCAACAGAGGTGAAGATGTGAGCCTACAAAATGATGAAAGTTGGACATGAGTCACCAAGGCCTGCAGAAACACCAATCCAACTACTCCAGTCCTTGAATTGAAGAACCATTATACAGCCCTGGAAGTAGAGGAGGTAGAAGCATCCCAGGAAAGGGAAGAACCAGAGCTCGAACACCACAAAATTTGCGGAAGCAAAAACGTGAAATAAAGACCTTTTCAAGTACATTCGTAGCAAAAAACCTGTGAGAGAGTCTGTTGGTCCATTAGATGATAAAGGGGTTTAAAGGAGCACTAAGAGGTGACAAGGCGATAGCGGAGAGACTGAATGAATTCTTTGCTTCGGTCTTTACTGAGGAAGATGTAGGGATGTTACCCATGACTGAAGTGGTATTTAAAGGTGTGGAAGAATTGGAGGAAATATCGATACATCGTGAAGATGTCTTACAACTATTAGATAAACTGAAGAGTAGCAAATCACCTGGGCCGGATGGTATACATCCAAGGGTGTTGATAGAACTGAAATATGAGATTGCAGAACTGCTATCAGTAATCTGTGAACTATCATTTAAATCATCTCTAATACCTGAAGATTGGAGGATCTCCAATGTAACACCAATTTTTAAAAAGGGTTCCAGGGGTGATCCGGGAAACTACAGACCAGTGAGCCTGACGTCAGTACCGGGAAAAATGGTAGAAACCATCATAAAGAATAAAATTACTCGGCATGTAGATAGTCACAACCTAATGGGAGACAGCCAACATGGCTTTAGACAAGGAAGATCTTGTCTTACTAATCTGTTATGTTTTTTTGAAGGAGTGAATAAACAGGTGGACAAAGGTGAGTCGGTTGATATTGTGTATCTGGACTTTCAGAAAGCCTTTGACAAGGTCCCTCATGAGAGACTTTTGGCAAAACTAAAGAGTCATGGGATAGGAGACAATGTACTATTGTGATTCAGGAACTGGTTAAAAGATAGAAAGCAGAGGGTAGGGCTAAATGGCCAATTTTCCCAATGGAGAAAGGTGAATAGTGGTGTACCCCAGGGATCTGTGCTGGGTCCGCTGCTTTTTGACATATTCATAAATGACCTGGAAAGTGGAATAACGAGTGAGGTTATCAAATTTGCAGATGACACAAAACTATTTAAAGTTGTTAAAACCCAAGAGGATTGTGAAAAATTGCAAGAGGATCTTGATAAATTGGAAGACTGGGCATCAAAATGACAGATGAAATTTAATGTGGACAAGTGCAAGGTTATGCACCTAGGGAAGAACAACCCAAACTATGGTTACACGATGCAAGGTTCCACATTAGGAACCACCACCCAGGAAAAAGATTTAGGCGTCATTGTGGATACCATGTTAAAACCCTCGGCCCAGTGTGCAGCGGCGGCCAAGAGAGCAAATAGAATGCTAGGTATGATAAGGAAAGGAATGGAAAATAAAACAAAAGATATTATAATGCCTCTATATCGTTCCATGGTGAGACCGCACCTTGAATATTGTGTGCAATTCTGGTCGCCGTATCTTAAAAAGGATATAGCGATTTTAGAAAAGGTACAGAGAAGAGCCACCAAAATGGTAAAGGGGATGGAAGGATACTCCTATGAAGAAAGGCTAAAAAGGTTAGGGCTCTTTAACCTGGAATAGAGACGGCTGAGGGGAGATATGATAGAAGTCTATAAATTAATGAACGGAGTGGAACGGGTAAACGTAGATCGATTGTTTACCTTATCAGAATATAGAAAGACTAGGGGACATGCAATAAAGCTACAGGGTAAACTATTTAAGACTAATAAAAGAAAATATTTTTTCACTCACGTGTAATCAAACTCTGGAATTTGTTACCGGAGGATGTAGTAAAGGCTGTTAGTGTAGCTGGGTTTAAAAAAGGTTTGGACAACTACCTGGAGGAAAGGTCCATAAACCATTATTAAGAAGTGACCGAAGATAACAATGCTTGACCCAGTACAAGCATTGTGGAACTTGTGTCTCTTGGGGAAACTGCTGGGTACATATGACCTAGATTGGCCACTGTTGGAAACAGAATACTGAGCTTGATGGACCTTGGTCTGACCCAGTATGGCATATCTTATGTTCTTATGTTATGTTAAAGGACTGTTTTTACTCTCTCGCCCTGTTGTGTTTTCTGGCACAAATGATGCTTCCAGGTTTCCCTCTGAGCATGGCTCTGGGATAGAGGGTGAAGCAGATAGGTGGTGTTCTCGTCCATCCTCCCTGAAGGGTAAAGGCCCAGGCAGAGAAGCTTGCATCCTGGAAATAAATGCATGACTGCATGGATGGTGTCATCAAGAGCGTTTTAGTTTCCTGGACTATAGGATGATGTTCCAAGAGCTGCAGAGCAGAGATAGCGTCTATTTGTCCAAGAAGGGTCGACATGTCTTCAGTAGCAGACTGGTTAACCTACTGAAGAAGGTTTTAAACTAGATTCATTGGGGTAGGGTGAAGAAAGCCCCCAGGTAAGTGAAAGACCACAGGTAACTGAAACATTAAATACCTCTATAGAAGTGGGTAAAAGGGGCATCATCTGGAAAGTGATCTGTGTAAATGCCTGCAGCATGGGAAATAAGATCCCAGATGTTGAGGCTTTAATGGAAGAGGCTGAAGTGGATTTAGTGGTGGTTACAGAGACATGGTTCATGGACAACCATGACTGGGATGTAATTATACCAGGCTATACTTTATTCAGGAAGGATAAGGTAGGAAGAAGGGGAGGAGGAGTGGCACTATAAGTAAAAAATAATATTAAAGCTATAGAATTACAGGGCTTAAAACAGAGAGAGGAGGCACTGTGGATTAAACTAGACAGAGGGAAAGAGAAATCCATTTGCATTGGTGTGATATACAGACCCCCCTCACAGGGAGAAGAAGTGGACAGAGATTTAATAGAAGACATACTCAGCATTGCCAAGAAAGGGGAAGTGCTACTGATTGGTTATTTCAATATGCCGGATGTTGACTGGCACATCCCTGCTGCAGTATCATCTAGAAGTAAGGAGGTCCTGGATTCTCTACAGGGAGAACTATTCAGGCAACTGGTAACAGAACCCACATGTGAAGGGGCCATAGTGGACTTGGTGCTTACCAATGGTGAAAGTGTTTCTGATGTTATAGTGGGAGATCATCTTGCATCCAGTGGTCACCAGATGGTGTGGTTCAGTATTAGGACTAGGGCTGATAAAATCCATTCAAAAGTGACGGTCTTAGACTTTAGGAAAACTAACTTTGACAATTTGGGCCAATACCTCAAGGAGTTGTTAACATGATGGGAACAGCTGGGGGATGTAGAAAAACAGTGGGCAAAACTGAAAGGGGATATTTTAAGGGCAATCAACCTTTCTGTTAGAAAGGTAAATAAACATAAAAGAAAAAGGAGGCCACTGTGGTTCTCAAAAGAAGTAGCTGAAAAGGTAAAGAAAAAGAGGATGGCCTTCATGAAATACAAGAGATCACAGAGAGAGGAAGACATAGTAACATAGTATGTGATGGCAGATAAAGACCAGCATGGTCCGTCTAGTCTGCCCAGCAAGGCGGCAAGAGTAGGTGCATCTGCCGCTCCATGCAGATCGCCCCTCCCCATGCATTTCTTTAGGGGTGTACCCACCACTCCATGTATGCCTCTCTTATTTGTTGAGATATAAGAGATAGTTATTTTTTTTTTATAAACTCTATTTATTGATCAACAACAGATAACAACCAATGCAATACCAGGCAACAGACCTCCGGCCGGGTGTACTCTTATCCCCGCCATAGGGTCAATCGTATATACAATTATCATAAACATCGTAAAACCATTGCCTTATGATTTAACCTTTTTTTTGTTTTTCCCCACTTTGCGTAGTGTAAAGAAACCTTCCCCCCCAACCACCCCCCACCCTGTCGCAACCCCTATCCTCAGCATAGCCATGTGATTTTGTCTACAGAAGGAATATTCGCCAGCTCCACCCCCATGAACGCCCTCGACTCTTCCCTAACACTCTAGGGACTCACATTAACTATTTTGTTCCGACAGTAGGGCCCCAAACTCTGAATATAAAGTTCCCAAATCAGCATAAAAGTGGCCCAGCGTTTTACATGACTCCTAGCTCTCCAGCACTCCGCCAACATCAATTTGTGAAACCTATTGCGCCATTCCAAGAAAGTCGGTGGGAGCTGCTCACGCCATCTATGTAAAATTGGACCTTTCCCCACCAAGCACGCCCTATGCACCAAGAGCCGTTCCCCTCTCCCTTTAGGACAAGTCTGGTTCAGCTGGTCCAAAACTACAAAGGACCCAGTCCAAGGGAAACGCTGCTGTATCAGCCCAGCTATACAATTACTGATACATGTCCAGTAAGGGCGAATACGCTTACACGTCCACCACATGTGGGCTAGGTCTGCCAATGGCTCTGAGCATCTAGGGCAAGACCTATCCTGAGTAATCTCGCTCCGCAGGGCCCGCTGGGGTGAAAAATATATGCGGATTAAAGCTTTATACTGGATTTCCCTCCAACGTGCCCCTTCCGTCAATAGAGCAATCCGCCCCAAAGCCTTCTTAATTGTTCCGACTGGAACCTCTAATCCCAATTCCCTTGCCCATGCCCGCTCAACTCCGCCATAATCCGGCAAAACCCAGAAGCAATCGAGCCTGGCCTTCAATCCTGCTATCGAAGGGGGAGAATCCCCCCCAAGGTCAAAGAATTCAATGATCTGCGCCGACCGATCTACCTTGAGTTCTTCCCTGGACAAAGAAGCCACATAATGAGAGAGTTGTAAATATGCAAAATACTGGTGAGGCGGCAACTCATACTCTGCACACAGTTCCGGGAACGATTTACACGTACCCGTCAATCCTACAACATGGCCTATAGTTCGCACTCCCTTCTCCCTCCAGGACCGCAACTCACGGGACTCGGAGCCTGGCATAAAGTTCACATTACCTCGTATGGGCAACCAACTCGAAATCTTCCAGTTTCGATTCCAATAACAATTCAACTGTCGCCATGTGCGTCGCGCAGAGTTCATCATCGCACTGCGTTAATTCTATTTGGCAGCTGGGCGCTCTCCGCGTGTAGAACACCCAGCAGGGAAAAAGGGGCCACCGCCGCCATCTCTAAACTTCTAGGTGTATAAACATCTGTCTCGCCCAGCCAATCACCCACATGTCGCGCCTGACACACCAAGGCATACAACCACAAATCCGGGAGACCGATACCGCCACCACGCCAGGGTCCAATCATACGGTTCATCAGGATATGAGCCTTAGCTCCCTTCCACAAAAATCTCTGAATCTCACTTTCCAACTGGCGAAGATCGCAACGCCACAACCAAACTGGCAAAGTCTGCAGCCAATACAGGACTCGCGGTAGAATCACCATCTTGACTGCTGCCACTCTCCCCAATAGAGACAGCGGCAGGGGATTCCAGGCCCGCAAATGGTTTCTCATTCCAGTCAAAATTTTCTCAAAGTTAGTACAATATAAATCTTGAGGCAACCTTGTCAAAACGATACCTAAATACACAAATTTCTGTTCCGCCCATTTCAAAGGGAATTCCCCAGGCCAACTTCTTCGTAGCTGTCCCGACACATCTAAAGCCTCCGATTTATCTTCATTTATACAAAGGCCCGCAAATCTGCCATACGTCGCGAACTCCGTCATTAATCTCGCGAGAGACCCCCTAGGAGCGAGCAAATGTACCAACAGGTCGTCCGCGAAGGCCGATACCTTAAACTCTTGATGCCCCGCCACCACCCCCCTTATCTCCCTATCTGATTCTATGCTACGAATTAAGGGATCCAAAGCCAAAACAAATAATAAGGGAGACAGAGGTCACCCCTGTCTGTTTCCTCGATGTAGAGAAAACGAATCCGATAGGACCCTGTTACAGAGCACTCGAGCCGTTGGTTGCACATTGAGACTCTTTGCCATCTCACAGAAGGAGGTCCCCAAGCCATAAAGAGGTAGCAAATATTGGAGATACTGCCAATTAACTCTACAAATGCTTTTTCAGCGTCAAAACTCACCAAGAGAGAATGTAGTCGGTGCTGATGCACCCACTCCAGTGATGTTAAGATTTTACGTAGATTACGTACCGCAAACCGCCCCCGAATAAACCCAACCTGCGACTCATGCACCAGGTCACCTAATATGGCCGCCAACCTATCCGCCAAACTTTTTGCACACAACTTCATATCAAAGTTCAACAGAGAAATCGGTCGATAAGAAGATGCCTGTAGAGGATCTTTTCCTGGTTTAGGAATCAGAGTAATATACGCCTGATTATCCCCCCACCGCATAACCCCCTCTCCATCCGTTGCTGATAGGTCTCCACTAAAAGAGGGCCCACCCAGGCTGAAAGTATTTTATAAAATTCGACCCCATATCCATCTGGGCCAGGGGCTTTGTAACAACTCGTGGCTGATACCACCTGCTGCACCTCCTGCAGAGTTATGGGTTGCCCTAAACTAGCACGCTGCTCCTCTGTCACCTGCGGCAGATCTATTTTTTGTAAATATTTTTCCATACAAGTGGGGACAATCTCCTCTGTTGTGTATAGTTTTTGAAAGAAACCTTTGAAGATTGCACTAATCGCCGTCCTATTGTTTTGCAGTTTCCCTTGTTCATCTCTAATAGCCGCTACCAACCGCGAGCCCCTCTGACCCTTCAGACATCTCCCCAGCAATTTACCTGGTTTATTTCCAAAGCAGTATAGTTTATATTTATAGTACATTATAGATTTCTTAGCTCTTTGATGAAGCAATTCGTTTAACGCGACCTGAAGTTCCCACAATCTCTTTCTATTTTGGATTGTAGGGGCTCGTCCACTGAGACGCCGTGCTTGAGCTACCTGTTGCTCAAGTCGAACAATTTGCTCAGCTAACAATCTCCGCTTCCGCACCACATAGCCAATTATGTCCCCCCGTAAAACCACTTTAGCAGTCTCCCAAATCAATTCCGGGTCATCTTTATGAACTCGATGATTTACCTCAAAATCCTTCCAGCATTGACGTAAGAATTGCTGAAAATGGGTATCTTTATACAGTTCTACAGGGAACTGCCATAAGCGGTTCAATCCAGTTCTGCCCCCCTGTACCACTCTATCCACACCATGGCATGGTCCGAAATCTCTAAGGGGCCGATCTGTGCATCCCCGGTGCACGCAAAGTGATTCGCTGAAATCAATAGGTAATCAATGCGTGCACTAGTACCATGTGCCCGCGACATATGGGTAAAATCTTTTTCTGAGGGGTGCAGTAATCGCCATGGATCCACCAGGCCCAATCTAGCCCGGAACCTTTGCAACGTCCGGGATAGACTCTGTCTTTCTCGGGTTCCAATTCCCCTTGAAGTATCTAGACCTACCTCAAAAACCCCATTGAAATCGCCACCCAGGATCAATGGTACTTCCGGTAGTTGTTCCACCTTCGCCGCTAAACGGTTAAAGAATTCCTGATCCGGTGTATTAGGGCCATATAAATCTCCCAGAATTACCTCCCGATCCTCTAGTATGCCATGTAAAAACAAAAATCTCCCTTGAGAGTCCATCACCTGTCGTAATAATGTGAACCGCACCTTCTTATGAACCAAAATGGCCACTCCCCCCTTTTTGCCTGTTGCTGGAGCACCCCAGACCTGACCCACCCAATCTCAAACAAGTTTAGCATGCTCCTCCACTGTTTGATGGGTTTCTTGCAACAGCGCAATATCACATTGCTGTCTGGCCAGCGCTTTAAGTATTTTATATCTCTTGATGGGGCTACCAAGGCCACAAACGTTCCAAGATATTATCTTCACAACACTAAGGTTACCTCAGGCCCAGTTTGCCTGCTAATTGTGCCTTCTCTGAGGAAACCCCCCCAGCCTGGAGTCTCCCCCCATATTCCTCCTGATACACAAAGTTAAATCGCTGTAAATACTGAAGATTGCAACATTCTCCCCCCAACCCCCCAACCCTTCCATTATCCCCACCGGTCTCCCCATCCCTCCCCTCTCCCAAAATTACCTCCTCCCTCTTTCCCCTTCCAACAGTACCTAACCTAACCATAAGGCTAAGCACCCTTCCTGCGGCATTCGGGCCTACCCCTTTGTTAAAGTTTCCTTCATAGTAACCCTCTTAAACCCATTCCTCCCTCCCCATATTGAGCTCATGGTCTCCCCAATTACCACCACCCCCCTTCTACTGGGCCTACATCTTGTTCAGTAACCCTTAAACCTAAGTTCCATCCGCCCCCAAACCCTTCCGTCCCGGGTCCGAACGGATACACCCCAAGGGGCAAAGATGAACCACAACCAGGAGGTTAAAGGCCCGATTGCATCAGGCACCCTCCAACTCTACTCACAGGGCACCAGGGCACACTCTCTATACTCCAATTAGCAGTTGCCACTCGGGTCCCCCCAAACTGTTCCCCCCTTCAGACAGGCATCCAATAGGCAGGTTGTTCATGACTGGACACAAGAATCATAACTTTACAAAAAAGTCCCCACCACCCCCACCAAACAAATAACTAAACATAGCAGCCACTATAAAAGAAATAGTAATTTTACCAAGAGGAATGATAACACTATCCAGGGTCATCCCTCCTAGCGCACATATAGGAGACCTCTGGAACCCAGTGAGCCTCCAAGCCCCCGTGAGTTACAAATGGGTGGGGGCAGACCCATAGCCCGAAAACAACAATCAGACCCCACAGCCTCACCGTCGGCACGCCCCAGCGACCCGGGCCCAGCAACAGACTGGGCCCGCCGTCGCCCAGCGCCCACGTCAGGAGAGGCCCACGCTCGGGGTACACAATATCAATCCCGCCCCCCGCCCCCATTCCTTATGCCGTGCATGAAGGCTCTCATAGACAGTAGGAGACCCCATAGGAGCCTCAACCATGCCACCTCCCGCCCGTAGAATCCCTGACACAGGGACTGAGGGACCAAATACACACTCCCCGGTGAGGGACATGAGGAAACACCGTGAGCCCCCGTTCCCACTACCATAAGAACAGATCGAACAAAAACACCCTCCCCTTAAAAACAAAACAAAACGCTACCCAGAACTCCAGTGGGGACCCCCCTGAGTCAAAACCTCCATAGATCCAAAAAGGGTGTCGGTAGCTTTAACAAACAGTATTAAGGGACATAAAAGCCAGAGCAAACAACACCAGGGCCGGATTTACGTATACGCCATGTACGCCATGGCGTAGGGCCCACAGCTGGCAAGGGCCCACAAAAATGAACAAGATAGGCTTTTTTTTTAAAATAAAATAAAAAAAAAACCTGTTGGCTGCCGCCGCGGGGCCCCCTCTGCTGCCGCGGCAGCATGGACTGACCCGCGGGGGCCCCCTCTGCAATGTCAATTTCGATGTCGATATCGATGCCTCCCTCCCTCCCTCCCTCCTTCCCTCCGTGCAGGCTGTGAGACACGCGAAGGGAGACTGTCTCCCTCGCGTCTCTGTTAAGCCCGCAGGGGCTGATGGGAAATTTCCCATCAGCCCCTGCGGGCTTAACAGAGACGCGAGAGAGACAGTCTGCCTTCGCGCCTCTCACAGCCTGCACGGAGGGAGGGAGAGAGGGACCGACCGATCGACCGACTTTGCAGAGGGGGCCCCCGCGGGTCAGTCCATGCTGCCGCGGCAGCAGAGGGGGCCCCGCGGCGGCAGCCAGCAGGTTTTTTTAAAAAATTAAATTTTACATTAGGCGGGGGGGGGGGGGGGTAGGGGTATGACTGGTAATGGGCTATTGGGGGGGCTGGGACTGGAAATGGGTTGGGGGATTAAGTCTGGAGATGGGCTGATGAGGTTAGTAGTGGAAATGGGCTGTTGTCTGTTGGGGGGGTTAGTACTGGAAATGGGCTTGGGGGGGGTTAAGACTGGTAATGGGCTGTGGGCTGATGGGGGCTGTCTGGTAATGGGCTATGGGGGGGGGGCTAGGACTGGAAAGGGGCTGGGGGGGTTAAGACTGGAGGTGGGCTGATGGGGTTAGGACTGGTAATGGGCTGTTGGGGGGGGTTTAGAACTGGTAATGGGCTTTAGGGGGGTTAAGACTGGTAATGGGCTTTGGGCTGATGGGGGCTGTCTGGTAATGGGCTATGGGGGTGCTAGGACTGGAAATGGGCTGGGGGGGTTAAGACGAGGTGGGCTGATGGGGTTAGGACTGGTAATGGGCTGTGGGCTGATGGGGGGGGGTTAGGACAGGCAATGGGCTATGGGGGCTGACTGGAAATGGGTTGATGGGGTTAGGACTGGAAGTGGGCTGATGGGGGGTTAGGACTGGTAATGGGTTATAGGGGGGGCTTAAACTGAAAATGGGGTGATGGGGGGTTAGGACTGTAAGTGGGTTGATGGGGGGCTAGGACTGGTATTGGGTTGGGGGGTTGCTAGGACTGGAAATGGGCTGATGCAGGGACTAGAAGGGAATGGATGCTGGGTGAGGCTGGAACTAGAAGGGAGCTGATGTTGGGGGAGGATTAGAATGGGATGGGGCTGGAAGAGTAAAATGGAGAAGGGAAAAATATTTTGTGTGGGAGGGATAAAAAATCTACAATTGGCCGGGTATTGGGAGAGTAAGTGGGGATTGAGGATGGAGGGGTAAAATTTGAGTGGATGAAATAGGAATGAGGAAAGAGCAAAAGGAGAAAGATTAGTATGTTAAAGCAGATGTAGAGAGAGAATGGAAAAAAACTAGGAGAGAAGAAAGGACAAATGGACAGCATACGATGGAGAGTTAGCAGAAGACACGAAGAAACCAGAAGAAAGTGGCTGGAGCAATTGCAGCTGAAAAAAATGCACAAAAGGTAGAAAAATATCTCTTTATTTTGAATTTATTAATTGGAATATGTCAGCTCTGGTAAATGTGCATCATTAACGTCTGCGCTTTGTTTAGTACAAGAGCAAATTAATGTATAGTTTTATTTCTACAGTGTTGTACATTCCAAGTTTGGCTTTTGGGATTCCCAGTTTAATTATTGTCTTCCTGTTTCTAAATTGTGATTACTTGTTTGGTGATGGTCTATGTTCTGCATGTGTAACTGAGCTGAGGTGTTCTGTTTATATAATTCCTATTTGACATTGCCACTTGTTCTCTTTCCCCAGTAGGTCATGTATTGTTGTTCTCTGAAATGTATTGGTTTAATATTTGCAGTGTTGCCTTTTGATTGGTAGAGTATGGTGCTTTGTGAGTCCTGGTAGTGCTGTTAGGATACGGTGGGTTTGCTATGGGTTCTAAATGGGCAGTGTTTGTAGTAGTTCCTAATGTGTCTGGCAGTTGGCACTGGATTATAGTAATGTAGAAATTTTTTAGTCTTTCTTTATCCATACACTCATTAAGAGGCACGTTTACTAAAAGTTAGTATATGGTAACATTATGCAAATATTTATGCAAATGAGGCCCCTTATGCAAATGAGGCCCCGCACCCCCCTTGGGCCGCCCCTGCTGGGGCCCCACAATTTTTGTTGGCGTAGGGCCTCACTCAAGGTAAATCCGGCCCTGAACAACACATATACACATAGCCACTCACACACATAGCACTCAACCAAGAACAGTGCAGTTTTAGTCAAACTCTGAACAATAACAGAACATCAGAGAGATAGTCCAGTCTCAATTGCGTGGGGCTCCCCACACTGTGGTCTCACCGGGCTGTAATCAGCGCGGCTCTCCCGACCACTCTGTACTGTAATGTTCCACAAGTTCAGCATTCCCAAGCTACCTCACCGCATTCACGAGGCCGAATCTGTAGAATCAGTCAGGCGTTCTAGGAAGGCCTGGGCCTCCGCGGGGGACTGCAGATACCGTGTCCGCCCCTGATGCTCCACTCACAGCTTGGCCGGATAAAGCAGGGAGAGACGCACCCCTTTGTTGACCAGCTGAGTACACATGGCTGAAAAGGCCCGGCGTCGCTGGCTAGCCAACAAAGAATAATCCTGAAATACCAGGATCTGTTCCGAGGCCAACGCTGATCTTTTATGATTCCGGGCAGCTCTCAGCACCTCCTCTTTCTGATGGAAGTCTAGGAAACGCGTGATGACTGCACGGGGTCGACACTCCTGGTCACGCTTGGGGCCCAGCCTGTGTATACGCTCAAGCTTGATAGGACCGACCACTTTTCCATCAGAGATTTTTTCAATCCAGGCAATCAAAAAGCCGCGGAGTGCCCCATCCGCAACGCTCTCGTCAATCCCAGTGAAGCAGAGGTTTTTACGACGCCCCCGGTTCTCGAGGTCATCGAGTTTGTCACCCTGACGCTTCACTAGGTCTTCCATGGCCTTTACTCTACCTGCCAAGGAGTGTTGGGTATCCTCTATGTCCGAAATTCGAGTTTCCGCCTGCTCCATTCAAGCGGTAAATTCAGTAAAGTTTTGACTGACCGCTTGCATTTGTTCCGCCAGCTCGCGAAAGCGATCATCTAGCGCCTGCACTATTGCGGCACTGACTTCTGCAACCAGCATTTGATTGGTGTCAGATCCGGGCTCCTAGGCGCCCCTTCCGCCATCTTTATGTCCGGAACCCGGGCCTTCTCCCGTCTCGGTGGCTTTGCAGTCATCGAGATGCTGCTAGCTCTCCAATGACTCCTGTCGTCTCCTGCTTCTCCCCTTCACAAAGATGCTGTAGAAATAAGTGGTAGACACCCACTATTGTATGAGATATTTGCTGAATTGTGGGGTAGAATGCCCAGAGCTGACCGCCGCACGTCTGGTCAGCTCATTGCCACAACCAAAAGTCAGAGATAGTTATTTTTATTTTTATTTTATCCTGTTGCTATAAAGGGATCCACTGTGTCTGTCCCATGCCATTTTGAATTCTGTCACTGTATTTGCCCCACACTTCCATCAAGATGGCATTCCAAGCGTCCACCACCCTTTCAGTGAAAAAGTATTTCCTGACATTGCCTTTCAATTTACCCCCTTGCAGCTCCAAGTTCTGTCCTCTAGTTTTACAGCTTCCCTGTCTTTGGAAGAGGTTAGTCCCGGCTGAGAATCATCTTGGCCGGGCACAGGCAGGCGCCCGGGAGCCGAAGGGTTAACCTTGGGGGGAGGGAGGGAGGGGTTGGGGGGGGGGGCGGGCGGCGACACCGGCCCGAATATAGAGCAGGGCCGGGCCGTGGCTCGCCCTCTTTCCTCCCCCAGCAGAGCGGTTGAAGACGCAGAGCAAAACATAGAGCAAAAAGCCTTTTTTGGGCCTACCTGTTTTCCCAGGTCGGGGCTTGATCGCTGCGGCTCTATTGTGCTTGCCTGCTGTTCTTCCTGGTCGGGGGCCTGAGCACGGCGGATCGAGGGGCATCAGCAGGGTGGTTTTTTTCTCGACGGCGGTGATAAGGTATGAGGATTTGCTAGGCGCAGTTAATTGGTGCTAGCTTGGCCCATGGGGGGGGGGAGGGGAGGAGAGAGGAGGAGAGATTGCCGCCGGTGCGGTCCGCCGCACGCCCCACGCCAGGCCATGTGGTACGCCGCTGGCGCGGGCCGCAGCACGCACACGCCGTGCCATGTATTGCGCCGCCGGTGCGGTCCACAACACACCGTACGCCGTGCCATGTGGTGTGCCGCCTGTGCGGTCTGCATCGCGCCCCACGCGGTGCCTGGTGAGCGGGGTGGAAAGGAGAGGGCACCCGTTTTTGTTCGTTGTGCAGCAAGGTGAGCTGAGAATGTCGCCGAAGGCTGCGATCAGGCTCCGGTCGTCCTTTAGGGGCATCAGATCAGGAAAATAGTTATAGTCATCAAATAACAAAATAAAAAGAAAGTACATCGGCAAAGGGGGGGGGGGAAGGGCAAGATAGCATGTGGGGCAGTGGAGATGGCACCCTCTGCCACTCTAACACAATAATTTTCTCCTTTCATGGTTGCTAGGGTCTTGGGTGGAGAGAATCAGCAGTCCACGTGACTCCTTTCAGCAGCAGGGGTGAATGATGTTTTGTTTTCTTTAAAAAAAAAAAAAAAAAATACAGAAATAAGCAAAGAAAGTACGATGAATTATGATTAATGCCAGATTGAACTCTTCTTTATGGCCATCGTTATAAACATGGTGCGGGCTATGGTGGATGCAGAATCCGAATCAATGCTGCCATCTGCTGGGCAGCAGTGGCAAGGCATACTGTACAATTTCTCAAAATGTGTACCACGCAGGTTACATCAATAATGCACCTCAGGCAGGCTGGAACGCAAAGAATAACTGCAAAAAAAAAAAAAAAAGTGTGTATTTAAATATACATATATATATATATATATATATATATATATATATATATATATATATATATATACACATTATATATACATATATAGCTACATTATGGAAAGTAAACAAACAACAATGGGGCGGAAAAGGTGGAGCCCAGTCAAGGGACACGCGGGGAAGGGCATGATAACCCTGGTTTTATCTCTCCCCCATTGTTTGTTTCGCATAGTAATATCTCCTGATACAGCTATGCCGCGAAAGAACAGCGCCGAGAACAGAACATCACGCGGGGCGGTGAAAGCATCACACGCAGCGTCTACGAAAAGAAATCAAAAGGGCGGTGACGCATCTCGCAATAAGGAGATCCCCACGACGACACGATGAAGTACACGCGCTGCGTCTCAACATTTGCCTCAGCCGCCCACGCCGACGACAGCCAATCAAGAACTGGAGGAATTGATTACGGAGATTCGGCAGCAAGTGAATCAACATGGCTTAAGTGCCTTCCGACGGCAACTAAGGGTAGCCAGCGACAGATTGGAGGGACCACAACCGGCGGGCGCCGTCATGGCACCGCAACCCTCGAGCTTCGCCACAGACATCGCCAGCACGGCCAGTGGTAAGTCCAGGGGCGAGAAAAGGACACTTGGGTCTCTATCCTCATCATCTGAAGACTCCTCATCTGACACGGAGGGGGAAGTATCACTAGCATCCGCAATGCATACTATTTTAAAAACATTTAACAAAAAGAAAAAGACAGGCAAAAAATCTAACCAGCTAGCGCGCGTGTGGGGGGGCTCACAAGGAGGCACCCGCACAGGGAGCCAACCTGGGAACAGACGGGTCAGCCGGTCAGATGACCTCACCCGCCCTGGGGACATTGGGCCCGGCAGCAGTTAGTGGGGATCCGCGCTGCGGGGTGAGCTCGCTGGCCAGCACTGTTCAGCGGAGAATCAAAAAGCGCATATGGCGCAGGGAATATATTGATATATTTTCCCTATTGATCAAAGATCATGAAGGGGAGGCAAAAGCAGCCAAGGATAAAGATAAGTACGGGGAGCGGAGACCCAAGATCACGAAGTCCATAAACAATTGGGTTTCGGCCTTTCATATTTATATGAGCGTAGTCCTGGAACGGGAGCCTGAGCTGCACCAGTACCTTATCAAGTATCTGGACACCATCACCCAGGCGCATAAGCAGCTAGGGGGTTGGGCCTGGCTCAATTATGATATTAAATTCAGAGAAAGCCTAGCAGAAGATCCGACCATGACATGGCAACACCGGATAGTGGACATGTGGCTCGAAGAGATGGCTCCCAACTGTCCGCTGTGCCTGGAAGGGACATCCCAGTCCTTTCAGGCGCCACTATGGCAACAAAACCAGCAGATGCCGGTTCGCAGAGCATGCCGACAGTACAACGCGGGGAGTTGTACTTGGCGCCCCTGCAAATTCCGTCACGTATGTTCCAGCTGTGGAGGCGGACACACGTCGATCACCTGCAGGTCCGGTAAGGATAACAAACCATTTCGCACAATGCAGCCACGTGGGAGTGACAGCCACGGCCAGAACTCCCATCAGGCTTGATCAAATGCGACCGTGGCTGAGAGCCTACCCGTTGCGGGGAAAAGCCGTGGACATTGAGAACGGTTTTGCATGGGGTTTCCGCATCCCGGCCGCGGTACCAACACGGCACCTGATAATAAACAACCCCCCTTCAGTCAAAAAGTTCCACGCAGTAGTCCAACAAAAAATAGAGAAAGAAGTAGAACTCGGCAGGGTGGCAGGTAGGGTTGCCAACTGGCTCCAGATGCGCCCGACAGGCTTGATCCAGTCCTGCGTTTACTCCATTGCATGCAGGGACATGTAGTTCTGATTTCCCCATTGCACTACATAAGAAAAGCAAGACTACAAGTCCCTGCATGCCATGGGGTAAACACAGGACTGGATCAAGCCTGTCGGGCGCATCTGGAGCCAGTTGGCAACCCTAGTGGCAGGCCCCTTCAGGGAACTTCCTAACCCTGACCTTGTAATATCCCCGTTGGGAATTGTGCCCAAGAAGGAGCCCGGAAAATTCCGGCTCATCCATAACCTGTCATACCCGGAAGGAAAATCGGTCAATGATAGCATCGATCCATCCTTGTGCACCGTGAAGTATGCGACAATTGACCATGCTATCGATATTATTCGGAGGCATGGAGGGCAGTCGCAACTAGCAAAAGCAGACATCGAGTCCGCTTTTCGATTACTTCCAGTGCATCCGGACTCTTTCAAACTATTGGGTTTCTACTTCAATGGGGAATATTATTATGATATGTGTTTGCCCATGGGTTGCTCAATCTCATGCGCTTATTTTGAGCAATTCAGCGCATTCATACACTGGGTGGTGGAAGACATAGCAGGTGCCAACACAGTCGTTCATTACCTGGACGATTTTTTATTCATAGGGAAGGATAAGAGTGATTGCCAAAGAATACTGAACGTATTCCAGCAAGTGGCCTTGTGCTTTGGCATCCCCTTGGCGGGTGACAAGACATGTGGACCCACTCAGGTGATCACCTTTTTAGGCATAGAACTCAATGTGCGGGAACAGCTGTCTCGCCTCCCTGAGGAAAAAATCATTAAACTAGAGACTGCAATGCGAGGCATGCAGGAGCGCAAAAAAGCAACATTGGAGCAATTCCAATCGTTGCTAGGACTGTTGTGCTTCGCTTGCAGAATCATGCCAATGGGGCGGGTATTCTGTCGCCGCATAGCAATGGCAACGAAAGGGGCCAAGAAGAGGCAACACCTAATTCGGGTCACAAAATGGATAAAAGAAGACCTCTGCATGTGGGTGCAATTTCTGCAATCCTTCAACGGTCTCGCATTTTGGCAAAAACACCCGGTCCCGAACGAGGAGCTTGACTTGTTCACAGATGCCGCAGGTGGGACTGGTTTTGGCATATATTTCAGAGGGGCATGGTGCGCGGAAGAATGGCCTCCCGAGTGGCACTCCACGGGCACCACAAACGACATCACGTTCCTTGAACTTTTCCCGATCTTAGTTGCCCTCGGCATCTGGGCTCCTCACTTGAAGGACAGAGCGATCACATTCCACACTGACAACGTGGCGGTGGTATACGCGATAAATGGAATGCGGGCCCATACGCAAGGTGTGGTATCCCTGCTAAGACAAATTGTTATGTTGTGCCTCACTTACAATATAACCATCAGGGCAGAGCATATTCCAGGGCGGTGTAATAACCTTGCCGACGCTCTCTCTCGCTTTCAGATCTCGCTGTTCCAGTCGTTAGCACCAGGTGCCGACATGACCAAAACGGATGTCCCAAAGAGAATATGGGACTGTGGTCCACCGAAGTATGGGACCTTGTACTAAAATCATTATCAGCGAAGACCAGGCGAAGATACCTGAAGGCGTGGCAGGACTTCCAGGTGTTCTGCCAGAGGCGCAGGTCAGCAAATAACGAGCCCACGACGGAAGCCATCCTGGAATGGATTGTTTTAATGACTTTGAGGCCAAGCTCTTCAGATGCGCATTTTCATGGGCCTTCTACGGAGCATTCCGAATAGGTGAGCTAGTGGCCCCAGCAAGCCGGGCGCACGAAGAAGGGGGCATTATGAAAAGTGATGTTACCTGGCAAGACGGAACACTGTCATTATATGTCCGGAAATCCAAAACGGATCCGGAAGCGAAAGGGACACAAATTGTGCTTCACCCCGTTACCAGGAGATCCGTCTTGCCCAATTAGAACCTTCGCGGAATATAGTCAACTCCGCCCGGGAAACGCCGAGCAATGGTTGGTACATGAGGACGGGGCCCCGCTCTCGCGATTCCAATTTGCCAGGGTACTCAAGCTATCCTTGGTGGCAGCCGGCTTGGAGGAGTCCTTGTACGGGACACACTCGTTCAGGATCGGGGCCGCGTCAACGGCGGCCAGCTTAGGTATGTCAAGTGTGCAGATCATGAACCTCGGAAGATGGCGCTCCAGTAGGTACAAGCTGTATGTACGCCCGGTTTAACGCCGGCCGTGCAAAGAACACAGTATTGTGCCAATGCATAGAGACGTGTGTATTTATATATATAGATATAGATATATATGTCGGTATGTAGATATATACATATACACTAAATGAATAATAAGTCAAAAATCAAAAAAAAAAAGAAAAAAAAAAAAAGAAGAGTGTGTTCTTGGCCACTCGTAGTCTCCGCATGTCATATATAGAAACAATGATGTATGTGAGTGTTGCTATGTCCCAGTGCTTATATGTCATGAATAATAGGTGTCGACGCCCGTCGGGAGGCATGGATATGCGGCCACTCATTCATCCATTGGGCAGAGAGAAGGGCAAGAAACAGACCGCAGGGAAGCAATCTGGGTCTCCCGAACGACGCCATAAACGTCATCTGGCTGGGTAAGAGAGGGATGGTGTGGGACCAGCTACTGCCCCTCCTTTTACAGATGAAGGAGGATGGAGGACGACCTTGGGCAATAATTGTGCATCTGGGAGGGAATGACCTTACGGGTACACACAGTGTGGAACTAACAAAAAAAATGCAGAGAGACATGTTAACACTGCGCGATGCCTTCCCGGCAGCGGCCCTTGCCTGGTCACATATTATACCCAGACGGGTGTGGAAAGGGGAATGGTCCCATAAGGCAATAGAGAGGACACGGCGAAAAGTCAATAAGTGGATGGCCCGGTTTATGGAAGCAATGAGCGGCAGCAATATCATTCACGACCTCATAGACGAGATGTGCCCCGGTTTGTACCGGGCAGACGGGGTACATTTATCAGATATTGGATTGGATATATTCATTTGTGCTTTACAGGAAACACTCGAGCAGTTATGGCAGAGAGTCAAGTTGGCCACAGCAGCGGGAAAGGGTGGGGACCCTCTCAGCACGCGAGGAGTCGCAGCTGTGAGGGGTGGCGGAAAAGATAGGAACCACCCTTAGGAGAGAGCGCACAGCCCAGCCATGGAAGAGGGGGGAGCGGGCATACTAGAATTCAATTGTCCCCCAACAGCACGCAAATGAAAACAGGAACAGTGTCCAGAGGGCCTTCCCAAGCTTGCACGGCACGGGAGGGGGAAGGGACGAGCAACGTAGCCCTGCTCACGCCTTTGACGGGCCGTGGGTGGTGGCAAAGCAGGACACTGCGGTGAACGGAAGGGGAGCAGAAAAGGCCTGTTGCGGCAGGCGCCCCTTCCTAGGGTATGCCCATAGGAACCGGGGGGCAGTGGGAAAAGGCTTAGACGGCAATTTTCAGACATCACTGCCGGGCCTCGTAGAAATGAAGAGGGCGGGCTGTGCCTCTTAGCAGGTGTAAGATAAGTGGTTATGCATTAATGTTTTGTTTTAATGTTTTTAATGTTGATAATGTGTAGTTTTCATGCTGTGGCCAACAGTTTTTGTATGCTGTAATCCCAAAAAGTATGTTAAAAATAAAAGTATTGTTGGTTGAAAGAAATGGTAAGACTATAATATGTGGGCAGGGAAGGAGGGAGGGGGAGGGAAGGGGTGGGGGGGTAGTGGCTACTGACCCGAGGCGGACATACGGGTCGCCCGGCTGAGTCCCGGCTGAGAATCATCTTGGCCGGGCACAGGCAGGCGCCCGGGAGCCGAAGGGTTAACCTTGGGGGGAGGGAGGGAGGGGCTGGGGGGGGGGGCGGGCAGCGACACCGGCCCGAATATAGAGCAGGGCCGGGCCGCGGCTCGCCCTCTTTCCTCCCCAAGCAGAGCGGTTGAAGACGCACCCTCCCAACCCACCCCGAGGATTAGGCACCGTCACAGCATGGCGGAAAAGATAGGAACCACCCTTAGGAGAGAGCGCACAGCCCAGCCATGGAAGAGGGGGGAGCGGGCATACTAGAATTCAATTGTCCCCCAACAGCACGCAAATGAAAACAGGAACAGTGTCCAGAGGGCCTTCCCAAGCTTGCACGGCACGGGAGGGGGAAGGGACGAGCAACGTAGCCCTGCTCACGCCTTTGACGGGCCGTGGGTGGTGGCAAAGCAGGACACTGCGGCGAACGGAAGGGGAGCAGAAAAGGCCTGTTGCGTTAGGCGCCCCTTCCTAGGGTATGCCCATAGGAACCGGGGGGCAGTGGGAAAAGGCTTAGACGGCAATTTTCAGACATCACTGCCGGGCCTCGTAGAAATGAAGAGGGCGGGCTGTGCCTCTTAGCAGGTGTAAGATAAGTGGTTATGCATTAATGTTTTGTTTTAATGTTTTTAATGTTGATAATGTGTAGTTTTCATGCTGTGGCCAACAGTTTTTGTATGCTGTAATCCCAAAAAGTATGTTAAAAATAAAAGTATTGTTGGTTGAAAGAAATGGTAAGACTATAATATGTGGGCAGGGAAGGAGGGAGGGGGAGGGAAGGGGTGGGGGGGGGGGGGTAGTGGCTACTGACCCGAGGCGGACATACGGGTCGCCCGGCTGTGTTTGTTCATTATTTCTCTTTAAGTATTTAAAGGTCTGAATCATATCTCCCTTGTCCCTCCTCTCCTCCAAAATGTACATATTTGGGTCTTCAAGTCTCTTCTCATAAGTCTTCTGATGCAGGCTCTAAATCATTTTGGTCGCCTTCTTCTAAACCGTTTCCAGTCTTTTTATATCCTTTGCTAGATATGGTCTCCAAAACGGAATACAATATTCCAAGTGAGACCTCACCAGCAACTTGTACAGTGGCATTAGTACCTCTTCCTTTCTACTGATAACTCCTCTCTGTATGCAATCCAGTATCCTTCTGGCTTTGACCACCACCTTGTCACACTGTTTTGCCACTGTGAGATGCTCAGAAACAATCACTCTGAGGTCCTTCTCCTGGTCCATGCACACCAACCTCTTGCCCCCTATCGCGTACAGTTCCCTTGGATTTCTGTTTCCCAAGTGCATGACAGTGCACTTCTTCACATTAAATCTTAACTGTCAAGCATTAGACCATTCTTCCAGCTTTTGTAGATCTTTCCTCATGTTATTCACTCCCTCAGGGGAGTCCACTCTGTTGCAAATTTTCGTGTCATCTGCAAAAAGACAGACTTTTCCATTCAGTCCTTCGCATGGGCAGCTCAAGGCTATGGGGGAAGGTGGGTGCTTTCTCAAAACTCCAGTCAGGGACTGAACCAAACCAAAAAGCTGATTAGATTATATAGAGGAAATGCAAGATGTTTGCACACTAAGGAACTAAAAGAGAGTGAGAACCACAGCACAGTTGATAAAACTAAATTATATCTCATTTTTATTTTGTTGTTATAAACCGCGTTATGGTTTTTGCTTTTGTTTTTTTGAACATATATTTTGTATCCACAGAACCCTCTTCGACAGTGGGTGCAGAGCAGAACCGGGACATTCACCCACAGAACTCAATATCTTAGAAAAAAAAATCTAATTGTGATCATCTCACTAACAACAACAACAAACATTCTCCAGTACCAGGCATATTGTGAACTAATACAAAACCCTACAACAAAGTCACTGATTATCTATAGAGCAAAGTTACCATAACATACTATACCGTATCAGCACCAACTTCCAAAAATCACATAAGGAGCCCGTCCAAAAAAAATCACTGTAAATACTACAGTGGGCCATGGAACATCCATAAACCTATTTGAAAAGCTGAACAATTCAGATTACTACAGTACAGATTCCTACATACAAACTCCATGTTAACAGAACACCTGGTCTTGGTCACACACTCAAAACACAGACCCTCACCAAATACAGAATAAGTGACCATAACCTAAAAATAAACATATGTAGATAAAAGTTAAACTGCAACCCCAAGAATCCAGATTCTGCATACAGTGCAATACCAGAGAAGTAGAAAGAGATGCATTTCCATGTACTGTATAAAATATAAAGATAACACTAAGTCAGATAATTACATTGAAAATAAAATTATCTTTGAACTTTGTTGTCTGACCATTTTATTCCCTGATCATGTAGGTCCCAATCTGAGGTTTCTGCTTTCCTCTATCTCCCAGTGATGCAGGGTCATGTGCGGAGACTCACTGTGGCATCATGTGCATACATTTAGTATACTTTATTTTTAAATGTATATGCCACCCATCTAAAATCTTAGGTGGCTTCTAAACATACACATGCAATTTAGTATAACAGATGTTACAAAAAACCCCCATAATAATAAAACATTAAATTTGATTAATGAAAAGCCACTTACACAGCCCCCCCCCCCCATCAAACCATTTAAGTATCTGTACATCAGATTTATTTTGCTATGACCTGATTATTGATGAGGAGGGAAGATATAAAATGAGAAACTAATCCTGGTAGCCATAAATTCAAATGCTGGATTGGATTGTGCTAGAGCTGGAGAAGTCCGGAATTCAGCAGCGGTGAAGCTATCGGGCTACTAAACAAAATTAAACTGAGATGTTCCCTTAAAATTTGAAATTTCCTTGAATTTGAACTGACAAAATATTTTAAATTTTAGTCTGGCAGCATAAAGAACATAAAAATGCAAATCTCAAAAACAATACATATTTCAGTATCTCCCCTCCCCCTAATGTCCTACAGTTGACCTTACCAAGAACTAGAGTACAGGACCCATAGAGCATATCTACTATTCCATAACAGCACTAATTTCCAAAACTCACACAATATGGCGTATACCCAGAAAAGGGCAGCAGCATAAATATAGCAGTGGGCTCTAGAACATCCATATTCCTATTCAGAAAACTGAACAAGCCAGATTACTACAGTTCCCTACATAGAAACTCTATGCTAACAGAACATGTAGCCTCAGTCACACATATGCAGAACAGAGATAGATCTTTACCAAGTAAGGAATATATTAATACAAACTAAAAACATTCATATGTAGTCAAAAAATGCTTTTACCCTTTACTGTTAGATTTACAGGATTTCTTTACCAAAATTATACTTTACTACAGAGTGAGGTGAGAGAAAGAACTCTCACACAGAGGCATCTGCATTGTCAGAAGAAACTAACTTAATGGCTCAGCGCAAGTAGCGTGAGTGTAATTAATGCCACCTTAGTGGGTGGCCTAATTTGCACCGGCAGCTGTTTTGCCATGCTGAAATGCAGAAACTGAAGGGGGATGTAACTGCCTCCCTGCAGTTAGCCTACAGCCCTATGTAATCAAACTCTGGAATTAGTTACCAGAAGATGCAGGAAAAGCTGTTAGGGTAGCTGGGTTTAAACAAGGTTTGTCAAGTTCCTGGAGGAAAGGTCCATAAACTATTATTAAAGAGGACCTGGGAAATCCGCTGCTTGTCCTAGGACAAGCATTGTGGAACCTGTGTGCCTTTTTGGGAACCTGCCAAGTACTTGTGACCTGGATTGGCCACTGTTGGAAACAGGATACTGGGCTTGATGGACCTTAGTCTGTCCCAGTAAGACATTTCTTATGTTCATGTTACCAGGGTAGAGCCTAGGAAACATGCTGCTAAATATGCCAAACAAGAGGGACTCAACAGCACCCATGCAGCATCTCCCACTTACACAAAAACAAGAGTGCTTTGGTACCCCAAAACAGCACTTCCCACCCTCTGAAAAACAAGAGGGACTTTGTGCCCCAACACAACACCTCCCACTCCAACACCAAACAGGGCTTAGCAACCCCACCATAACTCCTGAAACTGCGCACTGGACCAGCAGGGTGTTAATGTAAATATATATTTTGTAAAGAACAAAGGACATGCAAGATGCTCACACACGAAGCAACTAAAAGAAAAAGTGAGAACCACAGCACAGTTTATAAGACCAAATTATAACTCATTTTATTCTGTTATAAGCTGCGTTATCATTCTCACTTTTTCTTTTTGAATATATATTCTTCATCAACAGAAACCTCTCCCTCGACAATGGATGCAGAGCAGAAGTAGGACATTCACCCACAGAATTCAATATATTAAAAAAATCTGATTCTGGTCATCTCACTAACAACGAACATTCTCCAGTACCAGGCATGCTGGGAACTAATATAAAACTCTATAGAAGTCACCTAAGATCTACAAGTCCAAATCTCCCATACCATACCAGCATAAACTTCCAAAACTCATACAAGGGACCTACCCAGAAAAAAAGCAGCACTAAAAATACTGCAACAGGCCCTAGAACATCCATACATCTATTTGAAAAGCTCAACAAGTCAAATTACTGCAGTACAGTGTAGATCCCTATGTACAAACTCCATGTTAAGAGAACACCTGGCCTCAGTTACACTCAGAACCCAGACCCTCACCAAGTAGAGAATAAGTGACTACAACCTAAAATAAAAATATGTAGACAAAAATTAAACTGAAATCCCAAGAAGTCAGACTCCGCATGCAGTGCCACATCAGATAAATAGGAGATGCAGTTCCCTATACTGTGTAAAATATAAAGATGGCACAAGTCCAGTCACTAAAATGAAAATACAATTATTTTTTCTTCCTTTGTTGTCTGACCATTTTATTCTCTGATCATGCTGTTCCCGATCTGAGGTTTCTGCTTTCCTGTCTTCTCTTAGCTCTCTTTCTATGGTCTACGGTCCATCTGCCATTTATCTCTTCTTTTGTTTTCTTCACTTCCTTCCATCAGCCTATTTCCAGTCCCAGTAACCCTTTCCAGTATCAGCCCCCTTTCCAGTCCTCCCCTCCCAGTACTTTCCAGTGTCAACTGACTTGCATTCCCATGACTGCCTCTGGTGTCCATTCCCTTCCAGTCCCCTTCTAGTCCAAATATCATCACAGGTATTTATTTATTTAACAGGTCTTCTATACCGCCTTATCATTTACATTCAAGGCGGTTTACAATGAAACAGTTATAGCAACAAGCTTTACATTGAACAGGGTTATTCAACGTGGATGGTTACATTGCGGTCAAACAAGCAATTGTCAGTTGCTAACTATATACAAGAACTCTGGCTGTGTTTCATAGTCCATTTGCTGTTACTGTTAAACATCATCATCCGGGGTAGATCCGAAGTATTCCAGGAACAGGTGGGTTTTTATTGCCTTCCTAAAGTTCGTTAGGTCTTTGATCTCACGTGTTGATGTGGGGAGATCATTCCACAGCTTGGGTGCAAATAGGGAGAAGGCTCTGTTGCAGGTGGATTGATTTGTTTTCCTGAAGTTTAGTGGGGTCTCTAGGGTGTTGTTATCTGTTCCTCTCCTTGTTCTGGTGGGTGGTGTTTTCTTGATCAGTGGTTGCAGAGTTGCAGGTGAGAGGTTGTTTAGTGTTTTAAATATTATTATTATGTTTTTGTACTTGGTGCATAGAGTTATAGGGAGCCAGTGCAGCTGATGGAGCGTGGGTGTTATGTGTTTGTATTTTGCTGTTCCGGTGATGATTCTGGCTGCAGTGTTTTGTACCAGTTGTAAGGGGAGGGTCGTTTTCTTTGGGAGTCCATGGTAGATTGCATTGCAGAAATCTAATATAGGCATTATTATGGCCTGGCAGAGAGTTCGGAAGTCGTTGTCAGTGAGCAGTGGTTTGAAGTTGCGTAGCATCCTGAGTTTGTGGTAGGCTGATCTGGTTGTCTTTTTGATATGTGGCTGGAAGCCGAGTTGTTGGTCAAAGGTGACCCCGAGGTATCTGACTTTTCTTTTATTGAGGGAGGAGTGGCTTGGTGGTTGTGACAGGTTACCTCAGGCCAGAGGGCCAGGGGTTCAATTCCCACATGGGGACAAGCAACCTCAGGCCAGAGGAACTGGGGTCTCTAGTCCCATAGCCACTCCTTGTGGCCTTGGGCAAGCCACTTAACCCTCCATTGCCTAAGGTACACTTAGATTGTGAGCCCTTTGGGGACAAGGGAATAAAAAAGTACCTGTTACTATACATTTTAACTGCACTGATTCTAAAGAGTGTGGTTTAAAAATAAATAAATAAATAAAATTGCTTATAGTGTGATCCAAGATTTTTATTGAGTCTTGCACTGAGAATATCGTGCTTCTGGTAATGTGTATCAGTTCTGATTTTTTATAGTTTATGTAAAGGCTTTGACTGATGAGCCATTCTGACATTGATTCCAAGCATGTTGTGATCTATGAGTAGTCCGGGTGTTTGATGTTTATGGGGGTGAATATCATGATGTCATCTGCGTATATTCTGTAATCGAACTTGAATTGTTTTATGATGCTACAGATTGGCTGTATGTAGATACTGAATAGTAGTGCCGACAGAGCTGAGCCTTGTCGTACTCCTTGATGCTGGGCAAAGGGTTCGGACTGTCGGGTTTTGTTTCTTACTTGTTGTGTGTGGTAGGAGAGGTAGGAGAACCAATCTAGTACTGTCCCGCAGTCTTTGTAGCAGAGTGTTATGATTTACAGAGTCAAATGCAGCGGCGATGTCTATGACACATAGTACAAAGCCTTTGTGTATATTGTCCATGCCCGTTACAAGGGCGTCCAGGAGAGATGTAATGAGTGTTTCTACTCCATGGTTTTGTTTGAAGCCGTATTGGTGGGGGTCTAGTGGGGCATAGGCATCTATATGGTCCTGTAGTTGGTGCTGTACACATTTTTCAATTATCTTAGTTATGAAGGTGAGGCTGGATATTGGTCGGTAGGAGTTTGGTTCATTCTTGTCGAGGTTGTTCTTCAGGATCGGTCTGATGGATGCTTGCTTGAGTTGCTGGGGAGGTATCCTTGAGTTAGTGAAGATTCAACAATCTTTTGTAGATGTGGTGTTAGATATTCTTTTGTTTGCTTCATCCATGTAACTGGACAAGGGTCAGTAAGTGAGGTTGTTGTGTTTATGGTGGTTATGATTTAGTTGATTTGTTGTCTTGATGGGATGTGGAAAGTGGTCCATGTTTCCTCCATTGTATGTTGTATGGTTGATTTGGTTGGTTTTCTGAGTGTTGTCTGTGTGTATTTGAGTTGCATATAGTCGGCTAGGTCTTGCGGGGCAATGGCATCTAGGTCATCTGGTTTGGTTGGCCCTTTCGTGAGGTTGTTTACTATAGTGAAGAGCACCCTCACTTTGTTGACCGATTTCATTATCAGGTTTGTGTGGTATTCCTTCTTGTGACTGTTTATCATATTATGGTATGCAGCTTGAAGTTCCTTGTATTCTGTCAAGATATTGTGGGGTTTTTTTGTTCTTCTCCATTGCCTCTCCGTTTTTCTTAGGTGTTTCTTGTGTCTGTTGATTTCACTTGAATACCAGGGAGCATAGTGTTTTCTTCTGTTGTCATGGTTTGGTTTCTGTGGTGCGATTGTTGCATTATGCAAAGTTTCGTTCCATTTGTCAATGGTGGTATCAAGATCTGATATGCTCTGATCCAGTTCTGGTAGAATTTCATCCAAGAATTTGTCTTTATGAAAGGTTTGAAATCGCCTTTTCTCCTTGAGATTTGCTCCAGGGATTCGACTCCTCTTGGTCTGGTTTATGGAGAAGTTGATCATATGGTGGTCTGACCAGGGGATTGGGGTGATGGTTATGTGTGTTATCATGTTGCACAGGTATCAGCTCACTTCCACTCTCAGTGCTATCCCCCCTCCTATCAGCTCCCTTCCAGTCACCTACCCTCTGTCCATCCCCTTCCAGTGCCATCCCCACATGTCATCTCCCTTCCAGCTCTAGTGCCCCCTCCCTTCTAGCCTCCTCCCCA